>ML677366.1:19091916-19290768 GCA_007922305.1 Dermatemys mawii
AGAATCAGAGGGGTAGCCGTGTTAGTCTGGAATTGCAGAAGTGGTCCACAATGCATCAGTTAGATTATTTTGGCTGTTTGCATTCCTCATTGCCATCACAAATGGGAAAAAATAAGACTGAAATTCACAAAAAATAAGAACTAAATTGATACAAATATTCTAAGTGATTTTAATTTGTTCAAATCACTCAGTCTGCTTTGCTGGCCATCTATGCTTTTTGCTACTAAGTTCAAGGATGTCCAAAATAAGTCCAAGAATTACTTTTGGTAGTGGTACAACACCACACTTTGAAGATCTTGCTTCTAATAGTGTGTTTCCAAAGAGTCAAATGTTCCCCTGAGTCTCAGAGTTCCATTGATTGGAACAAACAGGAACTGTATTCCTAAAAACAAAAGCAGTTTTTAAAAAGTCCTTGTTAGTATTTCTGAACTGCTACAAAAGTTACTACGGAACTATGTAGCATTCAATATGAATTTGTCGAAAAAGTGTTAAGAAGACTGAGAGAGGCCAAGTGGAAAATTTCCACCAATCAAATTATTTTCCTTGGAATTTCTAACAGCCCTTGAATGTATTTCTCTTTGTACATGTTTAATTATCTATATGTGAAAAACAAACAAAGCATTGGTGAGCTCAACATTCTGCTGCTGCTTCCAATTTCTTATTCTGAGGCAATCTCACAGGTTAAACACTTCCTTACAGTAATAATAATCATAAAATACAATAATTAAAAAGAGAAGGAACTAATGAACAATAGAAAAGGCAGGAAATTCAGACAGGTCAGACAATTTGTTTTTAAACTTGCCACTGTGTTAAAAGCATCAGCAGCAAAAATACCGTAGTTAAAGACAGAGCATCAGGTTTAACTTTGAATTCTCTGACTTTTATAGGTGCATTAACCTATAACATATTAAAGTTCGTTTCTTTTTTTTAATTTTCATGAATTTAATACAAAAGTATTACCCTAGGGATAAGAGCAATTTCCTTTGGAAGTATTTCAGCTTCTTAATAAATATGAACATAGGATCTTTTTTAAAAATTCATCTTATTTACTCAAAGCACCAGAAAGGCCCCTCTGAATCATCGCAGTTTATTATTTTTATAATTATAGTGGATAATGAGAGGCATATTTTAAAGACCTATTCTACCCTTTAGACAGGGAAGCAGTGCTTTAGGAGACATTCTATGCATAGTAAATCCCCCAAAACATTCACTACACAGGTGCAGTAGCTCCGCTCCCTTTTTTTTTCTTTTTTTTTTTTTACAGTTTTAAAACCAGAGCTTTTTTATTATTATTATTTTTGCATTTTTATTCTTCTTTCTTAAAATTTACTGAAAAAGTTGCCCAACTCTATTAATGACAGTCACTGCCCTAAGGACCTAACAAATCTAAAAGACAATACGCAACAGGTAGAGGAGGCCAGGTAACAAATAAGTATAATAGGAATGTACAAAATTCTTAGCGAGAAGCAAGGGCACAAAATTCATTTTTAAGGAGAACAGGTCACACAGTTAATTTGTCACAATGTTATGAGGTGGAAGATGCTCACATTTCTATGTCCTGGGAATGCCTCCAAGCAAACCCTATGCATCAGAGTTGGCCCATTAATATGCTTTTGGTTAGTATGATAATGTGGCTTCAAATGCACACTGAAATGTTGTGTTTATTCAAATTTATGGTCTTGAATTGAAGAGTTCAATACTCTCCTAGAGGCCTCAGTGCCATAACTTAAGGCCTAAAGTCGATCTCCTTCTATACATTCTACTTCTCAAATCTGCCATTTAAATGCAGATTACTGTATAAATTTCCACTCATGACCTATAAGAAATATCGCCAGTAACATTTGGTATGATTAATTTGCACTCCATAGCGCTGCCTTTTCCCTGGGATTATCTGTTTTGTAGCCTGCATTTCTCTGCAGCAAGATAGAATGATATGGTCTGGGTAGGCAAGCTGCATACATATGAAGTACTCAGGATGGGCATCCAGCAAAGCTAAGGGGAGCATTTAATCCTGGACCTGTATCAGAGCTCATTTTGTAGTTACATACAGTACCAGATCAAGAAAAAATAGTAAAGACCTTTTCCTTAACTCAAGAGTTCAGAGGTTCCCACTACTGCTTTTTTTGACCAGTAAAAAGCCAGTAAAGATTCAACCTACTTGTAAATGTTGAATACTAACAAATAGCATGCCATGTTATTCACAGCAGTTTAAGATGCAGGAACATTAACGCTGACATATTGATATGTAGCCTAGTTTCTTTGTGATGTGTTCATTTATAATCTAATCACATGTCCACTTTAAAAAAAATCAGCTTTCCCCATGAAATGGATAAAATACAATTACTAAATGATATGCGTAATCATTCAGTGCCGTTACTACTGAAAGGTGATATTGCAGTGACATTGAGAAAATTAGATCTATTCTTCATACAATTATATAGCTACACTTTCACTCTAATGCCATTCTAATTGGAAAGAAGCACTGAAATGTGAAACTGGGTGCATTTCAGTATCTAATTATCACTCGGTAACTCATTCTTAAAATAGTTTTCTGGAAAAGACAGTTGCCAAGAAGACTATTTTAGTTTTAAAGTTTTCACTAGTATTCCCACAGCAAACACAGACAAAAAGTGAATTCAAGATGTTTCAGATGTATCACTGAGAAATGATAGGCAATTAGAAGAAATATATGAATGCTTACAATATAACCTCAATCTTAGTTAGAACACTGACCTGCTCCGGACTCCCAGCCAAATGCTGGTGAGTAAGGTCTGTTTGCCTGGTAGGGTTAAAATAAAAACAAATTAAGAAATAAAAAAGACTAATATCCTGGGTATAACGATAAAAGAAATCATATTGGTTTACTTATTATAGGTAAAAATCAGCACAAAAAATAGGCAATCCAACCTTTACATTTCTTTAATAAGGCTGTTTTCAACTGGCATTTCCCCCTCAGGATTTAAATTGTTGACAATCAAACACAATTCCATTTTAATCAGAGAATATCTTGGGGGGAGGGTTTAAAGTGAAAAGACCAATAAAAATTATATAAAACATGAATGGTTTTGAGGGAGGAATAAACAAACTATTACAAAAGCAACACCACCATCAACAAAGCAAAATTAGGGCTGGATTCTCAGCTCATGTATATCGGCATACCTCTGTTGAAGTTGATGGAACTACATCAACTTGTATCAGCTGAGACGCTTGGATGTAATGTCTCCAGCAGGTAACAGCTGGAGATGAGCAAGTCTTGGGAAGCTGAAAGGTCTGCATACCTTTAGAACTATAATTCTTTCTTTGCAAGATTAGTACAAATTCACTAAAATTTTCCTGTAATTTAAATTCATTCCTCATCACCACCATCACCCTCTACCCTCAAAGGATTATTCCATCTTTTTTTAAAATGATTTTCTGTGTTTAAAGAGATTGTGTATTAGGAAAAGAAACAGTATTGAAGTTCTAAGTTAGCAGCAACAGGTGGCCCATATATAGCATGTACATCCTCCTATCTGGTAGATATCAATGTTTTAACTAAGTGATCTTTGAAAGCTGAGTGCACTTCCAAAAACTAGTCACAGGACTCAAAGGTATGCAAGAGTGATGGCCACAATCTTAGTCAACACACTTTTTCAGGACCCTAAAAAGCTAAAAACATGAGTCTACAGCTTGAGCTAAAGAACAAGGGTCTGGAGCTAGGGGGCTGTAACACAGTCACACATGTTGTGTGTACAGAGAGTGGTACAATGCGTGCAGATTGGTAAGTTATACAAGTATGATCAGAATGAACCAGAGATTCCTTTGAGAGTGTTTTTCAGCCAACTCCTCAATGTTAGCATTAAAACAAACCAAGATCAATATAAAATGCCCTCAGTCATTGTGCTTTAAGTAGTCTAATGACTTGCACAAAATACAGGCATACCAATATTTGGACTTGCCTCTGTATACTGAATGGAAAGTTTTTCCACTTCAAGAACCATCTTCCTCACTTAAAAATACTTTTATAATATTGAGACTTTCTTCCCCAGATAAATGCTCATTTTAAAAGACAGTTTCATGCTGAAATTCAATCCAGAATTAATTTGGCTCACTAAACTTCATTAAAGAGCCCTGAAACTCAGAAAGGCCTTCCCTCGCTGTTTCCACCCACGCTCTGAGAATACTGGAATTGTTTTTTAATTTGCAGAAAATGAGTCTGGTATAAAATATATCCTGGTATCAGACTTATATCCAGACTTATGTCCGCTTGTAGAAATGCCCAGCATATACAAGTCTCAATTGATCGGATCTCTCTACATATGTATAGAGCGGTTTCTGTTATCTAACCGAAAACAGGAAGAATAAAAGCTTGGTTCTACTAATTAAAATAACAAAACTCCTATTGCCTTCAATGGGATTTGACTCTAAATACAGAAACTGCATGGATAAAATGGTCTATAGTGTGCTCACTTAAAGTGTTCATTCTGATTGTAGAGATATTAAAGGGTTCAGAGATATTTCCTACACCAAGGGGAATACTGCTGGAACTAACTATATCTCTAGAACTGGAATGAACTTTTAAGTGTGTCCACTGTAGATAAATAATCGGGGGCAAACTCAGAAATGATACATTTACATCCTTTTGGAGGTCTTTGGCAGCTTGTTGTTTAACTGTCTGCTAGACAGAGAAGAGGGAGAGAGAAGAAGAGAACTGAGGTGCAAGATGTCCATTCTGAAACATGAACAGCATAGCACTGTTTGCAATAAGGAAGTTCACAGTGAAAACAAATGTCAAATCCCTTGGCTGCTCTGTACATGACAAAGCAAGAAAGAATTTCATCCATATCTTATTGTAAGAGTAGATCTCTTTCAATATGCTCTGTGCATCATATGAATCCTTTGCCATGGTGTGAATTAAATGAGAAATGTTTCACCAACCTTTTAATGGATTTTCAGTCTTTTCCTGAATATTTCCTGGGAATATTAGATTGCTCCCATTTATCCTTTGTTTAATAACAATAATACAGATTGCTATAGCATCTACTGTTTTCTTTGCCTCCAGAGCTCTGAGTCATCAGTTGTTTTTCCATCACAAAATGACCTGTAATTGAGGCTGTGCAAAATTTTTCAGCCCCAACATTTTTTGGTGAATTTCACTGAATTCTTTGGTAAAAAATTCCAAAACATGTGAAATGTTTCATTTGACATTTTAAAACAAAATACTGATTTTTCAGTTCAAAATTACTTTGTTTAAAAATTTTCTCCAATTTTATTTCAAAAATTAAAACTCACTATAATGCTCAAAATTGTAAAGAAACTTTTTTTACCCAAAACAATTTATTTATTTATTTAGGAATTGCCAGCAAACTGAAAAATCCATTATTTGCCCAGTACTACTTATAACATCAAGATACATTTCTATCTATTATTCATTTTTTAATCTTATAACCTTTTCAACAGATCTAATATTATGACCAACAAAACTCCACTTGTTGGGAAACACGGTTCACTTCATAGAGTCCGGAAACATGCAGCATAACTTACATTCTACACTTCACAAGAAATGAGACAGAGCACGTGCTCCTGGTCTGACCAAGTGACTATAAATCAGGAAATCTTGAATTCTAATCCTGACTCTGCCATTAACTCACTATGTAGTCTTTGACAAGTCACTTAACATATCTGTGCCTCTATCTCCTCACCTGTGAAATGGGCATAATAGGATATATTACCTACCTTACAGACGACATAAGGATTAATTACAAAGGGCTCAACTAATAACTGTGCTCTTCAAGAGGAATTCAGTAAGAGAAGCTGTCCAGCATTGGCTATAAATACTGTATACCAGCTGATTGTGGGAATATGTACAGCACGTACACAGACAAATGTTGCAGGTGCTACCAGTGAGCTTGCTTACCCTAGCATCCCTGCTGCATGATGCCTGTTCCTGGCCTACGAAGGCATAATTCATCAAGGATTCCATTGCTTGGGTGCTTCCCACATTCCACACCAGTTAAACCTGGGACTCATGAGCCATAATAAAACCCTTCATGTTTGTAGAAAGTTTTGAAGTTAGATGCCAAGGGCTCAACTCCACTCCATCCAAGGGGAGAATGGAAATGATGAGCCTCAAAGAGCTGGTTATATCTCCCTCTTCTGCCTAGCTACAAGAGAAATATAATTGAGAGATGGGTGCTGAAGAGAAAGGGCAAAAGATTTATCACTTCAGTTCTACACTGCTGAGAAAGATTTGAGGAATCAGTCTGTTGTTTCAGTTCCGACTGCTGAGCTACTCTAATTAAGATTGTTCAATCACATTTTTGAAGTTTTATATCTCAGTGCTTAAAGAAAAAATAAAAGACTTCAAATCCTTTAACTGGGATAGTAGCATACTTGAAAATGGCCACTTCCTCCAGATGTGAACATTGCTCATGAAAGAGTAAATTATATACCCTTGCTTGACAAAATACAACACAAGAGTAATTCTATCCAAAAAGATAGCTCTAATGTTTTAATAACGAATACTGCTATTTTTAAAATTTCTCTTCAAAATCATCTAATGTAATTTACTTAGCTCTTAAAAGTTGTAACTATTGTGACGGAGTCAGACCAGAAGGATATAGGAGAGTGCTGGAAGGCAGGTATATCAGCCTTAGGATGTGCAGGTCCTTGTTCCCTGGATAGCCAAACAAAGGCTACTCCAGACCAATCAAGACACCTGGGGCCAATTAAGAACCTTCTAGAAAGGAGTAGAAACAGCTAGCCTAATTGGGACACCTGAAGCCAATCAGGGACTGGCTGAATCCAGATAAAAACCTCCCAGTTAGTCAGGTGGGCTGTGGGTGTCAGGAGCTGTGGAAGGAAGTTATGCTGTTGGTGAGACTGAGTGGTGGACAACATATCATACAGAAGGAAGGAGGCCCTGAGGTAAGGGTGAACTGGAGTTTGAAGAAGCAGGGACTGCTGTGGGGAAGTAGCCCAGGGAATTGTATTGTGTTTTGTGCCTAAAAGGTCAGCCATCTTAGCTGATACTATTAGGGTCCCTGGGCTGGAGTCTGGAGTAGAGGGCGGGCCCGGGCTCCCCCCTTTTTCCATCTTCCATACTGGCCTGTGATGAAGGTAACTCACTAGGTGGTGACTCTTGCCTATTATACTGAGAAAGGGAGGTCACTCTGGGGCCTAGATGAGTTTCTGAGGCCCCTAAATCTGCCAGGAAGTGCAGGACCCACAAGTACAGACTTGGAGCTTTGTCACACTATATATATATTCACTTTCTCTGAGCTCATAAACAAACAACTAGAAGATGACTAGAATGAGTGAAATGTACTTTTGCACAGAGTGCCAGCATAAAGCCCAGACATCACATAAGTCCTCAGGGCCTTGTGCTGGCAATCAAGGGTGAATTTCACCCAACAGATACCTTTATATTAGAAAGGTGCTAGACTTTAATAGCTACAGCTGGGCTAGCAGGCTCCACAGAAGGCTTGTTTGAGAACCTACATGATAAAGCCAGCCAGCTAAAGGCTCTGAAGGAATTATGTGATATTAAAACAAAGTGAGAGGGGTATACGGATTTTAAAATGTCATAATGATCAGCCTGTGGTTAGGCACTATCATGTTTCTCTAAATTATTTGAAATACTCTGGACATGCCAGACCAATCCCCCAATGTCCCCCTTCAAGACAACACTTCAGTACCACTCTTTTACATGCTCAGATCTCAGATCTGACAAGACTCAAGATGCAGTGTTCTGCCCACACAGAGCTCATTACAAGGCCATGTCTCAAATTTTTAAAATCAATCCCAGCAGATAAAGCACAAAGCCCTCTTACTCCAAAATGAATGAACGAATGAATAAATAAATAAATAAATAAATAAAGTCTTGTAAAACTAACTTTGAAATAATCTGGTGGCCTTATATATGTGTTTAAAGACTTGTCAGAATGTTCTTTCCGCAATTTTCTTTAGTTGCAAACAATCTTCATTAAATTCATCCTAAATTACATCATTATTTCCAATATTCCCTATACTTTCTATAGGGTTCTATAGACCCGAGGGATGTGAGTCACAAAGGGGATTTAGGCTCAGCCCTACAACACCTAATTTTGGGTATCCTGCCACCTAGTAGAATCCATTACCCAAGACAGGAGCCCAGACTCCCTGTACAGGACTTGGGAAGAGTTATGCTCCTAAGAATGGGATCCACATAAAGTCAGCAAGCTGACCTGGCCTAAACCCCATCCCTCAAAAGAAGTCAGGCACCTATCTCCGGGCAAGAGGAAGGCATCTACTTTCATTTATTTACAGCCATGAATCAGTTCCTGGAGTTAGATGTCTACACTAGGTCAGCCCCATCTTGCAATAAATAAATAAATAAATAAAATGCTTATAGGATTAGGTGGCAGCTGAATGGGTATCCCTTTGTGGCTCTAACTCTGAATATCTTTTTTACTTATAAATGCCGCATAAATATCTATTGATAATCCAGTGACCAAAAAGTAAACATCAACACCACAGTACAATTTTATTGTAGACTTACTACCCCGCAGGCCTTTAAGATGTTCTGCCTTTATCAAAGCAGAACATGTTAACACGAGCTTGTTTTGAAAGATATTCTTCTTCAAAGTTTCAATGAGCCCATGCTATGAGGTCTGGCTTGACAACAGCATATTGATATCTTTATTCATCATCTTCCATTCACATACCCTCCAGGCATCCTTGGAAATATCTACCATAGAGCTCTTGATTCTTACCACCATGCTGTGAAATTCTGTGTACTCCTAATCAACTTAATACGTCTAGACTCAACTATTAACCACCTTAGCCCAAAGGATGAGAGTGGATTTGACAACCTCATATGTTACATGAGAGAACACTTGCTTAGAGACAGATTATCTACATTGGTACATCTCCTTTTCTGATTGCCCTCACTGATTACAAGAAAGTATTCTTCTTTTAGAAATAGAAAACATCTCTCCGAGTATTACAAGATATAATATATCTAACCTGAACCATGATAAAGAACTAAAAGAGATGAAGCCATGCTTAAGTTTAGTAAAGACTATCTTACTTTTGAATCATTTATTTGGTTACAATGTTCTATCATATAACACAGTGAAAGTAACTTAAAGGACTTGCCAGTACTCCAGAGTCCTGAGGGGTCCTGAGGGGGCGGGGCCTCAACTGGAGCCTTTTAATCCCCAGGCCCTTTACATCAAGATTTAAAGGGCCCAGGGCTAGGGCTGTGGTAGCAGCAGCTGGGAGCCTTGGGCCCATTAAATCACCTCCTGAGCTCCCAGCTGCAGAAGTTTCTGGGAGCCCTGGGTTTGGGGGTGATTTAAAGGGCCAGGGGCTCTAACTGCCACTACCACAGCAGCACTCCAGGCCCTTTAAATTGCTGATGGCGCCTCGGGGGTTCCAGCTGCCACCGCAAACCCTGCAGCTCCAGCAGCAGGGCCCAGGGCTCAGCTGTCACTACCCTCCAGGGCCCTTTAAACCATCCCTGGAGCCCTGGGGTAGCAGCAGTGGGGCTCCGGCAGTGAGCCCATCACCCTTTAAATCATCCATGGCTCTTTAAATTGCCACCCAAGCCCCACCACCACTACCCCACGGCTCCAGCACCAGAGCTCTGGTGGCATTTTAAAGGGCCTGGGGCTCCAGCTGTTGCTGGGAGCCCCAGGCCCTTTAAATTGCTTCCTGGGGAAGCTGGTCCGCCCCGGTACGGCGCACTGGTTCTTGCTGGCAGGGGTGGCAAGTTTGTAGAAATTTTGCGGGTGTCCAGAATCTGCTGCCGCCCAAACTCTACCCCCGCCTTGCCCAAGGCTCTAGGAGGGAGTTTGGGTGTGGGAGGAGGTCTGGGGTGCAGGACTTGGGGTGGAGCAGGGGACTGGGGTGCAGGTTCTGGGAGGGAGTTTGGGGATGGAAGGGGGTGCAGAGGGAGGGGTACAGGGGTGAGGGTTGTGGGGTGAGGCTGGGGATGGGTATGGGGTGGGGTTGGGGATGAGAGGTTTGGAGTGTGGGAGGGGACTCAGGGCTGAGACAAAGGGTTAGGGGGATGAGGGCTCTGGCTGGGGGTGTGGGCTCTGGCGTGGGGCAGGGCTGGGGTGAGTTTGGGGTTCAGGCAGGCTGCCCTGGGACTGGAGCCAGACAGGACGCCCCCGCCCTCTCCCAGCCAGCAGCAGCGAGCTCTGGGATAGGGGTCCCCCTCTCATCCTTCCAGCAGCACCCCCACCCCCATCACTGTCACTGCACGTGCTCCTAGGGCCCCTCTCAGGTCTAGGAATCTCCCTCGCCTCTCCCATGGTGTGTGGGGGTGGGGGCTGCCATCACATGTGCATCTTCTCCCCTATAGCCTTACTAGGGGTGTGGGATAGGGCTGCTCCTTGCCCAGCATGGGGCAGAAGCGGTGACTGCAGGCAGTGGGTCGGTTGTACTGGTGGAGAGTCCTGCCGGAAAATGAGAGGATCTGAGGGAGAAGCGCAGTGTAAGAGCGGCCTGCCCTGCAACTGATGGATGGGGGACACTAGGAGCAGCTGATGTAGGGAGGCAGCATGGAGCTGCAGGGGAGAGACAGGGAGGCTCTGCTCTGGGATCCAGGGAGGTGCACAGGGGCAGCAAGGGGAGGCCAGGGGACACTTCGGGGAGGTGCAAGGGGGAAGCAGGTGGGGCCGCAGGGGAAACCTGGCCCAAACATTGGTGGAGCCGGGGCCTCGGGCCCTCAATACTGCTGGAGCCATGAGCCCATATGACTCACTGCTACTACTTGCTGGTAGGTACCAGCTTACTTTCACCTCTGGCGCTAGCTCTAACTCTACTTGAAGGATTTAGATTTGTGAGGTGTCAACTTAACCCATGGGGTGTGGTTTGTGAAATCAATAAAATCATAACCACTATGTTTATGCCTACTTATGACTCTACCACTGTATGTTTGGGATCCAGAGAAAGATCATATGTAAACTGCAAAAATGCAGAAGGAAATAATACTGTCAAGAGATTCTTTTAGCCCTGGTCTACACTGAGGGAGGTAGGGTGAGGATCGACCTAAGATATGCAACTTCAGCTACGGGAATAGCATAACTGAAGTCGATGTATTTAGGCTGACTTACCACGGCGTCTTCAGGATGCTGAGTTGACTGCTGCCACTCCCCCATCAACTCCACCTCTCTTGGCGATGGAGTACTGGAATCAATGGAAGATTGCTCAGGATCGATTTATCGCATCTAGTGTAGATGCGATAAATCGACCCCTGAAAGATCGATCACTACCCGCCAATTTGGCAGTAGTGTAGACCCGCCCTTAGACTTGCTACCCTTAGATGTCCATAATAGGTGTTGCATTCCAGGCCCACTTGCAATAAACAAGTATTCTTTAATTCCAGGAAAATATTATAAACACCCCTATACAAAAGACAGAAACAGAGCAACTCAATGCTGTACTAATATCTTGTTGGAAGTTTTGAATATTTATAATCACTGGAGGCACACAGACTATACAAACAATGCTGGGTTTAGCTAAGGATTAAAAAAACCTTAATGGGAATTATTTCAAATGTTTTTGGCATTTTTCAAGAATGCATGTCATCTCCACTAGGCTCTACGGAATAAGCTGTGAGGCTGCTTTCTGAGCCCTGTCTTTGCAAAAATTTACTACACTTTATCAGCCCTGACTGCTCAGCAAGTGAATGGAAGGGAAGGGGAATCAGTTACTCACCATTAATCACTGTAAGAAGTAGCCCTTCAAGCTCCTACATTGCAGATAGGCCATTTTCTCAGACGTGATTAGGGTAAGTAAGGTAGGACTGTAGCTTCTAGGGAGAAAAAAAAGGATACTCCCAAATTGTCAAGATTGTCTGAATATTAACGCTTCTCAGGTTTTCTTACTAGTGCACCAATCCTTTCCTTGGCATTAGAGTGTGTTCCACATAAGCAGTCCTGAATCTAACTTGTGAAGAAATTGCAAGGTAGGCAGGCTATGCACAAAAAGCCTCAAATTAAAATTTTAAGGTGCTGGGAAAATGCCAACAAGTCTACATCAGGCAGCCAAAATGCTTTTTGCTAATACTGAGACCTTTTACACCTCTTTCAA
Organism: Dermatemys mawii; assembly: GCA_007922305.1. NCBI lineage: Eukaryota > Metazoa > Chordata > Testudines > Dermatemydidae > Dermatemys > Dermatemys mawii. The sequence goes on from ML677366.1 coordinate 19,103,980, forward strand.
CTTTATGCTTTCCTTCCTTAGCAAGCCTAGATTTTTTTTGTCTACATATAGACTCGCGATTCTTAGCAGCTCAATGCATATTTAATCTCTTCTTTTGTTCTACGTACCCCTTAGTTAAGCTCTGTTCTAAACAGACAGGCATTGACACCCAGGTTCACTGAAGGTTATACGTTATGTTCATTCACAACTGGAGCTGAATAAATATTTTACAATGAATACCTTATTCAATAAACTTAGGTTCTTTTACTGTTCATATAATATCCATGGGCACATTGTAATTTCTACAGGTTAGTCATTTGAATTAATTTAACACTTTTTTCTTTTAACTCTCCAGATTGATCCCACATATCCAACCACTGAGCTGTGTTGTGATTTGCCATGTAAGCCCTGCATTTTTCTTTTTTGTTCCCTGATTAGATGATTATACAGTGGAGCCCCGCTATAACATGACAAATGGGATCCAAGAAATCCCATTGCGGTAAATGCAGGGTCGTGTTATAGTGGGTTCTCTGTCCCCGGCAGGCACGGGGCCTTGGCTTCTCTCCCCGCTGCCCTCTGGGGACAGAGAACCCCGGGACTGCAGGCTGCAGCCCTGGAGTTCTCTGTGGAAGCCGCAGCCCCGTGCCTGCCAGGGGCAGGGAACACCAGCACCCTCAGCCTTGGAGTCCCCTGTCTCAGCAGGCATGGGGGCCACAACTTCTCTGGAAGCTGCAGCCCCGTGACTGCTGGGGGAAGGGAACACCGGCGCCTGCAGCCCCGGAGTCCCTTGTCCCAGCAGGTGCGGGGCCCACGACATCTCTGGAAGCTGCGGCCCCCCACCTGCCAGGGACAGAAAACAGCAGCACTTGCTGCCTTGGGAGCCACGGTATAATTGCGCTATATCCAAATTCGCATTATACTGGGGCTCTACTGTATAAGCAAATATTTTGAACATTGGTTTGAATTTTTAAGCAAATTTGCTTCCACCAGACTCAGACCCTCTTTGTGTTCACTTTCCACTACCAGTTGAGTTTTGCTGGCATTAACATGGGCTGAGATGCCAATTTCCAAGAACCATGCATGAGTATTGTTTTCTGGAAACTAAAATTTAAATTCAGTTGTCCCCCATGATTATACAAGTTCTACGCATAACATTGTTCTGGAGTCATTCAGTCTCTCAGTGGATTATATATTGAGTGTGAACCTGCTCTTTCTACTAATCAAGAGCTCAACCTGGCTATACATCAACTGCAGCCTAAAAAGGCTCTTGGTAGATAAAATCCATAACAAGTTCATCTTTCATTTTGGGCCAATCACCAAAAGCTGGCTGCTTTGATTCTTGCATCTTTGTACCCAGGATGGCAGCATTCCAAAAGTCTGGTGCAGAGCAAAGGTCATAGCTGTTCCCAAGCCAGGGAACGCATTGACAGACCCAAAGAGCTATCAACCATTTTCTCTGTTGTGTCTTATCTACAAGGTGATGAAGAGACTAATACTGATGCAGATTAATGAGGTAGTCTATCCTCAGCTGCCTTGCATTTAGGAGGGGACAATAGAAGGTCCCATATCAAGATACAGAAAATGCATTTGTATCAGGAAAGAAAGTTGATGCAGTTCTTATTGATCTTACATCAGCCTACGACACAACACACTGGGCTGACTACTATGCAGCTGCAAATTATTTCATGTAGGCAGATGGTGCCATTCATTCAAGAAATGATTAGCAACTAAAACTTCATTCTGAAAATTGGGGAGATAATCCGTCACCTTAAACATCTCCGCAATGGCTTTCACAGAGGTCAATTTTGGCTCCCCTTTTTTTCAATACCTACACATACAACCTTCTTGAAATTCAGGACAAGAAATATGTGTATGCTGATGGCATCTGTATTGCTGACAATGGATATGATTTCCACAGGATTGAAGGGAATCTCAGCCAAGACCTGAATACTTTGATCACTTACTTTCAGCAATGGAGACTAATTCAACCAAGACGGTGGCAACTACTATCCATCGAAACAACTCTCTTGCCAATTTTTATTCATGTACAAAGACAACTATTTCTATTCCATCCAGTTCTCACATACTTGAGAGTAAAACAAAGATACTTTTGGGACACAAAATGGCTCCACAGGGGATCCTCTACTAATTAGAGGATCTACTTTGATCCTCTGATAACACTGCTCTACAGCCAAAATGCTTCTGAAATAAATGTAGTCAAACTTTACTAATTCTGGGTCACTGAGAACAAAAATGATGCTTAAAATTGTTGATTGGCTCTAGTTTTCAAGATATGCTACTGGGTCAGTATATACGACCCTTGACATGGGAATGGTGGAGGATAAGTGAGTTATAAAGGGAAGAGATCTCAATTTAAACCAGAAATGACTAAAATACATCTTTGACTGGATCTATGAATAAATCTATGACTGGGTTTGGACAGTACTTGCTTTTTAGGCAAAACAATGAATGATGCAATCTGAAGCTGGTATTGCATCATACATGATATGAATTGCATCATGTTATTCCTAGAAGTCATGGATGTTGCAATCATAATGAAGCTTACATCACTCTGCTGAATAAATTGCCCTATATCAGCTCTAGAAATCATACAGTGTCGTGCTCTCTTATTTGTCAGTGTTTGATTCTGCAAAGGGAAACATTTCTGTTTAGCCAAAGTGAGCAGAGATGCCTCGTACTTGTGTGAACAGTGCAGATAACTTCTGCTATGTTTGTGGTGAAGTGACTTTTGCATCACAAAAGCGCAGTATAACCACTATGGTTAAGAAAGCCTATCACCTTTATTTTGGCTGCAAAACTGGAGATCAGGACAAGAGGTGGGCCCCACACATATGCTGCAACACTTGTGCAACAAATCTTCGCCAGTGGTTGAACAGGAAAAGGAAATCTATGCCTTTTGCAGTGCCAATGATTTGGAGAAAGCCAACAGATCATACCAGCTATTGTTACTTCTGCATGGTGCCTCCAGTTGGGAAAGGTGTGTCAAAGAAGAAAAAGTGGACTGTGCATTATCCAAACATTCCATCAGCTGTACGCCCAATACCTCACGGAGAAGGATTGCCGGTTCCTGATGCACCAGAATCATTCTCACTTGAGTCAGACGAGGAAGAGGAAGAGGATGAAACTTCTAGTCCTGAACCATCAATGTCACAGGACCCACATTTTCTCCCATCCTCCTCCTCTGAACCACACCTCATAACACAAGCTGAACTGAACGACCTTGTCAGGGATTTGGAACTACCCAAGAGTAAGGCAGAGCTGTTGGGCTCCAGACTACAGCAGTGGAATCTCCTGGCAGGTGATGTTAGGGTTTCCATGTTCCGTGACCGTCAAAAGGATCTTGTCCCATTCTTCTTCATGGAAGGTGATCTTGTAGCCTGCAACAACATCGATGGTGTGATGGCAGCCCTCAACATCGTTCATGATCCAGATAAATGGAGACTCTTCATTGATTCATCGAAGACGAGTCTTAAAGCTGTTTTGCTGCATAATGGCAATGTTTTGCCATCAATTCCAGTTGGTCATGCAGTCCATATGAAGGAAACCTATGACAACATGAAACAACTTTTGAGGTGCGTAAACTATGACCGACATCAGTGGCAGCTTTGTGACGATTTGAAGGCTGTTGCTCTCTTGCTTGGTCTGCAGACTGGATACACAAAGTACTGCTGTTTTCTCTGCGAATGGGATAGTCGTGCAAGAGATTCCCACTACATCAAGAAAGATTGGCCACTCCGACAGTCATTGGAGCCTGGGAGGAAAAGTGTTCAGCATCCACCACTTGTTGAATCGAGGAAGATTTTGTTACCACCCTTACACATCAAGCTGGGTCTGATGAAGAACTTTGTCAAGGCCATTGACAAAACACAAGCAGCTTTCAAGTACCCCCATGGAAAATTTCCAAGGTTAAGTGAAGCTAAGATAAAGGAAGGTGTCTTTGTTGGTCCTCAGATTCGTGAACTTCTTCAAGATGATGCATTTGACCATGCACTGCGTGGCAAGGAAAAGACGGCATGGAAAGCCTTCCAGTCAGTGGCAATACATTTTCTCCGAAACAACAAGGCAGACAACTACAGGTTGTTGGTGGAAAACCTCCTCAAGGCATACAAAAGCCTTGGTTGCAACATGTCACTAAAGGTACATTTTTTGCACTCTCATCTAGATTTTTTTCCACCGAACTGCGGAGCAGTGAGTGACGAGCACGGCGAGCGATTTCACCGGGACATTGCAACAATGGAGAAACGCTATCAGGGCAAATGGAGCCCATCAATGCTTGCAGACTATTGCTGGACAGTGACAAGAGATGCTCCATTTAATGAATACAAGAGACAAGCCAAGAAGCGCCGAGTAGACACTGAATAGGACTAAACTATGTACATAATAGTTTTTTTGCCTTTTGTTTCATAATACATTTTATTTATATAACCCTTTTGCTGATTTTTAAAGTGTTACATAAACAGGACAGGTGAAATATTATCATGTAAAGCAACCATAAACACAGGAAAAGACCTAGGTTTACAATTTATGATTAAAACTCTATCTACACAATATACATAGACATAAAATGTAAAAACTTAAATATCTTAGAAACAGTAGCCAATCAGTTGTTTTAATTGTCGTATTTGAATTCAGCACATCAAAATACATAATAAATATCACATTTTATCTCTGAAGCAGAAAACTTCTACAAAATTGTAGACCAGTGTAATCAGCACCTGGTTCCTCATTTGCTCCAGTGCTTATAATTGCTGCTTTTTTGAGCTTGAATTCTTTTCAGACACCTGGCTTTCATTTGACGGGAAAGCACTGTAGAAAGGGAAGGAAATGGAATACCCTTCACAGCCCTTTGACTTCTGCAATTGTCTCTGTGCCCTTTCTGCAGTATTTCCCAGTTATTTGGAGTTCCTCCCCATTATCTCTGGTTCAGCTACAGAGGTCCAGGTCCTCAGCTGTTGTAAGGTGAAGTTCCACTGACTTCAATTAAGCTACACTGATTGACACTAGCTAATGATCTAGCCTAGTCTTTTAAAACCTCACTCACACAATCAATTAAGAAAAATCTCCATTTAAATGATAATTTAAAAGTCTTTTAGTAAAACTGAATTTTGCTTAATCTTAGCAAAATAATGCACAGATGCACTTGCAGAAAGATTGACAGTACAAGCACATGGAAATAATCTGGTCTCTTTGCAACTGGTGATCCAAACATCTGCTTAACAATAAATGGCATAACATCATCTGCGCTGCTTTTCTTCCCATTTCAGTCAAAATGTTTTAGAATTCTGGGCTAGGAAATGTTGGTTGGACCACCTTCTTGTCTTTGGAGATCGAATTGTTGTAAAGGTGGTATCTGGACAATTTGGAGATAAAAGGGAACTGACTTGCATTTGCTAAAAGTCTGAGGTTGAAGAGATCTGCCAATTAAACAGAGCCAACCAGAGAGAAACTAATTTAATTTCTCTCTCACCAGACAATGAGCAATGACGTCCTGACAAAGTATGGGCATTATAAGGACTCCTGAGTGCCTCTTCACAGGAAACATCCAGGTACACTAGTTTGTTCTGGTTTATCTTTTCTATGGACAAGTATTTTTTATAAAACTATTGGGTATGGACCTTCTGCTTGATTTTGGACTTATTCAGACCAGTTCTAATTTTACGCTTGTGTAAATCCATTGTTTTTTTTAGAATTACTTCACGTTTACACCAGCATCATTTAAAGAAGAATTAATTCTACTGCTAATCTGTAGAGATTTTGTCTGCCTTTGGCTTGGGTCCAAGGAGCTTTGTTTAGTCCATGTGTTTTGACAATTTAAGCACGCTTTGATATTGCTCTAGATAACTATGGTCAGTTATTGGTGTTTTCTGCCAGTCATGCGCTTCTGCTGGGGTGATTTCTGTGCAACTTTTGACTTTTTCTAAACTTTGTCTCAGACAAGCATTTTTAATTTAGGTTTTCAAATATGATTAATTTCACTTAATGTTCTGTATGCTATTAAACACATTTTTTCTTCTTCTCTTGGTAGTGTTCCCTGTGGGTTGGATACAGAATTCTGTACCTCAGTTTTCAACTGTTCCAATTATACTGGTTGTTTTTGGTTTCTTAAACAGACATGTTACCCTTCTTCTTTGTTCTTGCTTCTTCCTACTATTATAGTGCCCAAGTATTTTTGAGCTGACTGCAGAAGGGAAGATTGAGATCTGCTTCATCCTCAACTGGGCTTCCTAGTTCAAGTGGCAGCTCTTCTCAGCCTTGTACCAAGTATACATAGTTTGTTTCAATTATTTATATGTCATTCAAATACTTTCGCTGTAGCTCAGATTATTAAGTTCATAGAGAAATGATAACCCAGAACTAGGCTCCAGCTCTTTTGTAAGATAATGTGTTTTAAGGACTGCTCATTTTAGGCAAAGGAGCAATGTCTCTAGGCCTTGCAATCATTCTCACCATTGTAATCCTGCAGAGACATCAGAGAGTCTGAACACACTAGTTAACATCTTCATTTTGTTATATATGGAAAAGCTACTCACTAGAAAAAAATCTAATGTTCTTCTAAAACAGACTGCTGGACTTCAGAAGGAGCTGATGTGTTTGTTGCAATTGAAATTTGACTAACTATTCCAGATGTTTAGTGAATCTGCCTTAGTTGCAGATTCACTGTTTATTTAAAATAAAGTTAGGAGGAAGGTGAGGAACACACTTCTCTTATTTATACTGAGAAGTGAAATGAAGAAGTCAATATAGTTACATCACTAGTGCACATGATAGGAGTATCCTTCCTAATATATTATCTATTTACGCTGACCTCTACCTAAAGCCTCTTAAATATTTCCACCTTCAAAAAGATGCAGTTCAGTTATTTCCCTTTACGGATAGCTGGCGATTATATATCATTCATTTGAATTAATAACAAAGTTTGTATGTACATGTACATTTTGCTGGCAATTTATTTCAATATTCATATTAAATAATGCCATCTTCCTTGGCTTTCATTGGAATAATTTGAAATTCATCAGTGTCCTCTATCCCAGCTCAGAGCACTAGCTGCTGTCTGATTCTAGTAATGCTCTTCAACTTTTAAGTAACTATAAATGCACTTCTGTTAAAAGGATCCAGTGGTCAGCTCCTCCTTGTCCTAGTGTTGAGTGCTGTAATTTGAGGGCACTTGGTACCAACACTCCTGGTAGAGAGCTATTTTCTCCTTACCTCAAAGCCTTTTTCTGATGTTAAGAACACAGCTGATCAGTATAATAGCACTCTCTCAACCCCTCCAAATGGAATAAGTAGTACTAGAGAAGAGCCTACTAAAAGGTTCTTCTGCCTTGGTTTTCATTTGAATCCAGATGGATGTGGAAGAGGAGTTTTCATTTAGGGTATGTCTAGATGGCACACAGCAGTTTATGGTATACATCCCCACACAGCCTTCTTGCATGGGTATAAACAGTAGCGTATTGGAGGGGCATGGTTTAAGGGAGTAGAGTGCAAACATGCCTGACGGGCGTATGTATACAAGTACGTACCTTAAACATCTTTCTATTTGCCCAAGCCTGGCCTCCCACATCTACACTGCTTAGTGTAGTGTGCCAGTGCCTGTGGGAGCCCTTCTCCATCACAGGGAAAGATTCTGGCACCTGGGAGGAAGCAGGGAAAGGTTTCACCAGCTCCCCACTTCAACAGCCTTTCTTCATTGCAGTGAAAGGCTCCAGAGGGAGGGGCGGTGGGGTGCTGAAACATTTCCCCACTGTCTCCCCCCACCAGAGCTTTTCACTGGCATGTGTAGCTACACACCTTAGTGTTGGCACAGCAGGGTTTTCACTACAGCGTTTAGCTGCACATACCCTACATGCTGCCACCAACAATGGGTAATGTAGATGTAGCCTAAGAAGAGCTAAAAAATGCACAGTGATAGTGTCTAACGACAAACTGATTTCCAAGGAGTCAGTCACAATCCCAGGCAGTTGTTTTACAAAATAGTAGTAAAGAAAACAATATTTTTATCTCTAATATAGCACTTTATGAGCCCCATTTTCAGCAGGCAGTCTCCATGTGCAACTTTGCATCTGCACACACCTTTTGCACTGTTTGGTGCACTACTATATGCATGTTTGATCTCTACACATACACATTTTGTCAAATGTTCACATAAATGATGTTACCACACTAAGCAAGCATACAGGTGTGCACACAGACAGAGAAAAATCAGGTCTCAGATGATATAGGTGCTGTACAAACATTAAGGGCCCAATCCTGCAACACTTACTGACATATGCAGTATCACTGATTTGGAAAGAGATGTTCCATATCTCTAGTCTTTTAGATGGCATTGTTCAGGTTTCTTGTATTTAGGAAATGTAATGGGGAATGCAGTTAGGTTTCACATATTTTAACTGGAGCACAAAGCAGCTGAACTGTACCAGTGAATACAGAGCTCAGAGTTCTAAATTGCTTCACTTTCAAGATGCCACAAGAGGGAAGGATGCGTCCTGATTTGTATTACTGTACTCGTGGTTGGTCTACTTTCACCCATTTGGCAGGCTGTTTGGAATTTGGTGCCTTGATTTATCTGCCCTGAAACCCATTTTGCTCATGTTACCCCTTAGATTAAGAAGCTTCACTGGACTTTTTTTGAGGGATATAATTTAAAGTTCTACTTATGTTCAAGGCACTTGAAGCCTCTCAGCTGTGTTATTTATAGGAACTGATCAATGTCTATATTCCATCTAAGAGCTTATGTCAGACCCAGATTACTGTCTGCCCTGACACCTCTTTGCTCATTGGTAAAATTCAAGCATTTTACAGTTTGGTCCCTGTTCATGCTAATTCTGTTTCTCGCAAGGAGCCCGAATCTGCATTCCTTATCCACCCAAAATTCTGATTAAAGTCAACATTGGGCACATGCTTAAGTACTGTGCTGAATCTTGAGTTTCTGTGTGCTTCAGCCCCTCCAGTAATGGGAATAAAAATTCCTTTTACCCACCTTTTCCTTGTCTCATCAGAAGATTTTCAAAGGTGTTCAAGTGATTTAGAAGCCAAGTCATTTCAATTGGGGTTGAGTTCCTAAATCCTTGAGACATTTGAAAATCTCTCCTTTAGTTTGCAAGCTCTTTTTACGGCAGGGACTGCCTCCAACTATGTGTTTGGACAACACGTACCACAATGGGGCTTTATAGAACGATTCACAATGAGCTCTCTTGGGCCTAGTCTCATAACTACTATTCAGACTGAATGGGAGATGCAGAACTGGATTAAAGCATATAAAGTTTAGAGGGCACATCCTCAATCAGTGTAGGTTGTCATAGCTCTGTTGAAGTCAATGGGAGTGTGACAATTTACATCAGCTGAGGATCGGCCCGTAGACTTTTAGGAACTGGTCCATAAATAATGGTCTGTCTTACATAGAGTTGCCAACTTTCTAATCACACAAAAGTGAACACCCTTTCTCTACCCCTTCCACTAGGCCCCACCTCTTCTCTGAGGCCCTGCTCCCACTCACTCCATCCCCCCTACCGCTGTCGTTCGCTCTCCCCAACCCTCACTCACTCATTTTCACCAGGCTGGGGCGGGGTGAGGGCTCTGGGGTGGGCCAGAGATGAAGGGCTTAGGGTGCAGGAGGGACCACCAGTCTACAGTGTGAAGACAAGAGGTTCAGAGTGGGGGAAGTGGCTCTGGGCGAAGGCAGGGGGTTGTGGTGCAGGGTGCAGGCTCCAGCAGGGAGTCTGGGTGCGGCAGGGGATGGGGCAGGGGGTTAGGGTGCAGACTCCGGGAAGGAGTTTGAGTGTGGGAGGGGGTGGGATGCTGGCTCTGGGGTGGGCCAGGTATGAGGTGTTTGGGATGCAGCAGGGGGCTCTGGGCTGGTGGTGTAACCAAGGGGTTCAGAGTGTATGAGGTGGCTCTGGGAAGAGGGTTGGGGTGTGGGCTCTGGGTGGGAGTTTGGGTGCGGGAGGGAATTCAGAAGGGGGTATAGGGTGCGGGCTCTAGGAGGGAGTTTGGGTACAGGAGAGGGCTTGGGGCTGAGGCAGGGGGTTGGGATGCGGGCTCTGGGAGGAAGGTCAGGGCTGGGACAGGGAGTTGGAGTGTGGGAGGGAGTACAGGGTGCGAGATTTGGGAAGGAGTTTGGGTGTAGGAGGTTCTTCAGGGCTGTGGCAGGGGGTTGGAGTACGGGAGCGAGTGAGGGGTACAGATTTCAGATGGCGCTTACTTTGGGGGGTCCTTGGAAGCTGCAACGTGTCCCTTGACTCCTAGGCAGAGGTGTGACTAGGTGGCTCTGTGTGCTGCCTCTTCCTGTAGGCAGTGCCCCCACAGCTCCCACTGAGCACAGCTCCCAGCCAATGGAAGATACAGAGCTGGTGCTAGGGGCAGGGACAGCAGATGGAGCCCCCCAGCCATGCTTCTGCCTAGGAGCCAAGGGACATATCACAGCTTCCGGGGATTTGCGAGAAGTCAGGTAGGAGGCCTACCAGCCCTGTCAACAAAACTTTTAACAGCCCAGGGACCCTTTTTGACCAGATGTTCCAATTGAAAACCACACATCTGGCAACCCATACATTGTAATCAGTTTAAAGATTACTCTAAAGTGATCACAAGAGCTAGATTATAAGCGAGGGGGGGGGGGGTAAGAGGGAGGAAGGGAAGGAGACTATTCAGGATACAGAATGTTGTCAGAAAAAACAACAGAATTCCAGTGCCCTGTTTTCTGTCTGTTCTGAAAGCCTGATCCTGATCTCAGAGTATTGCAAATCAAGATAAAATATTTCACTTTTTGAATTGTATGCAGTGGTAGGCTGCATATTCTGAAATCCTGACTTCGGAAGGTAAAAGCCTTCAAAACAGAAACATGCTAACCTTGAACTATAAAAAAATATTCAATGCAACTACATAAAATCCAGAATAACTCCATTTTTAGCATCTTGTTACATAGCATAAGATCTTTGCTCTTGTGATTTATGGTATCACCCAATGTTGGAAATTGAGCTTATTCTTTATTACCAGTTGACAACACTTTCTTTGCATTTTTTTATGGTGAATACATATATAAATACACTACCTGTATAAACACACTATACCATGTTTATATATACATGCATACATCTATAAGCAAATGTGCTGTTTATATATACATGCATACATCTATAAGCAAATAAAAGATTCTTTGCTTTTGCATCCCCATCTGCATTGCAGAAATTCTTACCACCACCTCTAACTTGTTATTCTGTAAAAATAGATTTATGGTGCTCTAAATCCCATTTATATTTTTATCTGAATCAGCCTGATCATCCCTTGCTGCTCTGCCTTCCCAAATCAAATTCAGTCAGTTCTGTCTAGCTCTGTCTGAATGTTTCCTTTGATTGAGTGATGTTATTTCTAGAAAAAACACTCAAATCAATTTAATGCAAATTCCTTTTCACGTCCTGGTTGACCCATCAGGACTTTGACAATAATAGATTGAAGTAGTTACTTCCTGAGGCAGATGACTCATTGAGTGCTTAGTAATCAATTTTCATCGTTGTCACTGCATAATCTGTCTTTGGGGTCCTGTTACATATCGTGACCAGAATGCCACAGAATACCAATGTTCTCCATAAGAAAAATGGGTTGCACAGTTGCAGAGGAGATGTGCAATATGAAAGGGTTTACTGGGCCAAATTCTGCTCTCATGCGTGCTGGTAAAAGTCCAGAATAATCATGAAAGTCAATGGATATATTCCAGATTTAAACTGGTGTAAGTAAAAATCAGATTCTGGCCCATTTGGATATATACCAAGGGTACTTAGCATTTTTCTGCATGCTGATTCACAAGATACCAAAATAATATACCATAGGCAACTTATCTGAGCAATTAAAGCTTCACACATAATTGAGTTAACTAATCCTTTCTCCTGCAGAGAAATAGGTCCATAGCACAAATGGTGAAATGGGGATGAGAGAGTAAGATCCAAGCACTTGCTGTCTAAAGGCCTGCTTCTGTGAGATGCAGAGTTTCTTGTATCAGGTCTAAGCACCCTTTACTCTGATTGAGCTAGATGGGAGTTGAGGAAATTCAACACCTTGCAGAAATAAGCTCTATGTACCTCAGACATTACACAGAGAGAGAGTTTGATATTGTAGATATATTTGTTACTTTCCTGACCGCACAATGAGAAGCACGGTCAGGAAAGTAACAAATACTTTTCTTGTGGATTGCATTTTCTAAATCGGGGGCAGGCATCCTAATTCTCAATTACTTAGGGGCAATCTCCACTCATTGATATATTTTGCTTTCCACAATCAAATCTCTGTACAAATCTTCATGAGTGATGTACCTGAGTATTTGGATTCTACTATCAAAACTATGTTATTAAATCTATTCACCTAAATTTGGGTTATTGCTGATTATGTACTCTATGTATCATATGACTTGAAAAACAAACTCTGTATTTGTGGATAATCTAACTCCTCCCAGATGTACAGACATTCTTTTCCCAACCTGACTATTATATACTGTGACGGAATCAGACCAGAAGGATATAGGAGAGTGCTGGAAGGCAGGTATATTAGTCTCAGAATGTGCAGGTCCCTGTTCCCTGGATAGCCAAACAAAGGCTACTCCAGGTCAATCAAGACACCTGGGGCCAATTAAGAACCTTCTAGAAAGGAGTAGAAACAGCTAGCCTAATTGGGACACCTGTAGCCAATCAGGGACTGGCTGAAACCAGATAAAAACCTCCCAGTTAGTCAGGTGGGCTGTGGGTGTCAGGAGCTGTGGAAGGAAGTTATGCTGTTGGTGAGACTGAGTGTTGGACAACATATCATACTGAAGGAAGGAGGCCCTGAGGTAAGGGTGAAGTGGAGTTTGAAGAAGCGGGGACTGCTGTGGGGAAGTAGCCCAGGGAATTGTATTGTGTTTTGTGCCTAAAAGGTCAGCCATCTTAGCTGATACTATTAGGGTCCCTGGGCTGGAGTCCGGAGTAGAGGGCGGGCCTGGGCTCCCCCCTTTTCCATCTTCCATACTGGCCTGTGATGAAGGTAACTTACTAGGCGGTGACTCTTCTCAATTATACTGAGAAAGGGAGGTCACTCTGGGGCCTAGATGAGTTTCTGAGGCCCCTAAATCTGCCAGGAAGCGCAGGACCCACAAGTACAGACTTGGAGCTTTGTCACAATACATATTTTAACATTAGCTTTAATAAAAATTTTAAATCTGTCAGGGGAAGGAGTTTGCCACCCTTATTTCCTCTTTACTCCAAAATTTACTCTATATAGTCCAGCGTAACTCCATTGAATACAAACAAGATACTCCAGCAAAGCATTTTACTCCCATGAAAGAATTGAGCTTGGAGTGATTAGCCTTGGAAAGTTCTGAGTTTGGGCAACTTAATGAATTTTACTGCAAGAAAATCATATTCTTCTGTATGGATGAATCCAATTTGCTTTGGCAGCTTCCTGGTGGTCTTCACTGCACAGGCCTGTGAAGTCTGCATTCTTTATCTTTCTCACAAAAGAAACAACTTCTTATTTTAACATTTAATGGAAGGATTGTTTTAAAGAGTTAAATTAAATGAAACCTACATGAAGTTATACTGGGAAAATATTACATTTTAGGAGTCTAAAACACTCTACAAAATGGGAACAAAACATTTCTTTTCCTGTTAACAATACAAGCTAAATATTCAGACACTCTGTTTCAGCTACAAAAGACAGGTGGAACAGACTAAAAAATTATAGAAATCACTTGTCAAAATATGCCGTGATGTTCTTGCCATGTTGGTCCTAGGATATTAGAGAAATAAGGTGGGTGAGGTAATATCATTTATTTATTTATTTAGAAGTTGGTCCAGTACAAGATATTACCTCACCACTTTGTCAAAATACAGCATTTTCAAAATCACTTTCCTACTATAGGAATAGAGAAGTATCTCTTTAAAGAGTTGGAGTCCCTTAGTAGTACTCACCATGTTCTAGACTTAGAATCTAGGAGAACCCTCCCAGAGCAGCAGTATATATAGGCAGCTAGAACTTGAGAGTTCTGCGTGCATTCTGTAAACATGATTATTTTGACCCCACTGTGCCAGTGTTCTGTCCCTCACATTCTGTTCGTTGTGTATACAGCAAAAGACACAACACCTACATTCCTTGCATGCTCCAGGCACACATTGAAGAGAATGGTTTTTAACTTCACAAAGAACACAGGACTGGTCTGTATGGAGTAAACATAGCTGGTCTCTATTTTTGCTGCTCCAGGCATGTTTGCAAAGGGAAATATAGTGCACGATTCCTTCCCTGCTAGTGGTCCAGAGAAAAATGCAGCCTAGTGATATGTCTACACAGCAAAAAATAAACCCATGGCAGTGAGCCTCAGAGTCCAGATCTACAGACTCAAGCTCACACTATGGTACTAAAAATACCTGTGTAGATATCTGGGCTCAGGCTGTGAAGCCCAAAAAGTGGGATGGGTTTCAAAGCCCAAGCCCAAATGTCTACACAGCTATTTTTACCACTATAGCACAAGCCCAAGTCTGTAGATTTGGACTGTGAGACTTGCTGCTGCCAGAGGGATAAGAGGTTGGGTTTGCCATGTAGACATACTCTCTATCCTACATCTTGCATGTCAGCCTTCCCTACCCTAGACTTATTTTTATGAAATTTCCAGTTGTTGCTCCCTCTAACTTAGCCCTAGCAGTGGCAGGAATAGTGGGAATGATAGTGTAGACAAAGTTCTGGCAGCTGCTGGCCTTACAAGTACATGCTCAGATCAAGGTTAGGTGTCACAGTGTTTGAAATATTAGCAGTTGTCTGGGACCATGTCTACAATAGCTCTCTTGAACCAGTTGCAGCAACAGTGGGAAACTTTTGGCAGAAGACCCTATTGTAGATACAAATGGACATACCCTCTCCATAAGCTCCCTTGCTCCAACGTGTGGAGGAGCATCAGTGGCTGCTAGGCACCACAAAGAAAATAGGCCAGGATTTCTTTCACCTCCATGTTATCTAGAGATCTGAGTCTGGCAAAACAAGGAACAGCTACTGTATCCTTTATAAAGGCAATCATAATAGTATGTACTTCTGAATGCTCTCCTCCAGACCTCAGAGACATTACTGCTGCCCTTTGCAAGCAAAACACCTCTACCCATTGCTGCTTGTTCAAGGCCTCTGTATATATCCCATCCCCTAATGCAGCAAAAGATACAGATGTCACGATCCAGTCCATAGTAATTTAAGTTTCCAAGTGAACATGTAATAGAAGCATTGCTACAAGAGTAAGATTTCATATTTCAGATCACATCACAGAATGTCTGATAATTGTCAGTGAAGCGTTTAGAATGAGAGAGATCCTTTCTTAAAGAAAAAATACATGTGGTGAATTTAGACTGTCTGATCATAGATATACTTAATAACAGCAACTGTCTGAGCTGCAAATACAGTCTATTTTGATCATGATTATTATCTCCACAGGTACCTGCTCTTTTGCTTGCCTGATTTTCCATATTGTGCCAGTAAAACACACTTGTAAAAACTGCCTCTTTCAAAGACAGTTGTTACAATAAAAGAAACTGAAATATAATAGTGATTTTTATTGCTTGGCATAGTTTTCCAAACAACTGTACTTTGTTCAGAAGCCTTATCATGTTACAAGTTCCCTTCACACCTTGCTTGTTATCTAAAGATCTCCAAGCAATTAACAAATAATGGGCTTATTCCTGCTCTTGATTGAACTCATGCACAGGAGTAGGCTAATGAGTTAAAGCATGGTTGCACTCTGAAAAGTGTTAATATAAAAATGGCAGCCCCCTACCTCAGCAAACCCCTCCCTGCACTTCTTCAAAGACACATGAAGTGACTTAAGCAACAAAAAAAAAACGAAAAAAATATATAAAGTGATTATTGCCTTTTACTCTTGTTAGAACTTCCAAGTGAGAGATGCATTCTACATCTTCTTGGGTATTCTTGAGTCTATATGGTCTAGCAGTTCAGGAAGAGATTTAAAAATCGTATTGTGGGATGAGCTTCCCTGCACTGGGGCCTTGTCCTGCATAGCTAGGATTAATTTCTCAGGGCTAGGAAAGACTCCTTGCTGTACTGCACTGAACTATGATACAGCTGGGAGGAGTATACACAACCCTGCAACAGATGAGAAGCCACTAGCATTCAAAGCACAACACTTTCCAATGTTTTGCTACTCAATTACTGGCCTTATGGGGATGGACCTGTCAAATAAGTCGTCGGCGTTTGATCAAGGAACAGAGAGCAAGTGGGCATATGCTAAGGAGGTACAGAAATGTCCAAGGGTGAAGTAGCTTGAGAAAGGACTTAGGGAAACACTGGACAGAGATGCTACGGGAACTCAGCAGTACTCCACTTGGGGGATACATGTAAATACTGGAATCTCTCTTAATCTGCTTGTACCTTTCTTCAAAATCCATATTTATACTCTTGCTAAATCCGTGCTAAGGTGTGTATCTTTTTTTGGTATGATTTTTTCCCCCCTTTGGTTACAGATACTAAAGTTCTATTCATTTTAAGTGCTGTAGATTGAAGCCACACAAAATGCCACCACTTGCATCACCAGGAGAATTGCCTGGTAAATTCCAATAAATTACATCTGTGTCAATCTTACAACAGCAGTGCGCAGGGCCGTCCTTACCCATACACAAAGTACGCAGCTGCATAGGGCACCAGGACATTTGGGGCCCCCTCCCCAGCCCTGCCTCTTCCCACCCCTGCTCTGCGACGGCGCTACCCCCACTCCGCTGAGCTCTGTGGCAGGGCCGGGCCTGCACTCACCCATGGTGGGAAGTGCAGCAACCTGGCCCCAGCTGCGCTACCAGTGAGTGTTGCGGGGTGGTGCCCCCTGCCCCCCCAAGCCAGCTCCACCAGCCTCCACACTTTCCCCTGAAGAGGCCTGGGGTCCACCCCCCTCACGAAGGCCTGGGGCTAGCCCTCTCACTAAATCCCCCATGAAAGGGGTTGCATAGGGCCCCAGAAAAGCTAGGGGCAGCCCTGGCAGTGGGGTTGTACAAGTGTCATCGAAGAACCAATTTAAATTACAGGTTTTAGAGTTTAAACTCTGTTAATGGTAATATATTTGGCCAGGAAAGATTCCCATCAGTTTACTTGGAAAATTTACACAAGTGATATGGAATAAAGAGAAAATAAACCAAAACCTCCATCAGCTTTTCTTTATAGTCACTTTCAGAGCGGAACTGTACTTTAAACTATGCTGCATTTGGTAAGTAACTGATTCTTGGAGAAATTTTCTAAAACAATTATGAGATTTAGGAGCACAAGTTCCATTGACTTTCAAGGAAAATTATGCTACCAAATCCCTTGGGTGCTTCTGAAAGTTTCCCCTTCAGTCATTAGGGAATATTAGGCATGGAAAATTAATCAAACTTGCCCTATGTGACTCAACAGCTTACTGATAGAGCTTGGGAAAGAATCCAAATCTCTTGACTCCCATTCAGCTGATAGTGCTGTCTGTCTCATTCTCATTCACAAAACAAATCCTGAGACAGTAGACAACTTTTTCTATCAAGTTCTCCCTGCTGGGAATTTGGATGTTACTGATGGCACAGAGAAAATTCAGGCTATGAAAACCTTCCACTTGAAGAGGAATTGATTTTCAGCTCTCCTCTCCATTGAATACAAATATTTAAATTTTGCTAAGCACATAACAGTTTAACTGGCAAAAACATCTGTTTACTTAATGCAAAAAATTGGTTAGAATGCACTGAGGAACATGTATTTATTTTGACTTTCTAAGAAAGAAGCAAAACATGAGTTCTGATTTCTAACCAAAGATAGAAAACATTTTCGAGACATCATATCCCAAGTTGTTGGGGCCCTATTCAGTGTAATCAAAGTGACCTTGAGATGGACAGAAGGCAGTTGTTCCAATTGCCAAATATATCAAAGCAACTTTTGATGAGAGAAAATGTCACCATCACTACTTTCATAATTTTCAACAATAATACCAGGTAACATAGGGATTATGAATGTAGCAGAGAAATGCATAGCAAGAACCAACATCTGGAAGTTGAAGGAAGACTCAATTTAGAAATAAGGCACCATTATTTAACAGTGAGGCTGATTAACCACTGGAACACAATTACCAAGGGAAGTGGTGGATTCTACATTTCTTGAAGTCTTCAAATCAAGACTAGATGCATTTTTAGAAGACATCTTCCAGTCAAATGAAAGTTATTGGGCTCAGTTTAATCCAGGAATAACTGAATTAAATTCTGTGGCCTTTATTACATGGGAGGTCAGACCAAATGATCTAATGGCCTTCTGCCTTTAACATCTATGAATCTATTTGGAATAAAGCTGTGCTGAGAAATTTCATTTACCAGATGACTGATCTTTTGAAATTTGTTTTTTGTCCTGATTTGGAATGAAAACCATAAATTCTGAAATTCTCCACAAAAGGGAAAACCCTGGAGTTCCCAGCATGGGGACCATCCAGTTGGAGAGCTGCCCTGGAACCTGAAAGTCTTGGCAGGCATGTTTCAAAGACTGCTATGAGGAATTTCATCTAAATTGAACCAGCTACAGAGAATGTTTCAATTTTGAAAAAAACTGATAAAATCTGAGGGGAAATGTTGAGGAAATAATAGTTCTAATTTTTAGTAAATGTTTTAAAGAAATTAACAAGCAAAAAATGGCTTAATGACTATTAACACTGAGTTTAGTCCATTGTAATTTATGGGGTCATTATTTGTTGCACAAACGTATTTGAATGTCTGTGAGGTACCTGTGAAAATTTTCCCGAATCTTGAAAGTTTTACAAATGTTTATTCATCTACATATTTTTACTGGAAAGGCGTTATTCAGTCTTTGCTATCTGAAAGTTCCACACATCCAAACGGAGCAGAAATAACGCTATGTGACACAAGATGAATAACGAAAAACAAATAGTCAAAGTTAACTACTAAAAACATATAGGCTAAAATGTTATTTGTCCAGACTGCCCAGCAAATATTGAAAAATAACAAATAAAATATTTACTACCCCAAAAAGGGCTAAATTAATAATGAATTTTTATTTATAAATGAATCTCATCTAGCTCTGACTTTTTTAAGTACTGTGACAATAATTGTTAATAATTTCAGGGCTGCATTAATGTGTCTTGTCTCTACAGTGACACACATTATTAAAGTGCAGCATTATACCCAGAGAAGCCCCATGAATCTAAGCATAGCTGCAGTGAAGTGGGATATAATTAACTCTTACATAGTTCACATATTCAGAGATTGAGATACCTGCCACCCACAAACAACTTATAGCCGGTCTTCAAAAACAAGGTGTGTGGAGGGGGATGTGGATTTCCGAGTAAACAAACAAAAGAAATAATGTTACAGTATTATTGATAATTCATGAAAAAACAATTATCTTATGTAAACAATACCAACAGCTTGATGCATTATAAATCTTGTTTGTATTACTAATTTTCCTAAATTCTATGAGTAGATGCCATGAGCTAAATGGGCATGGAGACTGAGAAAGAGTAGTTAACATTAAAAGTGAAAAGCTACCAACCGCTGCCACTCTGCTATCAGACATCATTTCATTGTATGCCACACACCATTTTCTAGAAAATCTGGTGCATAAATGGTGTATCTGAGACCGCTACATTGTAGCACTTAATAAATGGTGAAGACTATTGTACATTCTTATCCTTTACAGATGGTCCTTCTGGTTCTGGTAATAAATACATGAGCAGAGAGGTAGGGGAAACTTGCACCAGTAGCGTAGCTGAGGGGGATAAGGGGTAGCAGCTACTCCCCCTGAGCCCAGATTCCCAAAAGCGGCGCCTTTTTAAGTCACCAGGAGGCCGGAGCAGGAGGGACTCGTGGAGCTGCCGCCGAAACATCACAGCCGGACAAAGCAAGGAAGTGGGTATGTCCACCGAAATGACATTGGGCGCTTCTTTCGGCGGCATTTCGGCAGCCACATCCGCTTCACTGCTTTGTCCAGTGGCAGCAGCACTACCAGGTTATTTATTTATTGCCGCTTGTGAGCCGTCCCTGGAAGTGGCGCTTTTTTGTTGGTGGTGGTGGTCGCTCCCCATGTTGTTCAAACCTGGCTAATCCACTGGCTTGCACTATACCTATACTGTGGATAAATACAGAAAATCAGTCTCTGGTGCTATCAATCTGGAATCTTCAAGAGCACTATATTCACTGAAAGTGCATAAATAAAATAACACAAGGTGGCAGGAGAAATATTATGACGTATATGCAATGTTTTCCTCGGTCCACATTGGGACTGAAATGACTGAGTCAGAACAGAACAGTTTTTTAACTGAATCTTCACTCCTGAGAAGGAAATGTGGGAACCTTGGTCACACCTCCAATCAAAGGAAATCATTAAAGTATAATATGCACAGAAGTTACCGATGTAGTGATTTGTACACAGCATCATGCCACGCAGGTGGAAATGGGCTACTTTCTGACAAAAATGTATTCCTCTTCTAAAATGATTACCGCTCTGTCAAATGAAAAGTGAAAGTGATGATGAGCCAGCAGAAGGAAACAGAACACAATTTAAAATCTGAAACATAACGGAAGGGAAAAATGCTAAAATACATGTAATTACCTCAATTAAAGTTCTATCGAAGAATGTATCGCTGGCAGTCTATTTAAGACACCTGAAAGCGCATGATTGGTTTGCTGGAACACTTAATTACACTGCTTGCTGTTTTACATAAGAATCTGAGACTTATTTTCATTGGCAAAGATTTAACAGACTGAGGAAACGGGCCACAGAAAAGATGGAATTTATTTTCAGGTTTCCTTAATTAAAGTTTAGTTAGGTAAAATACTTAATGCTGGAGGATTTGCCCTTTTGGGAATGTTTTGGTTATAATGTGGCTACTTTTTGGAAAAAATAAATTACGTTATCTTAAATATTTAAAATAGTGACAGTTTGCACTCAAATGATTCTCTTATGGGAAAGTATCAGTGTCAAAGCATAGTTAAATATGCAACTTAAATGTCAGGTCTTGCCCATGAAGCTGAATTTAATGATCCAGAGTTAGCAAAGGTACAAAGGGATCAGTGCATGTTCCTCTTATTCCTTTTTATTCCACCCACAGTATAATTTTATATAAAAACTTGTATGTGTTTCTTGTTTCTGCTTTTATTCATGTCCTTCATTCCCTTGATAATAAAATAATCTTATTTAAAAACTCCCAATGCTTATTGGTTTCTTTTGTCTGTCTTGAATAACATGAAGACAGTAAAGGTAGAGATTAATGGACAGCAAACTATACTCAGTCCCTATGAGAAATATTCATAAACATTAGGAAACAAACCCCAGAGCATGACAAGGTTATAAGTATTGTTAAAAACATTTGTCTTCCAACCAGTTCATTAGTAATACTGTGATAACAGCGAGCTCAATAAAAATGTTTGGGAGCTGCATTAAAAATAGAAAAACACCATGTGCTTTGCTGACAGTGTAATCTCAACTGAGTGATACCTACCCTGACAGGGAAAAGAGAAAACAAATGAATTTAGTTTAATTGTAAATAACGATTTTGTTCTATAGTTAGGTTCCCCCTCCCCAGTTTTATACTCTGTTTTAGGGCAGTATATTAGAGTAATGAAATATCTCTGCAATAACTGGCCTGTTTGGAGATTGAAACACATGGTCAGTAGAAAGCAGAATCCCAAACAAGATAATGGGATTTATCTTAATTTGATTTGCCACAGATGCATTAAGCATGTCAGCTTCCGGAGAGATGCTACTATTTATATTTTGGCTGCTAATTAACCTGGTCACTCAGACTGGTACATAATGCTGCTAGCTGACCTACCATTCCATATAAATCTAATTTGGCCTTGAAGAGCACTGCTAGTTCTATGAACATGAAGAATTGTCTGTCAAACAGCACGGTGGCCTATTGCATCTGGTGAAAATAGGAAGTTCTGCATCCAGTTTGGTATTTGGTAGAGCAGAGGGAGGAAGAATAGTAGTCACTGCAAATAACAAATCAATTTCTTCCCCAAATGTTGCTCTGACTATGGCAATTTAATAATAAAGTATGATATTGAAGGGACATGAGAGCTATAAAGAAAAGATTTAAAATTGATTTTGAAAGTTTCTGAACTAGGCCATAGAATGGATGGCCTGTGTTGAGGTAAATGCTTAGTCTCACTCCTAAAACTCCTTGTAGAGAGTGACATTTCAATTTTCCCCAGCTTTGAGAAGCTTGATTTTTACAGCTTCACAGCTCAGTCTTTGAGAAGCACCTTCTAGCAGTGATAATAAAGTATACTGAGTGGGGATATGGACAGCATTGATAAAGGGGCACTAATCCTTATCCTCTGTGAAAAATAGTCTGAAAGCAGATTCCATCCTGAGAAGAGAAAAAAATACTAAATATGACTTGGAGTAACCTATTTTTCAAAGAGCATTTGGGAGCCTAAATGCATTTTGCTACTAATACACAATATATATAATGTATGGTCATGTGATTTAAAAACATTTTAAGAAAAATAATTAAGTAAAAGTAAAAAAATACATATAGTTTTATAGTGCAATGGAATGAGGAAGGAAGAAAAAAATAATTCAAATGAGCTTTAGGAGCATCTATCCTTAAGATCTCACACGTCAATGTGAAGATTTGCACTTGGGGTTGGAGATTTCCCTTTTAATTGGTTCCCTTATCTCTGTTTAAAACTTCAGCAGTGTGAGCTTTCAAGACCACAGCTGAATGCTGCTCATAAAGTTCTGCCAGAGCTAACACCAGCATAATTCATGAACAGACTCTGTACAGTAAAGAACACAGCGATAATAATCTTAGAATCTCTAAGGCCTCCAGAACAAATGAGAATGATGACTCTCCCTGAATATACATTGGAAAGCTCCCAAGATTAAATCTTGAAAAATTATCTTGTGTCATTTTTCATGAGCCATTTAAATAGATCAATGTCTCAGAGCCAATCATTAGGTTTCAGAATATCACTGTTAGGCATAGAGAAGAACAGCAAAGATGAAGGATCAGCTCTCCAGACTCGAATATTCATGATTCAGTCACCAGGAAGAGGTTGGAATCACACTTTGGCAAGTCAGCCACTAAACTGGAGAACAACTGGAAATAATGTGTGGGGAAAGCAATACCTGTCAGAATCAAAATATCCAAAGAGATGCCAGATGACCCAGGTTCTATGGTTTATTATTACAAAAATCAACACTCAGAACTCTAGACACCAAAAGCTTAATTGCATGTCAGTATCACTTTCTTCAGTAGCAGGAGTTAGAGATGTGAAGAAGTGTAATACAAACATCACAAAATATACTGATAGGATATAATGTGATTAATCAAAAATGAGACAACAGCTTGCCATAACTGGCTAATCAAGAATGGGCACTGACTAGTAATAGAGCAATAAAAACCGCAAAACACACAGAACCAGCCAAAAAACAAACAAACAAACAAAAAAATCTGCATCATCAATGTGCTATTGAATTTACTTTGAATGCTGTGGTGAAGTGGTAAAGATATGAAACTCAGAGCCATATTGAATTAAGAAGGAACCCACAGAAAGGGAAAACAGTAGAGCTGATTGTGAATTTCTGGATGAAATTTTTTGTTGTTAAAAATGCTGATTAATTGAAACCAAGAAAATACAAGCAAACTTTCTGGTTTAGAGTCTTTAGAGTGGATCCGAATTTGAATCCTTCATTTGCCCCTTATGTCCCATCTCAAGAGTGAATGAGAGCACTGTATGCAAAACACTTGCTGCCCTGCAGAAGAGAGCACCCTGAGTGATTGCTTCTGGCTAACCTATGGAGTAGTATTAATGGGTATTGGAGTGAGCTGCAGCCCTGCTCTAGATTTATGGGACAGAGGTAGCTTCAAGTTCTTCAGTTTTGTTTTTTCATATAGCAGGAGAACTTTGGTGGGATCTGCTGATAGCAGATAAGACCGCTCACTCTAATTTCTTTTTTTTTTTTTTTATTTGTTCAGGCACCAGGTCAAATAAAAATTTGAAGCTTTCACATGGTTTTGCTTTGTGTGATAGTGAGGTTTGCTCTTGGTTGTATCATTTCTGTTCAGCTGCCAACAAGGTCTAATAATTGAATGAGTCTAGAATTTTATCACCACCATTTACTCAGCCTTAATTTCAGCAATGCACACATCAGCGCCACTTCTGCTATGATTGACATGCAGATGATACTTTTATGAACCAAATAAAACTTGTTTATTTACAGCTTGATGCATCCAGATGCAACTTACTACCTGCTTTTCTATCCTTTTTCAGTTCTTCAGGATCCAATAAATGTTCTCCAGCTGAATTCCTACAATGTTGCTTGGGGACTAAATGGTATGGGTTTGTCACATTGCCCATTTAAATATCTTAAGAGTTCATTGTACTAAAAATGCAAAAGTTTATGTATTATTGTGGGATAGTATGTAACTTCTCTGGGTGGGGGTGGGAGATGCGGTCAGTGTAAACATGGGAAGTATTATGAGTTTCAAAGGACTTGTTTAAACAGTGTGCCAGGCAAGAAAGCACTTCTGGGACAATGTTAAAGGGGTTTCCCAGAAACTCTTTAGGGGAAAATATATGCAAACGTACCCCTTCTCATTATGCAAAAATTCAGTCATTTGAAGCTTCACCCTGAGGAGAAGACCTATGTTTGCTGATCACCTATTTCAGGAGGACAAGCTCAGAGGCCCTCTCTGTATAAAGGACTGACTCTCAGGTTCATGAGTTTGCTTATTCAGAGCCAACATGGTTATGAACTTGTAACCACAGAAAAACCCTTTGATGGCTTTGAAGGACTGATTCCTATTACAGCGCTTGTTGGAGCTGCAGTGATCTCTAGTAAGCTTATTAGCATGGAGGTAGGCTCTTTTATTATTTTAATATGTTTTCTCTGTAATGCTTTCACCTTAAGAATAAATGTGCTTCCTTAGGAAAAACTACATGGTAACTTATAACAGTGGGCAATTCCGCTATTATAACCCAAGGAGAAACGCAAAGCAGGTCTGTTTAGGCAGTCTGACTGGCTGTGGAATGCACTGGGTAGGCAGAGACCGTGCAGCCTAGAAATACCCAAGTCAACAGGGAGTGAGAGAGATGTGTGTCTCCACCAAAGAGAAGTGATTGTTGGTGGACCACAGAGGGAAACACAGATGCACACCAGTCCTCAGTTCCTGTCTCCTGGCACTTGGTTCCTGTCTTCCTCACTAGGCCTCAGGTCACACACACAGGTTCCAGTCCCTGCCCTCCCAGTCACACCAAGGATAGTAAGTCCATAGCTGCCTCAGACTGACCATTACTCCTCCTTCCACACACATTTTCCTTAAGAAGTTCCCACTATTCCTTCTCTCGTTCACAGGCTCCTGTTCTGGACTTTTATATTTCCTATCCTCCCCTCAGCTGAAGCAGCTGGTTCCTCAGTGGTAGGACTTAGAGAAGTAGTTACAGCAGCTAGGGTCCTGAAGAAGTTGCCAGCAATGGGGTTCCCTTGACGGCTGACCTTTCAACAGCAGAGAGTCCCATGGTTACAGATCTCACAGAGTTTCTGGTGACAATGGCAACTTCTATAACTGCAGAAGCTTCCTCAGTTGCAACAACTCTGGTGGTAGCAGCAGATTCCTGGGTAACAGCAGTTTCTCACCTGGCTTTCCAGCTCTCCAAATACCTTCAGAAAATGCTCTGCAGACTACAGTTTGGGAACCTCTGGCATCAAGAGTAAATTCTACATTAGCATGGTGGTGCATCAAGCCTAAGAAAAGAGATCTAACTAAGTATAGGCCTGTCAGTCTGAAATAAGTCAGAACTGTCCCACAGCTCCATTCAACTCCATATTGGAAAGAAATGAAACATTACTTAAGGTCTAAAAACTTTTTTTAAAATTATTCCTCAGATTTTTGGCTGGGATAAGTCATAGAATGAATACCCCAAAACTGTATGCGAAAGTCTATTCCTGCTATATTTCCAAACCAAAAAGGTGTGGATAATCATCTGACCTTTTACTTGCTTACCTGAACTCAGCCAGAAAGCCTTTTAGGATTCATCTAAAGCTAGAACTGACATATCTGAGATGGATGAATCTCTCTGTCTGTGACTTAAACTTGTTCAATCAAAGTAAGTATTTAACTATCACAGGTCATTTTCTTCTCCAAAGAGCCTCAATATTTTTTTTTTTTTTGAAAAGTCAGGTTTTAACAATTTCAGGACTGGCCGGCACTTACAGAATGTAATTAAGCCTTACAGAATTTAACCTTCGTGTGGGAGGAGAGGGAGAAGAGTCACATATCTGTACAGTAACTGTTGTTCTCTATAATGTGTTGTGTACACATACATTCTACTACCAGTGCACCTTGTGCACTGTAGTTGGAGACTTTTTCCAGAAATATTACTAGTCAACACAAGCCTCTGCTCACCTCATGAGCTGGGCCACGGGCATAGAAGGGGCATATCAACTGCCTCTCTGCATTTCTTAGCACCAATGTAT
This sequence comes from Dermatemys mawii, assembly GCA_007922305.1. Taxonomy (NCBI): domain Eukaryota; kingdom Metazoa; phylum Chordata; order Testudines; family Dermatemydidae; genus Dermatemys; species Dermatemys mawii. Next base: position 19,130,431 of record ML677366.1, read on the forward strand.
ACATAAGGTCCAAAGAGAGGTGGGAAGTGGGAGAGTTGTGCAATGTGTATGTGCACAACATATCTCAAGGAACAACAGTTACAGAATAGAGAAATAAGTATGTTTTCTCCTTCAGGTGATTGTGCACATACACATTCTATTGCAGGTGACTCATCAACAGTTCCCTTCCAAGTAGTGGGACTTCGGATCACTTGAGCAGAGACTGTAACATCAAATTGCCAAAGGTGGCATTGTCTCTAGGGGCTTGACTGACGGTGCAATGTCTGGAAAGGGTATGTACAGATGACCATGTCGCTGCTTCGCAGATATCCACTTATAGGGATGTCATAAGGTACACAAAGACCACACTGGACAACACAGGTTTAATGAGTTAGTGCGGGATCAGGTGGCCCCACCCCATCACACCTGTGAGATGTGTCAGAATTGGAGTGACACGCTTCAGAGGGAGAAACCCATCTCAGTTAATGGCAGATCAGGGAACAGATCAGACCGGACCAGACCTTCAGTCCTCAGCTCCTGGAGAGAGGGCTGATAAAAGGCAGGAGCTCCTTACTGACCAATGCCCAATAGCTCCTCCATGAAGGTACGTAGGACCTGATCCTGACTCACCTTGAGAGGGGACTATTCCTTGTGAACTTAGTATAGGGCCCCAGCCTGATGAGCACCATCTGAAAAGAGAAAACCTTAACCTAGCTTTGGGACAACCCATTTGTCTTAATTACCCTTTCTTTCTGTTCATTGACAACCCCAGAAGAGGCAGATTATCTGGGGACCGGCCAGAGAGCTGAGCCTCTTAGGGTGGAAATGAAGTGGGAAAACCACCTAGACATCCCAGAGCCATAGCCTGGGTGAGTGCTGGGGCCCCACCTAGAGCGTAGGGGGGTGCCCCAGTGATAGAATGTTGTTGATTGAGCTCTGGTAGAGTCAGCTGTTACTGTTGGTAGAGGAGAGACTTTAGCAAGATCATAGCACAGCTTTATGCAGTCAGAAATCCAATCTGAAATTTACTGAGCTGTTACTGGTTGACCCTTAATTCTCTCAGTAAGGCTACAGAGAGCCTGGGAGAAGATTTGAAATACCTTGTACAATCTAGGTAAAATGCCAAAGCTCTGCAAATATCTAAGGTATGGAACACTTCTTCAGCTGTGGACAAGTGAGGGTTTAAGGAAAATAAAACATCAGCAACTGAATAGTTTAAATGAGGTGGAAAGGTGACAACACCTTTAACATGAACTTAGGGTCTAGCCTAAGGGAAACCTTATCTTTATGAAAGGCTATGAAAGGAGGATCACCTAAGAGATCTTCAAGTTTTGAGACTCTCCTTGCAGAAGTGCTTGACACCAGAAATGCAGTCTTCATACACAACAGAGATAATGAGGTTCTCACCATAGCTTCTACAGGGGAACATATTGGTCTGGAGAAAACAAGGTTAAGATCCCATAAAGGTACTGGATTGGACCCAGTAGGGTAGACCCTGACTAGAGCTTTCTGAAATCTGGATATCAAAGAGTGAGAGAAATGGAAAATCTATCCATGGGCTGGTATACTGCTTATATAGACAGCGAGGTGGACTCTCAGTGAACTGATGGAAAGGCCAGCTGATTAAGAGTTACGGTTGTTTGGGGGTATGTTATCCCCTTGCAGCATGTTGTGTTGAGCAAAATTCAAACTTCTGAAAACCAGGAAATGCAGAGTTAAGATTGTCTATGCAACCTTAACTCTGCTCTCTTTCAGCAATGCCCTAGGAGAGCAGCACAGTGTAGCCAATTCATGATAGCTGATGTGTCCACTAAAGACCCAGTTCCTGGAATAAGCTATTGCATCAGAATCTCAGCTTTCATTAAAAAAAAAAAAATTGTCCTCATGACTGCAGAGGAATGCTTTGAAAATGTGAACCCTAATGGTTGAAAATCCAGAGGCAAATGTAAAAAAAAAACCAAAAAAAAACCATGTAAGATTCTTTTAAGTGTCATGATTTTTAAAGCAGTCTGGCCTGACTCATAATTTTGAATGGTTTGGCTGGCAGTGACTTAAAATGCTGATGGATTATTGTTATTATTTATATGTATCACAATAGCAACTAAGGACCCTGGGCAGGCCAACATTTTTCAGAGATCACACTAGGGTTTTTCTTCTTCTGAGAACTCAGACCATCCTCAGAGATCAAAGTTGAAACATAAAAACAGAGTTACTATTAGGAGAGTGGGACAGATTGCCTGAATTATCCTCCCACAATCTCTCTCCAGACTAGCGTACATGTACCAGAAATCCTGGGAATACATTACCCAGCATTCCCTCTGAATTGAGATCAGATGGAAGCTTCCACTCGATTTGCCTCTAGGGGTTCCATTCTTGGGCAGAGGCAGGACTCCTGCTGTACTTCCAAACACCCCTATTGCCTCTCAAAAACCACTTCCTCTTATTTTTAAGTGGCTGTTCTTCTTGTCCTACAACTCTACCTTTACCATAAAACTGCTGAAAGATGTTAAAATGGTTCTAGATTCTTCTCTCATCTCTCTCTCTCTTATACGGCCAGTATACCCAATTACTGGACCCATTTGGAACTGCAGCCCCACTGCATTAGGCACTGTACAAACATATAGTCCCTGCTCCAGAAAGCTAACTAGTTAGCTTTAAAACAAACGAAGGTAATAGGGGAGGGAGAATGACAATAGCAATAACAATTAATTTAAACAAACGTATTTCACACAAAAAACTATAATAACCAAGGTTGCAAAATCAAGCACTCAAAATTAGGAAATGCCAGAATTACGTTTGCTTGTGCAACTGAAAAGAGGATCTTATACAAGGAAGCGTTAGGCAACCTTAAGTACAGGCAGCACTACCAGCTCTGCCTATAATATTACAAACCCCACTGTCCTCCTTCTAAGCCATTATGCTGATGCATTGTTTATTTTCACTATACAAATCACTATACCATCGTACATAGCACTTTTGTCAGTTTGGGTTGTCATAATATTGATGATGATGTAGGAGGGGATGTCATTATAGTATCTTCAGCAGCTTAGTTCTGGCAGCAAGCACAAAACCATGCTTCAAGTGATGATACTTTGTATGAAGGACACTACATAAAAATAAATTGTACTGTATCCATACCCGTGAAAGTGAAGTCAAAGTATAGCTTCCAGCCCCACTGTTACTCCTAATTTTTAGGATCTGGAATAGGTGAAATGATAGCTATAGATATTCTTCTATTTTCTCTGTCTGAAAATGCTACTTTCAGGAAATTGTGGAGTGCACATAGTAGTTTATTCTTTTCAGACAGATGGGGTGGAATGACCAAGAATTTATAAAGCCTTAAAATATGTGTTGTAGAACCTTACGGTGAAGCAGAAAAAGGAGCAGGGCATTGAAGATTCAGTCCTGCTGCAAGTGAAGTCAATGGCCAAGTGCCCACAGACTTCAATGGCAAATGGATTTTGTTCCCTAATCACTGATAATACAACCCATTACTATAGACGCCGTGTCCTGGCCCTCGGATTCCCTTCTTTTTTACACAAAGGCTTCTCACAAAACATCATGTCAGTAAATTGAGGCACAAAGTCATATTCTCCTCTTCAGACGCTACCGCTCCTAGATGCTTGAGTCTGCTGTTCTGTTTTCCACTCTCCTAAATAGAGGTTTCTCTTTAAATGCTTTCCTGAATTGAGATCTTTTGCAATATCCTTGGTTGGGTTTAAGAGTATTCTTTTACAGCTGGGGAAATTCTTCCCAAAATCTGTCCTCATTGATGCTGGAGAATTTTCTTAATGAAGTAGGCATTCCTATAACATAGGACACTCTCTCTTTAAGTAACCGTTATTGTAATCTGGCAAGTTTCCATCTGGAAATGGTTCCATTTATCACCAAGGAACTTTATTTTTAATCATATCTAGGTGCAGTTTGTTGCTTCCTTTTTTTTAAAAAAAATTTACTCATGGTTTTCTTTATCAAAATAACCTTAGTTGTCACTGAAGAAGATTTTTGGGTTTTTTGAGTTAACCCTAATTTTTATTGGGAAAAATCTTTTTTTAAATTAGTCCCAGGTATAATTTGAATCTGCCCCAAGTGTAGTTTGGGAAGTTTCTTCTTAAAGTATTGGTAATAAAACTTAACTTCCATAGTTTTTCTCATTCATAGAGCTCATGTCACTTTGCAGGATAGATATCACCATGTTACAGATGTGGAAACTGAGGAATGGAGTGGTTAAATGATTTGTCCTAGTCTATATCTATTTAGGACTTCACTCCTTCAAAAATAAATGCATACAAAGAAGCTTATGTGCACACATAAATCCTCGAGTCCTAATGTACTCAAAGGGATGATTCACATGCATAAAGTTACTCATGTGAGTAAGAAAGTATGGTATGGGGCCTGTTATTGGTATCTTTTCCAGATTGTGAAAAATTAGTACACTAAATCTGGAGAAAAAAAATAGTAATAGAAAAATTCATATAGAGCTCCATCCAATGACCGCTGAGTAAAAGAAAAGATTCCCACTGACTTCAGTGGGATTTGAATCAGGCTCACATTTCCAGATGTCTCAAGAAAAATTCACAGTTGGAAGAAAAGGACTGATTTTTGAGGGCAGATATTTTTTGCAATTTGCTGTAGAGTCTTCATATTTTTCCATCTAAATTATGCCACAGTAAAATAAATTTGTTCTATGATTATGATGAATCTAAAGAATTTTTATGTATTCAGATGATGAATAATGACAAATTAAGCTGATACCAAAGATAAATTATATATCATTATTCTGTATTTTCTGATCCCTCAGTTTGTGGTTTATTGTTTTTTAATTATTCTATTATGTAGAAGGAAAGAATATGGCCTTAATGGGTTTTTATAATGTTTTTGAGAGAAAAAGAACCATAAATCCCTATTATATTTGTAGGAGCCCAATTGCAAGGGAATTTAGAGGTCTTTCTTTAATCTCTAAAGCCCTGATTCTGCCAGTGGGGACTCTTGAACCCACGTTTGGGTGCTTAAAGCATTGATTCAGCAGGGTACTTAGGCAAATATTTAATTTAATCATGTGAGTAGTCCCATTGATTTTAATAGGAAAACTCACATGTTTAAAGTGAGGCATGTAGGCCCAGCTCAAAGGTATTAAGGCACCTAACCCCGCACTCCCAACAGAACTACTACTAACTAATAAAAACTATAATAACTATAAACTACTGAGATAAAGTATACTGGAAAGCAAGGAGAAGCAAGGAGAACTTGCAAGCAAGCCACTCACAGTTCCAACAACCATCACAGGCGGTAAGAAGGAACTAAGGAAGGATCGGGTCAGCAGGGTCATATATTGAGCGCCATGAAGGCACCACTCCAGAAGGCTCTACAGCTGACCCAACGAGAGCTGTTGGGGAAAAGCTTTCCAGCAACTGCGCACACACCTGATTGGTATCAATGTGAACAAGCACTTGAAGAAGTAGTAGTAGTAGTAGTAGTATAATTAATTTCCCTGAATCTGAAATTTGCCTACCAAAAAAGTTATCTGGACAATCAATAGTACAGTTTCCCCAAACCCTTTTCCATGTATTGATGCACTGGGTTAAAAAATTAGATGTATTAGACCCATGTAAAATATTCCAAATCCCTTCCCAACCCCAGCCCCAAGCAAGAGGATGTGCTTGTATAGCCAAAAGAGGCCACTACCTGTGCATATTGATAATGTGTTTCCTTCTCCAGCCCAAGAAAGATTTTAAACTGTCAAGTGATTACAGGATTTTACATTGTTAGTGGATAGACCTAATCTTCTGCTACCCATGTCTTGGAATCCCTATTAATGAAAAAAAACCCAAAGATTAAAAGCTAATAGTATTACAGTTATCAACACATTAGCCTTAATTTTTTCAAAAGCTTTCAGATGGGTCTTGTTCAGAAAATACACATTAAGTTATTTGTATAAACACAACACATATTTGCAAATTCACGCTTTAAATTCTTCTATGTCCCTTGAGACTGACACTGTTTAGAAAGATAAGGGATTCAGGATATGAAGGCACTCCCAAAGGCTACTGTGTCCCAGCTTAGACTCAAATTGCAGTATTGACTGGTAGTGCAATGCCTGTTGGTGTTCTGGTGTTTTAGTAGAGGGCATACTGAACAGTGTAGTGCAGCCTTGCGAGACTAGAACACTGACTTCCCCCTGCTGCCACCACATTCAAGTAGTGAACTGAAACCTAGTTTAGCAGCTGCTGTGATTCAAAGTTCTTTGCCTTGGCAAACGCATGACAGGACAGCTGTGGACTACAGAGACTGTTTTACTTAGACTCCCCAAAATGATGTTCACATTCACGTTGGCTGGCATGACATGATAAAGTCATCAAACAGTAGGGTAAGAACTGATGTGAACAGCACCATTGCCCTTTGCTTTCCAAGAACCGTAAGACAGCAAACAGGTGATTACATTTAAAGGGAGACGGGCTGGAAATACATTTTTATTGGCTTTTTCTCTCAGGTTTGGAATCCTCAGTCAATGGCTGGGGGAGGAGAGTGTGTATTTTTTAAGGCACAGGCTTTACCTGGGATCCCACTGAGTGTTTATACAAGTCATAGCCTCAGAGAAGACACTCGGGGAGCAGAACCTACCGCATGTCTCATAATATATTCTTTCCCCCACATTGTGCAAATATTCAATGGTAAAAAATACAAAAAAGGCACCATTAGGGTTGCTTGGTTGTATGTCATTCTGTTGTAGAACACTGAGTTGAGACAAACTCAAACTTCTGACCACCATAAAATGCCCAACCAACCTTAACTCTGCCCTCTCTCAGCAGTGCCCTGACATGCCCTGTTAACACACATACTCTTACTCTGCCAACCCCACAATTGATGAATTGTATGGGTGCTTCATCTTCTTTTACAGTCCATTCATTCTCACCCACAATGCACCATCTAACACTAGTAATGGACAAAGGATGAAAGTTAGTCTATGTCTAATCAAGCTGGGAATCACACCCATATCTTCAAGTGTAGACGTAGCCTGTGATCCTGCCAGACTGCATATCTACACGAGTGAAGAAGTGAACATGTTCTAAAATATCATTCACCATTTTGGTCCCCCAAGGTACCAACCACTACTCTGAGTGGGAAAAAAACAACTGAGCCATTTGGACCCGTATCACAGCAATAGTTTGGTCTCTATCTCTGAATGATCAAAGTGCTATTTTTTAAGGGCTTATATCTCTGGAACCTCTGAATCAAATGGCCCCAGCTGTGGATCCTATTCTGTACTGCCACATGGTTCATAAAACTTCTAAACTCCACATACTTGCACAGATTTTCTTGAACACTTAGCAATGTCATTCCTTAGAAGGAAAAGGCTCCTCCACACACCCAGCTGCATCATGGGACACTGAAAGGTGTGCACTGGGGGCTCAATGGGGCACTGTCTTTCTCTATCATTTGAAAACAAGCATGCACTTTGTGGTATTATATCTGTAGTGTGCTCTCTCTTCAAATACCTGATGGTGCTCTGCAGACTCCCAGAATGCAGAGTTGGAGTGGGCTGGGAAGCACAGCTGGCGGGTCCTCTTTGATAGATAGATAGATAGATAGAACTTTTAGTTAATACAGCTCCCCTTTGTGGGGGAAAGTCTGGGGCTAAATCCCTAGCAGTAGCACCCCATTAGAGACACAATGCCAAGGAAGCAACAAAGGCACAGAACCCCTACACAAATGGTCTTGAGCTCCCAGTCACAAGAGCAGAACCCCCATTTTCTTTTGTAGTGGAGGCAAACCTACCTTCTGCTCCACCATCCCCAGGGGAAAAATTCCCTAGACAGCTCCATACATTGAACACTGGAGTTTCCCCTCAGCTATGCAGATTATTCCTGCGTAAAGGAGAGATGGTGCTAAAATAAAGCTGTATTGGGAGAGGAAAAAATAAACAGCCATTGAAAAATCCTTCACCTCTCTGTTTTACATTGATTCAACAAGCTAACAGACAATTAGCTGCTGCAGTGGTACACTGCTCCCTAGAAGAAGCACTTCAAGACATCACAAACATCCCAGCTGATTATTAAAGACCAAAGATGCCATCACGTTGGCCAGTTCTTTTGCAGCTTGACCTCTGAATTCTACATTCTACAACAAGCTCACCTACCAAATGAATGTTTAGCACAGCAAGAGACATTATAATTGAAACAAGACGCAGAGTGATGTCAGAAAATGTAGAATGGCTTTCATATTAAAAAGTTAACCTGCACTGATTTACTGTACTCATGTATTCTTTCTGAAAAATAAATCACACAAATGTAATTAAGAAAACGAAGTGGATCAAGTAAATCAACAGCAGAACATTGTGTGGAGAGCCAGAACATTGTATTAGGGAGAGTCAGAAGATGGTGGTATTATATCTATTTATGGATTAAGCAGGCCAGTCTATTGTCCTCCCTCTTTCAAAAAACTCACCCTTATCCTTTGCATGCAGTGTAGTACAGCCATGTCAGTCCCAGGTTATTAGAGAGACATGGTGGATGAGTTAGTACCTGTTACTAACTTTTGTTGGCAAGAGTGACAAACTTTTGAGCTACCCAGAGCTCTTCTTCAGGTACTCCCAGTATCTGCAAAATGCAAGATGGAACAGGTTGTTAGCATAAGTAGTTACACACATTGTAAGGGACTAGTCAAGGTAGAGTGTTCTGTTAACACATCTGTGGATTTCTTGTATATGGTTGTCTGTAAGAGATCACCACACATACCTTCATAAATCCAGTAACCAACCCAAATACTCTCAAGAAGCCTGTTATCTACAGCCAGGCACTAAAGGCTAGTCTACAATAGAAGCTCTACAGCTCCACTGCTGTAGTGCATCTGGTGAAGACACTCTCTGAAGATGGCAGAGAACTCTCCTGTTGGCATAATAAATCCACCTCCCCAAGATGCAGTAGCTATGTCCACAGTGGCACTTAGGTCAGTGTAACTTACGTCGCTCAGAGGGGATGGCTTACTCACACCCCTGAGTGACAGAAGTTATACCAACATAACCTGTAGTACAGACAGGCCCTCAGCTACCACAGACTATGCTCTGAGAAGAAACTCTGGGATATACACCTTAACACACTTAAAACTGCTTTCACTAAACAAGGGCACCTAAATTCCCTAAGAGAATCTGCTTCAATACAGAAATATACCTCCCCTCATACTCTATGGGGACCCCACCCTGAAAGAAATCTTTCCTGAACCCCCACTTCTGGCCTTCAGACCGGCCCTCAACCTCCCCAAGCTGATCATCAGACGTAAGCTTTCCATAGACCAGGTAAAATTTGATCAAAGGAGCACCAAACCATGCCAGAACAACAGTTTCAAAACTTGCTGACATCTCTCCTACAATGATCAACACCCTCCACAACACATCTTTCAAAATTCATGGAACATACGCATATTTATTACAACATGTGTCATACGTCATCCAGTGCATTGAATGCCCTGACAACTACTATGTGAGTAAAACCAAACAATCACTATGCTCTCAGATGAACTCACACAGGAAAATAAAAGACAAAAACCCATCACCTGTGGGTGAACACTTCACAAAGTGATCACTTGATAACTGACCTCCAGTCCTTATCCTCCAAAGAAAACAGCACACCACTTTCAAAAGATGAGCCTGGGAGCTTTAATTCATTTCTCTGCTAGACACTAAAAATCATAAACTGAACAGACACACTGGATTTATAGCTTATTACCACAATTTGTAACCCAAACCACCTCTTTTTGTCCTATGACTGCAGAGGTGTTAACATGCCTCTTACCTTGAATGGTCCCATACAATATGTGCTAACAACTTGTGCTAAACTATCTATTCCACCTTGCATTTTGCTGTGTCCTTGGGAGTACCTTTCCCAGACCTGAAGAAGGGCTCGGTGTGTGGTCCAAAAGCTTTTCTCTTTCACCAACAGAATTTAGTCCAATAAAATAGATTACCTCATCCACCAGATCTAATCCTAATACCCTTACTCGATCAAGACTTTCACTGAAGTCAAAGGGAGTCTTAATGGAGTATGCTTTCTTGTCACTGAATTAAATGTGCCTTGAGATGTTTAATATCTAAAAAACCCCTCCATTTTTATTTTTTATGTTTGTGTGTTCCAAAGGATTAGGAATATGATATTATATAACTGAGTAAACAGTTGGGCACAGAGTAGACATAACATTTCCCTGTTCAACATATTCATTAATGATCTGGAACAGGCAGTGAACAGAACAGATCCCAGCACAAATTCTTGGGGGAACCCCACTATTTTCCTCCATCTATTGTAAGAGCTGACCACTTATTCCTGTGCTTATCTTTATCACATGACTGCTTACTTTGCATAAGAGCCTTTGGTAAGGGACCTCATCAATGGCTTTCTGAAAGTGTAAATAGATTATATGGATGGGTCGGTCAGCCTTGTCCACTGCTTGTTGACAACCTCAAAGAATTCTAATAGATTGGTGAGGCATGATTTCCCTTTACAATATTTGTGTCAACTCTTCCCCAAGATATCATGTTTATCAATGTGTCTGAAAATTTTGTTCTTTATTATATTTGCAACCAATTTGCCTCATTCAGGCTAATTCTACACTGCCTACCTTACAGCAGCAAAGCAGTGCCACTACAACTGTACTGCTGTAAGGTACACAGTGTACTCACTCTTTGTCGGCAAGAAAGAACTCTCCTGCCAACAAAATAAAACCACCCCGACGACAAAGCGCTAACCACATTGGCACTTTTTGTTGGTAAAACTTTCATTGGTCAGGATGTGGGGTTTTTTTCACATCCTGGACTGACAAAAGTTTTACCAACGAAAAGTGCAGTGTAGACGTAGCCTAATTGAGGCTTACCAGCCTGTAATTGCCAGAATCGTCACCGGAGTTTTCTAAAACTAGGTATTACAGTAGCTCCATTCATCTGGAACTGAGGCTGATTTTCCATTTTTATTTTTCAAAATGTTTTTATTCCAAAGTATTAGTCACAGGATGGTATACAACTAAGTAAACAATTCACCACAGGCACACTCTGTGCTAAAATACATAAATTATGTAAATATATATATTTATCATCTTGTTTGAAAGAGCTCTGCTCAGTAGGGCTTGCTAATTTTTTTTCTTCCAATGCATTTTTTTCCCCCACACACAAAAAATGGGTTCTCAAATAAATGTATTTTTTCACAAAAGGGTCTGCTTTCCACACAAAAATTCTGGTCAAAAACTCAATACCCCAAAACTGAAAATGTTTTGGTTTTCAGACAAAACAAGTAATATTTTGGCCAAAAATGGAAATATTTTTATTAAGATATGCTGCTGCAGTGCATTATGGGAGTTGTAGTTCAGTTGCCTCATTTCCCTATTTTTTTCTATGAGTTAGGGGAAAAAAATAATTCTGACCAGCTCTATTCCACAGTAAAATGAATAGCCTTTAGTTACCTCAGAAGGATGAAAAGCTGAGTCAAATCCTGCTGAGATTAAATCTTTGGTTTCAGAGATTCAAGGTATTTCAAACTCCCCATCTTCACCTTGGGAAAGTTTTAATCTTGACTTTTTCATCTGAGGATCTCAATAACGGTCCCAACGTGGTATCACTAATCACTCTAAAGTTGGGGACAGAATCTGGAGACTAACTTAATGGCCTGGATCTCATCTGTGTTTCAATCTAAAGCAATTCTATTCCACAAAAACATTCTACACCCATGAAAAAGGATTTTGTTCAGCTGTGCTTTGAACTCACTGGCTGTACAATTGAACTATATGGGATTTGGGTTTATTCTAAGGGTATGTCTATCTGCATACAGCGCTGTAGTGGCACAGCTGTACCGATACAGCTGCAGTGCATCTGGTGAAGACATTCTGTGCCAACAAGAGAGAGCTCTCCCATCAGCATAGAAAAACAAAACAAAAAAACCCCACCTCTGTGAACAGTAGAAGCTATGTCAGTGGGAGAAGCACTCCTGCTGACATAGCGCTGTGCACACAGGCACTTATGTCAGCATAACTTAAGTCGCTTAGGAGGTTGGAATATTCATCCCCGAGTGACATAAGTGTTGCCAACATAGAGTCTAGCATAGACAAAGCCTAATCTATGCCTTCCAGTTACACTAGCAAAATACTTCTCTTTCTTAAACAAAACTAAACTTTTTGTCTCACGCTGGCAGTTTGTCACTTAATTAAATTATTATATGCACTTTAACAGAAGGCTGCAAAACATCTGAAACAGAGTTTTTCCCAACAAAGCTCTATTAAACCAGAGTGTGGAAGTTTGCCATTTCCCATTTACTAACACTAACGACTTTGAGTACTCAGTCTGTTTACTCCAAAGATGTCTTTGCAAAAATACACTATTCTGTGTACATACTGCATAATGATGTAAATAGAAAATCTCTCTATGAATATTTACATAAACACAGCAAATATGTTAGTGTCACTCACATATACAAAGGGATTCCATTACCAAGAGCTGTCTAATCCGGGAATTATGCCACAAACTAGTCTTTCATCATATAATAATAAATTCAAATGAACTCAGATGAAATGTTTTATCAGACACAATAATGATTATGCCTAAAATGCAATGAACCATTCCCTAATAACTCAGATAGCAGGAATATGGGACACTTACATGCTGTATGAACAATGGGGAATCTAAATAAAGGGATGGATTAGCTGCTTTGGCTAAAATATGAATACCCTCCCCAAAGCCTCAGTATTTAACCCCTTGAATAGGAAGGTCTTACAGCTGTGATGATGTCTGTCCAGATTTCTACTCCCGTCTCTTTGAGTTAGGACAAGATTCACAGTTTGATAAAAAGGGCTCCAGATTCATTCCATAGTCTACATCTCATTCTGCCATTGCAAGTCCTGTGCTTGGCCACAATCTTCTCCACATCCGAAGCTCTGCAACTATGCCACTGTATTGCAGACACTTACTACAGTAATGGAAGGGTTTTTCCATCAACATAGTCAATCCACCTCCTCAAAAGACAGCAGCTAGGTCAATGGAAGAATTCTTCTATCCATCTTGCTGCGTCTACAGTGGGGGTTATGTCCACCTAACTACCTCACACACGGTGTGAAATTTTTCACAGTCCTGAGCAATATAGATGGTTGACCTAAGTTTTAGGTGTAGCCCAGGCCTGAGTTTGCAATTAGAGTGGAAGGCACCTCTTATAGTTCCAGGAGACCTGGGTTCTATTCCTGCTTCTGCATGACACTGACCAAATCATGTAATCTCTCTGTGCCTGATTCCCCATCTGTAAATGAGAATGATAATAATTCCCTTCTCTTATGTTTTCTGTTGTTGGCTAATTGAATTTGGAACCTCTTTGGGGCACAGACTGTCACTTACTATGCCACTGTGTAATGCCTAGGGCAATGGGGCTCCAATCTCAGTTGGCATCTATCAGTGCTGCTATAGTACAAATAATTAAGCACCTACAATATCTGAAATTCAAAATAGAAAATAAATTTTACTTTTTCAGCAATGATAAACATGACTTCAGGATTCAATGTAACAAGAAAACAGTACAGCATCATTTGCCCTATGGTTATGTCATGCTATTTATTTTATATAATAATAATTTACAGGCTGGGCAGTTTACCAAAAAAGACATCATGTTTTCAAGCCTTAAATCTAGTAGACTGTAATGTGTGAAGTGGCAGAATTCTTTGCCAAATGCCTGTGAAATGACAGCTTGTACTGTTTGCTAAGGAGATGCAAATCCAAACAGCAACATGTCCTCTAAACAATTGGGTCTATTCCTTGGGTAACTGAGTCAATGATAATGAGATAACATACTATTTTTAATACAGACGTATGTAGGAGGAGAGAGGTTTCCCACTGGCTGCAGTAGTATGTGCATTTTCAATTAACAAGCCTTTAGAGTTATTTGCTTAAAATAAATCATTTCAAGTAATAAGCAACTTTCCTTTGCTGCATTATCAACTGCTCCATATCGCTAGTCTGAACATGCTCACCACCCTTACCAATTAGGATTAGCATACAGATGTGTGAGAGGGAAAAAAGGCCCAAAATAAACTGGCAATGCTTCTGCTTGAGCTGGCAGTATTAAGGTTTGAATTACTGAGGCAAAACTTGTGAAAGCTAGATAACACCTACCTTAAAAAAAGCAGAGAAAACAACACAGAGCCTACATCAAAGTGTATTTTATTAACTATTCTATTGCTGCCACTGCATCATGTTTCGATCCTTCCTGGAATCCTCATATACTTTTCTAGAGTTAGTGGGTTCAGTGCTCCATAGGGGTGTGGGACAGGACATGGGGTGGGAAGAGAAAGAGGAGGGGACCTGTACTATAACACTACCCCCCTTTTGCCTCCTCTCAGTTATTACCCTCCCAGGGACACACCTGCTATTGGGGAGCCAGCCAACGGGAATCTCATAGGAATCATGCTGCCACAAGACACTGGGAAGCAGGAGAGCTATTTGGGAATGCCCAGGCCTCTTATGTTTGGTGGAGCAGGTTTCTTTCCTGGGAAGCCACAGCACGTGCAAGATTAAGAACTCTCCAAGCCCATCTTGTTAGTGTGGGCTGCTGCGCAGAGACACCCACAAGACTGTTATCACACAGAGATTCCTGACTCTCTGGCCCCCCTGCAACAGGTGTATCCCTGGGAGGGGGGTCATCTAGCCTGTGGTGATAGGCAACTAGTGATCATTAACAAGTTGCGTTTAAAACATGTGTCCAGACTGATAAATCAAAGGAAGTATCTGCATGCGGCTAATCTGTAGAATTTACTAACAAAATACATAGCAATACAGAAATACATTTAAACTTGATGTTTTATTTTTGAGTTACATTTAAGTTGCAATCATGGTGCAATCTGTTGTCAAAACTAAGCGACTATCAGAAATGTGTATGCAGATGACTCAGCCTTTTTGCTCTTTGAAAACGTTTTGATTGTGCATGAGGGATAGGCAACCTATGGCCAGGGTGCAGAAGGTGGCATGCTAGCTGATTTTCAGTGGCACTCATACTGCCCGGGTCCTGGCCACTGGTCTTTGAGGCTCTGCATTGTAATTTAATTTTAAATGAAGCTTCTTAAACATTTTAAAAACTATATTTACTTTACATACAACAATAGATTAGTTCTATATTATCGACTTATAGAAAGAGACCTTCTAAAAACGTTAAAATGCATCACCAGCAAGCGAAAACTTAAATTAGAGTGAATAAATGTAGACTCGGCACACAGCTTCTGAAAGGTTGCTGATCCCTGATCTAGAACTTATGAATGGGGGGAAGGGGAATACTTGCTTCCATGTTCAAATATTCAGAGGGTTTTCTTTCGCCTCTTATAATCTAATCAGCCTAACAGGATCCACTGCAAATGCTCACCACCACCATACAACCACTATGTGCCTCTCAGAGCACAACCCTTCAAAGGTCAGAGTGGAGTGGCATGAGCCCAGCTGCAGCATGACTCTGAGTGCACAAGCCCCTACGTATGAGGTCAGTGCCACTCATCTGTTAAGTTCTTGATAAAAAGCAAACAAAATATCTACCCAAAATCACAAATTCTATTCTGAGTCACCCACTAGCTCTTATAAAGATAGCAATGCTGAGAAATTCAAACTGCTCAGAGCATGAGACACCACAGACATGCTGAAAGAATAAGATCAGAATGAGACCACTGCATTATTTATTATCTCATTATAAACATACATATTTTCTGTGTGTGTTCTGTGACCTAGGGCTCAAGCAGTAGAGAGCCTGAAAGAGAAGAGATAGCACAGATGGAATGAATTTTAAAAGATAATTTTCATGCTTTTTTAAAAATAAATATCAGAGAGACAAAGGAAGGGGGGAGCAAGAGTGGAATGAATCTCTGTAGAGGATTTTTTTCAGCAGAGAACTGGGATGGAAAAGATCTGGTATCTCCAAACATGGAAAAGCTGTCAGCCCATGCACAAGGCAACAGCAATACATAATAATGATGCTTAGCTTTCAACTATAGTTTATTTATAAAGGGTAGATTCCTTACTGCACCAAGCAAACCACAGTCCTGGTGGATGGGTGGGATGGGGTGGGACATGAACCTAGCTTCACAATTCTCGACTAACTAATTTTGACAGGGGCCTCTAACAATCCCAGGATGCATGTTGCTCAGCAGTGAAGCCAAGGACTATGGAATATCTGCCAAGATGCCTCTGCCCTTGATTCAGACTACTGCCCTGTGTTTACATGATGTGAATTGAAAACAGTTGGTTGGAGTTACCCAGGGCCGGCTCTAACTTTTTTCCCGCCCCAAGCAAAAAAAAAAAAAAGGGTGTCCGGAGGAACGCGGTGGGGGAAGGAGGGCATAGCCAGAGGAGCGGGTGGTGGTGATGGCGGCGTGGCTGGAGGAGCTTCGAGAAGTGAAGAGACAGATTGACAGAGCCAGAAGGGTACCCAGAAGTCACCTACTACAAGTCAGGCCCAACAAAGAAAGTAACAGAATGCCACTAGCTGCCACCTACAGCCCCCAACTAAAACCTCTCCAGTGCATCATCAAGGATCTATAACCTATCCTGAAGGACGATCCCGCACAGACCTTGGGAGACAGGCCAGTCCTCACTTACAGACAGCCCCCCAACCTAAAGCAAATACTCACCAGCAACTACATAGCACACAACAAAAATACCCAAACCGTTGCTAACTCTGTCCACATATCTATTCAAGAGATGCCATCATAGGACGTAACCACATCAGCCACACCATCAGGGGCTCATTCACCTGTACATCTACTAAAGTGATATATGCCATCATGTACCAGCAACACCCCTCTGCCATGTACATTGGCCAAACCAGATAGTCTCTATGCAAAAGAATAAATGGACACAAATCCGACATCAGGAATTGTAACACTCAAAAACCAGTAGGAAAACACTTCAATCTCCCTGGTAACTCAAGAACAGACCTAAAAGTGGCAATTCTTCAACAACAAAAAAACCTTTAAAAACAAACTCCAATGTGGAACTGCAGAACTAGAATTGATTTGCAAACTGGACACCATCACACTGGGCCTGAATAAAAACTGGAAGTGGTTAGGTCATTATAAAACCTACATCTAATTCTCCCCATACTAATTTTCCCCTACTGTTACTCACACCTTCTTGTCAACTGTTTGAAATGGGTCACTCTCATTACCACTAAAAAAGTTATTTTTCCTCCCTTGGTATCCTACTGTTAATTGAATTTTCTCGTTATACTGACCTCACACCTGGTAAGACAACTCCCATCTTTTTATGTACTTATACCAGCTCCTGTATTTTTTACTCCATGCATCTGATGAAGTGCGTTCTTGCCCACGAAAGCTTATGCCCAAATAAATTTGTTAATCTGTAAGGTGCCACAAGCCTCTTTGTTGTTTTTTGCTGATACAGACTAACACGGCTACCACTCTGAAACATTAAGAAAGAAAGACCACAGCCATGCATGGCTGGAATGCGTTGCAAGGATTTGGGGTGAGCATTACTCTACAAAGCATGAGAGTATATTATAGTCTAGGCTCTAGAATGGATGCTATGATTTTATTTTTTATATGTAACCATTCATTTCCAATGCTTCTACTTGATGTCACTATAAACATAGCTAAGTGCTGTGTATTAAGTGCAGCAGTGATCGGAGGTAGAACTGGCAAGCGGGGGTGTACTGTTTTTATGGAAGCAGTGAATCTGAACACTGTGAGGGTTCAGTGGACCAAGAGACACTCAGAGGGCTCAAGGGTTGGAGGGTGCCTATTGCTATCCTGTAGAGAAACAGTGGGGCCTACAAGGCCTAGAGGAGAGTGCTTATGTTGCCCATGGCTGGTGGAGTTGGCACAGACAAGGATTCCGCAGGCTAAAGACAGACAGTAGCAAGATGCCTCACAATCCTGGGTACCCCCAGGAAGCATCTTACCTACCCTATGCCCAGAGTGGGACACAGAGCTCTCAGTCAGCACATCTGCCTCAAGAGGAAGTTCTCTTGAATTTGCTGGAAAGGTGATCAATTTTGGATTATTTAAACATATTTATGTTAAGGAATAGGTTTTGATTGAACATCCTGAGGGATGAAAGAATCTCTATACTTAGGGGTTACAAAGAAAATGGGGAGCGTGTGTTTGCGGGGAGGATTAACTAAACCAGAATTATCTATGGTAATAGAAAAAAGTTCAAACATGACTGTGATATCGCCCAGTGAAGGTAAGGCTATAGGTCTGTTCTGAGAGAAAACAAATCCTCATACCTTTGGTGAGCACAATAGCTCATTATATAAGCCCAAAACTCCAGCCTCAGGATTTATTCTTTTAGACAAAGGCAACAACATAATCTGCACAAATAAAAACACCATTTAAATCCTGTTCTGATGTCCCTTAACATGCATGATGCTTCCTTTGTTGCCACTTTGTGCAGTTTTATGAAAAAAACTGTCTAGCAAATAAATCATTGCTTTGTAACAATCTCAGAAATTCAGTGATGCTATTAAAAACCAGAATCCCTCTATCTTGTCCTATTCCTCCAGGCAGTTGCTAAAAGTCTACAAGCTGTTGTAAACATATGCAGAACACGTTACTTGAGGAAGATTTGTTGAACATGCCTACTGTTGTATCCGTCTATTCCCAGATAGCATATTCTTCTGCCCCATTATAATACTGACTGCCACCAGTGGGGATGATAGACATTCTAAGGCTGTCTAACAATAGAGGTTTGAGGGAAGATGTGAAAAAATTGGCCCTGGATAAGGTGCTATATGGTTAGGAAAGGATCAGAGCCAGTAAATTGCTTTTTCTATGTGTATATGCAAAAACCATGGGTCATTCCCACTCACCCCAGTCCAAGTCCAAGAAAAATTTGGCTAGCTACCAAGTACAAAATTAAAAACCATGTGCCAAACACACACAGCTGCATCAACCACTGCTGTGCCTTCCGAAAACATGTCTAAAGACAGTTGCTTCACTTAGGATGAACGGGGACCCATCAGGACCAATGACCAAAGCATAACTACAAAACCATTTTTTCGCTGCATTGCTCTGCTTCAATCATTATTTTAAAATACTGTATTTATGCAACCATGTATAGGGTATCAAGTATACATTTGTCCTGAATTCACCCAATGCCTTCACCCCAATATGGACATCCTAGTTCAAAACACCCCGACAATCATTTCCCCATTTTCATGCAACATACAGTCAACCTGTGGAACTCCTTGTCTTGTGAAGGCCAAGACTATAACAGGGTTCAAAAAAGAATTAGATAAATTCATGGGGAATAGGTGCAACAATGGCTATTAGCCAGGATGGGCAAGGATGGTGTCCCTAGCCTCTGTTTGCCAGAAGCTGGGAATGGGCAACAGGGGATGGATCACTTGATAATTACCTGTTCTGTTTATTCCCCCGGGACACCTGGCATTGGCCACTGTTGGAATACAGGATACTGGGCTAGATGGACCTTTGGTCTGACCCAGAATGGCCATTCTTATGTTCAATCTTAAGTCCCCGCAATACAAATATATAAACATCTCAGAAGTGTATAATTAATAAATTAAACAAAGTATGAGGCTCTTCATACAAATGAAAAATAGATGCAACTACCAGACACCACTTTATCATCTACAGTTCAACTCCCTGTACAAGTGATATTTATAACCAAGCTCAGGTAAGTCTCTAGTGACAACAGTATGTCCAGACCTTTTTCTAGAGTTTTCCAGAATAACAGAACCTCACTTTAGGACCAGATTGTGTGCAGTCTAAACATGGAACTCACCAACAGAATTAGTTTCAGGAAGTTTGACTCAGAGGAGGTTGGAATCCTCCAACTGCATTGGACTGATTGTGTCCTACAGATTTTTTGAGCCCTTCTGCTGTGGCTAGTCAAAAATTTGCCAAAAGCAGCTGATAAAAAATTGGGTTTTCAACTAAATAATATTTCCACAGAAAGCATCTGCTTTCCTTGATCATTTTTAATTTTTTGTTGAAAACCTTAGAATTTTGGGGGGTTAGCCAAAATTTCAGTTTTTGGCTGAAAAAAATGAGTTTTTACTAGACAAAAAAAATATCAGTTGGTAAGGAGAGGTTTGTTTGTTTTATGAAAAGGTGACATTTTCCACAGGAAAAAAAATTCTGACCAGCTTCTATTATGGCTGTGCAGGAAGCAAACAGGGTGGGTCAGTTAAGCGCCAATTGGTGAATTTAGTTTGAGTTGTAGAAAGTCTGGTTAATCTAGGTTGCCTTCATTCATTTTTAAGAAATTACATGTGATATTTTGAACAAAATCATGCAGATTCAGACTGTACTATCTGCTTCCATAGATGCAGGATAGCATTTCTGAAGGGGAGAGGAGTGGAAATGCCAGGTCTAAATCTTGGATTAATAACTCATTTTCTTTTCAAAATATCAGCATATATTTTCCTGCGGGCTGAGGCCCAGCCTTGCAGTTTGTAGCAGCCATATGAATCAACAAGCTCTGCTCCTACCTTCTTGGCCCAGCCAGGTGAACTGTGGTTGTAAATCTGTACACTTGTGCTTCTAGCTACCTGATTAGGCCCTACAATCAGGTAATTATTAGCCAGAATACTCAGATTTCCACCTGTGGGCATCTACCTTATTATCTGACAATCACTTTCAGGAAGCTTTTCCTTAAGTCTCATCTTCATGTTCCTTCCAGCAAGTTCTGCCATTTTTAACTAGCCAAAAAATTTATGATTTTAACAGAAGCCTTTCGTGTCCTAATCCACTTGTTAGCAATGGTTCTAATTAGGTTTTCTGAAATTTATCCCGTTACCACTTAAAATCCATAAAAAAATTCCCCTTCTTTGTAAAATCCTTAATCATCTTTCCAAAGAGAAAAGGAAGAACCTGTGGTTATTCACTGAACTGGGAGATGTTGGTTTTTATTCCTAGTCTGACACAGACTTCCTGTTTGAACCTGGGCAAGTCATTTAACCTTTCTATGCCTTAGTTGCCCATCTGTAAAATGAGGATAATGATACTTCCCCACCTCACATGGTCTATTGAAGGTAAAATCATTACTAGTGTGAGGTGCCCAGGTACTATGGGGCTAAACCCTACAGAAAAGCAAAGCAAAACAAACACACACTTTCAGAATAGCACATGTATAGAGTTTATTATAGTCCTTAGACTATAATCCCTCCTATTCCTAAACAGTGCACTCTAGTTTCTGATGAAGACTCAGGATGTTACCAGATAAGTAGAAATGATTAATAGTTAATATGCCTCTGAATTTGTTCTAATGATACTAAGGAAGTCTGGTGTAAATTAAGATTTACAGCAGGAATAACAATCCTCCTGTGTGGGAATGTTTTTGCCTTTCTCTGCCTCTCATTTACAGTTAAGAAGAGCAGCTTCCTCTGGAGAGGAAATCTATCCCAACAACTCTTCACCAGTTCGGACACATCTTCTAGCTTTGTAATTTATTCTGGGGGGGTCTTTCTGTGCCATTTATTTTTGAGCAGAAATCCTCACTGACCTTACTGGGGATTTCTGTTTAAAAATACACAGTGTGGCTCAGATATTTAAGCTAACCCTGGGTTCTATTTTAATCTACTCTCTTACTCCCCGTCCTACTCCTATTGTGCAGCAGAAGGAGATAATGTTTGCTATTTTTAATTTCTCTATTGACTGAATTTTAAAAATTATTACATTTACCAACCCTACACAATTGGCCCTTTTTAATTATTATGTAACCCCTCCCCGGGTTACTCAGGAGCAGGCAACACTCACATGTGTGCCCGGGCACCTGCTGTTGATATTAAAGGAGATGATGAAGTATCCCAATGATGATGTTGGATAGGTAGGAATCCTTAATCCACCCCTCTGCTGTAGTCCCTTTACTCCTCAAGAAATTTACAACTGGTGGTGCCTCTGCCTGGTTGGCCCCTGTACACACTCAATGGCGTGCCTAGGGAAACTCCAGGAATAAATCCATTCTAATAAAATTATCATCATCTGCGGCATAGTCTAACTCAAAAATACCAATAATATACATTCAATGTACTTACATTAGAGCTAATACTCATTTACTTAACAATTTAAGAAACAGGGTATAACAGACTAAGATTAAATGTCACTAATAATTTAAATCCATGGATGTTTAAATCCCATTAACAAATATAATATACAGTAATAAATGACAGGTTTCTGACTGGCATTTACACTGCCACCATTTACCTCAGCCCAGAGTATACACTCCTCTGGATTTCAGAGTCCTAGATGCTTGAAGATCCACAGCTGGAGACAGCACTCTGTTCTTTTCTGTGCATCAGTCCAGCCAAGGCAGCAAGCTGCACAACCCCTCTGAAGACTGGAGTTGGCCCCACCAAAGGTCAGCAATAGGTCCTGGTTCAATGGGAAGATCACCGGGCCTCTTCTCAGACTCAGCGTCTCTGCTGGGCCTGTCCTTTGCAAGTATTTTCCCAAACAAGAGTAGGGGTTACTTACCGTTGCTTCACTGTAGGCCCATCTCAGTTAGCTCTAGGCACAGCAACAGTCTCTGCCCTGGCTCCAGTGAAGCCACCAACCACTTGCTTGATCAAAACCCCAGCAGGCTCTTAGCCACAGTTAGCAGCAGTTCCTAGTATGGAGAGCGCTTCACACCAGCAATCTCACTCCTCTACCCAAAAATGGAGCCCACTGCCAGCTCTCCCCACACTCCCTGGAAGAGGAAGTCTCTCACTCGTTCCCCAAGGCCTCATGGGAGTTGTGGTCTCTAAAGCTGGATTGCAGGATCTTCCTAACTGGAACACTCAAAGTTGAGTCCAGACACCCACTAGTAAAGGGTGCCAACAATTATTTTAAAGGAAGGTTCCCCCCAAAATGGCACAACTCTAGGCACAGTGGAGATGAGCTGCAGGTGTGTAGGGCATAGGGTACAATAGGAAGACTCAGTGAGAATCAATGCAATGGAAAATTAGGAATCTATTGACAATCCTACCAAGAAATATGATTTCTTTCCAGCACCATATGTTGATTTCAATTCACTTTGTAGTCAGGGCACATGAGGATTTGTTTAAAGGATATTTACGGTACTTTTGCAAGCTGCTGCATGTAATGTGGTGGCTTTCACTCAAATATATGTTCCTGTGTATGGAAGCACCGGGAGTACAAGAGACTCACATGCAGAGCCCAAATGCTATGAGAGCCCCACTGAAGAAAATTAGAAATGACATGTGTTTGAGCACTTGTTTTTCTAAAAAAGTAAAAGGCCTCTTCCACCTCTGTCAATTATCTTATGAGGGGGAAAAATATCTCTGTAGCTCCCACAAATCTTTTCCTATACCTCTTCTTGATAGTTTTCTCCTTCTGTCATGCAAATGTATATCCAGAATACAGTTCTGTTTGTCAAATTTCTCAGGCCAAATTCATCCCTGTTATTTCAGTGGCATTACACCAGGAATAGATTTGGCCTATCAAGTTTCAATTAGTTTCTGGCTTATTCCAAATGAATTAACAATACTCAATGGAGCCAAAATGTACTCTGATTGACATCTGCTGACATGAGCTTATAAGGCTAGATGAGGGAACCCTTCAATTAAGGATGGTTTAGGAATTATTACATCAGTCTTACTACACCACAAACAAGGTTTTGATGTTGTCTATTGAATCTGCCAGGGAAACTAAACTGAAAATAATATTGTCTAAAATATTACATCCTTACTAATGGGCATAGAGAAAGTTAAATGTATAGATCAAAGGATTGTGATGGGTGCCAGAGATGGGAAGGAATCAGTTGTGATTTTGACCATTCAATAACATTAAGAAGAAATGGATTGTGGTTGCCATATTATGTTCTAAATGCATTCTGATGAAAGATGGTAAATAATTTACAGCCCCATAGGACTTTTTTTACACGTGTGATGCTAATTGCTTTGTTGTTGTTAAGGAACAGTATTTCAGAGACAGAATGAAACATGCCTTAAATACACAGAGGATTGGAAATTCTTCAAACAAGTATTAAGTAAAGGACCTGCTCCTTATCCCATTCAAAACAATGACATATTCCAATTGACTTCACTGGGTGCAAATTTGGGGCCTCTAATAAGTTCAGGGGGACAGTCTCTAAAATAAGAAGAGATTTGGCTCATATATAAATTAGGCATTTTTTTCTCATTAGGATTATAAACCTCAATCCTCACCTGCCCCTAAGAACCTTTAAGTCATAAGAGCGGCCCTACTGTGTCAGACCAAGGCCCAATCTAGCCCCGTATCCTGTCTTCAGACAGTGGCTAGTGTAGTGCCAGGTGTACCAGAGGGAATGAACAGAACAGGTAATTATCAAGTGAGCTATCCCCTGTCGCTCATTCCCAGCTTCTAGCAAACAGAGGCTAGGGACACCATTCCTTCCCATCCTGGCTAATAGCCATTGATGGACCTATCCTCCATGAATTTAGCTAGTTCTTTTTTGAACCCTGTTATGGTCTTGACCTTCACGACATCTTCTGGCAAGGAGTTCCACAGGCTGACTGTAGGTTGTGTGAAGAAATATTTCCCTTTATTTGTTTTAAACTGGCTGCCTATTAATTTCATTTGATGACCCCTAGTTCTTGTGTTATGAGAAGTAGTAAACAATATTTCCTTATCAACTTTCTCTCTACCAGCCATGATTTTATAGACCTCTATCATATCTCCCCTTAGCTGTCTCTTTTCCAAGCTGAAAAGTCCCAATCTTATTCTCCTAATATGGAAGCTGTTCCATACCCCTAATCATTTTTGTTGCCCTTTTCTGAACCTTTTCAAATTCCAATATATCTTTTTTGAGATGGGGTGACCACATCTGCTCACAGTATTCAAGATGTGGGTGTACCATGGATTTACATACAGGGAACATGATATTTTCTGCCCTATTATCTATCCCTTTCTAAATTATTCCCATCATTCTGTTTGCTTTTTGGACTGCTGCTGCACATTAAGTGGATGTTTTCAGAGAACTATCCACAATGACTCCAAGATCTCTTCCTTGAGTGGTAACAGTTAATTTAGACCCCATCATTTTATATGTATAGTTGCGATTATGCTTTCCAATATGCATTACTACGCATTTATCAACATTAAATTTTATCTGCCATTTATGTTCCCCTGATCATGAGTCTGCTTTGCATTATGCCAGTCTCCTGCTAAAGTTAGAACAGTCTTAAGGTTGCTCTAATTTGTGCTGGCCACCCCTGGCAACAAAGGGAATTCTGGAAATTGGGGATGACCAGAATGCAAGGATCCTCTGGTCACATTTTTACCCTTAGCCAGGACACCCCCTGCTGCGCTTTGTACAGCTCTGTATTTTTAGAAAGGTACAATACAATTAGGTGGAAGCCGCAAATGTACCTGATGACATAGAATAACATTAAATGCAGACTCTAATTTCCTTTACCATCCCATTGGACTTTCTGCTGCAACATCTGTTTTAGATCAAGTATGCTGAGGCAAGTGCTTTGTCACTCAATTGATACAATAGCTTCTACTTGGCTCTGAGACCAGTTAGAGCACAAAGACACAGACAGCTCATAGCATGAATTATGCTGCAGGCACTCATACCTTACCATCTTCGATACTGAGCAGATATGTTATTACACTTTGTGCTAATACAGAACAATATTGCTTAGGGAAACAATACACGATCCATTATTTCCAAAACTATAAAAATAACAAGTTCAGCATGTTGAAAAGTTGCTTGGTAGCACCTTCATACTCAAGGGTCTTTCAGCAAATCCATAATAAAACGGTTGTTCAAGAGTCTACCACTCATCTGTCAATATTGGCTATTGGCTGACATTAAAAGCATTGTGTAAAAATGGTATTCATTGTCAAAGAGCTTCAGCATTCAACCTCTAAGGTGGCTGCATTTCCATGGTCAGCTAAGTGTTCTTGACATAGTACATACCCTTACATAACACAGAAGGTTGTTGTCAGGCTTTAAAGTGTTTTAAGATCCTTGGGTGGAAGGATTCATTTTTTTAAAAAGAAAGTAAACATTCCCCAACAACCCACTATCAACTGTACACCTGAATTCCAGGAATCAGCTAGTTGTCAGCTCTCCTGTGACTAAACTCACCTTTGCCTCACACAATATATCCTCCGCCAACCCCAGATTTCCTATATCTCAATTTGACTGACCCCTCTCCTGCACGTTGGCAGGGAAGACTGGTTGTTTGGAGCTAACTCCTTTTCAGTGGCTCTCATAGTACGAGCATTTCTGGTTCCTGATACGAAAACTGTCCATTCTTGGAACTCTTAGCCAAGCTTGTCAATACAGAACAGAGAGACATGGCAGGGAGGTTGGAATACAGTATCCCACATCCAAACACACACCATTAAACCTGTGACAATCCAAAAACAGTGAAATAGTAATTATTAGCAATTAGTGGTAATACTGCAGAGATAATTACACCTGTCAGAACAGACAGGCACTCCAAAGTTTTAATGAAGTCTAGCAGCAACAGGGGTCGCAGCAAGTAAGAGGGACTAGAGAAGGGGAAAAAAATCACTGCAAAAGAGAAGGGATAGGCTCATGGGAATGCCGCTGAAAGAAGTTATTTACAAACAGCCAAGCAACAGCCTGAGCGCAACATCTGCTTTGCCAGCAGCGAACCATGGGTAGGTAGGATGAGACATAGAGTAACATATAAGTTCCACTTTGTATATACATGTGTACGATAACCACTCATAAATGTCTTTTCCTTTTCACTCTTCAGGAAGAGGAAGCCATCCTGTTTGCTTGTAGCTGACTCAAGTCCTACAGTAAGCAGCCTTCTACATGTGAGCGCTGAATAATCCTTCACATCAACCATTGTATTCAGTATATGAATTATAGTTTGCTTCTTGCTGTTTGTCTCTTAGACTTATCTCCCCAGGAGTGGAAAAAATCTGATGTATGCCATCACGGATGCTTTAATGTTTTCACTTTGCTTTAAAATCCATTGTTTTGAAGGAAACTGATGTATTGGGGAGAAGCTTGTGGCCATTTTACACATACCTTCATGACCAAAGTATACTACTTCATACAGCACCATCCTTTGGGTAGGGTGAATCAGTGTGACTGCCTCAGGCTCCATGTTTTGGGGGGCCCCACAGGAGGGGGGGAAGGGAGGTGATGCGGGAGGGTGAGTGGAGTGAAAAGGCAAATGGGAAGGTGAGTGGTAGGCGGGCAGGGGGGCCAGGGGAACCCCCATACCAGAACCTCCTTCTTTACATGCCATTCTTTACTTCTTCACATGCCATTCCCAATCACTGATTGTCGGGAAGAAACAGACGGAGACAGCTTGCGGAAGGAGGCGACCTGGGAAAGTCCCAGCTTGCCGCTTTTATTAAGTACAAACGTGCTGTAAGGCGTGTATGACAGTGATAAGTAGGCTTGTTTACTTCATTGTGATAGGCGGTGAAAGAAGAGCTCTCCTCATGGTCTCCTCGTGGACAGCCAGAGGGGCAAGCGTGCTTGTGATTTTCCAGTGCTTAAGCTTTCTGCTAGACCTTGAGAGATAACAGGGGTTCAGAAGTTCATAGAGCGTGGTTTGCCAGCGCCCAATGCCTTCATCTCCCCCTTTGTTTTTCTCAAGTACTTATGGTTATAATATTGCTGATACTATGGACAATTTCGCAAGCGGGGATTTGATGGGGGAGGGATAAAGGCCCATAGAGCGTGGTTTGCCAGCGCGCGAGCTTTCATCCCTTCCTTCAGGTTTTTATTTATAACGGTAATGTTTCTGATTCCATGGACAGCCCCGCAAGCAGAGATTAATCAGAGAGGGGATGCACTGGACAGTGCAGCATAGGAAAATCAACAGCGCTATTGCCAACAGTCCATACGTAATGAATGCATGTAACCAATTTCGCACTTTCAACCTCAGAAGCCTCATGACATATAGGGATGAGGCACGTACCTAAAATTTGTCCCACCGCCACCTGTTGAGACAGACAGAAACTGGTTTGGTTGATCGAGAGGGCTAAAAGGCCCCAGACATTATCTGTTAAGGGTGACGGGGGGGGAAGGGCCGTACTCGGGGAAGGGCTAAAGATCGTCAGGATCAAAACGATTAATACCACACAGGAATTGGCCAAAAGGCAAAAAATTACTGCAACAACATAGTTCTTAGGGGTCTTCTCGAGTTGTTGATTTTCCATCACTCTTTCGGGTTGTTGTGCCAGGCTCTTTATCTGTCCCCATGTCACCGGGGGGTTGTACTGCCCCCGGTGCCGGGCAGTGATCACCTTGGTGATCGGCGGCGTGATGTGGAGATTGAAATCTGGAATTGGATTCGAGGTTTCTCGATGCCATGCCATGCTTGAGCGGATTCTGGGGTAGTTGCTGATGCACGTAGGGGCGGACACAGCGAGCTGGAACCCACACTGGGCCGGCCGGGGTGGAGACTGCAGCGTAACCTCGACCCCAAGTGATGAGGGGTACTGGATCGCTCCAGGTACGGCTTGGGAGCAGCTGATAAGTCACAAGCGGTGCCGGCAGAATTTCTGTTTGGCGAAAATGTTTCTGTGTACGAGACAAAAACTGAGAGCCGTCGTTAGACAAATTTAAATGGTTAAGCGTGAACAAAACGGAGGCAAGCCATTCTTCTTTATCGGGTAAGGAGGAGGGAATTCCCCCTTTTTGCTTTTGACGATTGAGGGCCACTTTAAGAGTGCGATTTGCCCGTTCAACAATGGCTTGGCCGCGGGAATTATAAGGGATACCAAACGTATGAGTGATATTCCATCGGGTACAAAATTCAGCAAAAGTGGTAGAGCAATACGCGGGACCATTATCAGTTTTCAAAGACTTGGGAACGCCCATGACAGCAAAACAGCGAATACAATGATTAATAACATGCTTTGCTTTTTCACCCTTTTGTGGTGTAACCCACAAATAACCGGAGAACGTATCAACGGAGACATGTAGGAAGCGCCAGGGGGCAAAGGGAGGGAAAGAGGTAACATCCATTTGCCAAAGTTGGTTGGCACCTAACCCACGGGGGTTGACGCCCGTCGGGGGAAAAGAGGAATGCTGTGAGCATTGGGGACATTGTTGAACGATGGCGCGGGCGTCTGAGAGTGGGATGGAAAACTGTTGCAAGAGCGCTTTGGCGTTTTGATGGTGGAGTTCATGACTTGCAATTGGGGAAAGAGAGCAAGGGTACAATGACCAGGAGGCTGCATCAGCACGGGCATTGCCTTCGGTAAGAAAGCCGGGAAGAGGTTGATGGCTGCGTATGTGGGCAATGAAAAAACGATGCGTTCGAGCATGAAGTACGGCCTGAAGTGAAAGAAATAGCTGGAAAAGAGCAGATTCTATGACAGGGGAAACATAGCTTCCCGAAATGCAGGAGGTGACGTTGGCTACATAAAGACTGTCCGTGATGATATTCAGGGGCTGGGAGGGAAAAAGGACAAAAGCAAGAAGGACAGCGGCTAACTCAGCTCTTTGAGGTGAAGAAAAGGTGGCAGTGACTTTCACATTCCAGCGATCCGAATACCAAGAGACAACGCCATGGGAGGGACCGCCGTCAGTGAAGACAGTAAGCGCATCTGGGAGAGGCTGCAGGGAGAGGAGGGGAAGAAGCTGGACAGGCATCCGCTGAACGAAATACAAGCGGGGATCAGCGTAAGAATGATAGGAAATTGATCCAGTATAGCCTGCCAGAGCGAGTTGGAGAGCATCTGAAAAAGCAGTGGCTGCAGCATATTTTTTGAGGGGGTGTGGGACAACAATATAGACTGGATCGAGTGCCATAAGGGCACGACAACGAAGACGGCCTTTAATGATAAGTTGGGCAAGCAGATCATCCATGGTCGTGATTGAAGTGGAAGGTGAGTGCGGAAGGTAGAGCCATTCCAAGAGAAGGAGGGGTTTGCCGTAAGGGGCTTGAGCAATAACTGCACAGGGTTGTAGGGTATCATAAAGGCAAAGAAGTATGGGTGGAGAGTTACGTTCGGCTCGATCTACCCACTTTACCGCAAAGACGTGAGTCAGCTTTGAGAGGATAGACAGCTGGGCAGGGGATAAAGTAATGAGATCAGAGGGGTGCCGCCCTTTGGTTAGTGCCTGAAAGAGCGGACGCAGATCGGCTGTTGTAATGCGATGATAAGGACGTAGCCAATTGATGGCCCCCAGAAATTGTTGTAATTGAACATAGGTAATCAGGTTTGGGAAATGGAGATGGGGGACAATAGGCATAGAAAAAGAGGAAAAAAGCTTGTGACCCAAATATAAGTAGGGACTTTGTAATTGGATTTTATCCGGTGCTATTTGGAGCCCATAAACATTCAGGAGCTGAGTTAGGGATTGTTGCCAGTTGGCGGGCAACTCCTTACCGGCGATAAGAATATCGTCCATGTAATGATATACCAGCAGCGCTGGATACTTATCCCGGAAGGGTTGTAAAGCAGTGTTTACATATAACTGACAAAGTGTCGGGCTATTAAGCATGCCCTGGGGTAGCACCTTCCATTGATATCTGTCTGTAGGGCGCAAATTATTAAGCACAGGGACTGTGAACGCAAAGTAGCGCCTGTCTTGGGGTTGTAAGGGGATCGTGAAAAAACAGTCTTTAAGATCGATTATGGCCAATTGAAAGTCGCGTGGGATTAAATTTGGGTTGGGCATGCCACATTGGAGTGGTCCCATGGGTTCAATGATCCGATTAATTTCTCGAAGGTCATGCAATAGACGCCACTTGCCAGATTTTTTCCTTATAACAAAAACCGGTGTGTTGTACGGGCTAGTAGAGGGTTCAAGGTGACCAGCGGTCAGTTGGTCCTGTACTAAATGGCGCAGGGCGGTCAACTTTTCTATGGGGAGCGGCCATTGTTCGACCCAAACTATCTGATGTGGCTTCCAGGTGAGGGGCAGGGCGGTAGGTTGAGTCATGGCGCATTCAAGGTGGCACCTACTTGCGCCAGAAGGTCCCTGCCCCAAAGATTGAGGTGAATCGGGAGGATGCAGGGACGAATTTGAGCTACTTCTCGATTTTCCTCTGGGTCCCAAACGGGGAGCCAATGAGTACTACGACTAGAGGATTGGCTCCCTCCCACTCCCCATACCGTGGGGGCAACCTCAGAGGGCCATGCAGGGTCCCAATATTTCTGGGCAATGACAGAAATGTCTGCCCCTGTGTCAAGGAGCCCCTCAAAAAGCTTACCGTTTATTTGATACTTTCGCAGTGGCTTCCCCTGTTGTATCTGCTGCGAAAGAGCGGCGATTTGAGGATGGAGGGATGATGCTACGGGTTCGGAAGATTTCGTGGACCCGAAGCCTCCACGGCGAATAGCCGAAGAGGGCTGATTAGGAGGTATGAAAGGGAGAATCAGTAACTGCGCCCATGTATCACCTTTATTTAAGGTGAGGGGCAGCTGGCCCCACATCTGGACATAAATGATTCCGGTGTAATCGGAGTCAATGACGCCGGGGATGACCATGATGGCATGCTTATGGGCAGATGAGCGGGGTAGGACTATGCCCACCGTTCCTTCCGGCAAGGGGCCGGTAAGTTGGCTCGGCATCAGCAAGACTTCCCCTGGAAGGGTGGCTTGCATATCCATAGTATTGATCAAATCAATGCCAGCGCTACCTTTGGTAGCAGGCGGAGGAAACTTGTGGGTGACCCCTATCTTTATTCCTGGGCCCGGGGGGGGGGCCCGTCGGGAAGTTTCCCGGAGGGGGATTTGATCGGCACTGATTGGCCCAATGAAACCCCTTGTTGCAGCGAGGACACTTTTTCGTAGGGCGCTGATTAAGACGCTGCCCTGTCACAGCATGCGCCCCTCCCCCTGGAACCCTGCACTCACGGCGAAAATGACCTGGCTTCTTGCAGTTAAAGCAAGTCCCGAGAGGCTTCCCTCTGGCCCGCAAGGCGCCTGCCAGCATGGCCATAGCATGTGTCTGAGTACCTACTTCTGCGCAGGCCTGAATCATGTCCGCTACGGTGTACTGCGCTCGATGAATCACGGACTGGAGGACCTTTTTGCAGTCTGCATTAGCTTGTTCCGCGGACAAACGCCGCAAAAGCTCAGTTTGAGCCTCAGGGTTATCAATCTGGCGAGCTATTGCCTCTTTAAGTCTGTCTACGAATTGGTGAAAGGGCTCAGAAGGAGTTTGGCGGATGCTGGTAAAGGACGCCAAGGGCTTCCCTGAGACAGGGACGCGGCGAAAGGCGCGCTGGATACACATGGCTGTTCTACGAAAGGAATCGGGGGGCAGCTGCATTTGTTCTTCCCCGGTGGAAAACTGACCTGCCCCATAAATTTGATCGGGAATGTTGTCTGGAGTGGAAATAGCTATGGCCGCTGCGCGAAACTCACTATCCCACACAACATACTGTGCGGGAGAAAGAATCATGCGGAAGAGTTGTTTCCAATCCATGGGGGTCATATGATGCCCATTGCTTATCCCCTCGATCAACCCTTCTGTATATGTCGAGCGCAGGCCCGACTCCCTCACTGACTTATTGAGTTCTCTAATGACGGAATAGGGCAGGGGGGTATAGGTAACTGTGTTTTCCCCATCATGGTTTACCCCATATGTTACAGGAGCAAGAACTGGGGGCTCGCCTGCCCATTCCTCCAAAAGAGGGCTGTGGGCAGATTGAAAGGCTTGCTGAAGAGCGCTCTGGACCAAGCCCAGACGCGGCCGGGCGTGTTCCAAGGGCTGTTTCTCCATCGCAGCCAAAGGAGGGGAAAGAGAAGAAGGATCGGAGAGCGGCTTTAAACATGGTGCCGTAGGGGTAAGAGAAGGAGGAGGAGGAGGAGGAGGGAGGGGAGACGCGGCAGGGGGTACCTCCGCCCGCAAGCGCCCCACCGCGTCTGCACAGTGCTGCCATAGGAGAAGAAAGCGAATGCTTGCTCTAGGCTCCCGAAAGAGCCTGTCCCCTATTTTTTGCCAGTCCGCAACCTCTAAGGAGCCTGCCTCCGGATACCAGGGGCACTTATACTCAAGAAGACGCACTAGCTCTTCTATGCTCCTTTGTGAGACCTGAGCACAGCCCGTCTGTTTAATGATTGTAAAAAGCTCCTTCGCATGAGCCTTTTGAGACACGGATAAATCCCCCCCCATACTCACGAGGGAGCGTAAACGCTGAGGTGCACCAAGGCTATGCCAGCCGGTGAGACGAGGGGCTGGATCACGTCGGGGTCACCAGATGTCGGGAAGAAACAGACGGAGACAGCTTGCGGAAGGAGGCGACCTGGGAAAGTCCCAGCTTGCCGCTTTTATTAAGTACAAACGTGCTGTGAGGCGTGTATGACAGTGATAAGTAGGCTTGTTTACTTCATTGTGATAGGCGGTGAAAGAAGAGCTCTCCTCATGGTCTCCTCGTGGACAGCCAGAGGGGCAAGCGTGCTTGTGATTTTCCAGTGCTTAAGCTTTCTGCTAGACCTTGAGAGATAACAGGGGTTCAGAAGTTCATAGAGCGTGGTTTGCCAGCGCCCAATGCCTTCAACTGATTCAGTCTTTTTTTTTTAAGTGAACCTTTCACAATAACATTTTCATCTGTATCCTACTCTCAGACTCTCGCCCCCTCCCCGCCTCCTCCCACACACCCAAATATTACCCTTGCCTGAGGCATAGGGCGGGTAATATTCAGTCCAGGGTTAGTGATGTGTATAAATTCTGACCATCTGTAATCCTGAAAGCTAGACACAGGAGATTCAGAGCACTTAAAAGTGAAGATTTCCAACCCGGCACATAGTGCTGACTAACTCTTGAAGGACCTGAGAGTTCAGATTTTAAAGTCAAGACATATTTGTGTATGGGTCATTTTAGAGGCTTCATATTTTTCTCACTGTGAACCATACTTGGTAGGACTCACAATGGACATTAGGGAGGATGGAAGAAGTGGTTCCAAAAAAATAAAATAGAAAACACCCCTAAAATAGTTCTAAACTGGATTTTCTGTGTAATACATGGTATAATGCTGGTACAGAATGCATGATGATATATCATGGCATGCAGATATTACTTCCACTCATTTAGGATAACATTTATCACCCATGGATGAAACAGCCTGTGACTGGATATACAAACCCCACACAGAACCTGAAGGAGTTAAAGAATAATACTGGGCCCAGCTAGCCCTGCCCCTCCAGACCGGCAGAGGAAGCTCAAAAGGGAGTAAAATTCAGCTCAGAAAGGGGACAATGATAGACTTACCCTGAGGGCTTCAGAACAAAG
Source organism: Dermatemys mawii (assembly GCA_007922305.1). Lineage (NCBI taxonomy): Eukaryota > Metazoa > Chordata > Testudines > Dermatemydidae > Dermatemys > Dermatemys mawii. The sequence continues at coordinate 19,164,563 of ML677366.1, forward strand.
ATGCCAAAGAAGCCTCCTTGTGAGGAAGAAGACTGCCTACCTGAGCCCAGTTGGTGCTGAAAGTTTAATTGTCTTTTCTTTTCCTATCTTATGTTGTACTTGGAGACATGGGGAGAGACAGAGGATAGGAAGTGATACAAGGAAGTAACTCTGCGAAAACTCCAAGGTACCAGACACCATTGATGGTTAGAGCCCAGTGGAGAGGGATGGCCCGGGATCCCCTACCAGTTGCCTTTGTTGCAGGAGGGGCATAAGCATCATTCCCATCCCACTCCTTCTCTAGTAAGAAGAGGGCAAGGTTGTTGATACCCTTAAGGTGAAGCTAGGCCACACTCAAGGGTTAGGAACTGGACTGAAAGCCCTTCCTACAGGGAAAGGAGATTAGAAACTGGATTTGCTACTCACTAGATCATCTCGCCTCCAAGGACTCTGATACACATCCCTACCAAATTTATACAGTAAAACATTATGCCACATGAAAACAAATCTCAATACACATAATGGAGAGCTAGAAGCTCCTGTGAAACACAATGATCTTTTTGTTTATCAAGCTATGACCTATCAGAATCACATCTCTGTTTGTAATTAGCAACTGCAGTATTGTCCCAGCAGGTAGCTTTTGTCAATCACCGTATACTTTTAATGTTAGTATAAGTAGTGAATGAACTGGATGTTAATTTTCTTTTTCTGTACAAGATGCTACTTGTAAGATTGATTTAAAGACCTCTATTTCTTCTCAATGATGTGAAGCAGAAGTGCCTTAGAGATATAATGCAATCAGTTTTATAATTGACAACCATGATTACATTTTTGCAATAAAATATATGCCAGCACCTCAGCCAACTATGCCTAATGCTGTATGAATCCGGCATTAATGAAGAAATTGAAAAATAAACAATTGTGGCATCTTAAGTATAAAAATCATCAATGCATATTTGAGACTAATGTGATTAAGTACAACATGATGTGTAAACAAAGATTGTTTCTTTGATTCAACATTTCTAATTTTTAGACAGCTTACAATATTGCACAAGTTGGTTTATACTAGATTACTAAAGTCGTTTAGAAATATGGCATTCCCAGTTCTATTTTCTAAGAAGAATAATATTTATATTCTTGGGATTATAGTCTATTAGTATGAGCAAATGAATTTTTCAAAATTGTTGGCTTAACATTAGATAAACATGAGTTTGCAATATTTCTAAGCCATTTGTACATTTTGAAATAAGACGTTGCAATTAAATGAATGCCTGCAGAACTGGAACATGTTCTGGAGGGTTGATGAATGGTTCTGCTTTGTGCAAAATGTTAGAAAAAATTTGCAACACCCCATACAATTTTAAGAGCAGACATGATCGCTACGGTTTGGTGAATTACGAGACTCTCAAATGATTTAGTGACTGAGCCACAATGTCCTCTTTTGCTCCTCATGAATGCAGACTGTAACTGTCAGACTGTGCAAAAATTACTGACATACCTTTTTAAAAATTGCTGAGATACAGATAACGTTTGCCCTCCAAAATACCTTCTCTAGACAGCAGTATTGTATTTTGAAACATGCACTTCAAATAGATGTCCAGAGCTAGATTCTGAGCTGCACTAGAGCTACCCTCCATTCAGCACACATGAGGTGGAAAGGCATTATTCCACTTTCCCTCCTCCCAGTAATGGAAGCAGGTATGGGGCAACATGAGAATGACTCTATAACTTATAACTCTTGCAGGATATGGAAACTCAGGACCCATTCCTCTGCTCCAGTGACTCAAGAGAGACAAGGTGGGTGAGGTAAAATCTACTATTGAACCCCATTCTGTTGGTGAAAGAGAAGTCTTCTTCGAGTCTGCTGGGCAAGAATTATGGGCAGGCTGCATAGGGTGCCGGGCGTGGGTTGCACTTAGCTTGTGGGCTGTTTTTGTTGTAGGCGACAAAAGGGAAATAGAATGTTTCAAGTAAAATGTTTCGGGTATTCCATATATGGATTCATTTTCCCCTAACTTCCTAGAACATTCTGGAGTGTAGTAGAATTTCACAGAACCTTCCAGACTTTCTGAGAACTAAATTTTCCTTTAACCTCCTAGAATGTTGTCAGCCACTGGTATATAAGCGGTGGGGTATTACCAGTCAGTCAGTGAGATATAAGAATAAACTGAAGTGAAGTTAGATCCCAGCTGCCATATTGTGAACCTTGTTTTATTCCATAATTGGGAAAGCATGCTTGTGTTTTAAGACTTGAAGAGTGTAAATAGCGACCAATAAAAGGACATCTTTAATGAGATATCTACCAAACCCTTATCTACACAACAATATAAAATAAATACTGTTACTTCTTTTGCCATGCTTAACACATAATGTTTGATGACATGCAAAGGAGGCATCAAAGTCATGAAATGGGCTATAAATGCAATAAAAATAATGTAGTCAAAAGTTTAACAAATGCGGGGGGCGGGGAGACACTGAAGACGTTCCCTGCCTAGGACCCCATTTGTTCTAAGGCTAGCCTTGAAGGTCTGGATTTTAATTCACTTGCCTTATCTCTCTAATAACCTGGGACCAACACAGTTACAACACTGCAAATGCTAAGTGTTTAGCCACAGTGGAGCAGCTTCAACAGAAGCCCCATATCAGAATGCCCCATAGCCCAATGGTTACAACATTCACCAGAAGGGTGGCAGATCCCTGTTCAGATCCCTTCTTCTCATTGGGTTCAGGGAAGACTTGAAGTGGGGGTCTCCCACATCCCAGATGAATACCCTAACCACTGGGCTAAAAGGTATGAATGAATGAAGAAAGTCCTCAACCCCCAGCTATTCTGTGTGATTTTGCCTGACGGACCCAATTTGGTAGGCAGCCTGTGAGCATGCCTACGAGATTCTTCCCCACACACGAGTTAAACAGGTGAACACTATCTTACCCTGGTTTTAAATTGCTGTGGGGTTTAGCTGGGAGATTAGGCATCTGAATGCCTACAGTAAGATAGCAGTGCACATGCTCCAAGGCAGAAACAGACATGTAAGAACCTTTTTACTTCAAAAACATAGGCACTGAGTTTAGAACACTACAAGGTTCAGCGAGAGTTTTGTGAATCACTGTGCTGCCTAAAATTGGGCCGTAAATACATAAATCTGTCATCAACGTTCCTATATACATCTAGGAATCTAGGCCTCAGTTGCTAGGAAGTGGTTTATGCTTTGTTGTGTCTGGTTCACCTGTCATATAAGATCTCACGCTGATGCAAGGTTAATTTAAAAACTCCAGCTTTATTGTGGCTGCTTACAACATGGCTTCTTCAGCCTTATGGCTTCTCCCACAGTTCTCTGGGAGCTGTTGCTTCCAAACACTATACTGCTAGAAAGTTTCTGCTAACACTTTCCTATTGTCACATCCCTTCTCTTTTAAAACAATAAAACATGCCAGAAATAACTGATAATCTAATATTCCTTTCAGAGGCTGACTATTCTTGCAGTTACTGCATTCATCAGTTTGTCTAGCTAGCTATAACATTGTAACAACCATCACACAAAATCCCTCAGGTGAGCAAGTCTTTTAACAATCCACCCTCTGCTAAAATGGTTGGTTAATTGTAGCCTCCCTGATGTGGTTTTCCTCCCATTTGGTCAGCCACAGTCTCACAGCTTCTAATTGCTGGAGACTCTTGAGTTTGGAGACTTAAAACATCATCTTCCTGCTGTCTGTCCTCTGGTATGCCCCTGACATTGTCCACTTCTAACATTCTGGCTTGGGACTCTCCTACTGTAGAACCCTAAGACGTGTTTGTTGTCAGTCCTGTCCTTAATGGTTTCTTGTATTTTCCTGAGGTGCCTATGGTTTTGCCTCATTATCTATCCATTGTCCATTGCACTTGATAGGATCTTTGGTTTCCTAGTTGTAACACTATAACTTTGTGTCATACCTTATCCTGTTTTGTTAATAGTTGTGTATGAACTTTGTCACCTAGCTCCAGATCTGGCAGATCTCTCGTCTCTGCTGTTTTTGCGTTTTTTTAACAGTTTCTTAGGTTTGGCGGAGGGGAGGGGGGTGCTTTTTTTTTTTTTTTTACTGCTGATCCCACTTTGCCATTGCTTTGAGGATAACATCAGTGAAGATGTTATGTGATCAAACTCTCAATCCTTACTGAACTTCTAGAACTCTCCTGAAACAAACTGTGGTCTGTTGTCTGAACATGTGATATCCAGTATTCCCTTGCCAAAGGGTCTCAGACGAATAGATACTAAGGCGGAAATGTTCAAAGCCAGCTAGGAGTAACAATTAGTGTGACTAAATTTCCTAGCTGGCTTTGAAAATCTAACCAACATACATAATTTGAAAGAAAAAAAGTTCCGTGTTCTGCATATATTGTAAACAAATAATTATATGATCTTACTGCAGGAACTCTTGTCCCTCCACCTGCATTCTCTTCCTACACTTTTTTCCCCATCATGTTTAAAATTAGATTGTATGCCCTTTGAGGGCAGCAACTGTGTGTTTATCTTTACTGTAAAGTGCCTATTACACGTGTTGGTGCTGTAAAAGAAATGAGCCAATTTATAATATTTCTACAGTATCCTTTTTGGACTTTTATAACATTATTTTAAAAAATAATTCTTTCACCCTGTGGAAGGAAAGAAGGTTCATGAATGTGTGCAATGTGCATCACAATATTAAGATTTGTTAGGTTTCTCAGCAAATACTTGATAACAGTTATCTGGAACTTTACAAGATCTTGCATTCCGATTTCCTCAACTCTGCATGTACTGTTACCTGTATTACCAGGATAACTACAGGAACAAATGAGGCGCAAATGGGAGGCAAGATGACCCAGTGGGTAGTGCACTGGTCAGGGAGTCACGTGACCTGTATTCTAATCCTGCCTCTCTTACAACCTGATATGTGATTTTAGTCAGATCACTTTACCACTCTCTGCCTGTTTGCTATGCCACATTTTCTCTATTGCCATTCTAGATTGTAAGCAATTCATGCAAGGATTATTTCTTACTATGTATATGTGGTGGGGGTATCTCGATGCTACCATTATATGAATAATATTAATACATTTTGCAAATGCAATTTCATGCAGGCATTTTAGAAATACACTCCTCAGAAGTATAAATATTTATTTTGTTGGCATTTCAATTGCTACTTATTAACTGATGTAAATTTAGGCCCTAACTCAGCAAAGCATGTGTTTAATATTAAAGTCATTCACATGCTTACTGTATGTGCTAAAGTGTTTTGATGGATTGGAACCACTTAGTGTATCTGAATGGTCTCAAACTGAATGTCCTGGCAAAAGAAGATCTCTCTTTATCTATAGATCAAGTATTGCATGGGTAGCAGCACTATAAGTTGTTGCTTCGCGCCTTCCCTATCCTGACTCATCCATTCTCAAGTATTTCTGCTAAGACTGCCAGTCGTGGTGTTAAATGTAGTGGTGGTTTCAGTGTCACAGACCTTTTCCTCTGGGAGCTGGACTGAGGATACAAATTCACTCCCCACAGGCCAAACAACTAACCAGTGCTAACAGCCTATACTATGTACAATTCACACAGCACAAGTCACAGAATTCCTCATGAATATTTTCTCTATTTTGTTTTGTGTGAGTTTTGCTTATCTACTTCACAGGAGTACTAAAGGATTAATGTTTGCAAAGCATTTTGAGTTCCTCAGAGGAAAGACCCTATGTAAGTACACAGTACTATTGTTGTCATTATACATTTTGTCAAACAGTCATGAAACCTACAATTCCTGATAATCATGAAAAATATACCACTCTCAGAAAAGCTTTTGTGTTGTATCCTAGGCACAAGTTTTTGGGTTGTTCACTGCACAGGGCAGAAGCAGTGTTTGACCCTGATCCTGGGAATTCTTAGGCAAGTACTTGACATTATGCACTGATTAGTGCCATTGAGGTGGGACAAAACTCATTCATATAACTAAGCATATGAATCAGGGCCTTTATTGGGATCTTGTACAGCACTGAGCACATTACCAGTTAACAAATATTAATAACTTCCTCTTTTTCTCCAGCACCTGTTGCACATTCTTGAGTGCCACTATAGGAATCGTGAATCACAGTTAAAATAAACAAATGTGTTGGGACCCCAGGCTGCCTCTGGATGGTGAGACGTATAGGTGCCTTATGGTAACCAACTGATGGAGAGTGACAATGAAGATGGCTCATGTTACTTTGATTAAAATTATGCTACTCAGGAATTTGTACATATAATTCTACCCCTTCACCAGGAGTACAAATAATGCTGTAGCATCTATGGTGGAAAACATCTATATTTATTCAGACCATTACAGTGAACCTGGAATCACTCGGGAATAGTGTGACATTGTAAATAGCCAGTGGAGATAAAATTAGATTCTAACCTAATAGGTAGACTAAAAGCCATTCTTTTAAGGTCCCATATGATCTTTTAAATTACCTAATAACCATTTATCAGTTTTAAAAAAAAGAGATTAGTTAGTGCACTAGCCTTTAATTTCTGAAGACCTAGGTTCAAGCACTAATGTCTCAAACAAAAATAACTAATGTCTCCTCTGCCTTTATTCTTGCATTTATAATATGCAGATGGAAACTCACTGTGCTCTTCAGCCTGATTGACACGCTTGTCTAGAGATGTGCTAGACACTGGAACAGCAGTGAGATTGTTGGCCTGTCCAGAGTTGCAGCTGCAGAACTGCATAAAGCAGTATACATAATATTAGCCTATTTTAACTATTATTTGGATTACAATAGCAGCTAGATGCCCCAACCAAGAACAGGACCCCACTGTGCTAGGCAGTCTTTGCCCTGGATAGTTTGCAGTCTGAATAGCCAAATCAAACAAAAGGATGGGAGAAAATAATTATTATTCTGCTATTACAGAGGGGGAATCTAATGCGCGGACAAGTTAAGTGACTTAGTAAAAGTCACAGAGGGAGCCTGTGGTAGAGCAGAGAATTAAACACAAATCTCCAGCATCCCAAACTAGTACTTCAATTGCAAGACCATCCTTCCTTTCTCTGCCTGGCGTAATTGCTGTTGGCCTCCCTCCACACTCATTAGAGATTTTTAAAGGGTTTTAAAAGGAATTAAGAACACAGTTTTATAGACTAAAGGGCCAGTCTTGCAGTCTCTGCTCAGTTCTTATTCAGGTAAAACTGCCATCAAGATTTTCTAGACTTTATGGCTGTTGGTGAAATCCTGACCCCACTAAGGCTAGTGGGAGATTTACTATTGACTTTAATGGGGTCAAGATTTCACCCTGCCCTTAACCCACCATGTTTGTCTTATTGATGTCAGTGCAGAGATGATCTGTGCCTGCCACTAGTGTGGGGGCAAAGTGAGGGCAGCTGGGCTCAGCAGTGTTACTGAGCATGCTCAGTCCATGTGCACCTGCACAGTACAAGCCAAAGAGTAAATCTGGGGGAGGGGCATGTGATCCTGCATACCTCTCCCATGCATTGCCCCTGTGTCAGTGCCTCTTTTGCCTGAGACAAGAGTAGGCCCCAGTTCAGGAAAGCAATGAATTACCAGCTTAAGTCCTATCCAGTGCAGGAAAGCACTTAAGTATATGCTTAACTTTAATCATATGCTTAAATTCCACTAACGTCAATGGAACATAAACAAGTACCTAAGAGCTTCCTGTTTCAGTGCTAAGTTCCTGAATAGGGATCCTCTATTGAATCAGGTCCAAAATAACGACTATAAAGGACTGCACATAGGAGTCTACTTCTTGCCTTTAATGCTCTGTAGTTCTTTTAACTTTTGGATGTTTTGGCTCTTTATCTTAACCCCCCTTGGCTTAGATTCTGAACTTAGATACACCAGTGTAACTCCAGCATATTCCCCCAACGTCAGTGGTGTTACTCTACAATTAAATGAAAACAGAAACTGGACCTGAAGCTTCGCTCTTCTTGCTCAGGAATCAGACTCTCTAGCACTTTTCCAAAAACAGTTGAAGTGTTAATGCATACAATATGGATTTATTGTACCAGACAGTTTGCTTGCCGCACTGACAGAAGGGAAAATGTGACTAGCGGAATGGGACTGCTTCCCTGCCCTATTCTTCTTAAATGTACACTTGATTATGCAGCTTTGGATTTCACTTCTGACAGAGGTTCTGTCTTTTTACAAGCGTTCGTAAAATCTGTGCAATTTCCCTTCACTGTATTTTGTGTATTTTCATTCTTTCTAGCCATTCTCTGACGTTTGTTTTGACATCACAGTCTGTACAGAAACAGAGCAGATACAAACTTTAGTGGAAGGGGAGTTTTCTCAGCTTTACTCAAGAATGTTACGTGCTTTTTTACTGGTAAGGAAGATACCTACTCCAAATACCCCTCCTCTCTTTTGAGAAGTCTGGTCATACTTTTGCCTAATACAATCTAGTGAGGGCCAGTTAGTTCTGTGTCTTCAGCATGGTTCAGGTTTCAGTACTTTTCTTTTGTGTGCCTTTTTCTAGTTGCCACTTCAGGTGTCCACTGAGTTTCAGTAAATGATCAAATCTTTTAAATACTTTAGTTGAACATTATTTTATTGCTCTTCCCAGCAGACTCCTTACTATTGATGGCTTTACTCCTATCGGGGCATTTTATGTATAAAATGGAAGACTGCAACTGCACCACTATAATTATAGTTGCAGCTGTTTCTATCATACACCCAAACATTCAGAGGCCTATAAAAATTTGGCTGAAAAATATGTGCTTCAAGCTAAAACTTGGCACACGAAGCCTCATATTCAGAGTGAATGTTTTTGGATTTTGGGGGGTGTTTTTTTTGTTTTGTTTTTTAAACAACATGTTTAAAAAAATCTATTTGGTCATTATGTAATTATAACTATCAATTTCAACAAACATTAAGGAGAAGCAGGGATGTTTATTTTCAGAGAAGACATTTATCCTGTAGCTATGTTTTATTCCAATTATACCAACTACTTAATGATGTAAATGTAATCATTTTGTGGGATGGATAGTGGTCCAATACATGGGCAATTGCTCATTTTGCTATTATTGAAACACTGTATTCTGGTGGATTTAGAGAATAGATTTGTTCCATGCTTCAACTAATTAAAAAGTATTTTATACATAAAAGTGCAGTTTATATTATAGACATTAATATATGCACAGGTTTCTAATTGGATGAAATCTTGTTAGTTAATATTTTTCAGTATATCAAATTCCATCATCAGTCCAACTGATTGGCCATGAGGAATTTTACTCTAGTAATATTGTTGCTACAATTTTTAAAAGCCCTTCAATGACAAAGAAATACTTCCTTCACCATATTATCAGGGAGACTTAAGTGATGAAGATAAAATATACAGAAGCATCACTGTAGAGCATATATAATATAAACATTCTCCTATGCAGAAAGTACACAGTAGTAGCTTCAGTAGAAAGACAAACTAGAAGCATGTTTTTGGAGGTGCAGGTGGTGGGAGCGCTGTGAACATGGGCCGGGGGACTCAGGAGGAGATAGTGAATGACTTCATGTCAATAGATTGGTGAAAAGCAGATATTCCTGGAGTAGGTCAGCTGGCAATTCATTCTGTGAGGGCTCCAAGTCTTGACTGCCACAGATGAGCTACAGAATCCACTATACTCAGCTGCAGATTCAGAATTCCTTTCCCTTTGGTTCAGAATTGCTATAGATTTTTTAGAAGTATGTAGTCTACTTAAATAAATGTAGAAGGATTAAATTGGCAACAGCTATTTTAGTTTGCTTGACAAATGTTGCCCTATTATTAAGTTAATGTGCATCTCTTGTCTGTTTAGTTTTGCATATATTTTATTTACACAATTTATTTCAGGGATTGTTATTCATCACAGGAAAGCTTCAAGTCTGAAAAACACTCTAAATGGCAAATAATGAACAGCAAAAGCTTGGTTTTTAAAACAGTTAGACATGCAATCATGCATCTGATTTGTGCATGCAAATTATTATAACTGTACATGCAATTGCATATACAAATGGCCAGAACTGCCCATTTGCATGTTCAATTACCTTCTTTATAACAAAACTGTGTGCAAAAAGGTTGCACAACTCAGTATTTAATCAATAAAAAAACTAAGGTCCTAATCAGAAACTAATACGATCAAAGGCTAAATTAATCCATAATGTAAAATCAGTGTAGTAACACCAGAAATGAATTTGTCTTCTGGTGTTTATTTTTTTAGGAAAAAAATCAAAGAAAAAGTAACTCACCAACACTTCAGTAATACTTTAAAAATGGAACATTGCTGATTCTTCTATTCTAAAAAAGAAAAGGATGTTACAATTTCCACAGGATGTTTTTATAGTAAAGATTTAGTATCCAGGATGTAAAACAAGTCAAAGGCTTTGTATGATTTATTCAGTGCCCTTTAAAATAAATTTCACTACCTCCTCTGACTCCTTATTCCTAGGGTAACTACAGTCTATATTGCATGATGTAATAATTTTCTTTACATTTCCTTTCTGTGGCAGATTTATTTGTCTGTAAAAAACCAGTTATGTTTTCACAAAACAGTTCCCCCAGCATGTTCACATCACTGTCCAGCATTGTCCCTGGATTTTATTTTATTCTTCTTTTGTTCCAAAACTATCCCCCAATACCATGCATTGCATTTTGCTCTGATGCATTATCTAGTTTATTTTTATGTCTCCGGGAAAAAATCATTATGAAACCATGTGAAAGCTTGCTTGATTTTAGTGCTACTGTCATTCACTTTACCATGAACATCGTCATGTAGTGTGAACTCTGCTCACCTCCATAAAACATAAGAATTTGGGCTTTATGGGCCTGATCTAAGGCCCATTGAAATCAATGGAAAGACCCATGCTGAGTTCAGTGGGCTTTGGATCAGGCCCTATACAGGTGGAAGATATCTGGGAATGAGGACTCCATCACTATTGCAGCCTACATGCTGGAGTAGTGTCTGCAGATCTTCCACACTATTTGCATGGATGCTGGGGCCACCAGATCATTATAAATCTAGATCTAAGCCCCTTCCCTTATGAATATCCTCGGGCTTATCTCCAGATTGCCTTTCATGGCAGAGAGGGAGATCTTTTCTACATGTACTTTTCTAGCATGTACGGTGGGTAGTTGGTGCACAACATTCCAACCCAGCTGTCCAGCCCATGGATTCCTCTTCTGGACTTAAATGGCATGGAAGGGCTTGCCTCATCCTTACACTCCCAGACAAATATTATCCGCAGAACATTACCTCATATTTCAGCTGCCATTGAAGTCAGTGGCAAAACTCTGACTGATTTCAAAAAGACTAGGCACATTGAATCTGCATCCATGAAGTCAATGCAAGATTTAATTCGGTGGAGCTGGATCAGACACTTAAACTATCAGATGGGATTTTTTTCCAATACATTGTAGATGTCAGTACTATGGATTGTGTGTTTCCTTCTCTTCCCTGTGTTTGTGTACACACTTGTGATGTGCTTTTGGGGTATTCATTGTTTAGTTATATTTGTCTAACCTCTTTGAGGAAGATTGTTTAGTTATCAGGCTGTAAATGATCTAGGGGACTGGTAACAATTTCCTTATAACTAGAAACTGACATTCTGTACTGGTGCCTGCTTTGAAACTAGCAAGCTAAAATGCACCTGCAATCAAAGAGGATTGTGAAAGAGTTCCCAATATCATGGGACATTTTGCATTAAAACAACATAGTAGGAATTAAAATCCTGAGTATAACTGTGCTATAATAATATAATACACTGTGCTATAAAACTACACCATTCCTATTCTATTCATTACATCTCTTTCTTTTGAGAATATGCTCATGTGTAAATGAGTGCTTGGAAAAGGTTCAGGATTAACAGTCCCAGAGGTTAAAGACCTCTGTACATCCACATCAAAGGTGCAGCAAGAGCAAAGTGGTGAAAGTTGTGGAACTGTATCCTACCAATGTGCCTCAACCCAAGCACTTGCTAAAATGTCTATTCCAGCAATTTAGAGCCAGCCACTGCTATAGCCTGCCATACACTTCCTTGAAACTAAGGTAAATTCCACCAGTGCAAGCACTAGTGCAAACATTATCAGTGGCTGGCCAATGATTGCTAGAATCCAGGTGATTCTCCAAGGCAGACAAGGCTACAAAACTGTACCTTGCTAGTTACGTTTTAAAAAAATAGCTATTGTGACAGACTTGTCATTCTTTTTACAAAATTATAATAAATTTTGGACAAAGTATACTTCATGAGGGATCAGTTGAAAACTCAATCTGCTGAACATTATTGTCCTGGTAAAATATGTCTATTGACTTTGTATATAAAGCAGGGGTGGGCAAACTATGGCTCGTGGACCACGTCCGGACCACAAGCCCGTCTTTCCCAGCCCCTGAGCTCCTGGCAGGGGAGCTGCTCCCGCCCCCCCCCCCCCCACGTACCCCCCTCCTCTGAAGCCACGTCACCATGGGGGCAATGCTCTGGGGAGTGGGGTAGGGCCCTGAGGGGGCAGTTAGGGTAGGGGGTCTTAGGAGGGTGTGGTCAGAGGACAAGGAACAGGGGAGCTTAGATATGGAGTGGGGTCCTGGGAGGTGGTTATGGGCAGGGGGTTGCCTGGAGGGGGCAGTCAGGGGACAAGGAGCGGGGGGGGGGGGGGTTGGAGGGGCCTGGGATCCTGAGGGGGGCAATCAGGGGGCGGGAAGTGGGAGGGGGCCAAATAGGAGGCACGGCCAGGCTGTTTATAGGGGCACAGTCTTCCCAGACTCAGCCATCCATACAATTTTTCAACCCTAGTGTGACCCTCAGGGCAAAAGATTTGCCCACCCTGATGTAAAGTTATAAGATTCTACTGCATAACATTGCTGTAATATGTTCCATACTTAGAAAGGCAGACCCAAACCAGTTCTTCAGAGACAAAAGACATACTGACACCCCAGCCAGGTATCAGCATAATCAAATGGAGAAAAATGAACTATCATGGTTAACTAGCCATTCATTGGCGGGAAAAAGGGTGTGAGCAAGAACTTTATATATTGACAATGAAACAGCTGAGAGTTTCCATGTAAAGAAACTGGCTGTCACCTGCATCCCAGCTGGAGATAATCATCAAAGAAAAGAGAAGGGTAGAAGAATGAGAAACAGGGACCTCCAAACATACCTCTTTCTCCCTCCCTCCATCTCCACTCATGGCAGCTACAACACTTGAAAGACAAAGGAAGCATCATTGAACTGGGGGAAGGGTTCTGGCTGGGAGGCTTTTTAGATAGTTCAGACTGCTGTAAGCATAACTGAGTTGAAACCTTTGCTTTGAATCCATTTAGCATGCAAAATTAGGTATTAATTTGGGTATTATCTTTTATTTTCTTTGTAACCAATTATGACTTTGTACCTCATTACTTGTAAGCACTTAAAATCTATATTTCTGTAGTTAATAAACTTGTTTTATTGTTTGATCTAAACCAGTGTGTGTTTGAATTGAAGTGTTTGGGAACTTCCACTTGAGATAATAGGGCTGGTGCATATTATTTTCCATTGATGAAATGACAGACTTTCTATGAGCTTGTATTGTCCAGAAAGAGAGATCTGGGCAGTACAAGACACACATTTCTGGGAAAGGTCTGGAACTGGGAACTTGCCTGTATTGCCCTGTATGTAATTCACATGTGACCGACCAGAGCATTCATGTAACTCAACTAGGAATGATTTTGGATGCTAGAGGCTGCGTGAGAGTAGGATCAGGAGCGGTTCTTCTCAAAGCAAGTAAGTGAAAAAGGCACCCCAGATTGGGGAATTGAGGAACACAGCTATTGAACAGTCCAGATTGTACCCTCGGTAATGTCACAGGCATTTCAGCAATCAACAGGGAATTTCAATTCATTTTTTTAAAAAAAAAAAATTCGTACATTATGGGATGTTGACAGTCCTCAGATGAATCACTATCATGCTTCCCTTGCACCTATTGGTGAACGGTTGAGCCCTGGAGTGCCCACATGCTGGGAGTTTGTAAACACAGAGATCTGATCATGTGCTGTTTTTTTGACAAACACGCCTTTGATCATAACAGCATTATGTTTGCTTTTTAATAATTCAAATTAAAAACCCAACCTCCGAGCCCCTCATGATTTACTTACTGACTCTGGTTCAGCATCTCAAATATTTCTGCAAGTGACATTTCTGCACAGAAACTCAGCATCATCTAGTGCCAGAACGAACCAGTGATCTGGCTACCCCCTCCCCCAGTCTTGCTACACTGTCATGCTAGGAGGAGAGCTGCTTCCTTTAACACTTCCCCACTCTGCAGAAATGTGGCAGAAGCCCACTTTAAATGGGGGTGGGGCAGATGTATACAGTGAGACCTAAATGTGCTAAACCCCATACCAAGCATGGGGAGCGGGGAGAGTCAGAGGGAGCAGGACGAAGTCAGGGGTCAGGGTGGATGCTCTGCCTGGAGTGGTGAGGGGAGCTACTGAGACTCAGGGGTGATGGGTGGTCCCAGCAGTTTGCATGTCTCTTGCCAGTAATAGGAGGCCTCAACCTGATCACCCCAATTCCCACCTGCTCCCATCCCAATCCTGGGTGCTGTGTTGGTCACTCCAGCCCCCTGGGTCCCACTCTGGCCTTCGTCCCCAGCAGCTATGGGCCTTGCCTGGCCTGAGCACATGAAACAACTTATTTAAGAATGACATGCAGGGGCAGAAACATAGATCAGCCTCCCCCCACTCCCCCACAATACTTCCATTGCAGGTGGACTACTGACCTGATCACCACCTCATTAAGAATGTCAATGATCCAACTCAGGGGAATGGCCAGTTCCGCCCTTGCTGTCCCATCACCCTTTTCTGCTGCCCTGAACTAGCCTGCCCTGCTTGAGCAGTGTTGGGCTCAATGGTAGCACATTGCACCCCCTTTCTGTATGGGTCAGATAAGAAATGGCAGAACATGGCTGATGATCAATTCAGTGAGTACTCCCTATTTACATGAGTTCCTCAGTCTTACTCTGGCACCTGCAATACTTCTAAGAGAAACCCCCAAAATACAGGTTGTGCGTGTTGCACCAACCGTGACATCTATTGGAAAGGTGCCTGCCAATGAAAGGAGATACTGGGTCTCAGATACTATGGTGACGAGTACCAGTGCACATCCACAACATAGATTACATTAAAATAAGGTGCCCACCATGGAGGACACTATATGGAAAATTACTGCCATACATAAGACTGAATATTGAAACATTCTGGCTGCTGCCATTTGGAATTTCAGTACTAAGAGTCAAGTTTACTATGAGGGTGGTTTATTACAGCTCTCACTAGATGCTTGCAGAAATCAGGAGGGTCTCAGTGAGAAATCATTGGAGGATAGAGGATGTCTTTGTCAAATCAGTCTGAATAGATAAATAGTGAACTTTCTTGGATGAAGTATATTTGGGAGGCAACTTTAGTAAATGGAGATGAATCCTAAGAGAATGAGTTTTTGTAAGGTGACCCCATGTTGAAAATATTTTCTCAGAATTGGAAGGTCCTGTTTTTAGTTTTCTAAGTGTATTTGAAGACCCATAACAAATAATTTAGAAAACACAGCTGTACGTATGAAGAAAGGGATGTTCTAGTCCTAAGAAGAGCAAAATAGTTACTTAACACATGGTGAAAAAGTCATATGAAGTTTTTGAAAAGACAACTCTCCGCATTAGTGGAAGCTTTAAAATGAAAAGGAGTAAGGGCTTGATCTAATGTCCATTGAGATCAACAGGAGTCTTTTCATAGATTTTAATGGATGTTAGATTGAACTCTATGATACACAGGATTGAGACTATGGTCTCAATATATTTTGGTATCCTAACATTTTTACTTGCAGTACTATAATCCTGGCTGTATTCACCAGTATCTCACAGCCCTTTTACTCCTTTTCTCCTGAAATATCTCTAGTTCTGCCATATCAGTAAAAAAATACCCAGATGTTCTGTAGAACACATGCCCAAGTGAAGAGCTGCGCAGTTCTTTAGGAATGCACCAAATGGTTCAGACAAAATAAGAAATAGCTGACACACTGGCCAGAAACTCAAATTAGATGTGGGATATTGGCAGCACAAGGTAGGATAGGCCTGTATTTCCAACTGAGCACTCAGAATTCCCAGTCATGCAGAGCCCAGTTATGCTAAGTGAGAATATTCCCAAAGCAACTGAGAGCTACTTTAATCTGGTTTTGCACAGTGGAAAGATCTGGCAGCAGTTCATGTTTCATCTAGGCAGGACTTGGCACAGATCCCTGTGCCAATTCTGGAGATGGAATCTAAATGCATTTGACACTGGACTCTTCTATTCCAAACTGATCTGGGGTATGTATGTGTATGAATGTACATGTGATTGTCTGTGTCTTACTCCATTACTCTGTACACACTAAGGCCCTCGCCCTGCAATGATTTCTGCCCAAGCAAATCCTTGCAGTGTTGCAGAGTGGTTGATTCACAAGGAGCCAGGGATCTAGCCACACAGAACTCAAACTGGGGCCTAAAATTGCACATAATGCTACTTCATCAGAAAATGTGAACTGCATTATGTTTTCAGGCAGAAGTGCATTATGCAGTAAAATATTATTTGGCCTTCACAATTTTGGCAGAAGCAAATTTTCAAAATCCCCAAAAATCTTGTAAAAATAAACTGTCAAAAATAATAAACTTTGCAAAAATAACATTTTGCAATACATTTTGGAAGGAGAAAGTTTGTGTTTCCAAGAGTCCACATCACAAAATACAACCAGAAATGACGCTAAACAGCATCTTTGTTGGCACTCAAGTATTATGCACACATCCTGCACACCAGCATAATTAAGAAACAGAAGGACTTGGTTTCACATTGATGTTATTCCAGTTTTACATCAGTGTAACTCCATCACTTTAAAATGAATTTAAACTAGCATAAAACTAGAGCAATGGAGTGATACATCAGGCCCAGCATTGAATGTTCTGAATATCATGTTGGCTCAGCACAATTTTATTTAGTGCAGTTGTTACTTTATTTTGATTATTATTCTCTTGGGGTTTTCATCTCCTATTTCCACTGTGTGGTGCTCTCAAGTTACTACAACATTGGACTAGAGTAAATCATGTCATATTTCTGTCTATTTCAAAGCCTGCTGAAGATTTTCTTTTCTCTACAATCTGTGATGTCTTAGTTTATCAAGCTATATTTTTTCCTTTGCTATGTTCGGCATGTCTCAAAAGGAGCAGCAAAGGGGTGTTAAAAATACTAATAATATAATTGTAAGAGCACACAGAGGCAATGAAAAAAGGAAGAAAAATCATGCAGAACGCTCACAGGAGGGAACAAAGACACAACAGCAGGAGCAGCAGCTTTGAACTTGACTGCCAATTTTCCACAGTGCAATCAAATCCATTGTCTACAAGCCACAGGTGCAAAGCACATGAAACAGACAAAAATGCATTGGGGAATGATCACAGTTAACTTGTGAGCCCATATCATATTCATCTCAACAATCATTTGTGCATTTGTTATGTGCTGAGGTTTGGGATTTTATTTTTAATTTTTAGCTGCTGGTTTCAGAGACAGTTAAGCAGATGAAGATCTGCACCTCAAAGAATGTGTGTTAAAGAGGGGCTGTGAAGTGCAAAGACAACACACTTTAGGAGGTATATTATTCCACTGGAACTCTTACATTAAAATATTCTCTCTTTTACCAGCCAGGTAAACCAATAGCTGTGGGACTACTGTGGTGACAGTGAATATTTTGTCTAACTGCCAGGTAACTGCCAAATAAGATGTTCATCAACTCACTGTACAAGAGAACTGCACCAATACAACTACAGATTTTGTGTAGCGCATGCAGAGAAGGCCTATATGAGGGGAATATCAAATGTGCTATAATAATGACTGTTAATGTTCTTATAATAGATGATTTCACTGCTTATCATAGATGAGGACAGCATGAATTGCACTTGGGTGATGGCCTTTTGATCTAAGATTTTTTTTCGGTCAACAGGGCAGTTTCTAAAATTAGAAGTAGGCTGATCTCTTTTTCTTTGTTTTCACCACTCTCCAATCAGTGGGAGGAAGTTAGCCTCCTGGGAATGTTTGATTCACATTGGCTCACTGTGTTATTTCAGCTGTGAAGGATGCTAATAAGCTAATAACTTTCCTAGAGGAAAATACACATATGTTGCTTTCAGTTTTTGGCTGGGAGCCAGTGCTTCATCATTTTAGGCAAGGTCTCTCATTACATTGTACAGGAAGGGGGAAACAAAATCAGACAAGTCCAGTTCACCTACCCAGAAACTCAAACTTTCTCCTTCCAAAATGTAATGTGGATCAGCACACACATTGTTTGCATCTTGAAAGTAGCTGGCACTTTTATGACTAGTATTTTCCCAGGTGGCCAGAAATAAAGCAATGTTCTAAGAAGCTTTCACGTCTAAAAGGGAAGAACTCTGAAAGACCCAAGAGAGGCTCTGGCCCTCACACAAAAGGACAATTGGCCTGCTACCAAATGAAGGGTAGGGGGTGTTAAAGGTTAAAGAAGGGCCAGTATTGCAATACTAGGGACTCACCTGTTATGAGATAAATCAACAAACTGAAGGGGTTGCCATCTTGAAAATCAGCAGTGCTGGGAGAAGTTCCCAAACCATTCAGGTGTGGATCAGTTTGAATAAGGATCTTCTCCTTTACTTTTTACTTCCTTTCTCTTCTCACACCACACAGCCTGTCACCACACAACCCTGCTGATGGAGAATGAAATTGAACATTTGGGAACATATCAAAGGAGAAGTTGCTTCACTTACTGGAACAACATTGAAAGAGCCACACAAAGCTTAAGGGTGAATTTTTCCCTCAAGATGTACCAACCAATCTCTTTGCTGGTCGCTCTTGGAAATAAGAAGCCATGAATCATGTTCCATTATAGCTAAAGGTGCTTAAAATTCTCATTGCACATTTTTTTAGGATGGACATTGTCTTTTTTCTAACTTCCCAAATTTTCCCAAAATTTTTTGAAAAAGCGTTCCAGTTTTCAAAATTCTCTGTTTTTCATGGAAAATTAAAGTTTCAAAATTTAGAAATGTCAAATTTCAATATTTCAAATGATTTTTTAAATTTTCTTTTTTGCCTCTTTTTTTCCTTTTAGAATAAAGGATATCTAAGTTAACAGGGTTTTTTCCACTTTTCTGTTTTTCCTTGTGCCACTCAAATTTTTCAAAACTTCTTCAACATTGGGGAAAAATGGAACTCTGCCTCTTCATGACTTTTCAAAGATTGGGAAAGTTTTGAAAAATTACAAAGTAAAAAAGAAAAGATAGAAAGAAAAAAACAAAACTCCAAACATTTTCATAATATTAATTGCACAGGAAGTGGGGGGAAAAACAAATTTTAGAAATGTAGAAAATTCATTTTTAAAAAACCAATAGCTTGCAGTTTGTAAAACTGAATAAATTATTCTTTCAAACTATGCAAAAGGGAAATAATTTTTAAAATATTGATTTTTTTCACAAAGTTATTTTTCCATTTCTAGATCAGCTCAGTTAAGATTCCCTGATCATTTAAGAAACCATAAGTGCTGGCTAGAAATCCGCCCAAGTTAGAATACATGGAGCTGAACTTCTTCAGAATTTGAAAGGGTTTGAATTTGCATTTGAATTTGCATTTCAGTCCTTTTGTGGAAGTAGAAGCCCAAAACTGAAATCTCACCCTTTGGGTGTGTTCATTTGGAGGATCGGGGGGCTCTATTCATATCTAATATTGACAGTTTGTTTTATACTTACTTCACTTTAGTGGTTTTGGTTCTTACTGCAGAATAATTTTATGCTCCTATGGATAATCTGATATTAACTCTAGGGGAAGACTCAAGGGGAAGGAATGAGTGAAATTAGTAGCTTTGCCTCCACATTGAAAGCGCTGCATAAGAAGTTCATCATTACTAAAAATAGAGTTAAATTCTCTCTCTCTCTCTGCATCATTGTAGGAGCCTCTGATAACTCTGCTTGTTGACTACCTAAATAGCAAATGCAACAAATCTTCTCAAGTCAGCTATGTACTATGGCACATATATCACTGCTGATCCATCCATAAGTCATTTGCTTTATTGAGGGTGAGTGAATCCAGGGATATGAGAGAAAATCCCCAATGCTACTAAGAAACAATATGCTTTCCCCTTTTCAACGTGCTTCTCTTATTTCCCTTCTCAATATTATGTTCTTTTTCCCATGGCAGTGGTACTGAATGCTGATGAGATAAACCTTAATTCAGCCTTAAGAAGGATACTGATTATCCTGCTACTCTTTCACATAGCAGGTGCAGAGCTATCAAAAGGTCACATGGACTCTTCTGAGGATATCAGAACTAGGACCTTCATACTTAAGATTTTGAAAACTGTATCCTCTTTAAACCGTGTTGCTCCATGTTGCTCCTGGTAGTTACAGGGGGAAAAGGCCCTTGAATTTCTGGGTCTGTGGATGCTTTTGTTTATCGTAGACCAGGTGAGAGATGTGGAGATACCAACAGACATCAGTTTACTCCCCTCCCCCACACTACAGTTCTGCTTATATAGTCCCCAATCCTGCAATGGATAATGTATGGTCACTGATTTCAACAGGGCTTTATGTGAGTGCAGCAGCCTGCACACATATTGTATAAAAGGGGATTAGGGCCACCGATTGCATGTAGAAATACAGATGTGAAATCCCAGACATGTTAATGCTGGGTGCTTTCTGTCCTTTTCCTTACTGTTTGGTCTTTAGATGAACTCCCAAGAAGTGTGAAATCCTTCCAGGCAGGGGTGGATTTACCATGAAACACACAGTGCTGTGGCACAGGGTCCCCCTGACAACAGGGGGGCCCCACGGCTGGGCACCCGGGCAGCTCAGCACCAGCGCACCCTCTGTGGGAGGGGGACTGCAGGGGTAGAAGCTGTGGGGAGCAGGGAGAGAGGCTCACCCGCAGCCTCGGGGCAGCAGGTGGGAGGTGCAGGTGGTGGGAGCGCTGTGAACGCGGGCCGGGGGACTCAGGAGGAGCACAGGGCAGCTGTCCAGCCGGTTGGAGAGAAGCAGCTCTTTGAAGGGGAAACTGCCACTTCTCTCTGGCTGCCCCTGCTCCTCCTGAGTCCCCGAGCCCACATTCACAGGGCTGGATCCAGAAAGGGGGCTGGGCTTTAGGGGCTGCAGCCCAGGGCTCCAAGGGCCCACTTAGCCCTGGGCTGTGGGCTGTAGCCCCTAAATCCCTTGCATTCTGGCCCTGCCTGGCGATAGGGGAGGGAGTGGAGGCGGCTCTGAGAATCACGTCCAATGGGAGCTGCGGGGGGCAGCGCCTGTGGGCCACGATGACTCCCCACCACTTGAAACTCCCGCACCAAATGGAAGCTGTCCCAGGTAAGTGCTCCACACCCCAACCCTCTGCCCCAGCCCTGAGCCCCTTTCCGCACCCTGTCTCCTGGCCAGACTTCCCCATCCCCAGCCTGTTCCTGCACCCTGACTCCCTCTCAACCCTGCACCCCCAAATCTGAGCCCTCTGCAACCTAACTCCTACCCAGACCCTGCACCCCGAACCCCAGCCTGCTCGCACACCCCAACCCTGAGCCCACTCCCGCACCATAACTCCCTCCCAGACCCTACACCCGCAGCCCTGCGCCCCAGGAGGAGAATGCAGAAAAAAAATGAAAAATGGGTGGGGAGAGATAAGAGAGAATGCTCATCCCATAAGGGAAGGGCAAAAATGAAGCTGAGTACAGGATCCCACTAACTCTAAATCTGCCACTGCTTCCAGGATAAAACATACTCTCTCTCTACCTTATTCCTCGCTGCCACTGCCACACAATTACACTCACAAATTATTCTTATTCTAAAATTTACCTCATAAAGATTTCTTTTTACTACTCCATTGTTTGTGCTGGCTGTTTCTAAAATAAGCATGAGTTTGAATGTGTAAAGTGTTTGATTGTCATGTTGCCATATCAATTACACTTTATTCATGAATATCAATATCAATGCCTCAACTTGGCACAGGGATGGTTTGTTCATAAATTACAGTGTGCTTTTTCTATTATTGCAGTCACACTGTGTCCCTTTTAATTTAATTCCACTTCTATTTTGAATTGCACATATCCTCTCATGAATAAGGATAGGGCTTTTTGTATAGAAAGCAAAAATAAATCAATTAATCACAGTAATTTCTAATCTAGGCAGAATGGACTTTTCCCATGTAAGTAACACACAAATTATACTTTAAGTATGGCGAGTCTTAACTTCATCAGTTGGGATGTGCATGCGAAAGTTCAGCTTGCGATGATAACCTTGGAAAGTTCCCTGAATGATCCTAAACACTTAGGGCTAGATTCACAAGGGGGACTTAGATGCCTAAGCACCTAAAGGGGCAGTTGTGTCCAACATTTTGGTGCCAGTGGAAGTCACAAAACCTCTGCTCAGCTGCCATCTCACCCTGGACTTACCTGATGTCCCTAAGAGCCCAAGTTTCCACCAGTAAATCCTCTAGGTCCCTCCGTGTCTGCTGGTGCATAGGTGTATAACCGCCTAACTACTGATGCTGCCAGCTGGTGCCTAAACACACACCTCACCCCTGGTAGGATTCTCATAGTAGAGGTTCCTCTCACTGTCTAACCTATGGGGCCTGATCAGAGTACACCCAGCCCCACCTCCACTCATACACATAAAAAAAATGAGCAGGGAAGGAGGAGGTGCCCTAACTCTGATACCAATAGCTCAAAGACTTCTGCAGGACATATATTGAGTTTTGAAGATACTGTATCAGGCCTATATCCTTTTTTTTTAAAACTCCCTTTTAAGCCATAGAAGTTCTGCCTTCAGTTGTCTCTCTTTAATGGAAGTTCAGCTGAAACACTGTCAGGCTTCTGAAGTTAACTGTAAGAGGTGGACAAATGTAGGGGGAAATAATTTACAAATACTTTTATGAATTCCCAATGATTTTTACATTCAGAAAAACATATTGGCCATACTGAGTCAGACCAATGATCCATTGAGCCCACTATCCTTATGCCAGATGTGGCTTATGCCAGATATTTCAATAGAAATGAACAGAACAGGGCAATTCATCAAGTGATCTATCCCATTATGTCCCAGGTTTTGGCAGTCAGAGGCTTAGGGATACCCTGAGCATGGGGTTGTATCCCTGACCATTGTGGCCAATAGCTAGAGCCCTACCCAATTCATGGCTATGAAAAACACATCCTGGACTGTGAAATCTGATCTCCCTCTGTGAAATATGGTCTTTTGTCTCCTTTTATCCACTACTATTCAGATATTACAGAGGAGACCAGCATTCCTCAAATTGGGGGTCCTGACCCAAAAAGAAGTTGCAGGATGGTCCCAAGGTTACTCCCCCGAACAATTACCTTGCAAACCCCCCACTACACACATACTCCTTTTTGGGTCAGGACGTCTACAGTTACAACATCATGTCATTTCAGATTTAAATAGCTGAAAACATGAAATTTAAGATTTTTAAAATCCTACAGCCGTGAAATTTGACCAAAATGGTTCGTGAATTTGGTAGGGCCCTACTAATAGCCACTGATGGATCTATACTCCATGAATTTGTCTAATTCTTTTTTGAACCCAGTTACACGTTTGGCCGTTACAAGATCCCCTGGCAACGACTTCTACAGGTTGACTGCATTGCGCGAAGAAGTACTTCCTTATGTTTGTTTGAAACCTGCTGCCTGTTAATTTCATTGCGTGACCTGTAGTTCTTGTGTTATGTGAAGGGGTAAATAAACGCTTTCTTATTCACTTCCTCCACACCATTCACGATTTTACAGGACCTCTACCATATCCGCCTTAGTCATCTCTTTTCTAAGATGAACAGTCCCAGTCTTTTAAATCTCTCCTTGAATGTCAATTCTTCCTTACCTCGACTCATTTTTGTTGCCATTCTCTGTACCTTTTGCAATTCTAATATATCTTTTTTTGCAATGGAGTGGCCAGGACTGCATACAGTCAGTATTCAAGGTAAGGGCGTACCATGGATTTATATAGTGGCATTATGATATTTCTGTCTTATTATCTATCCCTTTCCTAATGGTTCCTAACACTGTTAGCTTTTTTGACTGCCACTGCACATTGAGCAGATGTTTTTGGTGAACTACCCATGATGATTCCAAAATCTCTTCCTTGGGTGGTAAGAACTAATTTAGACCCCATAATTTTATCTGTATAACTGGGGATTGTATTTTCCAATGTGCACCACTTTGCACTTAACACTCAGTTTCATCTGCCACTTTCTTGCCCAGTCCTCTCCAGTTTTGTGAGATCCCTTTGTAACTCTTTAGTCAGCTCTAGGCTTAATTATCTTGAGTATTTTTGTATAGTCTGCAAACATTTAGCCCTGTTTGCACCTGTATTTGTTCTTTTGGACATTCATATGAATGAGTTACTGTTAAAAAAACAATGATGGAGGGCAGGAAGGTGGCTATTCTTCATGTGAAAACCCACAATCATATTTGAACACATGGATTAACATGCAACTAGTGAGATCTGCTATTTGTACCAAAAATATTCACTCTTTGTTTATAAAGTTTATATCTTCTTGTCACAGAGAGCAGAAGTGATACATGTGATTTTAATAACCAGACTTTATGAGTCATAAATAGCACCTAGTAAAAGTGAATAGTCTACAGACAACCCATAGATTGACAAAAAAATGTTTTTCAAATGATTAATGAATATCTTTACAAAAATCAGAGTATTTGTAGGTAATTTGTGAGCAGCAAAGGAGCTAAATATACCAGGAAAAAATGTGAGTTTTAGAATAACTTGCCCAGCCTTAGTAACTAACAAACCCCATAATTCCAAAGACCTAAATTATTTTTGTCCTCTAGATTATAAGATATTTAAGAAATTATTTTTGAACCTATCTATCAATCAGTAGGTATATAGGAATATGTTACTTCTAAGCAGTTACATGGTATTATGTCATAGTGCAGTTAAGTACCTTGAGAAGAAAGTACTTAAATGCCATGTACTTTAAGTATAATAGTTTAAGATAATTAGGATAAATTGTTAATATGTATTGTGTACAAATGCAAACTGATAAGTTGAATAGCCTCCTTTTAGACTACTAAAAACCATTCAATCCCCTTTTATATTCCGGGTCCTAAGTTTAGAAAGCCAAAAAACCCAACATATTACTTTATCTTCCTATTTAAAATTTATACGTTGTTTTTAATGCAAATGCTAAGCACATTGTCACAACATTACAATAAATCTTGACTTACGTACAAGTAGGAAGATCTTAAACCCTTTATCTCAATAAAGACTTTCTATGCATTTTTAGCAACTCTAATCCCTTAGTCATTAATTTTCTGTGCTACCAATCTGGATGTAATTAAAAACAAAGTATTACTGAGCATGTGGTGAAGAAAATGACATGGTGGTGTGATTGATTACATTTATTTAAACTGGAGATGTTTGACACTTTCCAGTGATAATTCATTCAAATATTAAGTAACAACAGTTTTATTAAACTAGATAAGCTTTTAATCTCCTTTCTTGTGACCCACATGGAGAAAACTTTGAAGGAATCATACAGATAACAGAAGAAGCTATATATAAAAACACTGGTTTGGTTTGGGAGTTTGCTGTGATGTATTTCAATTGAAAAGAGCACTGGAATTGTTTTGATATTTCCACATGCTATAACTATTGATCTAAGCTTTTGTTGGAAAGCAAAACCTAAACATTAACAATACAACATATATTATTAATATACATGATGTATATTTTTCAACTAGTTCTGTCAAAGAAGAATTAGGTTGTATAAGTATATAACATTTCCTGTTTTACCACTTGGCCCATTATTGCACTAGCAGTGAACCTATTAAATTATAGATGATGATTATATTTTTGTTTTAAATATGAAACACCAATTTGCCACAGTCATGGTGCATCCAAGATAGAGAAATAAATCTGAAAGTGCAACCACAAACCTCTTCCCCCGCCTTTCTCCTTTAAGTGGTGAAGTACTCATATGCAGTGAAACTTATAGCAGATATACAGTGGTTAAATGCCTTCTACAATTTCCTATTCTGTTAACTGAAGTGAAAGTAC
Source organism: Dermatemys mawii (assembly GCA_007922305.1). Lineage (NCBI taxonomy): Eukaryota > Metazoa > Chordata > Testudines > Dermatemydidae > Dermatemys > Dermatemys mawii. Next base: position 19,190,572 of record ML677366.1, read on the forward strand.
AGAACATGAGAAAAGGCTAAAAAGATAGTAGTGAAGAAATAAAAATTTAACATTAAGATAAAAGTTTACCATCTAAAAAATATCTTGCCATCTGGATAAACTATTTAAAGGGAAAAATGCAGTGATTTGTTTGTAGATAGTACCCCTATATAAATCTAGCATACTCTGAGATTCAATATGCCCAATATTCCACTGTGCAAAACCATTCAAAGCACCATTACTGAGGCCTAGCATGGACACAGATAAGCTACTCACTTCCCTTGTAAAAATGAGATGGGGTAGGAGGGAAGGCTATAGCTAGTGGGAGTTGGATCCTGAGGATCAGTTATGAAGTCTTGAAACTTTTCCTGATGGCCATATTTGGGGTGTGGGAATGGGAAGAGACTGTTTAATAGAACCAAATGAAGTGATTGTTATTTATTATTTGCATTATTGTAGCATCTAGGAGCCCCAATCATGGATCAGGGCCCCATTGTGCTAGATGCTGCACACACAGAGGACAAAATTTGGTCCCAGCTCCAAGGAGCTTAGACTTTAAGACAAGAGACAACAGATAGATATGGACAGACAACAAGGGAGTTCAAAGAAATAATGAGACAGTATCAATCAGCATGGTAGACTGAGGTCTAAGCACAACAGTGGCCTAACCACCATCAAGTGGGGGTTGTCCCCCCAGCCCCAGACATCATGGCAAAGGAAAGTTTTAAGTAAGGATTTGAAGGAGCACAATGAGGTAATTCTGCAAATACCACCCTCCCCTGCATAAGAGGCAGCATAGGAGAAAGCATGAAGGAGCTTATCCAAAAATTTAACAAGTGGGAGATGGAGGTTGGCATTGTGGGCCAATCAGAGGTGAGACCTGACCTTTCAATACTGAATAAGAGAGGATAGGTATAGGGGGGACAGATAGCCTGTGAAGGGCTTTGAAAATAGCTGCTGAATCTCAGTAACTCCCCTCACTCTCCTTGTAGAGCATCACCCTAATGCCTCTCCTATCCCTGACAGCCTGACCTCCCTCTTCTACCTCGAGTCCCCCACACTCTGCATGCAGAACGCCTCCACTCTGCCCTCCCATTCTAAGCAAAGTTCCACTGCCTCTGATGTAGGACACATTTGCTGTTCTTAAGGTGAATCGAGAGGCTCCATCTAGTGTCTGTAATGTTTGCATTTGTTACTATGTTATATTTGCATCATGAAATGTAAGGAAAAGGTGCTTACATCAAAATTGCACATAGTGGAGTTGATTCTCCTCTCATGAGGTTTTACAACTGGTGTAACTCCACTGACTTCAGTGGAGTGCAGGTGACTTCAGTGGAGTTACTCCAGATGTATACCAGTGTGAACAAGCTCAAAGCCAGGCCCATAGAGTCCATTATTATGCATTTTAGAAAGATTACAGTATTATATTTCTCATTTCAGTTTCACTTTGTCATCTATCTTGAACCCAGTGTACCTGGCAGTGAGGTGGACTTAAGAACAGTTAATTGAGTGAAATTAGCATTTGAACTGATGCTATGTGAGGATAACAGCCAGTGATAATCCTATTTGACAGCTGTTAATTGGCTGCTATAAGTCTCAGTTCAGCAGATTTTGATCACACAACTGAAACACTTCTCTAATGTGAATTATACAAAATACACTGAGTGACACAGAAAAACTTGGGACTTTGGAAATTCATGTCTTAAACATACATTTCACTCTGATATTCATATCTCCTAAATTCTTGGAGAAGTCATGCGGATTTAAGTAGCAGGAAACCACATACAGTAGCACTTTCATCTTTCAAAAAAATTCATACGGGGTAAAATTTGTTCTGTGTGCCACAGAGGCCAAACTTGTTCTTAAAAAGTTTTGGTTACATTGTGTGACGGAGTCAGAGCAGAAGGATATAAGAGAGTGCTGGAAGGCAGGTATATTAGTCTCAGAATGTGCAGGTCCCTGTTCCCTGGATAGCCAAACAAAGGCTACTCCAGGTCAATCAAGACACCTGGGGCCAATTAAGAACCTTCTAGAAAGGAGTAGAAACAGCTAGCCTGATTGGGACACCTGAAGCCAGTCAGGGACTGGCTGAAACCAGTTAAAAACCTCCCAGTTAGTCAGGTGGGCTGTGGGTGTCAGGAGCTGTGGAAGGAAGTTATGCTGTTGGTGAGACTGAGTGGTGGACAACATATCATACAGAAGGAAGGAGGCCCTGAGGTAAGGGTGAAGTGGAGTTTGAAGAAGCGGGGACTGCTGTGGGGAAGTAGCCCAGGGAATTGTTTTGTGGATAAAAGGTCAGCCATCTTAGCTGATACTGTTAGGGTCCCTGGGCTGGAGCCTGGAGTGGAGGGCGTGCCCGGGCTCCCCCCTTTCCATCTTCCATACTGGCCTGTGATGAAGGTAACTCACTAGGCAGTGACTCTTGCCAATTATACTGAGAAAGGGAGGTCACTCTGGGGCCTAGATGAGTTTCTGAGGCCCCTAAATCTGCCAGGAAGCGCAGGACCCACAAGTACAAACTTGGAGTTTTGTCACAATTGTTAAGCAAATATTTGATTTACATTTCTGCTTGGAATTCATGTATACACAGGTGAAGATATCAGCAGATCATTTATTACAGTGTTTTCTTACTTCAGAGCAAGAGACCAAAAGGTGCTGAGCTACAATCCAGGCTGTAGAACAAAAGACAAGGATGCTTCTACATCTCTTCTTAACTCATTCCACCCATATCCATTTATGAGTCAGAAGAACCTATAAGAAAGATGCACGATCCTAGGAACTCAGATCATCTTACAAAGGGAGATTAAGCTTCATAAAAAGTATTGTAATCTTTTTCTCTATACATCACACCGAAGTTGCAGCCAAGCAAAAATTGAATAAAAAAGTCCAAAAACATAAAATTTGAAACTAGATGCTTGGAAACCATAGTGCTGGGTATAATATACAAATTCAGATTAGAGAGAAAACCACTAGAGTGACAAATATATTTTCCTGTCATGTGCCTGAGGTGGGACAACAGGAATCCATGTCTGTGCCAAATTCTGCAAAGAGGCATTGTGACAGAATCAGACCTAGGTGCCAGCACAGGGGGTCATTGAGACCACAAGAGAGAAAGGCTCATTGCTCTCAGTATCCATTCCTGGCTCACAGTAGCCCCAGAGTATCTGGGAAGAGCCAATACAGAGAAAGCTTTGCAACTGTACCTCGGAGCTGGAGCATGCTCAGTGACTCTGTGGGGTAGCACAGAAGGGCTAGCACTCAGAGCTGTGGGAGGATCAAGCCTGCTCAAGAAAGAGAGAATCTTCAGAGATTTTAGCTGCTACAGGAATTTCTACTGATCATTTGCAAACTTCTATTTTTCAGAGGCTTATAACTTGGCCACATTTGGACAGATTGTCAGGTGGATGATAAAAGGGCACACTCTTAACATAAAGGTCACCCCTCTGCCACATCTCAAGCCCCTGCTTCAAAGCATGGGAGCACCAAGAAAAAGTCTCAATTTTTTAACATGGGCAAAACCTATCTTTTTCTAGCCTCATTTTGAAGAATGGTTTGGTGAACCATTTTGGGTGGGTTTTTTTCCTCTTCCTCACCCTGAGGCAGATACACAGTGTGGACATTTTCAGCCCAAACAGTTTAAGTCAGGCAAAGTTATAAGGAACTGAAAACAGTGGAAAGTGTTGGGCAAGCTTAATAACAAGTAGTACTACAAGCTCCACCTATAATTACTGTGCATGAGGTTCCTTTCATCAGAACCTGTACTGTATGGATGATTAGCACACTGTAGAACCTGCTCCACTGAAAATGCATACCTTCCCTTTTAAAGAAGTTTTGGAACAGAGTTTCACCATAGTTTCCTGCCATTTTCTTTCGCCACATAACCCCATTGAATTCCCCCCTCCACACACAAACACACACTTAATATGTCTCTGCATGTAAAATGCATACACAGACACTGATGTCACCAGCTAACTGTATGCAGTGGGCCAAATCCTGTCCCCTTTTCGCAAAATTCTCAGTTTTAATAGGAGTTGTGTATGACTATTGGGTGTAGGGCTTGCCTCATATGCAACTTTAAGGACTGAATCCATGATTTTGCTCCAGATACACAGGTTGTTACAACTTGAGCTAAAGAGAATTATGAGTAGCCTTAAGTCTTTTGCTGGATTTTCAGGCTAATCTTTAGCCTGTTACAAACTGATAAGCACTTGCAAATGTTAGATTTATTCTATTCAGTAATAACCAGTGCAGATATACAAAGCCAATATACTAGAAAGTATAGTTGAAAGCTAGAGTAATAAGGTGGATATTTTCACCATCTCAGTCAGAGAAATGAATACAGCAAACTATCTGAGCTTGCTGATGCTTGCAGTAAATTGCCTGATGATGTTAATCACTGCCTTTGGAAATATATTTTTCCAGAAATTTTATCACAGAAATCAAATGTCTCCTGGCACCACAACAGAATTTTCAGAAAACACTTTCATAAGTGATGCTTTTAGAAAGGATGTGAGGGGAGGGGAACAAAACAAATTGTTGGCTCCACTTAGTTCTGTGAAAGTGATATGGAAGTTGACCCACCCCCTGACAGAACACTGACGTGCTTTGACGGCTATCAGCTGTTCCCAAACCATCTCTATTTCACATGGATGGAAACACTATTGAATGTGTGTACATGAAGGGCCCAGTACTGCAACAGGCATTCTGATTAGAGCTGAGCACTACGCTGGGCAGGAAATGGTTTTCCTGTTCTGTGAAAATTTTCAAGATTTCAAAAAATGTTCCTGTCCAGAATTCCACAAACATTTTTGAGAGAGAATAACTGGTTCAGGTCAATCAAAACATTTCATTCCAGTTATGACCTTTATTGATTATTTTAACTATCAAAATATTAAATGTCAAAGTGAAAAGTCATTTTAAAAAAAACAAAAAAACCCGCACAACTTTTGTCAAACACAACATTGACAATGTTGAAACATTTTACCACCATTCCCCAATCAAAAAAGGAAATTTGTCAAAACTGACCATTCCCTAAGGAAAGGTACAGTTTTGATAAATCAGCATTTCCCAATGAAAAAGAGTTTTGTCAAAAAAGTCCTAACCAGCTCTACTGAGTGCTTTCAGCTTGCATTGCTACCATTAAAGTCAGTGGAAATTTAAAAGACTTTTCTTCCCACATAGAATTATAGAAGATTAGGGTTGGAAGAGACCTGAGGAGGTCATCTAGTCCAACCTCCTGCTCAAACCAGGACCAACCCCAACTAAATTATCCCAGCAGGGGCTTTGTCAAGCCGGGCCTTAGAAACCTCTAAGGATGGAGATTTCACCATCTCCCTATTTAACCCACCAGTGCTTCACCACCCTCCTAGTGAAACAGTATTTCCCAATATCCAACCTAGACCTCCCCCACTGCAACCTGACACCGTTGCTCCTTGCTCTGTGATCTGCAACCACTGAAAACAGCCTAGCTCCATCCTCTTTGTGACCCCCTTTCAGTTAGTTGAACACTGCTATCAAATCCCCCCTGACTCTTCTCTTCTGCAGACTAGATAAGCCCAGTTCCCTCAGCCTCTCCTCATAAGTCATATGCCCTAGCCCCCTAATCATTTTTGTTGCCCTCCACTGGACTCTCTCTAATTTGTCCACATCCTTTCTTTAGTGGAGGGCCCAAAACTGGACGCGATACTCCAGGTGTGGCCTCACCTGTGCTGAATAGAGGGGAATAATTACTTCCCTCGATCTGCTGGCAAAGCAAGAATGTAAGTAATGCAAGAAGGGCACACTGTTGACTCATATCCAACTTTTCATCCACTGCAATCCCCAAGTCCTTTTCTGCAGAACTGCCACCTAGCCAGTCAATCCCCAGCCTGTAGCGGTGCATGGGATTCTTCCATCCTAAATGCACAACTCTGCACTTGTCCTTGTTGAATCTCATCAGATTTTTTTGGCCCAACCCTCCAATTTGTCTAGGTCACTCTGGACCCTGTTCCTACCCTCGAGCATATCTCTCTGTCCCTCCAGGCTTAATGTTAACCATGACCTTGCTGAGGGTGCAATCCATCCCATAATCCAGATCATTAAAGAAGATTTTGAACAAAATTGGCCCCTGGACTGACCCCTGGAGCACTCTGCTTGATACCAGCTGCCAACTAGACATCAAGCCATTGATCACTACACACTGAGCCCGACAATCTAGCTAGCTTTCTATCTCATAGCCCATTCATCCAATCCATACTACTTTAACTTGCTGGCAAGAATACTGTGGGAGACCATACCAAAAGCTTTGCTAAAGTCGAGGTATATTATGTCGACCACTTTCCCCATATCCACAGAGCCAGTTATCTCACCATAGAAGGCAATCGGGTTGATCAGGCATGACTTGCCCTTGGTGAATCCATGCTGACTGTTCCTGATCAACTTCCTCTCCTCCAAGTGCTTCAAAATGGATTCCTTGAGGACCTGCTTCATGATTTTTCCAGGGACTGAGGAGAGACTGACTAGTCTGTAATTCCCTGGATTCTTCTTTGTCCCATTTTTTTTTAAGATGGGCACTATATTTGTCTTTTCCCAATTGTCCTGGACTTCTGCTGATTGCCACGAGTTTTCAAACATAATGGCCAATGGCTCTGCAATCACATCAGCCAATTCCCTCAGCTCCCTCGGATGCATTGCATCTGGCCCTATGGACTTGTACATGTCCAGCTTTTCACGTGAACTGCAGTGACTGGGAGGTGCAGTTCAGAATGAAGGCCCTTGCTTGGGTTGAGCTCTTTACTTACAGGACAATACTTGACTTTTTTTCATTACATAATAAATGTGAAAAAGTGCTAGTGAACTACTTTGTAGGGAAAAATCTGCTTTTTTCACTAAAACATGTAGCTATTTATTATGCAGTTACTTTTATATCGAGTGTAATTAAGAAATCTGAGAGAACGTATATATAACAAAGTACACTAAGGGCCTGATTCTCTTCCTACTTTCACCAGTTTTTCACTGGTGTAACTTTACTGGTCCCAGTTCTCATCTCAGTTACAACTCTAAACACCTCCTAATTTACAGCAGTGCAACTGAGATCAGAATCAGGCCCATTTGGTATAATGAAGTTACCATGTAATAAATCATGAGATAATATACCTCCCATGGCAACTCAAAAGTTAGTCTAACGGTGCTGATGTACCTTGAGAGAGTATATTGTAATCTAAAGGAGTTCATGGCCTTGATCTCCCCCAAAGGTTACAATGATCCTGAAAGTGAAGGGGCAACCCAACAGCATCTTTTTAAACAGAATAGAGAGGAAAGTTTATAATGGAAGTGCTGACACAACCGTAACCACCTCAGTGCACCAATAAAATATAGTAATCCCTTTCAAATGAAGTGCTTTTTCCTCTCATGAATCAACACCATCATCATTTTACACTGCAGCTGAATTGATACAGACTGAATCATATAGATTGTCTCCAAGACAGACCTCATTAACTGGTAACTTTTTAATTACGTTGATTCAGTAGTGATAGTCAGTGCTATAAGCAGCAGAGCCTTCCACAAAAGGTGCTCTTGTTTCTTTTCTTTTCTATTTTTTTTATGCCCTAGCTATTTTTGCCTCTTGGTTGGGTTTGTGTCTTTAGTTCCTCTATGCTGTTCAAATACTGATAAGTACTTGCTCTAAAGCAATAACGATAAATGCAGAAAATAATTACCCTATTTAACTTGACACTGCACCATGGCATAAAGTCAATTGGCCATGGGAAATGCTATCTAAAAATTCCAAAGAGGGTTCTGGCTTGTGAAACAACGTCTTGATGGGAGTCAGGCAGTGATAGGGACCATCAGACTAGCACCATTATACAGAGTTATTGGGGAAGAAAAATCTTCCATTATGGAACTTTAATCAATTTCTTCTAATGAAGGAACTCATTTAAAAGTTCCCTACCAAACCCCTTGAACATTCTGATAAGTTATGGATGATTTTCTTCAGCTTTTGACAGTCCAAAAGGAAAATGAGAAGTACTTTGAAAGTCAGGGTCTTGGGTAAGGGGATACTTATTTCACTGGATACAATATCTTTCATTCCCTTCCAATGACTGTTGAATATTCCTGTCACTTAGTTATGAATTATCAACAATTCAATTTTTGTTTACCAGTATTTTCTAATTTTAACTCCAGTTACTAGACCTCTAATGCAACTCTCAAAGCATTTATTTCCCTGACACATTTTCTTCAAAATGCCTTTGAAATGCAAATCTCATTGTTTCAAAATGGAAACTTCCTCAGTTTAGCTAGGCTTGTACTTGCTCCTTTTTTTTATATCCCACTACATTAAATATGAGGCAACAATTGTTTATAATTTAAGATTAACCAAAGGGATGGTATTGGATCCAGAACAGAATTAGGTTCAGGATATAATTTGGTTTTAAAGCAGAGCCAGGATTAGTGTTTATATTCAGGTTTGACAGCAACAACATAAATGACAAACTGAAACAGGGGGGTGGGGTGGGGGGATCTTGCAAGAGCAGCTGTGCTTTGTGACCGCCACATTTTGGAACCATGAAATTTCATTGAACTGTACCCAAAAAATAAAGACAGATTCAAATCCTGACATTTTTTCACAGAATTCAAAGAGCTTTAGATTTAAGGTTCCAGTTTTGTGGTGCTTCTAAAGTACCACTACCACCACTGCTGCTGCCTTGAGATCCTATCCCAGCCACAGAAGAAGGGACTGGATTTAATGATCAAACCCCAGTTTAAACTTGCATTGGTTGTTGCTTGCACTCCAGCCAGGGGAACCTTTTTTCGTGTGTAGGGCTTTAAAATCTGGGTCCATACATACTGTGACTCAACAACCTCTCAATTCTAACTGCTAGAGGGCACCCAGATACACAGGTGTGCACAGATCCCTTGGGTTCACCAACAGAATGTAATGTAAGTTCTCTAATGAAAGCCTGTGTTATACTGGACATCATACTCATTGTGAGATGTATGTACAGGAAAGTATATGAGCAGTTACATATATACACTAAAGATCATGCTCTCTAGGTCTGCGAGTGAAGACAGGTCATCAAAAAGTGATGCATGTATTCCTAGCAGAATGTTTATCTCACTCTGGCTGGTCATATGCAAACTCAGTATTGTATGGTTCACAACAAACAGCCATTTATAATCTGAGCAAAATGCTAATCAATAGATTACAGGGGCTGGAAGATAAAACAAACAGCAGGAGTTATCCTGTTTAGGGTTAAGGCAATGAACTTTTGAAACAATGTGTGGGGTACAACAAACACTTAGATATTTTTTAAATCTGTGATGACAAGCAGCCAGTGGGCATAATCTTATGAAAAAGGGTCTCAGCTATACTGGGAGAAAAGGCTGGGAAAAGAACTTGCAGTAAGATATCTTGTAGGAGAGAGGGGAATAACTAATAACTTATTAGTTAAGCTTAGTCTCTAGAAAGGGTACCATGAGTGTGCTTAATATGTAACCATTTGTTTCCAATATTCTTACCCATTATCACTTCAATCTCTGTTCTTTGATAATAAATGTATTCTTGTTTTCACTATTCTCTCTCTCTCAGCCTTGTGTGTTAAGCAAAGGACCGATCCTGCGTTGAGACTCACAAGCGGATGTATACTATCCTTTGGGAATATTGGATCTAACAGCTCAGAGAGCGTTCAGTGGAACAGGGGAGGAGTACTCCACAGGGGTGTTTGGAGGACTTCGGGGTTGGTTTATGCCAATGGCTAAACTACAGCAAGGCCTGCAGAGGCCTAGAGGGCAGTGCTTATGTTGCCAGAGGCTGGTAGAGTCAGAGAGCTCAGCCACAGTAAGCACAGACAAAACTCCCCCATGCTAAGGGCAGGTGGTGGGAGGTGCCTCACATCCCTGGGAAGCATGACACACAGGACACACATATCTGCGCTTTTTTCCCTGCACTCAGGGAAACTTTGCTATCAACTGAATTTAATAGGAGATTTGCCTAAATAAGGGTTCAGGGACTGAGCCTGCTTAATTGAAGGCTATTGCAAAATCCTCATTAATTAAAATGGGAGTATAATCAGGCCTTAATACTAGGTGCCTTTAGTTTAAAGAGGTGAACACACAAAGACTGCGCAAGGGTCTGGTGCTTCCCTCCCCCAGCCCCACCAGTCCTTGCATTAAATCATTAGCTAGATATTATATTGAATAGAGAGCTACAGTATTTTAATTACGCAACAATCAGCTAACAAAAATAGATCTATTTAATCTTACTAAGGACAAAATACACTTAAGCAAACAGATATCTCCAGTAAAATTTCTTGATAAAGTGTAATAGTCATATAAATTCATCTTATACCCTTCAGGTGCCCCCTATTAGAGTAAATGAACAATAGGCAAAAGCTTAATGATTTCTTTTCTCATCTAAAAGATGCCAAGGTTATAACTGTTTCTGTTACACAGTTGACAGGGAACTTTGAAACAGCTATTACTACTATGGATTTAAGTGTCTTTCTGCCACTGGTCTTTTGACTTTAGCGCTGGTCTTTAGCCCAGTAAAAGTTTTTGTCAAAGCTAAAAGACGGGTAGGCAGCACACATGTTTAGGCACTTATCTTTCACCATTGGAAACCTGGCTTTACACCTACCTAATGCATATTTCTAAAACAGGCATTTCTGAAGTCTGATCCAACTCCTGCTGCAATCAATAGGATCTTTCTGTAGGTAAAGTCAGCTCCTCAAGGTTTGTCTTGACTACAATTTCAAGTGTGTTGTTAGAAGGAGTTCACTAACATTCTAAAATTCTAGTGTGGGTAAAGCAGTATAGACTTTCACATGGGCTAAAATGACTGAGTTGAAGTTTAGGAGTCAGTCATGTTAGAACCTGTTAGCTAACGCCTTCCACCAAAACACCTTTAAGTCCTAGTGAAGACAAACATAGAGAAGCAGATAAATAAAAATAGGCCTCCTTCAGGAGGGAGTATAACCAGGAGAAGTGCTTACCTGGGCAGATGGGATTAAACGATGGTAGGAAACATAATGTATCTATAGTTTGTAACACATACTAAGTTATATCTTACTTATAGAGGTAAATCCTCCTCAAATTACCTAGCCTAAAGAGCCAAGCCAGGAATTGGGGAAATATGCAGGGTTTGTGGACAAGGTGGAGATCCTTCCTATAGGGGCAAGGAGCAACTGAAGAGTGCTCTGCATAAATTACCTTAATTAAGGGCTGAGGTAGTATACTCCCAGAACGTACATCTACGTCATCCCCATGCAATCCTTGCACCAGTCTTGCCCCAATACTTGCATGCTACAATGCAAGGGACTTCATAATTTGCAAGGCTTGGCACCTCTTTGTCTTTCCCCACATTCATGACTTCCTGTTTTCTGGTGGATCATACCAACCAGAGATCAGAATGACCACAGATCTCGTAAAGTTCACAATTAAATATAATTTCACTTATTCAATGTGACTTTTCCCCAAGTTCTTCTCTCTCTCTCTTTCACACACACAAGGAAACCACCACCAATAAAATAATCAAGCTATTTCTCTTACGGGCTGGGAAGGAAGGAGAAAGAGATTATTATTGTGATTCCATTTAAAAATATTTGTGAGGCATGCCGGCCAGATTTTTAAAGGTATTTAGGTGCTTAAAGATTCAGATAGGTGCCTAACAGAATTTTCAAAAGCACCTAAGTACAATAATTCCTCACTTAAGTCATCCTAGTTAATGTTGTTTCATTGTTACAATCAATTAGGGAACATGCTCGTTTAAAGTTTCACAATGCTCCCTTATAACGTCTTTGGCAGCCGTCTGCTTTGTCCACTGCTTGCAGAAAGAGCAGCCTGTGAAGCTAGCTGGTGGGGGCTTGGAACCAGGGTGGACCGGCAGCCCCCATCAGCTACCCCTTTCAGCTGCCCTAAGTTCCCTGTGCGGCAGCTGCCCAGCAGGCTATCAGTTGCTGGCCGTTCAGCTGTCCCTCCCCCCACTGCCATGTGCTGCTCCTGCCCTCTGCCTTGGTGCTGCTCCCTGGAGCCTCCTGCTTGCTGCCTAGTTGCAAGTTAAGATGCCTAAATATTGTTGAAACTCTATCCCTTAGTAAGGTGACCAGACAGCAGATGTGAAAATCGGGACACGGTAATAGTAGCCTATATAAGAAAGAGTCCCAAAAATCCGGGACTGTCCCTATAAAATTGGGACATCTGGTCACCCTATTCCTTAGATGCCATGGCAACGGGCACTATGCAAGTACTAACTCTAGACAGAGAAAATGACAGAAATATTCACTCTGAGTAAAATTTTCAAAAGCCCGTAAGTAATTTAAGAGCTTAAATGCCCTTTGAAAATCAGACTCCCTTTGGTGTGTTTTAGGAAGTGTGTTTAGGTTGCCCAATCACCAAGAGGTATTTCTATTATAGAAATGGCTTCCATAGGCATTGTTTTTATATGGACCTCATGTGCCAGCTTCTTAAAAACATGTACACATCATTATCACAAGTGAAACAATAGCCTCGTTGTCATTTTGCCACATACAGCCTCTACTAATGGAGTTGGGGAATGCTGCATTCTTTCTTTGCCATTAGTCATGACCTGTGAGCACAACTGGAACCACTGTGAAGACTAATATTCTAGAAGACTTTCCATGTACTATATCCTGTTATGCATACTTTTCATCACCTCTCAAAAGAGACTAAACAAAACATGGCAGTGAAACACTTTTGAAGTATACCTAATATTGCATTCATGTAAAACAACAAAACTATTTAAGGCCTTTCAAAACCTTTATTTTGTTTTGATTTATGATTACTTCATCTTGTGGTTATTTCTTAGAAAATGTGGGAATCAACATTCATTTGGAGGCTTCTGATATTAAAATGTGAGGAAATAGTCTGAAATATTTTCTAGATCAGGACTAACACCTCATTTTTTTTCCTATTTTAAAATAGCCTTGCTCTGCATGTGAATGGGCTGATGCTTACAGCTATACTTCACTGATAGAATGTCAATATACATTACTAATAGTTATGAAATTCATATTATTTTACACTGTAGTACTGTATTTCTAACTCCATTGTTAGGTGCTTTCTGATTCTAGCACATGCCTTTTTATGTATACCTTTCCACTGCTTTAATTCTTCCATAGCTGTTTTTCTCTCTTTTAATGCTTTCAATGCCCTTTATTGTTCACTTTGAAGTGGAATCTCAATATTGTCAGACTCACTGTAATGGACATTCTAATAATAGTAATGTTGCATGTAGAACTGCTAGGCTTAGAGAGGTGAAATCATAAATGCATTTTAGATATGACTGTAATTTAAAGCTGGGATTTTCAGACTCCTGGGAGATCTGGCCACCAAATTCCCATTAATTGTAATGCAAATTGGAGATCTAAATCCCCCAAGTGGGATTTGAAAACCTCAGCCTAAATGTACAAAACCAAAAACATTTAAAATTAAGGTTACCCGACTTCAGATCTGTTCCATCTATGCTTATTAAGAAATTACTGAACCTTGGGTAATTGTATATATATTTACTCTGCAATGCCTTGGACTTGATAAAGTTGGGCTAAGCATTCTGTGGCACTCACTGAGAGATTTACTTCTGAACTATAATATATCATTATCTCAGCATATCATTTTATGTTTCATTCAATATATTTTTGTAATTGTAGATCTTGTTGGACAACATTTTAATTTTGCTTGGTAATGGGATCCCCATAGACCTGAACTGAAATTGCTTTTCTGTTATAATCACACATCTCAACCGACTCTATAGACTTACACTGAAACCATCTTGAAATAGTTCTGTGTGATAGTTTTCAGCTTATTTTATTATGAATTCACTGTTCTTGTTAAGGGGGAAGCTGAAGTATGATTAAAATATTATATCAAATAAATGAATGGATATGCACAAAAGTTACTATGCAACTGTTTCAAACTCTCTCTCATACTTAGTGAAAGAATCAGGCTCATATTTTGGGCTCTCAACCAAAAGGAACGTTGATCTCTTGGAAGCAGATGAAAGTTGACACAAAATAGCGTAGTACAATCTTTTTCTAAGATCACATACAGTGTTGCCAGCCGCAAGTGTTCAAAAATCGTGAGTCAGGCCCCTCAAAAAATCATGATTGTCTTAAAAATAATCAGATTTTAAAATAATACAGATTGGGTTCTTTTAATTTGCCTTCTGGATTTTGAACCTTTCTGGTTCACTTTTTCAAGCTTATCTCTGCAACCATGAGGGCTTAAAAACTCACTTTTTAAAACAGTCACTTTTTAAAACAGTGACTGCTGAGAGTCTGTTGTATTGACAATTAGAATCTGCAATGGACCTTTTTAAAATCAGTGAAGTATGGTTGAAATAAAAATACTTGACAATTTCCATCTTTTGAAACTGTGTAACGTGTAATATTTCTTTGGCCCCATTTCTTATCCCAGTCACATTGCAACGGTAATTTAAAATATACAGAGATTTAACATATCCTTAGGCAGCCTCACTTATTTTTAATCCAACTACAACTCTTACATAACAAGATAATTGATACATAATAGAAGGAGATTTAGTTTGACACTGCTTCATGCAACAGTCTTCAGAGGATTAGTAAAATGTTTAAGAAATTTCCAAGATCCTTTGATAATCACGATCACAAAGATCTTTCAAGGAAATGAAATAGCCATAATCTGAGAGGTGAAGTACGATCATGGGTTAGAAGTGCTTAGACATAAATAACACAGAAGGAAAAAATAGTCACCTACTATCAAGAAAAACAGTTAATAATGGGATGGTCTAAGCATCTGTAGTAAGTTCTGTAATGTTTGACATATTTATGTTAATAACCTGGAAGATGACAGATCATTATTTGGGTTAGTCAAGCCTAGGAAAGACCATGAAGAACTAAAAATAGAGCTACCTAGGTCATGACAGATGAAATTCAGTGTACAGAATGCAAGGTGTTACACCTTGGAGGGAATATTTTGAACAACTTTTACACACAGATGGATTCTAAATTGACTAACCACTTAGGGAAAATATCTTCTGGCATCTTTGTGATTTCTTCAATTTACAGCAGCAGTCATAAAAACAACTGAAACTTTAGGTTGTATTAAGAAAAGAATAGAGAATTACAGGATGATATCATATTATTACATAAAACAATAGTACACTCTCACATTGCAAGCCCCATCAGTATCCGGACTGGGCTGGGAAAACTAGTTATCCAACCGGTGGACCAAATTTGGTGATGAATCCTGGTCACATGACACCTGAAACACATTGCGCATAAGCTAAAAAGATGACCTGGAACACTGTGTTAAGAACTGGTGAGCCTTTCTTAAGAAGAATATAGAAAAACAGAAAAGAGCAGTGAAAATCAAATGAGGATGGATTAAAAGAAAGCGTATGAGTGGCATGGTACCATGGAAGAAGGTATCCAGATAGCAGTGCTAAGGCACTGGACTTGCGGACTGTCCCTGTCCTCAGATTTCCACAGGGATCTGAGGCTCAGATCTGAGCTTGATTGCCCTCAATCTGTGAAATTGGGTACCTGGACAATTCATGGTTACAACCCACTTATGGATGCACAATTAAGTCTTGTCTAAACTATGCAAGAAATCCTATCCTCATTGAAGTCAACAGGAGATTTGCCATTACATTCAGCAGAGGCAGGATTTCACCTACACCTTTAAACTGGGTTGTAACTGGTCAAAGACTCACTAATTGTCAAAAAGAAAGCTGGAGCTCAGCTTTTCAGCAAAACCTACAAGCAGATGCATTATCTATGTAATTGTACCTGATCATGAATTTCCAAAGAGAAAGGTCCCCAACCCCTTAATAATCTAGGTTATATCTGTCTGACACACAAAGTCATCCATTCCTGAATTACAGATCAACACAATTCTGGTAAAAACAATTTGCTATATCTATGTTTCCAACTGACTGCAAGTACATTAAATATGCATTTTCTCTTTTTCTTCCCTCCCCTTCCCCACATTCACACAAAGTCTCTTTCTTTTTACTGTCTATTATAGCCATTATGACCTTTTATTATACAAATGTTCTTGAGATTTTTTTTTAACCTATACTCACATGACCAGCTATAGAAAGAATATTTTCATGGTCTCTCAATAGGACATGTGGGTGCTATAAAAATAAATGTGCTGCGGTTATGAGAAAGTTCAAATTATTGTTGGCTTTTTAGTTTTTTAAAAAAATATTTTATTAAGATTATCACTAGTTTTACTGATGGGTTGAAAGCTATTCCTATGGTGCACATGCAAAGCCTCATCAACTTTGACAGTATGGATATCCAAATACTTTCCCTTCAAGTACCCTAATGCGTAATTAATATCATGCTTAGATATCCAGATGGAAGAACAAATCAGAAGGCTCAAATAAATTGGATTGGTATTGAAGAAATTATTCCCCATGCTCAACAAAAATATTACTGTTTCTTTTAGAGAAAGGCTTTAACCATATAAAATAAAGCTCTCTTGGAATAGTCTGCTGATACCTGCCTGAATAATCAGACCAGCTGAAATTTATCTGTCACAGTGCTGGCTGGCTTTGAAAGGCATCTTCAGCAAAAGTATTGCTTTGTAATGACAGAAATCAAATTGATTTTATGGGGAAAACAACACTCTCTTTTTTGTCTTGTTTTTCTCCAGTCTTTGAAACTGATACTTTCAAGCACACCAGATAAATCAAAAAATTACAAAAGCCATTATTTTACTGCAGGGAGAACTGGAAGGAGCCTGTCCAAAGTTATGTTCTCTACGAAAAAGTACAGTGCGGTGTTGTGTTTATATTTCTGCAATTTGGGCTTTCAAATGTTCCAGCAATGATACAGCTGCTATAAAACTGATGCAATGTTGGGCATATTTATATTGTGTCTATTTTCTTCTTCCATGCTAAACTTAGTTCTACACACATAAAAAGGAGGTGGCCAGGGAGCATAAAATATGATTGTGCCTGCAAACGAATAGAGAGTATGTGCATCATATTTTCCTGATATTTATTGCCAGCTGAAATTACTAGCAGTGAAAAGTCGTTCACAACTGCTTAAAGACAGTGGGGCTTTTATACAACTCTTTCCTCAACACCTTTTGTTTTTTAATTGAAACCAGCCTTACATATTTTTTCAACTAACTTCTAGCATTAGGGCTCCTCACTCAGTAGCATGTGTTTGCTCTAATCTACCAAGATTAGTGTAATCATATATATTATATTCTAAACAGGGTACCTCATCAAAGGAAAGCATTTTTCTTCTTAAAACTGTACCTCTTTTATTCTTGGGAAAGGTGATCGTGGGAAAGTCCTCTTTCAGCTGAAGAAGCCCACCAGTCTGGGAAAAGTTCTGAGCCCATACAAGTGAGGCAATGAGGGTCTGTCTACTCACAATGGGAATCACGCCTCCCAACTGCAGACATATCTCAAAAGGCTAAAGGCACATGTGGCTTCAGCTGCCAGTGTGGGTTTCACTAATGTATCCAGTTAGATTTCTTCCCAGAAGTGTTAGATCAGAAGCCAAAAAGCCCATGTACACTAGGGTTCCCAGTGTTACTAGCACTCATTCAGCCAAACCTGTATTAACCATTGTTGGAAATTTCCCTTGGGTCTGGAAGCTTGGGTAGGAATATAACTAATATGTTTTACCCACTTATTCCCTTATTAATGTTAATGGGAGTTCTGTTAGAAAAATCAATCAACCAAAAAAGTTGCCAAAAATACTGCCCTTCAGTATTAGGCAGTGAAATGCCAATATTAACTGTGGCCCTTTAGACATCCTCAAGTTGAGAGGTAATTGAATCAGCTCAGGCACTCTCCATCCTTAATGCAGCCCTTTATTCAGTTACTGTAATATCTCAATTTAGCTTATGAAAATTAACCTACTATTTGATTTATGGAGCCTCAGCAGTATTTGGATCAATACTGCAGCATTTAAATATTTTGTTGATGATTGCCTGTATTGATATTTGACATCTTGATTTTCATTTATTAGGTGGGTACTAGGAAGCTACACCAGGAGGAACAAATGAATTACTTTGACTGCTAGAGAACTATAAAAGAACTCTTGAGCCATGATCCTGTTACTTCAGATCTGCTTAAGCTTCATCAGGGGAACTTTGAGTCTCAAGACTAAGATTTCTAGTTCCACTAGTATTGGTATTGAACGTTGGACTATAGCCTGACTGAGTCCAGAAAGGACTCTTTGCAACTCTAAAGCTCCTCATCTCTACTATGAAACTGACCTAAGAACTATATTCATATCTGTATGTATAGGTATCTTTTAACCAATACTCTCTCTAGTTCCCTTTTTAATAAATTTTAGTTTAGTTAATAAGAATTGGCTGTAAGAGTGTATTTGGGTAAGATCCGGAATATTCATTAACCTGGTGGATAATGCGTCTGATCCTTTGGGATTGGTAGAACTTTTTATATGATGCACAAGATTGTCAGTAATCCTCATCATATTTGACTTGGCTGTCTGGGTATAAGCCCAAGGCTGGGTTGCTTTATGGGAACTGTGTTTTTGGCTTCTGGGGAACCAGCAAGGTATTGCAGAAGCTGTTTTGTTGCTGGCTTGGTGAATCTAAGTATTGGAATAACCAGCAGTTTTGGGGATTGTGTGCCCCATTCTTTGCAGTTTGCCCTAATTGAGCAATCTCAGTGCGGCCTCCACAAGTACCCCAGACACAATGCACCTACTAGTGCCTAGAGGCTCATTTAGGGAGGAGGGAGGAAGAGAAGCTGTAGTGAGAAATGAGAAGGGGAAATGCTATACAATAAGAGCTTCATATGCTAAACGACTGTAGCATTTCACATTGTGTAGTGTACTGTGCGTGGGGGGGGGTGTGCACGCGTAGTTGTATATACTCTAGTTAGTAAGCTCAGTTATTTGTAACTCAACTGTGTTCCTATGGTTTCTGTATATTATTAATGTTGTATAGAGAGCAAAGGCCCAACACATTGTCAGGGAGAGCAGCAGATAAACATCAATTCAAGTGCAGATCAATGATTTACATTTTGTTTTTTTCCAGCAGATTGCATTCACTGGAAAGAAAACTCTCTCATTTACTATGCTTAAAATTAAAAATATTTGCTTCTTATATGCCCAGGTTCCTTGAGTTATTAAGCACAGCATAATGAACCCTTTGCAGAAAATAACTTCAATGTGATCTATGCCTGCAGAGGCAGCAAAGCAGCAAAACACATCCAAAAATAAATTAATATAATGCAAAACAACCTTAGTTTCACAGCATAATGTATAATTGCATTGATTTTATTAAGCTGCTCTTCTGGAAGATTTTGTATGCTTTTTTCAGGAGTATGGTAGGATGAGCATTGTTCTTCAGAATTAGTGATCTGTTGTATTCAGGAGTTGTTGTATATGAACCATACATTTAGTCCAGAAGTGAGATGTTTGCTAGAGAATGGAACTCATGGGGAACTGTTCCATCCAAGTTGATCTGTGAGTGATTCAAAATGCATTAACTTTCACCTATTAAAACTCAGAAGCAGACCTGAAATTTGCCAATATCTGTGCATTAAATGCAGAGACTACTAAATTGAGATGATAATCCTTAGGCACTTGTCAAGATTGTCTCTGACATGGAAACACTGTGCTCTCCAGAGCCAGGAATGTAGTCTTTGTCTCTAGTTTACCTTTTATATTAGCAGCTCACAAAGGATGGATTTAGCTGAGTATTGTTTTGGTATGGTTAAATAACTATTTTTGAAAAGCTATAGAAAAGGTAAAGGAGCAGTTTAAGTGAGTCCTCGTTTCATTCAGAACTCTTGATAAATGGGCCGAAATTAGCATCACTGACAGAAATTTTCCCTACCATGCTGTCTTGCAGGATAAGAGGTCTTATGGATGGTCTTTCAGGCACTCAGAGAACTCCCACTGCTACTTTGCGCATGGCTTTGGTTGCTGATCCAAGACTTGTTGCCCATTCCTCATACAACCTCTGTTGCTGTTCCTGTCTCCGATAAATTCCAGAGAGAAGCACAGCATCCTTTGTGCTCACTTGGGGAAATGCACACTGTGAGCAAAGGAAACATGACTGCAGTGCAGAAGGTCACTTAATAGGGAGTGAGTTTTCTGCCAACAATGTCCACATCTGAAAGATGAGGATCCTGACTTTGAACAGGTTTTTGGCTAGTCAGAGAGAGATGCAAAGAAAGTAAGCAGCTATGAAATCTGATCAAAAGATAAGAATATATTAGTGTTGATGGTGGTTGGCGGGGCGGAGATTCATCCCTGTATTATTCAAAGGGTGGAAGTAGGACCATTACAAAGATATCTCTGTGATCTGGAATTCTCACCATATGGACAGTATAGAGGGAGGAGAAAGGAATTTACAGGGCAGGAACACCTTTTAGCAGTAGCAAGGATATTTGTGTTCAGATTAGTTGGAACATTTATGGAATAGACTCAGACATGAAAGCAGTGTTGATATCTTCAATTAACTGTGTAGGGTATTTTTGTTAAATTAAATTAGCCATCCAACCATGGGGGATTTTCTAAGTGCAACTGCATATTTAAAAAGTGGGGGTGAAGTGGAGGGGGACAACTGTTCATTGTTTTTAAAGCTCTTCCTTAGAGGAGTCAGACAAGCATTTTAGTTGATGCTTGTAAAATTACCAACCCCCCCATGCCTTCCCCCAAAAAACCCCCAAAACAAAATTGCAACAATGGTAAAAACACCCCATGTTTGTTAGTGGCTGTCCGTCTGGAATTGGGGACTGTTATCTGACAACAGACTAAATACAGCTACCTGGACAAGAATTGTTTTACTGATTGGAAAAAGATTCACAAGCAGCTGAGAAGAACAAATATGTTACTCACCAATATGTTCTTTGGCATGTTGACAATGTAATTGAAAAATATAAGGTATACACTACTGTAATATATTTTTCACAGAAATCTCATTCAAGTTTGCTATTTGATTGTTTATTTTTGTGACATTTTGGTAAAATTTCTAACTTTTTTATTCTCGTAGTTCTGATCCACCTCAGACAGAAAGATTGGGGAAGGGGAGGCAGAGAAAGATGTTTTCCCCAGCTCCTGACTCATTTTGAATTAGAAAGACAGTATTCCTAGTTTAAGATTTTGGGAATTTCAGTGGGTTGTGCATCCCTGGCAGCACAGGATGAGTGGAAGTGGAATGTGGGGAAATTAGTTATATCAGCTCATTTCCCTTGGTGGAGCCTTTATTTTTAAAATGTTGACTTTGCATAACAGGCTGCCTCTTCCCCATGATAGATCAGCTTACTGCTGACTCAGAGCATCCTTTCAGCCCAAATGTGGGCCAGATCCAGAGCTGTTGTAAACTTGAATAGCGTGTGTGTGGCCCTGTGGTCCCCGTGCTTAGGAGCCGGACCTGTTAGCCACTTTCGGGACACAGTGTGCAGCCAGGACAGGTAGGGATTAGCCCACCTAAGCACCACAACACTGCTAACCAGTCTTTTAAAGGCCCAATTGGCGGTGCTGATTGGAGCTGCCAGGGTTCCTTTTCAACCAGGTGTTCCGGTCAATAACCAGACACCTGGTCATCCTAAATAAGGATACTTCTGAGATGCATGATAAGTAGCAAAGTGAATATAGGTGGGAAGTGGGGATATGTGGGTCTATGTGTTGGAGCAATGGGGCCTCTTCTGGCCAGGTATGGCATGGCACCTGAGTTCACTCAAGAGAGCCTAGCTATTAATCTATTCCTGGTGCCCAGGAACTTGAAAAATCCTCTCTGCTCTTATGTCCAGCAGGAAGTTGGAAGGGGATCCCAAGACCACCCACTGCACTGAATTCCAGCTCAGAGCCCTCAAACTAGGTAAGCCGAATCAGGATTCAAAACACCCCAGCTGTGCCATGAGCTCCTTCCTTCCTTCCTTCCCCTGCATTTCTGCCAGCTCTCCAGCTTGTTGGTCTGCTCATTTCTTTCTAGGGTATTGTCCCTGAATAACTCTTCAGCAGCTTGCTGGCAGGAGTTCCCTCCTCCAGTCGTCTGGTAGCCACCCTAGTCCTCTTCTTCCCAGCCCTTTTATCTTCTCAACTGCTGTGAGGCTGCCAATTAGTAACGGTCAGCGGGGCCTGTGTTAAACCTTTGGTTGCAGGGCCGGAGTGGGGTACATACACCCCACAACAGGGTAATTTGGGGGAAAAAGGACAGCACAGGGCAAATGAATCAACATCTACCCAGAACAGAAATAATTTCAGTTTTGGGAGATCCAACAGAACACCCCCTTTCCCTTCCAGGAAGGTGGATGGGATTTAAATGTCTATTTCAATTAGAAGTGCCCAGTCTATGCAGTTTGGCTCTGAACCTAAACTTCCCTGAAGATCATGGGTTTGGGATCCAGTGATCTGGTTCAGATCTCTTATACAGAAATAGGGCTGAACCGTGAATTGTGGATCTGGGTCTACATCCAGAACAAATTTCCCTAGTGTTGAAGGAGTTTGGATCATGCCCATGTATTAATTATGTGCGTAAAAAAGCTAAAGAGCTGAATTAGTGCTGCTGGGACAGGAACTTATGGTTCCAGGGAATCTTAGAATTTTCAGCCACTATAGATCTAAAATGATTGTTGCTTAGGATCTAATGGGTATCCTACAATGTTCACCCAGTCTGACAGGGAAGGGAGAGGGCTAATGGGTTAAGAAAAGGGGAGATAACAGCATCATTTCTAGAAGAAAAAATGTTTGGCTTCACTTTCCTATGTCCATATGGACCAGATTGCTGCTGCTCGGTAGAAAAATGCTTTTCAGTCTTTTGATGTTCTTTCAGCTATTCTTAGCACGAGTGAGCATCACTTCTGCTTCTGGCTGAGAGGCATGAAGGACAGAGATCATTCTACATATGCTGTTGCATGGAAACACTGTTCTCTAGGAGCATGCACTTCTCTTAACTCTGGTCTCCAGTTTCTTCAGATCACTGGGGATGGGAAGGAAATCTAAGATGTCCTTGCAGCCCATCCCCTTGTAAGAAACCTGTCCAAACTTTGTATGTTTCCCCCATTGTTGTATTGGTTTATTATGCTATCTTTTGAAAGTGCTCCATTCTACCTGTTTCTGATATTTCTATTGTACTTCCTCTACAGATCCAGCCTAGGTAAAGCCATTCTTATTATTACAAATGTGATTACATCACTTTAATTGAGTTATACTACTTGGTGCAGTAAATGGTGCTGAACACCGAAGAGTACAATATTCTTCACATAGGCAATTACACAAGATGCTCACTATGGAAGTTTGAAAAACTTACTTGGAGGTGCTATGGACAATTGACTGTAGCATTTGACTGATCCCCTCCTTTGCTTTGTCCATATGCTGTTCCTCTAACCTTACATTCTACTTCCCTACACTACTTCCCTAGTGATTTTGCAGATGGCTATATAAGCAGATGGACAAGAAGTTCATATTATAAACATGCAGCAAAGCAAAATCCGTGATTTTGCACAGCTTCAATTACCAGGATCTGCAAAGATGTCAAAGACATGCTATTCCCCATTCAACAATATGCTTTGATTGCTAATTAATGCAAACAGCTTGTTGTCCTCAGTAATACACAATCACTTTTCAGTGACCAAATGGCTTACAACAATTTCAACAAGCAGTTCAGAAGCCAAAAGCATTCCATAAATAAGATGCCGACACTGAGCAGTGTACTTTTATTTAAAGGTGTAATATTATAGCCATCTGGTAAACTGCTTATTTAATAATGCTCAGCAACATGGGACTTGACATCTGATAATGTCTGCTAACTGGCAAGTTATCAGCAAAACAGGTAGCCAAGGGTAGGAGTGCAACCAGTATCAGGGGAAAAAAAGAACCAAACAACTAATGCCCATGACCTGTAATGACTTCTTTCTGGTCCATTCACTCTTGCAATAAAAACTATATTCTCTGAGAAATAATCACAGGATAGAGCCAAGAACTAGTGAGATGTATGAGAAGGGGATCTCTTCCTGATAGATAGGGAGTATAGACTGCAATTAAGATTATTAAAATGAATTCATGATCAAAGAGCAAAGCTGCTGATTTACTGTAAGTACACCAGACACATCAGAGATGTCATTTAGTTAGAGTACGGGTCACTTCCCCCACCCACCGAAAAGCACATAAATCTGTGGCAATAAAGAATGCTAATGATTTTTCTAGAAATGATTGCCTGAAGGCCAAACATTTTCTGAAATGGCCTCCTTGCAATAAATACGTCTTCAAATCAGCCTTTTAAGGGCATCATTCATGTTTTGTGCCCACATAATCCAGACACTATTGCAAAGAAAGAAGAGAACCATGACACACATTCTCCAGTGCAGAAGTCCATTGCCAGAACTGGATTGGACCAGGAAGTGAATGTGGCAAAGGATTAAGGATGAACTGGATTTTCTGTTTTATACATGGATTGTTAGTGTTTAGTATTTGTTGCATCTGGACAGAAGTTTAGCAGGAGATTGAGGTTAGGCAAAAGAAACCCCTCTCTGGAGTTTCAGGTTTAGTTTACAAGGAAGTTTTGTGAAATTAAAGGATGCAGACATAAATCAGCCCAGCCTCTGGCTACATTCTCTTCATGCTGCTTCAGGCTTTAAACTCTAAAAACAAATACTATAAATAACAAACAGGGCAGCTCCCTGGTTTCCAAAACTCCCAGGATTGGCTGCTAGCAGTAAACCACTTTTTCTTTCCACTGCAAAAACATTCCAGCCTCTTTCTAAGGTCCTCAGCTTACCTGGATGAGGCTACACTTGGTTAATTTTTCATAACATTTGTCAAGCACCAATGCAGCTCCACTGGTGCTAGTAGAATGGAAGCCCTAGTGTATCCCAGGCGCAGGTAGTTTGGGAGTAAACATTTCTCTGAGTAGGGCTAGATGACAGGGTGGTAAAACACGTGTGTTTGGCCCACACTGGTGTTAACATCACTGTTTGCATTAATGGAGCAACACAGGTCCATAAGAATACTTATCCAATTTCCTAGTACAAACATAATCACAATAGCACACACAGATAGGACTCCAGAAATCCCCAGGCTATTATAGAATTATAGAAATATAGGGCTTCAGAAGAGCTTTTAATAGTTTAAGACTATTTTTTGCTTCCTTCAAACCTGAAAAAAATAATTTACAGGCTATTTATTTTGAAGGTGGAATAGGTCCTTTTGCTAGCTGGAACAACAGTCAAGATATATTACTCTTTAAATTAATATCACAGAGGATTTTTAAGAGTTCCATGTGGACAAAAATGCTGGAGGCCCTATTCTCTTCCATGGGAGGTTCTCTCATCATAAACCTAGTGTTAACAATAATCCTGACTAATGGCTGCCATGCTGTCCTTGGCTCTGCTATTTTGCATTCATATTGAAACACACGGATGTCTTCTGTTCGGAGGAATCAGAAGAGGAAGAATGTCATCCACCATAATTAATGTCATACTACACAGGCATAATTAAACTGAATTCTAGTTAGCATTATTAGCCACAGGCAAACTGGTTCAAGGTAAAATAAGAACGGACTGGTCTATAAAGCACTAAGCCTCAGAAAGAAGTTTAAATTGCCACACACTCTTCAGGATATTTTTCTTTGCCAAACGTCCTGTTAACTCCCATACTGTCCCACACTGAAACAGGAACCAGATGAATCAAGTGAAGCAAATATAGTTAGGCAAGATGACAGCAACATATGTAATACATTTGTGTTATAAACTATTTCTAGTATTTAGTTAACTAAATTATCTTAAATTCTGCTTTGGTCATCATGAAAATACTATTATGTCTTCCTCAAACTGAACTTTAATTTTTCTTTTTGGAAGATGGAAAAACCTAAAGTAAAATAAATAAAATAAAATAAAAATAAATCAATCAATCTAATTTCCCACAAGCATTGGTATATTCTGGTATTGGATGGACTTGCATACATAAAAATGTTAGACAACGATTAATGTTAGTGTATATCAGATTTAGCTGAAATAAGAGTTAACAGAAATCTCATAAAATTAAAAAATAAAATAAAATAAAATAGCCTCTTCACACAAATTTCTAAACCAGATAGCTTGAATAACCCTTTGAACTTTTGGATGCTTATCAAATGAAACTTCCAGTCTTTTAGATATTCACCCATCATTGTTCATTACTCAGAACTGAATACTGATTATTTTAAGATTAGAGAATATAATTAACATTTAAAAATTATCCCAGCTATGCCACATATATCCACATAAAAAGAAAAGAAAGATGACTTTTCTATAAACTGTGTGAAATACATTCACATCATATATTGAACCAAATTGAAGTGACCTAGCTTTGAAGTGTTTCTCTAGCAATTGGTGGAGGATGTTCACAGATTACTGATCAAAACTCAAAATTTTGGAATCACTATTTTGACATTTTTGTACTGAATGAGGATGTAATACCAATTTATTTTTTGGTAAAATAAAAAGTTCCAACAAAATTTCAATTCCAAAATGTCAGAAAGTTTCATTTCAGCTAGTCTCAACATCAAATTGTGTTTACCAGAGCCATCAAGGTGTCTTAGGGAAGTTGTTGTTTGGGTACCTGGTGACCCTATTTAGCTATATGGGCTGAGCTAGGCTTCTGACTAGACTACATCTCCCATGGATTCTTAGGATGCATCATGGTTCAGCCAAAAGGCAGACCAGGGGGAGCCACTGGAGATGTAGTCTGGCCAGGGAGCTTGGCCCTTAGGGGAGCATGGGGACATGAGGCACCTGAACTACATACAGCGTTATGGCAGCTCAGGCAGACATAGATTAATGTTGAACGTACCCGAAACAAAATTTTTGGATTCTATTTGACAAACCAAATGTTTCAGTTCAGGTCAATCCAAACCCAAAGTATTTAATTTCATTTTATGGACAGGAGAGGATGGCAAAACTGAGATTTTCTGTAGAAATTTCCTTATGGAAATTCTCAATCCACGCTCTTTACTATACTGTAAAATCCTGGCACCCCAACAAACGTCTAAGAAAGGTCTCAGCTCTAGAAGTCCATCAGTCCCCTTGAAACTTTAAATCTAAATAAAGTGGAGGAGGGTTGGTGAAAAAGAAGAGAAATGATGGTTGAGAGAAGCTGGAACTTCAAACTCAAATTTCCAAGTGAAGAACCTTCGGGTGGTTTGCTTCTGATCCTTAGGACACAACTATATGCGTTGGCACAGAGCGTTTTATACCTTTCTTTAGGTCCCACCCCTTCTGGACCAATAATTAAAGTTAAAACATGGAGTTGCATGTGTAATCTATGCCTGCTAGGTGGGGTGCTCTGTCCCCCTCTAGTGGCACCTCACCACCTAGGGATTAATGAGTCTGCTAAAGCCTTAGCTAAGAGCCAGGGGACTTTTAGCTCATGTAGTAGAGGCTTATTCACTAAGCTTCAGAGTTCCCAGATTCAATCCTGCCTGCTGACGACCAGGGTCTGTGTGCATTACACATGCCCTACTGGTATAAAAATCTACAAACAGAAGAGGATGTGTAGAAAGAGGAGGAGATGAACTATCTCAGCAGTTCTCAAACTGTAGCAACCCGAGGACCCCCATTTTGATTTAAAAAATTTGAGGAACCTCCAAACCCCACTTCTCAACCCTAGATCCCACCCCCCTCTCCACCTCTTCCCCCAAGGCCACACCCCTCCCTCCGTTGCTTGTCCCTCTGCTCCACCCTCACTCCCTCTGTTGCTCACTCTCCCGCACCTTCACTCACTTTCACCAGGCTGGGGGATATGGAGGTGCGGGCTATGGGAGGGAGTTTGGGTGAAGAAGGGGGTGTGGCCTCTGGGCTGGGGCAGGGAGTTGGGGTGAGGGAGTCAGTGATGGGTGCGGACTCTTGGAGGGAGTTTGAGTGTGGAATGCAGACTCTGGGCTGGGGCTGATGTGCAGGAGGGAGTGAGGGATGCAGGCTCCAGCTGGGTGGCGCTTACCTTGGATGGCTACAGCACATCTCTCTGGCAGCAGCTCTGTGGCAGGAGGTGGTGGGGGGTGTCTGCGCACGCTGCCCCTGCCCTCAGGCACCACCCCCACAGCTCCCATTGGCCACAATTCCCAACCAATGAGAGCTGCGGAGTCAGCGCTTGGGGTTGGGGCAGCACACAGAGACCCTCTTCTCCCTGCAGGGAACACAGGGATGTGCCAGCAGCTTTGGAGTGGGCAGAGAGCCTGCCTTAGTGCTGCTGCATCACTGGATTTTTAGTGCCTAAAATCTCCCAGTTTGTCTTCAGTAGCTTTTACAAGACAGAGGGAGGGGAAGGAGTTGATCAGCAAGACCCACCGACCCCCTGAAGTACCTTCAGGGACCCCCTCAGTGGTCCACAGACCCCAGTCTGAGAAACGCTGAGCTCTCTGACTGTGGCAAAAATCACATAATTGTAACTGAAACTTTCTGAATAATGTAAAACAGTATCTGATAACAGCTATATGGCATTGAAATGATTCGTTTGTCTGACCATGCATGTGTGCCCTTTTCCCACCTACTTTCCTTTGAACGTTAATTTAAGCAGATATTTGTTCCCCGCAGTATCTGGGAGAATGGCTGTTCTTTACACAGATAACTTATTTGTTTGTAAACAGCTGTATTCTCTAATCAGAGCAGAAGTGCTCACCTGCCTGTCAGTCATCCATTCAAGGAGCTGAAACAATAACATCCAATTTAGATGACCAATCTCACACCACAAATGAAGAACAATCAAAGCAAATAGTCTATGGGTGACATGATGGACATAATAAGTTCCAATATATTCACATAGAGTATTGGCTAAATAACTATAAATACCTTAATAAAAATTGAAATCTATTTGCAGATAAATCCCGGACAAGGAAAGGGCCAGATGCAGACAAATCATTTATTGTGAATAGCTCACCCAGATCTTGTTAAAACCTAGGGTGAAAGCCAATGCACACACATGCTCCACAGCAGTCAAGTACAGATTCTTCAGGTATAAAGGAATGGGTCTTATTGTGAAGAAGAAAATACAAATGCTTTTACATGAAAGCAGCACAGATTCAGACCCATCCTTTCAGCAATTGCAGTAATTTCTACCATACTTGCTATCCTTTCCTGGGCCATTGTTAAGTTAGTGCTATGCTAGGGCTGCTGATATAAAGGGATTGAGTTTTAAAGGGCTTTAACCCATCATCACAAATGATTGCAGGTACAGTTTTGAGGATTCAGCTATCTGTAGATGCAAGTGAGGACAGGATGATGATTAACCCCCTGATTGTAGGGCCAATCAGTTACACATCTAAGTACCCTCAGTTGTACCCATGAAATTGTGCTCCAATAGCTAGCATGACAAGGGAAGACAGGTTTTAAAAATCAGGCCCTGAAAGGTTATCAACATGATTAATGGAATTCTAACCATCCTCATCTTTTATTTAATTCCATGCCTACCTTTCACACTAATTGCCTCCCCTATCCTGACAATGCCGCTAGTCTACCCACCATTTTTCCTTTACTATTAGGTCTCTAAATACAGTTACTGTGAGTACAACATTGCCAGTCTTGATGTCACTGGAACTGATGCTTTTTCCTAGTCGACTCACTAGCCCTTTTGTTATATGCATTATTCTCTCTTTCACTGAATCTCATTTATACATTCAAACTGACAGTATATTAGGCACTAGTGGCAGCTCCTTAAAAGATTGAAGACTTTTGTGTGTCAGACCCTTGACACATACAATCTACATGTGGCAGGAAGTGACAGACACAAAGAATCTTTTATGAAAAAAAGGAGAGAGAAATTTATACAGAGCTGATGAAATAGTTTTGAAAATGTGGAACCTAGAAAGAATGGAGTTGCCTGCTTACCAGGGCATAAGGTAGATATTTTGATTGCTCACATAGCAGATCAGGTAGCTTAGAAGACTACTTATCAAAATCAGGGTTGGACAAGTGTAACCCTGGTCTCAGAAGCCATTATCAGGGTGACAGGAACTCCTTGCAACTTCCCAGAGCTGTTGACAACCCTTTCAGTTTGTCTTGAAGTTAGGACAGGCTACCATGCATCTGCAGCAGAAAACAAAACCAGAAACTCTGCTCAAATCAGTGTCAAGAACTTGATGGAATTCAACCTGCAGCTGTATCAAAGCCTTTGAGTTTTGTGAGAAGATTTTTATTAAGAGATATGGGATTTAAATAGTATTATATTTCTTCTTGTAGTAACACCCAGGAATCCCTGTCATAGGCTAGGACCCCATTGTGCTAGGTGTTGTAAAACCACAGAACAAAAAAATGTCCCCAATCAAAAAAGCTTACAATCCATTATAATTAAAAAAAACAAACTACAATACAATAACAACAACAGTAATTATTTATGTTGCTGGCAAATATGCTTTTGTCTTGTTCTGATCTTGTATCATTGTTATGATTTTTCTTTGAAATTATAACAAAAAAGGAAGAGAACTTGAGAAGGTTAATTTGATCAGCAATTTTATTTAGGGATTTTCAGACTGTGTTTTCCTGGAGTGAGTGGGTTTTGTGCAAAGCATAGTAGCATTCCCAGTTACATGGCCTGCAGATTGGTTAAGTATAAAAATACAATACTATCTTCTGAACTAGTGATAGCTGATATCCACCATCTTGAATCATGCATTACCTGCTGATCTTTTCTTCCTTTCTTTTATGACTTTCTCTCATAATTCTCTCCTGACTGTCAATTCCTGCATCCACCTTTTCTATCCCTCTTTTAACCCCATGCCTGCTTACTTTTTTGGCAAATTTATAAAATTCCTGTGATTATCAGTGGTGGAGTTGGGGTAATAACGGTAACGATTACTCATCTAATATTTGATTTGAAAATCTATTCAGCACTAAATCAATATTATTCAATCAGTTCTAGAACTCTGTTTGGAAGTGATTCAAACCAACACTGTACTGTTTTTCCTGTTCCAAAGAGATAAATCATTAATAAGCAGCAATAAAGAGATAGCTCCAAGAGTTTGGTCTTGTTATCCAACTTAAAACTCTTTAAAATTAAATTACTGAATATTATCTAAAGGAACAACCAATAGTACTTCACAGATATTCTTTTCCTTAAGTCTGTAAGGCTCTGGAGGAGGTTTTTAGGAAAGTGTAGATTAATTGCACTGTTGGGAGAAAGGATTTAATTCTTTACTATTATATAAATCAAGAAAAAGCTCTTATGTGCAAATCTACAGAACACAGCATCAGAAAGTATGTTCACTGTGCATGGAATACAATGGCACTTTCTTTACTAACACACCTACTCTACACCTACACTGATTTGTAAGTGAAAAGTTATTGCTTTCTTTTCTTGAACTAAATTCAGTAATTGTAGTTGTAACACTTATGTGCAATGCTGATGGGCACTACTGAAAAAACTAAGGTAGGTAGTCAGCAGACAATATATGATAATGTACTCTTCAGTATATATTTGAGTTTATAGACAACCAATATACTATGTGTCAGTAAAAAATACATTCTGCTATAAAATTACACAAATGGTATTCACCTGAAAAACTTTAAGGCTTTATTCTTATTTCTAAGGTTATTTCCTTAATCCTGAGCCCTACTATGCAACAAATCAATTACGTACAGTATATATTGCACTGATTTATTCATCTAAGAATATTCTTTGCCTCCTTTAGGGGTGAGAGGTAATTTAACTTGCATGCTAACTCGTTTCTCCTGAGATTGCCAGTTTTGTGAAAAACTATTAGATTAGCTTTGTGATGTGAACAAATGTGCATTAGGCAGAGGAATATAACCCTACCTTCACCCTGCAGCTGATACAAAATACTGAACGGACAGAGTTCTTCTCCTAACCAATTACTGTCTGAAAAGGTAAAGTATCTTATTTGCTGTTAACAGGTACTATCTAAGCATTCTGGGTTCAGAAGCTGAGATTTTAAATACCTTATTGACAGTCGTTTATTCCCTTAAAACACTATTTCATTGTAATGGTCAAAATCATTATTCAGCAATACTCTCTGGGAGTAAGTATATAATTTAATATATTTCACCACCAATGTGCTACTTCCAATCTTGTCTAATATTGTATCTCCCTCTAAATCCTCTTTTGAGAACATAATTGCTCATTCATTCATTTAGAACAAACTAGCTTCTCATACACAAAAGCCTTAGTACAGATAAGCATCCTTGTGCAGTTAGTATTTTCAAAAGCTTTTCAAACAAATGCATGCCACAAGGTACGATATCTTCTTGGTGTTGGAAAGACATAACACTACGAGTCAAATGTTAACAGGTTTGTGCCATTTGTGCACTATAATTAATATAATGTAGGGAGGGGGCTGAGATTTTTTGGTATTGTTCAACTGCCTGTGGTACTTGGTTACAGAAAGTGCTGTTACCACTAACAAGTGCTTCTGCTATGTCTAGGCAGGAAGGAAAGCCAAATTTGAATTGCAAACCGCACAAAGTTTAGGGGTGTTTAGATTCAAGCCTACCTCCGATTTTCATGGCTAGATTCCAGCAGCTATTAACTGAACAGCCTTTGGCTAAAAAACAAATGAAGAAATAGAACCTGGATTTCTCAAGAATTGGGTCCTGTGTTCTGGTGTGTTAGGGAAGCCAAATTTAGCCTACAATAGTACCAAATACAGACTGAAATAGGCTTGATACCTTGAGACCTTATTCAGCTGCTTCAGCAGAAATTCCTCTTTTACAGAGGTTGGCTTTACTCCATAGTTCTGACCTGATCACTGAAAATCCTCTCATAGTGATTCTTAACTTTGGGTCAACCCTTTAGACTGTTATTAAATAAAGCTTATTTTCTCTGTGGACAGATAGGGAAAGATGGGCGTATCGGTGAAGCATTAAAACTCAAACTGATCATACATTACATGAACATGGGTTAGAACTTGTAGAGTCCAGTTGACAAGGGCACTCCGGATAGAATCTTCTAAACGTACACACACAACTCATTAGGCCATGAGATGTAGTAGTAGCAGTGTGGTAGTTTCCTAGGAACCCTAGTCGTGGGTCAGGACATCAATACAAACACAGAATAAAATAACTATGTTCCATACAAGAGGAGGAGTAATATCATAAAAGAGTTGGTTCAAAAACTGACTATAGCTGAACCACTAAGAAATCGTGAACACAATATAACGAACATTCTAGTAAGGCCTGCTCAGAACAGTTTGGCAGTCCACTTTGGTATGACACTAGCAAACCTTAAGCATTTGAAAAAACATTATTTTGATATTTAATATGTTAACTATGATTGATAAACTTTCTTTTGAAAGCATAATGTAAAATATTGTTTTAAACAAATTTAGAGGACTTGCCTTACAATAAACTTCTTAGTTTTTTATTACCATTAATTTTGAGTTTCTACCATTATAATGCATGATTTTCCACAGAATTTATCATGATAAAGTGTTAGTGCTAACAATGGAGCACTGACAACCACCTCTTACTTTTCTCCATGTTTTCTTCCTTAGCTTTCCTTTCTCTCTCTCATGTTTCTCTTCATTAGGCTACCGTGGAAGCAACTTTCCACTTGCAATTAGTGACTTTATGCAAATACTGTATAAATCCCAGAGACAAAATACTTGACATGGATCTGCAATGCCATTATGTCACCTAATGCAAGGCACAGAGGAGGACGAACGCTCTATCAGACAATGTCAGCCTTTTCTACTCACAACTTCATGTTCATCAGTAGGAAACATTCAAAGCTTCAGATATGTTCAAAATCACTTTACAACTTCCCTGAGTCTCTCAGTATTCTGAGGGCTCTCTCAGTAACAAGAACCACACTGAATAGTGACAGAATCTGGCAACACAATGAAAAACCTTAACATCACTTCTTTCACTTTGGTATTCCAGACTGTAATTTTAGTTCCCTGCATGAAATGGCAACCCTCAAGACTAATTCTGCTGCCATCAATAATTATGGTCAGGGATTTTGAAAACAATCTACACAGTTACACTACATGTTGAAAGACTTTAAGTATGTGACCTTTAGAAACATATGAAAAGAAATTCTCTCTCTCTAGTGCTGTCAATTCATGTCAGATAAATTGGTCTTTACTGGTCAACTATTTTCAATGAATAAGATGGTAGGACTATTATGAATGAATAATATACTCTACAATCATATGTGTCAGATGTAGAGAGGCAGTTTAGCACCAGTTAATCTGCACAGTAGTGAATGGAAAGTGTTTTAACTTTAACATGTGTTCCACATTAATGAGCTACCTCTCCACACATCTATTCAATCTTATCTCTCTAATTAATTGTCTGACACAGCAACCTGGATGGTATGCAATCACCTTAAATTCAACACAGCTAAAACTATAGCCATCCTGCACCACAGTTAACTGCTCCATCCTCCTAATCACCTAAGCCTACATGCTACAAATCATCTTTGACTCCTGCTTCTCCTCCACTCCAAATATCCAAGCTGTGACCAAATCTCTTGACCGTATCACTATCCCTATGACAGAATTAGTTGTGTAGGCCCTTATCCTCTCCTGTCGCAGCAAACAAACTTCTCATCACTGGTTTTCTTCATGCCCACCTTGTAGTTTCCTCTGCCCCCGTCCAAAATGACACAGCTAAAGTTGTAGAGATATGTTTATGAAAAATTGTGATTTGAAGAAAACCCCTAATAAAGGAGAGTGTTGTGAGCGTGGGAATTCAGGGGTTGGGAACACTGTACAGCTAAGTGTAGCAAAATTATAATTCTTGGAACATCCCAGAAACATACATGAAAATATCCCCCTTTTCATACATAAAAACATGCCCTTTTGCTGGACCTCTTCAGCCGGTTTTGGAAAGTTGGGAGTCTTCCCAATGTATGAACTTTGGAATACCACTGGTCACAAATTACTCTGGCAAGCAACCCTAGCTCACCTTGAAAATATGAAATAATAACTTCCCTGTTCTCTCCAGAATTTGCTAGAACTGTGAGACAGAATAAAGGTGAGCAACAACAACCCCTCTGGCTACTGTCTGAAGCATTAATATTGTTCTAGAGAGAGTCATGTTATTGTGCACTTGCTGTACTTTAACCTTTTCTTATCATCTTTCTATCTCTTTAAATTTAATTGACACACTGTTGTTCTGCTGGTGGAATTAATAACAGGGCTGTACCTGATTCATGGTTCAAGCACCTAGGGAGGTGTTTGCTGGTGCAGAAATAAAGTCCACACTGACGCTTCATTTGTCTTCATTGTGAAAGAATTTCCCCTCTCAAAAAAATCTGAATTAACATTTCAAAAGAGTAAAGAATAAAAATTCTTTCACTAACCTCTGATGAGTTCATGATCAAATCCAGCAGAAACTTATTAGGATAGCACAGTGGCTATAATTTAGTTGTATTTTCCTATGTGCTCTTTCAGAGAAAACAAACCGATATTTTTTAGTGTCCTCTGGGACTGTGCCTCCAGTTCCTTCTGCACCACAGCATATCACTAGGTTTTGTTTTCGTTTGGGCCAACAGAGACTTATATCAGTCTTCATTTTCCACTGTGCTTGGTGTCTAGAAAACAAACTAAACTGTGTGGAAGTGCAATCTTTCCTCATTAGCAAGAAGAAGAAAAAATATAAGTATGACTTTCACTCACCTCACAAATTCATAATGCACAGTAGAGGCTAATGATGAGACAGTTACACACACACGCACACACAATCATTAAGCTAATAGCTAATGTTGCTATTATATGTATAATAAAGCAGCCTTAGGTCCTTCTGATCACTACCAGAAGAATATCTATGGTGTGCTGTATGTTAATTAACTTTTATGGTTGTTGGTTAAAAATATATGTAATATATTGGTCTCTTTGCATGTGGAAATATAGGTGTGTTTTTCTTGTTTTACTGAGAGACTGAAAAAATGGCAGCTCATATATATTGAGATATTGTGGGTAATCCAATAAGGATTGTGTCTGCCCAATCATTTTGCTACTGACTGCTGTAAGTGTGATGTCAAGGGTTATACTGTACGTTTCAGAGTGACCACCTCCAGAAGGCAGGACTTAAAGTTATGTTATAATAGCAGAGATGCTGATTTACTAGGTCTGTGACAATAGTCTCCTAGGTTATTAACAAAGACATAAGATCAAACGTCTGGAAGTTGAAGTCAGCAGCATTCAAATAAAAAATAAGATGGTAAGAGTAACTAGCCATTGGAATACATTAGCAAGGGATATGATAAATTCTTCATCACTTGGTGCCTTTAAATCAAGAGTGGATGTCTTTCTAAGGGTATGTCTATACTACCCGCCAGATTGGCGGTTAGTGTTTGATGTATCGGGGATTGATTTATTGCATCTCATCTAGATTCGATAAATCGATCCCCGAACACACTCCCTGTCGACTCCGGAACTCCATCTCCGCAAGAGGAGGAAGCAGAGTTGATGTGGGAGCAGCAGTGGTCAACTCGCAGCCATGAGGATGGCCAGATAAGTCGATTTAAGATACTTCAACTTCAGCTACGCTATTCGTGAAGCTGAAGTTGCGTATCTTAGGTCAATTCCCCTCCTCCCCCAGCGTAGACCAGGCCTAAGAGATATGCACTATCTCAAACACAAGTTATTGGGCTCAATGCTGCAATCTCTGTGTAATGTCTATTTATTGTGTTATGCAGGAGGTCAGAAGAGATTATCATAATGATCCTTTCTGGCCTCAAAAAACAATCTAAAAATGTACATTATAGCTGCAAAATAAAATCAAATACAATAAAATCACAATGCATAGTGCCATGGCTACCCTGCAGTGTGACTGCGAACTTCCTACCTCCAAACTA
Organism: Dermatemys mawii; assembly: GCA_007922305.1. Lineage (NCBI taxonomy): Eukaryota > Metazoa > Chordata > Testudines > Dermatemydidae > Dermatemys > Dermatemys mawii. The sequence goes on from ML677366.1 coordinate 19,227,258, forward strand.
ATTTAAATGTAATGGTATCTCATTCTACTTAGTTATTTTATGGTGTGAAACGTAAAAATGTGGTTCAACATTAATGGATCAAATGAATAGAAGTAATAGAAATGTAATAATTTTTCCCACATATAGCTGCAAGCCCAGAAAACATAATAAAACAAAGGTCTCTTACAGAGCGATTGGGTGAACTAGTCCTCCACACACTCTGACTGAAATCTTAACCCACTGAAATCAATGGAAATATTGCCGTTGATTTAAACGGAGCAAGGATTTCAACCTACATATGGGACCTGTTCTAATTAAAACAAACCAACCAACCCTTTAAAATAAAATGTAATGGGGACCAAACCCATGATACACACACCAATGTCTTCCTCTGACTTTTAAAAAAATACAAAGAGGCAATGTATTTAATTCTGAAAGCAGTTATGCATATGCAGAAGCAGTTTTTCATAATATTTCCTATCATGCTGCTAATATAACAAATACAGTGTGATAAACCTGTAACATTTCCATTGACTTTGAATTATATGTCAATGCCCTGTGGAGCTATTTAAAGTAACTTCCAGTGACATTGCATCATGAATAATAAAACATGTCATGTCCACTGAGTCAATACATACTGCTGATTCATTTTTTCCTCTTATTTGTGAGATGGAAATACCTCCAGCCTTGGCATTGACATCATAAATCCCAATGACCCATTATGGTGTCAAAAGAAAGCACAGTTGTAGTATGTATGCAAGATCTTTTTTCCCCTAAATGTTTATCCACAGAATCCATTAAAATGTCAATAGCTACAGCCTATGAGCTTAGAATATGCCTTTTTGTCCTGCAGGTCTATAGGGTCCATTATGATGTCAATAGAATTCTTTCATATACTCATTGGCATTACAGTATCACATCTAATGTTAATATTTTAATGGTTGCTTGTTGTGGGGTCTATTTTATTTTCATTTATAGTGACACGAGAAAGCCGAAAATAAATACAAATTAAAGATTAGTCGTTTTACCTAATTTAATCCCACAATACCAAGGATGTTCAGAGCTAAAGTTCCTTTCAATGTGACTGAATATTACACCACCACTAATACATAAGATCCTCATAACATGTACTGAATACACACAAAGGGAGTAAGCCTGGAGTGGTAGCTTTAGCTCTATATTGTCTCAGTTCAAACAGTTAAAGTTAGACCATTAACGTATTATTTTAGCAGGGATTTTGTTATGGTTAATAGTAAAGGGGTTAGTATATATTTTCTATCACTACATCTATCGCCTGGCATCAGCAAGGGAAATAAACTTGCCTCCAAGAAAGTTACCTCTGTTTTAGCTGCATTGATCATTAATCAAGGTAAAACTGTACTAATTTTTAAATGAATTTTAACATCATTTGTGACTGTCCACCAAAATACCATCTTCTCTTTCACCGGGGAGAAGGGACAGCATGTCAGAAAGAAACAAGACATAAAGGATCAGAAATACCAGTATCAAAACTCTCCTAGTGATATGTTAGCAACCAGAACTTAGGGTGTGATCCCAAATGGCACTGAGTGTCCTCATCTTCCCACTCTGGAATCTTCTTTCTGGGGAATGTCTACACTGTAATAGAACAGCTCTGGCACCAGGTCCCAGTGCCTGGGTCAGAATCGCTTGAGCTGTAGGACTACAAAACTGCAGTTTAAACATTTGAGCTTCGGGTATCAGAGTCTGGGCTCCAGCCTGAGCTCAAACATCTACACTGTAATTCTATAGCCCTGCAGCCCGAGCCTCACAAGCCTGAGTCAGCTGACTTGGGCCAGCCATGGCTCTGCTCTGGGTCTTTATTGCAGTGTCCTCCAAATTCCCTATAGGACTGAGGCCTTCAGTTGGGTTATAAAGACCTGCAACCCTTACTCAAAGTAAACAGCACTGATGAGAGAACTTCTACTGAAGTCAATGGAAGCACTCATGTGACAGAGTGCCACTCAGCATGTACAAGGGCTGCAGGAATAAAAGACGTGTGGGAGTTCTGCATCTCTAAAATTATCCACCTCCCTGACAGTACAAAGACTAACAAAGACAGTTTATAACAGGGAGGTACGAAGCAGGGAAAATTTTTTTTGAAAAGTTCCTATCAGAAAGAGGAGGAAAGATTTTCAAAAGTGCTTATTTTCTTCTTTCCTTCTTTCTCTTTTTGTAAGCAACTACCCCACCTTTATATATACAGGGATACATGGTAGAACTTTAATGCCTTTCAAGTTCAAGCAAAATTACAGGCATTTAAGCTGGAATTCTCTCTCAAATCCCTTTGTGTATATATTCACTGAAACTCCGGTGGGATGTGACTTATAGTTTCTTTTGTCCCAGCAGCAAAGCAGGCTTACACAGAGACTATTCATTTAAGCACAGCAGTGTGGCTGAAGTTTCTAGAACACTCTCAGAAGAACAAAGGAAAATGTGGAATCAAGAATACCTTTTATTTGGAGAGTATTACCTTAAGAATAATCTCGCACATTTATATAGCAGTTGTCATCCTGAAGTATCCCAAAATGATTTTCAGGCATAACAAACTGCAGTTAACCACTGCATATAGTATGTGCCAGATTCGCTCTTACCAGTATAGGGAGCTGCCAATAGCACCTCATATACCACACTTGCACCCTGCACCCCAGGAAATTCATCACAGTGGGATTTAGCACCACTGTCTGTGCTCCCTCAGGGTTTCCACCATGGGATGGCAGCTTGATATCACTTCCAGGGCTCCATAACAACTCTGCTGGCAGAGGGTACACAGAGGATGGATTGAATTTGTGCATTTTCCAGCATCCCCGACTATTCTCCCTTCTAAACCCACAGACAGGTGTGTCTCCAGGCCCCCCCAGCTGACATTACAACTCTTGGACACTGATACTCTTTGCTCCATCCAGCTAGGGCTGCATTTCCTTCCCTCCACAGCCTGTTTCTCTAGTGGAGAGAGAATTCAAAAATTACTAATCTAGGGCCCAATCAAATGTTTCTAAGGGAAGTCGGGACATTTGTGAATGGTCCCTGCTTAAAAAGGAAATCTGACTCATTCAGAAGCTTAGCCTAAAAGAGAGGCGTGTAGATTAATAGTCTGAGCTGGGAGCCCATCCCATTATGACACTGATTTCTGTGGCTTTGGCCATTTGGGTGCCTAAACGTAGGTGACTCTATCCATATGTGGTCACCTGAATAAGGAGCCTGATTTACAGATGTGCCGTGCACCTGTAACTCCTTTTGAAATCAGTGGTATCCACGATTGCTCAGACCCAGTACACATCAGGTCTAGTATTTAAGTGCTTAGAGCAGGCCTGCACATCTCAGAAAGCAGCGAGGGCCATATTACTGCAAAAAACCCAGCTGTGGGCCGAAAAGCCCTGCCTTCACCCTGCCCCCATCCGCTTCTCCCCATCCCACCGCTTGGCTTGCCCCACCCCTGCTTACCTCCCGCGGGCCGCACAGTGAGCCTGTGCGGGCCGTGTGTGGCTCCCAGGCCGCGTGTTGCGCAGGCCTGGCTTAGAGATTTGAGCTTCAAACTGCTGCTCTTAGCCTCCATCTTATTTTCCCTATCTGTAAAAAGGGATGTTGCAAGGAGGTTAGTGAAAAGATTCATCATTCATTCAAAAAAATCAATGGTTTAAATATTTTAAAAATGGGAGAAGAGGGGTCTTGCCTATCTCTGTTGCTTGGATCAGGGTTATAGTTCCCCTTTAGATTTGACATTAGCATCCAGGCTAACTCATGCACTGTCCCCACATAGCCATTGAGCATTGTATAGATGAGCAAATCAAAAGTGTTATATTGCCCGATGGGACTATAACGAACCCTAAATACCATACAGCCTTCCTCTGAAGTCACAATTTCATTTTTATATTAACAATTCAGAAACAATGTTCTCATCCAACATGAACACTTAATAATTATGTTTTTCTAAAAAGCTGTAATACATATTATTTCAGAAGCACTTTCTATTTTATTGCTATTCCCAAACACTGTTCATTGGTAAGCACAAAGTGTCCTCTTGACATGATAATGAAAGTGCATTCATACATGTCAGCTGGAGCAATTATGTACTTCAGATGAATACGGAACAAGTATTATTCAGTCCCTTTCTGCTGACATTTTTCAAACATGACATGCATATTAAAATCAACACCCAAAGGTGTGAGCTCAGTTGGCTTTAACCGAAGGTTTCGTATACCTCCCAGGAATCTGGACAATGAAAAACTGAGCAGTGGAAGTCAATTTGCTACACACAGCATGTACTTGTATATTACTAAACCTGGTTTTGTCTTGTGCAAAGCTCTCCATTGTGTACGCTGAATTTAGAAGGAAACAAACTAAAAAATTAAGGAACAGAAAGGAGCTCTGTGCCAGCTCTAAGTAACACCAGGGCCTGGGGTGGCCTCATGATCCATAGGTATCAAAGACAGCTCCAAGAACTGCAATTGCAGAGGTGCCACCTTTGTTCCCATGAGCTGCATTTCTCTGCTACTAGCAGAGTCTATTTATTTGTTCTCTCTTTACTATTTTTCTTTGAAAGCAGAGTTATCTAGACCAAAAAACCCACAAAATATTTTTCCAGAGAGCAAAGCGTGACAGGTACAATACAGCTCATCAGCTTGTTCAGTTGCAGCAGGCATGCAGTTACAATGCCGTCGACTCCTAAAACAGGATCCTTGGAGCTTATCAGTGGGAGAAAGGATCCTTGGGATAAATCATGACTCTGCCATTCCAGACATGACATCCACACTATTTTGTAGAGACTAGTGTTCATATGCTATCTATTCCTTGCAGGGTAGACGGTATCAGTGGGTGTTGGTGTGGGGAAAATGCTTGTCCGCAGTTTCATCTGACCTAGCCTCAAGGACCAAAACAAAAGGTCAAACCTTAATGACTGGCTAAATAAGGTAGAGCACATCATTTCATCGTGATGTGGTCCACAAGTCATAAGGTGGGGGTGAAAAAAGTGTTCCTGCCATAGGTTTCTCATCCTAATTCACCATACACAGCTATATCTGTGTAGCTCTCAATCTTATTAGAAGACGCAATCCCAAATGTGGATTCCAGATCTGAACACCCCTGAGCCTAGAGGATATTCAGATCCAGATCTCCAGCTCCGGACCCATTGTCCTGTTTCCAACATCCACAGGGACAAGTTGGATAGTCCAGTTTCAAAAGTTGTTCGGTGCATGCCTTGTCCTGCCTCCATCTTCCCTGCCCATGACCCAGCCCCAACAGACAGAAACAATGAGGCAGACTCTGGTTTGACTTCATTTTAAAAGGGGGACGGTGTTTCAAATACCCTCCTGTTTGCACTGCCAACTGAGCACTAACAGCAGATAAGCTAGAGTAAACACGTCCAAATGACATGTACTAATACAGAACTCTCGTGGAACACAGTGCACTCAAAAGGTACTGTAGATATAACAAGGCCCAAGCACAATTTAGGAAATATGAAAATAAAATGGTTTCTCCAGGAACAGCATTACTGCAAAGCTAGGTGGTGGAGTGATAACACAAGAAGAAATCTGATGTGACTGGGACAGGGTTGAGCTTACTGGTGCTGCTGCCTAGCGGTTAGGGCACCCCATCTCCGGTGTCCCTTGGCAGCATCACTCCAAAGCTATGGCTGATCCTCTTCTGGTACGTAGGGACTGGCTCTCTGGCCAGGTCACCGGTTGAGTCCACCCCCCTCCAGGGTAACAGAAACCAGCAATGTATATATGCCCAATGTGCCCACAAAAGGAAGTGTCTTCAACCCACCTCCAGGCCCCTGTGGGCTTCTTGCCCTTGCTTACAATGTCTCTCTGAATTCCTTTCTGAATTCCAGAGGCTGCCTCTCTGGGCCATTTCTTACTGATCACTTTGCCAGACGAGGGCATGGTCACAGTCTCACAAACAATCTAAATGAAAAAATCCCTAAAGGACAAGCTCTCATTTGCAAAGCCCCCTTTCCTGCAGCAAGGACTCCTATTATGCCTTTAGTCAAAAGCTCCCAGGATAGGTCCATCCCACTATCCTACCTACTATTTTCTCCCTTACTGAGCTGTCTGGCTCTCTTTTAAACTCCTTCTCCAGCTAATGCAGGCTTTACAGGTCCAGTGCGGTGGGACCACTTAGGCCTAGGGTTGTTCCTTAACCCCTCTCCAGTCATAAGGGGAAAAGGGGGCAAAAGCTGAGGAGCAGGGTTGCGTGGTTTATAGACTGTTGTAATCTCTAGGCAGTCTCCGTTATACAACTCAAAATGCAAGTCACATCTATAAAAATAGTGGTTACAATGTCAAGAGAAGGTCTTTGATACAGACGTATTAGTCCACCATAATCACTACTTACTTCCCCTTCCCACCAATTAAAAGACCCAGGATCAAGGAGCCAACAGAGACCAGCAGAACATCTGAGCCCCAACCAGAGGAACTTGGCCTGAAGAACCCAGCAGAGCCCATGAGTATATTTATGTCCTGCAGAGATAGGCAAGTCCAGAGGAGCCTACAGATCCCATATGATTATGTAGTCAACATATGCACAGCCCCATGTAAGCAGAGTCTCATTTTAGCATTTCAGCTGGATGGAGCTTAGTTTGTGGGCAGAGCTTAGAAGAGTACTTTCCCTAAATCTGACACCTGAGCAAGCCTCTAACAATCTCTCCTGGTTGATTTAATTCAAAAGACCACATTTTGTATTTACCCCTTTCTTCAGCATGCATCAAACTGGCCTCACTTAATGGGACCGAAGGTGTGTTCATTTCTACCAGCAGCTGGAGAAAGTTAAGGAGGCAATGTGTATTGTTCACTACATTTCACAATGGGCTCCTGTGATGAGGTAACTAACCACTCTCTTTATCTCTGCTTGAATTCCAGAGGATCTTGTACAGTGTGCTGATCCATGATTCCTTGTAAATTAAATTTACAAAATTAAACCATATCCCCCATTTGATGATTTCTAATTTCAGTAGGAATACAATTTCAAGATGGCAATTAAAATTACAGGGGGAAAAAAACTGAAAAATCCTGTTGTCATAAGTCTGTCACAGTCCTCTATGTGAATTTCAGGACTAATTTTCTGAAATCAGTGAGTGGGCTTACACTCATAGCAAGCTCTGAAACTATACACTATGCAAATTTATTCCACAAAAATACTGAAGCAAATGCCTACACAGCCTCCTGGGTACATTTTGGTGGAGCAGGAAAGGTGTCTGTATTTTTATGAATCAAGTCTTTAGGCCTGACATCTAAGCCAGGTTCAGGTGTTAAAAAATACTGCAAAGCTTCTGACATCCTAGAGGCTCATTTATAACAAGAATTGGCTTTGGAAGTGTTTATAGGCTCTCTGGTGTTGTCTATAATTACTTTCCTAGCTGAAGTAGCTGTGAGAAGGGAGAGTGTATGGGGAAAAGGATAGGGAAAAATACCCTGCATAAAATAAATAAGAGTGTCTGGCAGGGAATCTGCTTCACCTCTCTGGTCCTGTAATTTTCTGTTTTTTCAACTATAATTGAAAAAACAGTCAAGTAAGACTGTGGATAATAAAGAAATGTCAGTGGTTTTGCCATATGGATCTCAAAGGTCTGTGGATCAGATGTTATCTATGAAAGTGGATCAATCCAACAAAACCCAGCCTGATAAATCTGACAAGAAACAACAGAGATGGGACATTTTGTCTCTGGAGTGTTCAAATCCCACTTGAAGAAACTAGTTCCATTTTAGTTTGAAGAACATAAAAAGTAACCCCTTTTAAACTTTCAATTATATTCACATTGTATGACTCAGACTAGGGCTATGATAATTGAGAAATTGCTCTCAGATTTTGTCAAGAATCAGAGGGGTAGCCATGTTAGTCTGGATCTGCAAAAGCAAAAGTGACAAAGAGTCCTGTGGCACTTTATAGACTAACAAACGTATTGGAGCATAAGCTTTCATGGGCAAATATCAGATGCATGTAGCAGCAGATTTTAGTGGATTTAAGAAATAAAAATATTTCAAGCCTCAAGTTGTGAAAACTCATAATTCTATTTTATTCTTTTCAAATGAAATATAAAAAATCCCATTTAAATCAGCACTGATAAAGTTGATATTGAATATGATACTGAATATACATTTAAATTGCTGATCAAAGACACTCAACAAGTTTGAGCAGGTGAATATTATATGAGGCAGTATAATTGTATTCTCCAGGGGCACTTATGTAATAACTCCTGATTTACACCAAAAAGAGTGTTACCAGAATCAAGCATTAATGGTCTGATTTTCAGAGGTGCTGAGAGCCCACAATTCCCATCAGTCTGGAAGGTTTAGTCTTGGCACCTCTGAAAAGCAGAGCATCGTTTTCTATTGGCGGTGATTTCTGCCATCTTTGTACACAAAAACAATCAGTTGGTATCAGCTTAGTTGTCCATTTACTTAACAAAATGTCCCTTTTATAATGGATATATAGGGCAATAACTATTTCCTGCAATTTTGTGTTTTGTCTGTTGCAAATGATCTTAGGTTTGTTGTGATATAGAACATTATATTTAAAAAGTGGTCTGTTTTTGACTGTTAAGATTTACTTTACAGATAATGACATACAGTAAATATCAGAAAAACATTCACATCTGATTTTAAGTTGACCGGAGGGGAGAAGCAGAGCCTTCCATCAATATGCTATACTCTCTATGTCCTTTATGGAAGAAAAGCTTTTTACTGGAGTTTTCTAATAGAAGATAGATATGCAGAGACAATGAAAGCTTAGAGTTCATATATTATTTTGCTTTCCACTTTTGAGTAAATATTTGTGCTGCTATATACTGGCACCTTGGTAAGCTGAATTTTCCTGTTTATAAATAAGTCAGAGAGTCACAGTACAGTCCCTTTGGGCTGTCTTTCAAGTGACCTCAAGCTGATGTGAAAATGACAAGTTTAGAAAAGAGACAATTTGGTCTTCTTGGTAGCTCAGTTCATGGACTCTGTAAAAAACAGAGTCTGACAGCAGTGCCAGCAAATAATACTGAAGTTATATGCAATACATTTGTGATTGGAAGTATTTTGCACTAGGAATTTAGCAAAGATCATAAAATTAAGGACAGGATCTACACTAGAAAAACTTGGTAGAGTTAAGAAGGTCACAGCACTAGCCAACATTAGGATATTTCTATACGGGCAAAAGCCCTAGTGTTGACATATTTATGCCAACAAAAAAAGTTCTTTGGGCATTAGAGTCTATTTTGTTCTAGAAACTGATATAACTTACGCTGGCAAAAGCACTCTTTTGCTGGTAAAAGCTGCATTTACACAAGGATTGCTACACTAGATATAATGAACCAAAAAAACAAAAAAAGTAAAAAAGTGATTTTGGCCTGTCAAAATGTTTAATTCAGTCCAAAATTAAATACTTAGTTTCCAACATTTTTAAACCTTTTTAAAAAGGTAATAAAACTGAGGTAAAATTAAAAACAAAAAGTCATTTCAAAATTGGAAAGTCAAAACATTGGATTTCAAAGAATTATTTGTTATTGATTTATTTTTTCCAGCCAAAACAATTCAGCAAACTCACCATGAATTCATATGGTGTTTCAGTCAATTCTAATCTGCATTTTTAAGTTAAAAGGTTTCTGAATTTTTTCCCCAGGTTTAATACAAGCACCCCTTTTCTAGCATAGTCTTAGTGAAATTAGGCCTGGTCTACTGTCCATTACAGTCTGATTCAACATGTAAAAGGCCTAAGCTTTATTAATATTATGTGTTAGTATAATATGTTCCTTCCATGAAATTCAAAGCACATTACAGAATTGTCGAGTATTCTATACTGAGAACATGCAGCGGGCTCAAGGCTGTACAGAAGACATGGTCTCTTCCCCAGGGAGGTAAGATCCTAATTATCAGAACTGCTGAGTACTCACCATTCAAAATGACATAAATAGACTTCAGTTAATTGCCACTTTTGAAAATGTAGACCGTACAGTCTAATTCAGAAATAGTCTGCAAGAGTCTGCATTAACAATATAGCTGTTAATTAAGGCCCGTGCCATATATAATTTACAGTTCACATATAGAAATAGGGATTGCATCACATCAGCAACTATTTAGGGATGGGAAGTAAAGAAGAATAACTTCTATTATATGAAGAAGAATTCATCTAGACTGCCATGCCTTTTGATGTGAGTGATTTAAAGAATAGACAAGAATTAAGAAATTCTTAAGAACAAGGGCTTTAATTTTATTACTCCAAGAACAATCTTTGTAAATTTTCAAGCTTGTATTCAGAAGAAACCCAGTATCTCATTTTTCCTTAATATTTACCATCCTTGATTTCATTCTGAGGTTCTCTCCTGTACATTTCATCAACACGTATAAAGGCAGATAAAAGTGTGTAGACTTCTTCAGCAAGTAAGCCACTTCCAAGCTGAAGTATTTTAAGATGATTCATCCCTAGAGAAATTCTTAGCTTTTTCGTCTATTTTTTTTTAAATCCTCCTTTAAGCTCAACTCAATAAAAGGCAAAGGATCACTGATCAGAGCAAACTGCTGTACTTGGATGGGAGATGCTGATGGTAAAATATGGTTCACTTGTTGAAGTATATTGAGATGGGACAAGCAGGAAACGAAAAATGTTCTACCTGTCTGTTTCTGGAATCACTTCACAAAGCTTTCTTCATGAGTTCTTTATTATAATGTTCTTTTTGGCTCTTGTATTTCTTAGTGGAAAGACATTTCTAGGTTCATTTCAGTTACACCAAAATAATTGAATCAGAAACAACAAAGTATTGAAAAAGCTGCGTCTTGATGAATTTATCATCAAAATAACTGATAAGAGCTCTTACGTTTGTCTGTAGGCCTCTCCAATTAGAAAACCAACTAGGAGGCATATAGAGAAATAAGTGCACAGTAATTTTAATATTGTTTTCACTGTTCCCATGCGCTCAACTTTGTTGTACATAATCTTTGCAGGGGCTGGCTCAAAGGAATGATGCTTTTTAGTTATTTTAAAATTTTACCATATAGATTGGCCCAAAGGAGGCCCTAGAGAAGAACAATGTCAATCAAGAGTTATTCCACTAAAGTTACTTAAGCTATACTAGTTTAAAATTAATGTAACTGAGAGCAAAATCAGGACCCTAGGGCTGAAAAATGTAAAGCAGATACTTACTGAAATTATGTGCTACAAGCATCTAAAATTAGAACTACTTCTCTGGATTAAAAAAGCTCCACCTAAAGTCAATGGGAGCCCCATGCATAGATCAGACGAAAGATTTGATATAGATACACTCTTAGACAGTGGACGACAACCTGCGGCCAGTCAGGGTAATCTGCTGGCAGTCTGTAAGACACATAGGCGTGCGCAGCACATTTCATTAGGGTGTGCACCCAGGGAATTTTATTTTTTTATTTAAACGGTGCTGCACTCTGCATTGAAAGCCCCCCCCCCTTTTTTTTGAGATATTAGGGTGTGCCTCCGCACACTCGGCACACAATGTGCGCACACGGATGGTAAGACAGTTTGTTTACATCAACCACCCCTGCTCTAAGACATATTTAGATTATTGCAACATTAATGAAGTGGCAGCTTTAAGCATAAGGCATAAAGAAATTCATTGCTAGTATCAATAACTGTAAGGACACACGGTAATGTGCTATTCGGATTTCAGTACTGATGGTATTTATTTTAAAAGAAATCATAAACCCCCCCCAGAATTAGATTCTAATACTTAAATATGCTGGTGAAAATAGCAGTAAAGAGACTCTTTGTAATTCGGTATCAAATAAATCAGGGGATCTTGTGGAAATTTCTTTGACACACTCTGGTTCTGAGACAATGTAACTGTTCCTTTGTAGGTCACAACTCAGAATACTAAATTCAGGACGAACTGCTGAGAAATAGGTCGGGCACGCTCCAAACAAACGGTTATTCTCCCATGATATACCAAACCAGCAACAAATATAAACTTCTATTTTACCACACTGGCTAACAAGAAATCATAAAAGCAGTTTCCTTAGGCATTCCAGACCTTATATCACCACCAAAAACACTAGATTTAAAGGTGAGTGGTTCTTTAAAACTAGTTTCATCAAACAGTATTCTTCTGATCCCAAAGGACCAGACACACACCCTGGTCACTATACAGCTCAGATCTTATCCAGTCTTTTAGTATTTAAAATCTAAAGGTTTATAGAAAGAAAAAGAAAGACAGAAAGTTAAAATTGGTTAAAGGAATCAAATATATACAATAATTGCAAAGTTCTTGTTTCAGGCTTGTAGCAATGAGGGAATAAACTGCTGGCTTAAGTCAAGTCTCTGTTTGCTTCCAAATTATTGGAAGGTCCTAATTCCTTGTTGAGAAGCTCCCATTAGTATAAGTCCATAGTCCAGAGGTTTGAGCAGGAAAGAGGGAAAGTTGAGGTGTTTCCAGGGCCTCTTATAGTTTCTGCCGTGTGGAAGGAAATTCGTTGTTTCAAACAAAGCCCTCAGCACAGCTAGTGGAAAAACACAGGTGACAAGATGGTGTGTGGAGTCACATCAGCACGTCACATGTCCATGCATGATTCTGCTTAGTCACAGTATAAGCCATTACCTATAACTCAAATAGTTCATTCTCAGGAAAGTCCATTCAGGGTAGATGGGCGTCTTCTATTGTGAGTTAAATGTTCTTTTGATGGGCCACTCAATTTGAATAGTCCCTCCAAGATGTGCAGACTAACTATCTTATGGGTGTTATCCCAGGAGCAAACATTTGAAACCCAGGTACAGAGCCAGTACTCATAACTTCAAATACAAAAACAATACATGCATACAGATAGCATAATCATAACTAGCAAATCATAGCCTTTCCACAGACAACTTACTTAACAACCTTTCTACAAGACTGGTTGCAAATGTATAACAGTGGTTGCAACAATGATCTATATGGTCATATTTTAATCAGATAATGTCACAATCAATTTATTGTTATATCACATGAAACAATTATCCAGGGTCAAACTATACTGTGTTACTGCTCTAAATTTAAGATATTGCCCTAGGGCATATTTTGGTTACAGCAAATGCTCTGTGTGATTCTGCTTTTGCAAGATAGCTATGGACTAAGAGTCCGACGCATACATAATTTAAAATCTATTAAAAATATTTCTACTCTCTCAATGCACTGTTTCTAAGGTAGCCCTCAAAATGGCTCCTACGGAAGTAGGAGAGAAAAAATCTTCTGAAAGAAACATGCTCATCAGTGTTTAAAGTTAATTATTATATTTTAAATTTAAAAAGTAGGAAGGGAGAATGGAAACTTTACCTGGTGATTGTGTTTGTGAATACTGTACCAAGCGTGCTCATTTGGGATGTATTGTGCAAACACTAATGTCAGTAACTTTGCTAATGTTAGTCATCCCCCTGACCTGCATAAGGGCATGGTTACACTTACAGGATTATAGCGCTATTGGTTATAGCAGTCCCCTTATACAGCAATATGTATAGCGCTATTGCGTGTCCACACTGAGACACGCCAGCAGTATAGCATGGCCACATTTGCGGCACTTCAGGCGGCATTAAGAGCTGTGCATTAGGGCAGGTATCCCAGCATTCAGCTGGGTGCAACGTGCTTTTCAAACGAGGGGGGTGAGGGGGGACATGTTGTGTGTATGTGGAGGGAGAGAGCCAGTGGTTTTTCTGTCCTTCTGAGAGCCTGTCAGCACGTGTCCATTCACAGAGGGCTTTGTTTTCACGCAGGCTCCCTCCTTAAACATTTGCATTGCTTATCTGCCGAGTTAAGAGAGAAATTCTAAAGAGGTACTTCCTCATTCCTCCAGCCAAGTTCAAAAGAAAGGGAAGAGACGTCAATTGCGTTAAATGGCTCTAGGCATCTCAAGAGATCACTTGTAGCGCAGTGGGTGTCCACATTCTCGCCGTAGTGCTACAGCGGGAGCGCTACAGCCCTTATTCCCTGTGCGGAGGTGGATTACCAGGAGCGCTATAACTCCACGGTTATAAAGTGCCAGTGTAACCATGGCCTAAGTGTTTACAAGAGGCCAATGGATTTAAGGTCTCTAATTTTGCTCTCATGAACAACCCTGGGAGCCCTCTGCTGGTTCTTCCTCCTGGGCATCATTTTGAGACAGCTAAGGGAAAGGGGGTATAGTAAAATGGCCTGTTCTCTTCAGAGTCTATATGTTTTATACAACCATGTCACAAGGATGTCAGGCTCCCTGCACAGTGACATTCTGATTGCCAGGTTGAGTCAACAAAATAGTTCTGTATCCTTATAGATGATCCTAGAACCTATCACCAGTATAACTAGGCAGAAAGGTGACTGATCTGAAGTTGTAGAACCATCTAGAAAGATGCAGAACTATTCTACCGAGTCAAGCTGTCAGAACATAACTATTGAAGGAACCTGTTGTACAAAATGCATAGAATCTTAAAATACCAGTCCATTTTTCTACTCCGTTCTTTCTCATGCCTATTTCAACAAAAACAAAGACATTTTAAACAAAAACAATCAAACTTTGGTTACAAAATCAAGAAGTTAATTATTAGAGGATAAACAAACATATTTCAGGGCTAAATGTTACCCACCAGATTGGTCACCTGGAGTTTCACAAAGAGGAGAGATTAAAGTAATCAGGAGCTGTTAAACTGAGTTTCAAATTCTCCCTATGCACCCAACATATTCAGAGTGAGAAAGCAGCCCAGCTGACACCCCTTTTCCCCCCCTTGCCAGTGCTGAGTGATAAATCAGACCTGTTTGGCTTGCATATGAATGACTCAGAGGCACTGAGAGGAGGCTGATTTGTTAACAACTATCAATCTCATGAGAAATAGTACCATGGCAGATGGAAAGCAACAAATCTGTTTCTTCACCTGCCCTACCCCACCTCCCATGTGAGCAGCTTCCTCAGAAGAACTCACAGAAGAAACAAATAGCAGCCCTTCCACAGTAAGGAAGAAATCCACTTCTAAGCTTTCCTTCATCACTGAAAAAGGCCTCCTTCCTCTGTTCTCCCTCCCTGCCCCACAGACTCCCCTTTTAAAATATATGCTTGTAAGATCCTTAGCGCCATATTTTTAGTTAGTCTCAAGATGCCTTCCAGCTCTGTGACTGAAAACCCCAGTCTGTTTACATATAATTAATCATACAGCTTCTCAGTTCACAAACACAAATTGCTGTTTGTATGCACAAGATGGGGGATGCACTAATTTTGACAGGCATTGTCAGAAAAGTGCAGAGAAGTAGATATTCAATGGGCTTTAGATCAGGCTCCATATTTCTATTGAGATTAAGTTTTATAATAGATTGTTTAACCTTTCTGACAAGTGGTTAGCAGTAGCAAAAAGGGCCACATTCAAACAGCTAAGCATCCCTCTTAAAACTTACAAACACCACCAGCTTGAGTCTCCTCCCAAAATTTCTGAGATCACTTGGCACCCTTTATAGGCAATACTTCTCTCACAAATGCAGAGTCTATATATGAAACAAGGAAAACTTAGTTACAGGGAAAGGGAATACAGCATCATAGGAAACACTATCTCTAAATTAAGGATAAATAAAATATTTTGGTAACTTTGGCAGCAGTGTTAACTTGGTCCTTCACCTGTCAGTGTGAACATCCAATAGGCAAATGATCCTTTTTTACATCACTTCCCCTTTCCCCATCTGCTAAACCCCACTCATCATTTGGCATCAACAGATAGCATAGCCCACTAGTCCTGGGGGACACTCAAGTAAACATATTTCGAACCCCTTTGAAAGTACTGTCAATTCTTATCCAGCTACTTACTAAAGCAGCTATAGTTCTTTTATCTTTATATAAGTGATGAATAAAAGCTCACTTACCTCTAAGGCTATACTAAATAGCTCTCTCTGCAAACTAGTAGCCTATAGAACACCTAAGCAGAGAAGTTGCTACACATAACAAATCCTCCCCTTTCTCCCTAGGTCAGTTCCTCTATCCAACCAATTCTTAATTTCTAAAGAGTTATGGTGACTCCCAAAGTGTCATTTAAAGAATTCTAGGTAGAAAGCATATGCAAATTAAGCTCTCCCTATAATCATATTCCCCCCTCTGTTTACCAATACATGGTGCAGAAAGCCTCTTCCCATCTGAAGCTTCTGTCCATCTAGAGGTCTGAGTATGCAGATGAAGCAGCAAATGAAACAGATCTGTGGACTTTCTTCTCTTTATTCACCAACAAATGGGAGCAGGGAGCGCCTCATCTTCTAGAGGGCTTACAGATGTGTTTCACTAACCCCTAAATATTGAGTTTAAAATATCTCACCGTGTCCCTTTGATATTCTGAAATTTTAATTTTGTTTCCAAGTTTTAACCTGGTAGGAAATATAGAAGGTATGGATTGACATTTTTGCTTTGGGCTTTACTGGATTCTGATATTTCATTTTTGAAGGGAACCCTACATTCTTGGCAGATGATGACTTTTTCTTTTGTACATCCCTTTCACAATTATAACAAACTTCCTAGCCCATTGACTGACAAGCAACATTACAGGCCTGTCAGGTTGCTGGTGATAATGTCTTATTCTACAATGCCATATGAAAAGCTGTCCTTTGAGGATCAGAAATGTACAATATGCACTGCTTCAATGTGTAAAGATAAGATTAAACTACAAAGGAGCAATTAAATGCTTAGATCATATTAATAAAGCATTTCCTGTGTTTACCATGGTGTTATCATTGCCTACAATATTGAGCAGTGTATTTGTTTTGATGACTAAAACATGAGCTGCAAATTCAGAAGGGGATTATGGAATTATTTTAAGGAGTATGGTCCAAACTACTTTTTATTGGGCTTCCTAACCTGATGTAATAAAAAATTCAGCAATTTAGAAGTGAAAGGTCTCTGCATAAGGTATTTTAAATTCATAATTAATTAAGAAAAACTGATTTACGTATAAACAAATCAGCATGCATCAGCCTCCCTTGAACTTCCTGGTCTCTTACGAAAACTGCAACTTCACTTTAGGGCACTTAGGGTTTATTATTTATCTTTGTGGCATCATACAAACTCGTCAATGCAAATGACATTTACTGACCCTCATTTGGCCACTGAATGGTCCGGTAATTAATCAATAGAGACACTGTTTAGTGAAAAGCAGAATCTCTCCAAGCTTAATGAGTCTAATTAGTGCTAAACCATTTAATATTTTTATAACAACAGTGTCCAGAGTCCACAGTCAGGATCAGGGCCATATTGAGCATGGTGCAATTTATACACATAGGCAGATATGGTCCCTGCCCTTGAGATTTGTGGAATCAGTCTTTGTGATTGTTTATCTTCATGACACCACCTTGCAGTTTCCAGGGCGCTAGAGTCAGGAAATGGGGAATTAAATGGAAATATTTTTGCAGATTTAGCATTGTTAAAGAATGTGCTAAACTTTTAAGGTACTAGACTTCATTTGCCACAAAGTGACTTTTTGTTTGTTCCCTCCTCCCCTATATTTGACAATAATTACTATTAGAGAGAAAGGGTGGGTGATGTAATATCTTTTATTGGACTAACTTCTGTTGGTGACAGAGACTAGCTTACACAGAGCTCTTCTTCAGGTCTGGGAAAGAAGAAGAGCTATGTGTAAGAAGTTGATCCAATAAAAGATATTTCCTCACGCACCTTTTCTCTCAAATAGTTATTAGTGTCAAATATGGGGGAGGAGGGAACAAACAAAAAGTCTCAAACACGTGGAGTTATTTCCAGTGGCCCACCATAGGCACCAACTCCACCAGCAGTCAAGCTCCCTTCTCCCCACCCCACCTCTTCCTCCTGAGCATGCTGTGTCCCTGCTCCTCCATCTACCTCCGAGCGCTTCCCATGGCCAAACGCCTGTTCAGCAGTACTTAGGACTTTACAAGACGAAGGGGGAGGAGTAGGGACGTGGCGCGCTCATAGGAGCAGGCAGAGAAGAGGCGGGGACAGGGCGGGGATCTGGGGAAGGGGTTGGAATGGGAATGGGGAAGGTTTGGGAAGTGGCGGGGCAGGGACGGGGCCTCATGGAAGGGGAAGAGTGGGGGTGGGGTCAGAGGCAGAGGGGGTGTTTAACCTAAGTACAGTGGATTCCAGTTAATCAGGCCACTGGTTAATTGCGGCAGCCACTTAATTGGGACACATCGCAAAGAACAGAAACAAAGAATCCCTTTTTATTTACTTCGGTTAATTGGGGCAGCTACTTAATCGGGCCAAATTGGTCTGGTCCCGATTAAGCGGCTTCCCCAATTAACTGAAGTCCCAATTAACTGGAATCCACTGTAATTCTAAAAGTAAGTGTGTGTTTTGACGTTTGAGTGAGGTGCATTACTGAGTGTTTATAGTTTATTAAAACCCCTCTTTGCATTAAAGTTTTTAAAAAGTTAATACATTGACTTTTAATAGCATATTATATAGCATACTCTATCACTCTTCATTTTTTTCATTTTTGACTATATTTTGGTGTATGAAAAGGTGTGAGTCATGCAGTCCTCGGGCCAATGTACGAGTCCTTATGTGGCCCATGTAGTGATCTGAGTTTGAGATCCCTGTTTTAACCTATACTGTCTTTCTTTTTAAATACATTTTAGTTTAATAAGTAAGAATTGACTGTAAGCATGTACTTGCGTAAACTCTGGAATATTCATTAATCTGGGAGGTAATGTAGTACCTTTGTTATATGATGAATAACATTTCCAGTATTCCTCATCATTTTTGACTTGGGTGTCTAGGTGGAGGCTTGAGGCTGCGTTACTTCAAAGGAACTGTGTGTTGATTTCTGAGTAACCAGTGAGGTATAATAGAAGCTGTTTTGTGCTGGCTTGGTAAATCTAAGTATTGGAATATCCACCAGCTTTGGGGCTTGCCTGCTCAAATCTTTGCATATCACCCTAACTGAGCGACCTCAGCTCACTCTCCCGGGATTCCGGTCACATGAAGTATATTAGACAGCAAGTTAGGGTATGTCTACACTACAAATTTAGGTCGATTTTCTGTAAGTCGACATTGAACCTCCAATTTAAGCAACTCGATCTTGCATGTCTTGCTTATTGTGTCGGCAGAGTGCATCCTCACTAGCAGGGCTTGCATTGACACACTGAGCACTGCACTTCAGCTAGCTAATCCCACCGTGCATGGAGCTGAGTGGACGGTTGGGTTGGGCTTGCAAGGCCTCATAGGACCAAAATATTTACATGGGAGGTAATGGGAACATGGCATTAGCCTCCCATGATACACTTACTTCCCTGAAATCAATGGCAAAGAAACCAAACCTTTTTCACACTCTTTTTCCTAAGCCTGGGTTACCCACTCAGATGCCCTAGAATGGCAAGCATGGACCCGGCTCAGCTGTTGTGCATTACAAACGCCTCCTGCCTTATCCTGCAGTATTTACTCAGCTGAAGGAAGAGCCGCCACTTGTAACAACATGATGCCATGGAAGCAGCCCTACTGGAAGCCATGGAGCAGAGCAATTCACAGATGCTGGTGACATTTGTGCATCACTTTGACATGGTGGAGAGCTGCTTCTGGGCCTAGGAAACAAGCACTGATTGGTGGGACTGCATAGTTATGTGGTTATGGGATGACGAGCATTAGCTGCAGAATTTTCAAATGTGTAAGGCCACTTCCATGGAACAGTGTGAAGAGCTTTCCCCAGCCCTGAAGCGCAGCAGTACTAAAAATGGGAGTTACTCTGACAGTTGAGATGCAAGTGGCAATAGCTCTGTGGAAGCTTCAGTGCCGGACTCTACCAGTCAGTGGGAATCAATTTGGAGTGGATAAATCTACTGTGGGTCTGTTGTGATCCAAGGTGCCAGGGGAATCAATAGACTTCTGCAAAAAAGGATAGTGACTCTGGGAAACGTGCAGGTAATAGTGGATGGTTTTGCCACAATGGGGTTCCCTAATTGCTGTGGGGTGATAGATGGAAAGCATAATCCTATCTTGGCTCCAGACCACCTTGCCAAAGAGTACTTAAAGGGGTACTTCTCAATGATGTTGCAAGCACTGGTGGATCACAGGGGCCGTTTCACCAACATCAATGTGGGATGGTCGGGAAAGATGCATGATGTGCTCATCTTTAGGAACTTTGGATAAGCAGAATAAATAATATCAGAGAATTGCCTTGAGTGTCTTTTGTACAATGTGAGACACGGCAAAGGAAGAAAAAAAATGTCTGTGGGCCAAATCATCCCATCCATGGAGAGCACTATTTAGGTTTTGCAAACACATGCTTGTATAAAACCTAAATTGTTACAGAAATCTGGGCACTGTTGCAACTTAATAGGATTTGGTCTTGTGTTGTATTCATGTACTACAATGATCTGTACTAAAGAAATTCCTAAATATTAAGATCTAGGTACCCATAAGCAGGAATTCCATGTTATTGCCTACAACTATCTATAGCTACATACTTTAATTTCATTATATAAATACATGTAAGCAATTTAAGGAGAAATATGTGGTTGTCAGCTTTTGTGAGGTGTTGAGTCAAAGTGCTGCCACTATTCCTGGATTTTCCAAATTTAAAGTATGTTGTGTATTTTTCCCCCTTTTTCTTCCTATCTCCAGAACGGTATTTCTGTATCTCCTAAGCAACTACATACAGACAAGCACTTATATCTAATTCTGTAACAGCAGAGAACTGGAAGTGTGCTACTGGCCTAAAAGCCAGATTTTAAATTGTTGGAATTTAATAAATCCATATGTGCAATTATAACTATAGGATAGCCACATTATAACTTGATTACAATCTTGATTAAAGAGATTAAATAATGGGGCTTTATGGTGAAAGGCTCTACAAGGAATACTTTCATCAGCTCTCCATTCCCATGTGTCAGGCAACCTTAGCCTCAGTATTGTCAGGGCACTGCAATTCCCTGCACATGTTGACATTATTCCTTATTATAATAAGAGTCTTCAAATTGTGCGATGGTTCAGCACCCACTTCTGTGGTAAGGAAATGAGATTTCATCAGTGAATTTCAGCACATTCTGTGGTATTCCTCTAATGATAAATATAATAATCTGCCAAACCTCCATGACTGACTGCAGAATTCCTAAAATCTGTTCTCTGCCTGTGTACTTGGGGCACAAAGTTCACAGCTTAATTTAAGAACACAAATAATCTCTTTCCTGCCATCCATCATCACTCTCTGACAAACAGAGGTTAGGGTCACCATTCCTTACCCATCCTGGCTAATAGCCATTAATGGACTTAACCTCAGTGAATTTATCCAGTTCTCTTTTGAACCCTGCTATAGTCTTAGCCTTCACAACCTCCTCAGGTAAGGAATTCCAAAGGTTGATCATGTGATGTGTGAAGAACCACTTCCTTTTATTTGTTTTAAACCTGCTGCCCATTAATTTCGTTTGGTGGCCCCTAGTTCTCATATTATGGGAACAAGTAAATAACTTTTCCTTATTCACTTTCTCTACACCACTCATAATTTTATATACCTCTATCATATCCCTCCTTAGTGTCCTCTTTTGCACGCTGAAAAGTCCTAGCCTCTTTAATCTCTCTGCATATGGGACCCATTCCAAACCCCTAATTATTTTAGTTGCCCTTCTCTGAACCTTTTAGAATGCCAGTATATCCTTTTTGAGATGAGGAGACCACATCTGTATGCAGTATTCAAGGATGTGGGCTCACCATGAATACTCAGTGTCACAGTTCTTAAGTCCATTTGTGGATCCATGCCAAGATCTTTAGAGAGTGGGAGATGACTATTGTAACTGAGTTTAACTAAGCTGAAAAATTGAGAAATTAATGAATGAGCTTGGAAGGCAACATCTCTTGGTCCTGTGCTGGATAATATTTGGTTCCTTTCTGCATGAAAACACATAGACTGTCCTAGGCACCAAATCTAGTGATTATGGGAGAATTAGCAATGGTAAATAACAGATAGTGTGTCAGATCCTGATGACATTTGCAAATCTTAAACTGATAGCAGGACTTGGCCCCCTGGCTTTAATTTGTTTTTTAAAGTGATATTTGTGAAAGTAATTCCAGACACTACTTCACAAATTTGCCCCTGAGCAGAAATGAGAATGCTGCCACATAATTATATACTATAAACCCTGAACAAATAAGTTGTTAATTTTGTTAATTTTTCCTCTTGCTTCCATTTTTGTGTGGCAGCAAATGTTCTGTCAGCCATTATCTTGAGAAAAATTGTAACTGATGGGTTCATTTTCATTTGTGCCTAAGGAATTTCTGCATTATTGTAAGTTGGGAAATATTAGATAATTAACATTGGTGATAAAACTGCATTTGTGCCGATTATCCTGTTCCACATGTATGCTTAATTGGCAACATTGCAATAGCTTTAACTGCAAATAGACTGTCTATTAGTCAAGCAGACTGTTTGATGGGGAAAATACAGACAGTTTAGCTGTTATTTGGAAGATACAGAGTATAATTATAATTTGAAGAGACAGTTTTACTTTTGTTAGGGCAGTAGCATGGAGGGAGCAGGGCCCTTCCAGACACCTTAACATAGCCATGTGTCTTCTCAAGGGGGAAAGGAATCTCCACCTCTGGTGCCCGCTGTAGCAGGAGTCTGGCCCACCAGCTAATTGTTCCGTCAGTCCCAACTCTGGAGTGGCTTTGCAGGAGGGAGAAGGAGCAAAAGAGAGCGGATGAGTCAGAGAAGTAGCTCAGCTGGGGCTGTGCCCATTATTCTGAATAGAATCCTTAGAAAGTGATAATATGATCTGGACTATGTTCCCTTTTCCAGGGACCTTTTTCTGAGATGGGATCACCATTTAGGGGATCCCTAAGATCAAGAGAGTCATGGCTTTATCAGAGCTGCACTGCCAGGGAGGAAGGGATTCCCCAGGGAGATAGGGACTCCCATGGATCCTTGGGGACCACCAGGGTTTCTGGAAGGGTCCCAAAGCCTGTCCCCTAATGGTATACAGAGGTAAACAGTATGGATCTTGTGGAAGGGCTCCTCAGACAGAACACCTCCCTCTGTGCCCCTCCTGTGGGATCATCCATCTGACCTTCCTTTTTATTTATTTTTCTCTCCCTTCACAACAAGGCCCATTCATAACAGACCCTTTAGAAGCCTGAGCTCACTACAGTGACCTGAATGGTGCCAACAGAAGCTGAACTGTCATGGTGTAAGGAAGGAGCATTTTCGCCCCTGGTGCACTGAGTCATCGTGCCTGCAGAGGTTCAGGTTTAATGATAAAATTCTATTCCAAGCTGTTGAGCATTTGTGTTCACTCAGTGTAATGTCTCAGGCTGCACTATCTATCATTGGTATTATTTCCCTGGATGATTGTTTCATATTTTATTAGAAATGACAGCTCTATTATTAACAAGAAAAAAATATGGCATGAAAGAAGAATACAACTAATAGCATTAAGAGCCAGGTGCTGAAGGATATGAAGGTTTTATCTGGTGACACATAGGAAATGGCTGTTTCTGTAAAATATTTGCTACTTGAATGGTTTATTAAAGCTGATGCCAGTGTTACAATTACCACCAATTATTTTGTCATAGTGTCGATTCCATTTAAAGTGAGAAAGTCAGTGATGAAAACCATAGCCACTTGAAAACTAAATGCAGATAAAGACAGTTTTACTCTGGGGGATGGAGGGAGGCTAATGATGCCTCAAACGATTGGTAATCATATATGAAGATTTTCCTCTCTACATTAATAGTTCAAATCCCTTCCTGGCAGTAGTCAAGGCACTATATATCACTAGGTGGTTTATGGTGGCCCATGTGAAATAAGTTGGTAGTCAACATCCTAGTGGGCAAATGCCCAGATCCAAAAAATCATCATTCTAATTGGTAATTGTAGGCAGTTTCACTCAAGAAGCCAAAGTGTAGAATGGACATGTAGACTAATCTATCTGCTCACACCAAGAAGTAACCTCTTGGAGAAAGGTAGCTCTCCTGCCTGTTCTGTGAGGTAACAGAGATTCTCAAACAGACTGACATGTGTTGTTAGCTTTTCTTTTTATGTAAGTAGTAATAAGAGTTTTAAAGCATGCCTTCACTACATCATTTATTAAATGTAACCCCTAACAATTCCCAGTCCACAAAAACCTTTATCTTCAATGGGGTAGTGCTTTGAACTCAAGCTCATTGGCCCAAAATAGGGTGAAGTTAACACAATTCAGCTGCTGCCACCACTCTGCAGTCTGGATGCAGGCTAGTGCCACCTGAGTGCACAAGTCCTCTACTATCTTCCTACAATTCTCTCTGTGTCCAAAAAAAGACAGACAATTTTTCCCACAATACACTGGGCAAAAGAATTCATTTTTATTATATGTGATATGCCCCCAGAAGTCTTAAAGCTTTTCTATGCAGGGAAGTTTATTGGCACAAGTACATTGTATAGTTATACTAGTATAACTTCTCCTGTGGACACATTTATTCAAGAGTGTCCATATGGGGAGTTACACCAATATAACTATAGCAGTACAGTTATATAAATGTAGTAATGCCAGTAATTTTCCCAGATAGACAAACCCTTAATACTACCCAAAAGTAAGTGCAGGGCCTGTGTAGACACAGCAACACAAATGTTATTTCACAGGGTGTCTGCTCTCACTTCAAGCTAGGCTAACTCAAGAAGAGTAACTCATGAAGGTAACTTAAATTAACTCTGCAGTGAAGACATATCTTTTTCTCTAACCCTGTCTGACAGACAGGGTGTCAGAAACTAGGACATGGGCAGTCAGGCCCAATGGCTGGAACAGGAGCTCAAACACCAGAGCCAAGAATCAGAGCTGAAGTCAGAGGCCAGAGCCAAAGTCAGGCATTGGAGTTGAGGGTCACAGCTGGGAAATGCAGAGCGAGGCAAGGCAGGAGATTAAGCACAGTAGCTATCACAATCAAGCGTAATGGCCACCAAATTGCTGAGGCTGCTCGGCTTAAGAGCTGGTCTGTTGACTCCTCCTATCACTCAGATGGTATAGCCAAGGAAGCTGTGCTCATTAGGTTGCCTAAATACTGATTCTGCTATTGGCCCTGATTCCTGACAGCTGGGCCACAACCAGAAAGCAGGGGGTTAGCTCCCAGTTAAACCTTCCTTGCTGCTTCCCACAACAGAGGGCTTGTCTACACTGACAATGCTGTACAGGTGCAGCTGCATGAATGTTGTGCTTAGCAAAGCCGCTTCCTACGCTGATGGGATAGCCTTGGCTCAAGTACTCCACTGTCCTGAGAGGCAGCAGCTAGGACCTATTGACATAGTGCTGTCTGCACTGAGGGTTAGGTTGGTATAATTACATTGCTCAGGGGTGTGGAAAGTGAGGCAGACATACCAAAATAAGTTTGCAGTGTAGCCCAGAGCTGAGTCAGGATGGCTGATTGTTGGAAAATGGAGCTAGTATGGGTTCATTCAGGAGCTACTGACTGAATGGCAAGAAAGGCAGAATCTGCCCGCTCCATAGGGCACAAAATAAGCTGCAAGATTTTTTGTTTCATCTGCCATGGTCTTTCCCTTTTTGTTAGCTGACCTTTGGAACGCAAAACTGCATCTGTTTAAAATGGTGCCTATCTGGTAGCAAGGCTTCCTGTTGGCAAAGAGAAATACCACAATGGGCATCTTCCACCCTCTGTAATCTCAGGCTCATTATGCCCAAATCCTCATAGAATATCAGGGTTGGAAGGGACCTTAGGAGGGCATCTAGTCCAACCCCCTGCTCAAAGCAGGACCAATCCCCAACTAAGTCATCCCAGCCAGGGCTTTGTCAAGCCTGACCTTAAAAACCTCCAAGGAAGGAGATTCTACCACTTCCCTAGGTAACCCATTCCAGTCCTGTACAAGGAGGCCACCTCTTTTGGTCCAGATTTTTAAAGCTGTTTAGACACTACTATGTTCCTTGTCTAAAGCCTAACTGATTAAGGCAGCTGCATCTCATTTTCTAAAGGGATTTAGGCACTTGAGTCTAAAATTCATTTCTCAGCTAGGTCTAGTTTGGCCTTGACAAAGTCACTGCGGCTTTGAATTGCAATAGGAGAGCTATCAATTCAAGGAATCCTAGTATCTTGGGATTAGGTTCTTCAAGAAAATGTTAAACTTTTCTCTGTCTTGGTCCAGGGCCTCACACAAAATAAGATCACATTGCTATATGATTTGTATGCTGGGTGTTGAGTTTAAATTTATTTTCTGTCTGATCACAATCATACAAATTCACATGTGTGTGGTCCTAATTAGGAAGGGTCTGGTAGATCCTTTTTATTCCATGCCCCTGGGCCAGGGCTCTGGAAAGAGATTTTAGGAACTCTGTCCCCCTGCTGTCTCATTCCATACAAAAACAGATTACTTGTGGAAATACTCTAATATGCAAGCTTAAATTTTACTTTCTGCAATGGTTTGTATGAATAGAATTCAATCATTCAAATATTTGTGGAAAACATTCATAAAGGAGGTGAACACAGCTAAACCAAGTTTCAGCGTATACTTTCACAAAGCTTTTTTTCACTATATACCCAGGTTTAGCTATGGAATAAGTGCTATATGGGGAGAAAAATAGAATTTAGTAACTGAATTAAAATAGAATTTAATAAGTAAGGCATCTCTGGAAGTGGGTTTGGCCACATTTTCCACAGCATCTTCCTAATTTATGCATGCAACTATGCATGCGCAAACATTTTGACTAAGCTTATCAGCAGTGTATCTGAAAACTGGGTAACTGTGCACCTGATTCCATCAATCTGCATGTGCAATTCTGCATGAATAAAAGAGGCACGTGCTTTTTTCAGTGCAAAACCACAGTCTGGTTTGAAATCTGCTGTAAGTGTAGTCCTAGAAGTTACTGAATTATGGAAATGAAACTGGATTTACATTGCATAGGGAAAAGAAAAAAAGAAAAAATGTAACAAGTTGTAAGGAATGTGTTTATATCATCTAGCAGAAAATACTGAGCAGGTAATGGAAGAAACACAGAAGAGCAAAGAGATTTCTGAAAAAACAACAACCCAAGATCATTCTTCAGGACAGGCCATGAAAAGGGCATCTAGCTCCTAACAGCATTTTCTAGTTAGCATTCAACACCACCGCTTACCCTCAAGGATGTTCTCTAGGCTCTGATCAGACAAACAAGATTCTGCAGGCACGCATTCAGCGCACAGATGTCTGCCTTGACCACAATGCAGCTACCAGGAGTGACATATTTGTTATTTAGAATGTCTCTAAAACCAATGAAACAAATATCCTATTTCAATAGTTATTGGGCCTTGGGTGTGCTTTATAAATATTAACATTGGAGGATTTTCAATTAGGCAGATGAGAAACAGACAAATTGTTATCATATCACAATGTTATAACTTGTGAGGTTTTTATTTTTATTAAATGAAATATCAGCTAGATAAGCTTCCATTCCCATAGCTCAAGCTTCCCTGGGAAAGCAGAATAGCATCCTGAAGGAAACACAGTCACGTCCTTAGTTTCTCTCTAGGTTCTTATATAGCCTTTGTCACTGTAGTTACTGAGACCTTTTTAGTCATTATCCTCACTACTCCCCATTTAGGCAGCATTATCCCCATTTAACAGATGAGGGAAACGAGGCACAAAAAGATTCAATGACTTGCTCAATTTACAGTCAGTGCTGTACCAGGAACAGCATCTGGCTGCCCTATTTCCTCATACACTGTATGTCTTCCAAGCTCAGAGCTTCCATCTGCACTGCAGTCACACTGAATGCATGTGTGTGGCTAAATGTGTCTGGCTCAAAGTAAGGGATATCAGTTTATCTAGACAAGCCTTTTGATAAATTATATCCTCATGCGTCTAGGAACAAAATAACAGGTACTATGCTTTAGTAGTACAGCCAGAATTTCTAAACTGCCCACTGCCACCTCCCCTCCAGGCCGAGACTGTGATTACTTGACACTGCAACAGAGGGTGGGATGTTAAGTGAAGGAGTAGTTTTAAAATCATTTATCTTGAGTGAAGTATTTGATAATGTAGGAATTTCTTGCTAATCTGAGGGTGGGTTAATGCTGAGTAATATTTCAGGTTGCTGCAGGCATTGGACATGCTCATGCTAACAGCTCTAGACACAGAGTACTGTGTGCCAGCTGAGTGATATTCCCTAAAGCAGCAAAACTGTCCATGCATTGGCCTAGATTGCTATTAGAAACACATTCTTCCAGAGGGAAAGACTGACCCTTCGGAAAACAGCACCATGGCCTCACATTTTGTTGAGAAAGACAATTGGTAAAACAGAGAGACTTCCAAAAATTGTAAAAGAAATAATACATTTGAGAACAGTGGGTTTTGGAGACTGTTTTCTGATCTTTATCCCAGACTTTAACCAAATTTAGAACTGTGCCGTCTTTCCATTAAAATGACAGCCCACAGCATCTGCATCTCCAAATACCCATTCTCAGCTGATTCAGTTAGGAGTACTTCCAAAATATTCTTGGGTATATTAGGATTTCATAAGGCCTCAGAGGGAAATGTAAAAAGAAGTGATGTATTCTCATGGCTTGCCCCCTAAATTTAGTATCCATATGAATGCCAGCTACTTTTGGAAATGGGTAGCAACACTCTAGTGTCTTAGACACTAAGGGATGCAGAAGGGATTGAAGGCAGTAATTGACTCCTATAGGTCAGTCTTTCAAAAGCACTTAAAAGACTGCAGCGAACAAAACAGAAGTGTGACGGGGCATTTGGTAAGGGCAACACTAGAGAAAGTTGCAGGTGTGCACCTCTCTCAGGAATCAGTATATGCTGCGTGCAGCAAATGTCCCAAATCAGTGTCAATTTTAATGGCCTTGCGTTAGGAGGGTTAGCAGTCAAAATATTAAAAAGTGTTCATGAATCTTAGGTGACTCAGTTACTAGGTGCTCAACTTCAAGATACCCTGAGCCCTACTCTAAAGGTGCTGAGGACCTTATTTTTTAAGCCAACTAGAAAGGATTTTCTGATTTTATAGCAGCTGCAAATTCCCTGAGCTTTTGTTACAGTCTCTCTGACTTAGTATACTTTCTACCAGTACTCACAGTGAGATTCAGCCCTCATACACAAGTCTTATTACTCAGACTTCTAGCAGGATACTGAGGCTGATCTGTACATAGATTTTGTACTGGTATAAGTATTTTGGTATTTATTTCCCTTCTTGTATAGTAATAGTGATGCACGTCCTTTTAGATCAGTATAATTGTGTTTGCTCCAGGGAGAGCTGTACCACTTTCTCAATACCAGTTTAGTTAAAATAGCATAATCTGTGTGTGCAGACAAGCCCTAAATTAGACTTGGAGGAGGAAAAAAAATCAGTCCTTTAAAGCATGGTCAGGACATAGTGTCTTCTGTATTGGAGACGACAGTCCATAGATGAAACTGGGGCCACTGGACACCCTGACAGATGCTTTTGGAACTACTTGC
Organism: Dermatemys mawii; assembly: GCA_007922305.1. Lineage (NCBI taxonomy): Eukaryota > Metazoa > Chordata > Testudines > Dermatemydidae > Dermatemys > Dermatemys mawii. The sequence goes on from ML677366.1 coordinate 19,256,553, forward strand.
CCTTCTCTGTCACTTCCCCAGCTTTTCTTCTCCAGTTGCCATATTGGAGGCAGCACAGATCACCTCTTCACATAGTGCACAAAGTACTCATGCATAGCCAGCCTTTTACAGCACCTTTGTCTCTCTACAAAACCCCATCATTGGATTTAAATGGTAGGAGGGTGAATTCCATCCTGATGATTATTGATGGGTTTGGATAAGCTGTTGGTGTTATTTGCAGAACAAGATGAAATTTTCTGCAGTACATTAAAATGTAAATGTCAATAAAGAAAACAATAATTGTGTGCCCATAATTTTGCTGATTACAGAACACAGCTTGCAGCTCTCTAAATTATAGTTTGCAGAGACATCATCTCAAATCTCTTAATCTCTTCACTTCTTTTGGAGCATCCATTCACATGGATTTCCTCTCCGCAGCAGAAACAGAGCAATGTAAAATTCAGTTTTCGCATAATCTGTGAAAGCTATATACCGTACACATCATATACAGGAGAACCTCAGAGTTACGAGCACAATCTCAGTAAGGGAGGTTGTTCATAGCTCTGAAATGTTTGTAATTGCACAAAACATTATGGTTTACTTTTAAAAGTTTACAACTGAACATTGACTTCATACGGCTTTGAAACTTTACTATGCAGAAGAAAAATGCTGCTTTTAACCACCTTAATTTAAATGAAACAAGCACAGAAACAGTTTCCTGACCTTGTCAAATCTTTTCTTAAATTTTCCCTTTGTTTTTTAGTAGTTTACATTTAACACAGTACTGTGCTGTATTTGCTGTTATTTTTCTTTTGGTCTCTGCTGCTGCCTGATTACATACCTCCAGTTGCAAAGGAGGTGTGTGGTTATTAGTTTCACCTGAGACCAAAAGCAATGAAGTAACATCTAATTGGTTCATACTGTGCTCATCACCATGGCAATCTCAGTAATTTACAAAGTTGTATTAAATCAACAGGGGATCAAACTGCAAGTTTCTCTCTTGGCTATCCTGTCAGCTGACCAGCATGAGGGCAGTATACCCCAGTAGCTGGAGCCGGCAGTAGGCCTAGTGGCCAGAGTCATAGTCAGTCGTCAGAGCCAGTGGAGGTGGGAGGGGAGGCCAAAACCAGAGACTAGGAACTGGATACCAGAGACAGGCTGGAGTCCGGAGTCAGAAGCCATAGCCAAGACTCAAAACAGAGACTGGGGAGCAGGAAAGGAAGGGCTCAAGGCAGGGATGGGATAGAGGCAAGGCTGGGTGCAAGGCAGGAGCCAGGTAACACAGGAGCAGGCATGGTACTGGATATGATCATGAAGGAGCCAGCAAACTGTTGCTGGCTTAAGAACCAGCCTGCTAGCCTTGGCAGCCATTCAGGTTGCATGGCTGATCAGGCAGGTGCTACAGGCCAGCAGTACTCAGAAGGCTGGCTGGAGACAAGCTCTGCTGCAGGCCCCCATTCCCAACATTGTCTTTCTTTGGCAAGTTTTTCCCCTTTTCTTTGTTGTTGTTGTTTAAGATCATAAGCAATAATCACCACCATTGTGGATCTTGCACTTTGTAGGGAAGGAGTTCAGATTTGCAGTCACTCTTAGCTCTGGTGAATGAGGGAACCGCAGCTATGGGCTAGCAGCCAAGGATCTGTCCCCTGTTCCCCATTGGCTCACTCTTGTCATCATTGCATGCAAAGCCATAGAGCAGATCTTGGTCAGAAGGCGCCTCTTGAAATATCCTATGCAGACTGGTTTTAGGGTTACAGGAATCAATATTTCATGGGGAATCAGTTTGGTAATCTGAGGTCGGGGACGATGTGCTTCTGATGACCTGTGGTGCTCAGCAGATGAGCTGCCAGGGTTATATCAATGACCAGTGTCTTTCATTAGAGAGAGGCTATTTTGTAATTCTCCTCTCCCCCGTCCACCCCAAGTATTTTCTACTAGAAATCCTTAATGAAAAGTCTGGTCTCACTAAGCTGCCTGCACAAAGACGTTCAATTAAGAATCACAACAGAACCTCCAATCTAAAGTGCAAGGGTTATTCGGTCTACAGACTCATTCAGACCTTGGTCTTTCATAGGTTTCAAATGATTTTATCACAATTTCCTGATTACATCCCCAAACTACACTCTACAATTTGAAAATCAAACAAGGCTAAGTTTTTAACAAAATAGCTCTTAAAATAGCTTGCATGCTGGTAAATTATTCCATACTATGTAGTACCACATACCGGCAATCAATCATGCTCAGCTCTCTTCTTTTCTGTCTTCCCCCACGGCACTGTTTGCTTCCTTTATAAAGGGAGAACCACTCCCACCCTAATCTACTCATTAAACACACTCATTAACTCAGCATCTGTACCTTGTTAACACAATCCTTGCTACAACAGTAATGTACTTTCTTGTTCTGTGAGTGTGCAAAATCTTAACTATTCAAGTTCAGGGTCAAGCAGCTGGTTCTGCACAAAAGTTATATTAGTAGACACTCTAAATTTCACAATGTTTTGTCATATGCTGCTAAAGATGATCCATGGAGCTTCAAGGACATGTTGGAAGGGCTGTATCTGATACAGAACAGAATGTTTACAGAGATCTACTCTAACACTGATGTATACCTCCATAAGTTTTACTGGTTAGAGTTCCTTCTTTTAAAATTAAACTGGAGAAGATGCTAAAAAAAAAATAATACACCGTAGATAGCAGGTCAGTGTTGGCAGGAAATGGACTGGCTGATCTAATATGTCTTTACCATGTCATATAAAGTAATCTATGATGTTTTGGAATCCACTTTTCTTATTAATTTTATATACATAAATATTTAGTCAATACTATACTTCTTTTTGCATCACTAGAACTGCAGCTCTTTTCTAGTTGATAATTAGTTAGTTTGTTGCTTCATTTTTTGGACTATACTGACAACATCTCCAGAATAACCCATTTTATTCAGATGTGAAACAGCATGAAGGCACTTAAGAAGCCAACTCAAAGAGTTCCTCCTTCACAAGCATTTAGGTCTTGAGCAGTCCAGGCAAACAATGCTCATTACAACAAAGCTTAAACTTGTTCTTCATAATAATTGTATAAACAACACTAGCTGTCTGTTTAATTTTAAAAACAGCAAAAAATGTCTACCTCCCTCTCCAATTCTTATAAGAAGTTTTGAAGTTTAAATCTCCTCAGGGTGATAGATATGCTTGATTTGATCTGCTTAGCTCTTGGAAGTCCAACACCCCGTGCTGCCTGGGATCCCTATGGACAGCTCTGTCTGTCATTAAGGAATTTTTTTCCCTGAGAACCCCTTGTAACATTTTGCGAACCCCCATTGGTTCACGTACCTGAGTTTGGGAACCACTGATCTATTGCCTACAGTGGATGCAAGCAATGAGTGCCCATTGGTCAACTGGTGTTCAAACCAGTTTAACAGCTAGTAGAGATGGAACATCTCCATTTTCAGCACTGTTACAGAAAACATGACTGAGACCTAGTGAAGAAACATGGTTTCACTCATGCTTTCTTTAACAATGTTCAATATGATTTTGTCCCATCTATGCTGGGAGCTGAATTATTTTAAACATGATGGGGAGACCAAAAGGGCCCTTGCTGAAAGCCACTAGCAGTAAGAGATCATTCTCCTAGTACAGGTGGACCCATGAATCCCTCTCCAATCCTCATTTTCACACCTGCTTCCATGTTGCCCTTTAGATTTAGAGCCATCTCCATTTTCTTGTGCATCAAACAGCCTTCTTCAAATTTATCCTGAAGACAAATTCTTCCTCAAAGTTCTTCAGCGGTGATCAGAATATGTTCCTAGACTGCCTCATGCTCATAAGAGCACCTGCTACACATATGTGTCCTTAATTGTCATCTCTCTCTACACTACACAGTAAGCTTCTTGTTGCAAAGTCTGTGTCTTTTCTACAACACTGAGCATAACTTGCGTGTATGAGGGAAAGGCATATCAATAGATTTCAACTAGTTTAACTGTGTGAGACTTTTATAGAATATCAGACACACTTGCACATTTGTAACATGGCTCTAATAGTGACAAAGAGTCCTGTGGCACCTTAAAGACTAACTAAAATTTTAGAGCATAAGCTTTCATGGGCTAATAACCACTTCGTCGGATGCATGCAGTGGAAGTATCCAGGGGCAGGTATAAACAGGTAGGCAAGAACCAGGTGGGAGATAACAAGGTTAGTCCAATGAGGCTGAACCAGCTTGTTATCTCTAATCAGGGAGGGTGAGGTGTTTCTCTAGCAGCTGAACTGGAGGTGTGAATAGCGAGAGAAGAGAAGCTGCTTTTGTAGTTAGCTAGCCACTCGTAATCTTTGTTCAATCCTTGACTGATTGTATCAAATTTGCAAATGAATTGCAGCTCTGCAGTCTCTCTTTGCAGTCTGGACTTGAAGTTTTTTTGCTGCAGAATGCTGACCTTTAAATCTTTTATGGTGTGTCCAGTGAGGTTGAAGTGCTCTCCTACAGGTTTTTGAATATTGCCATTCCTGATATCTGATCTGTGTCCATTTATCCTTTTTTGTAGGGACTGTCCAGTTTGGCCGATGTACATAGCAGAGGGACATTGCTGGCACATAATGGCGTATATTACATTGGTAGATGTGCAGGTGAATGAACCAGTGATGGTGTGGCTGATCTGGTTTGGTCCTGTGATGGTGTTGCTGGTATAGATGTGTGGGCAGAGTTGGCATCGAGGTTTGTTGCATGGATTGGTTCCTGAGTTAGAGTTATTATGGCGTGGTGTGCTGTTGCTGGTGAGAATATGCTTGAGGTTGGCGGGTTGTCTGTAGGCCAGGACTGGCCTGCCTCCCAAGGCCTGTGAAAGTGAGGGATTGTTGTCCAGGATGGGTTGTCGATCACTGATGATGCGTTGGAGAGGCTTTAACTGAGAACTGTAGGTGATGGTCAGTGGTGGTCTGTTTTCTTTCTTGGGCTTGTCTTGCAGCAGCAGACTTCTGGGTACACATCTGGCTCTGTTGATCTGTGTCCTTATTTCCTTGTGTGGATATTGTAGTTTTGAGAAAGCTTGGTGGAGATCTTGTAGGTGTTGGTCTCTGTCTGAGGGGTTGGAGCAAATACGATTGTACCTCAGTGCTTGGCTGTAGACAATGGATCGTGTGGTGTGTCCGGGATGGAAGCTGGTGGCATGAAGGTAGGTATAGCTGTCGGTAGGTTTTCGGTATAAGGTGGTGTTGATGTGGCCGTCATTAATTTGCACGGTGGTGTCCAGGAAGTGGACCTCCCGTGTAGACTGGTCCAGGCTGAGGTGGATGGTGGGGTGGAAGCTGTTGAAATCATGGTGGAATTCCTCCAGAGTTTCTTTCCCATGGGTCCAGATGATGAAGATGTCATCAATGTAGCGTAGATAGAGGAGGGGCGTGAGTGAACGAGATTTGAGGAAGCGTTGTTCCAGGTCAGCCATAAAGATGTTGGCATACTGTGGGGCCATGCGGGTGCCCATAGCGGTGCCACTGGTCTGGAGGTATATATTGTCACCAAATTTGAAATAATTGTGTGTGAGGATAAAGTCACAGAGCTCAGCAATCACTTGTGCTGTGGCATCATCAGGGATACTATTCCTGACAGCTTGTATTCCATCTTTGTGTGGGATGTTTGTGTAGAGAGCCTCTACATCCATAGTGGCTAGGATGGTGTTTTCTGGAAGGTCACCAATGCATTGTAGTTTTCTCAGGAAGTTGGTGGTGTCACGGAGATAGCTGGGAGTGCTGGTGGCGTAGGGTCTGAGTACAGTGTCCACATATCCAGACAGTCCTTCAGTGAGAGTGCCAATGCCCGAGATGATGGGGTGTCCAGGATTTCCAGGTTTGTGGATCTTGGGTAAAAGATAGAATAACCCCGGTCGGGGTTCTAAGGGTATGTTAATTTGTTCCTGTGTTAGTGTAGGGAGTGTCCTGAGTAGACGGTGCAGTTTCTTAGTATATTCTTCAGTGGGATCTGAGGGAAGTGGCCTTTAGAAATTGGTGTTGGAGAGTTGTCTGGTAGCCTCCTTTTGGTAGTCAGACCTGTCCATGATGACAACAGCACCTCCTTTATCAGCCTCTTTGATTATGATGTCAGGGTTGTTTCTGAGGCTGTGGATAGCATTGTGTTCTGCTCGACTTAGGTTGTGAGGCAGGCAATATTGTTTTTCCACAATTTCTGCCTGTGCACGTTGGCGGAAGCATTCTATGTATAGGTCCAGACTGTCATTTCGACCCTCAGGAGGAGTCCATGTGGAGTTCTTCTTCTTGTGCTGCTGGTGGGATGATGTCTGTGTACTAGTGCGCTGTTCTATGTAGTCTTGAAAGTATTCTTTGAGTCGGAGACGGCAAAAGTAGGCTTATGAAAAGAGATCTGCCTCTATACACAATTTGGGGGACTGTTCTCCTTTCAGCACTTGCACCTCACTCTTGATAGTGATAATGAGAGTTACTAGCATCTTCAGTGAAGAATATAGCCCTTTGACCTTTTATTTTCTTTGTTCTCAGCTACTTGAAGAAATGCATATGACTTTCTGCTTTATCAAATATTTAAATGAAGGTAGGCACATATATTTTATTGTAGGCTGTTTTATGTTTTTACACTTTTGTTAAATAATAGATAGCAGAATACACACTGGAGCACAGTGTTTTAAAATGTATCCATAATTCTGTTTATTGATAGTAATGAGCGTTATATCTATGGAATTTCAAACACCATCAACTTACATGTAAATAACTAAATTATGCATAAGAGAATTACAGCTAATATACTGAGAGACTACTCTTGACCTTTTAAATGAATAGTACTTGTTCATAATAGAAGCTATGAGACCAACCATAACCAATTAAATTAATTGCTGTAAAACTTGAAGGGGAGAAGAGGTAGATGTTTACAATGTATAAGCAATACACATGGAGATATTTGTGAAGCATTTAAACAGTTAGTTTGTGCATCTCTTTGCTTGCTTTGGTCTTCCAAGAAGAATAATGTCCTGGTTTCCTTGACCTGCTCTCCCACCAGTTCTGGCCTCGCCTTTCCATTGCTCTCACTAGCAGAGCTGGTTGGACATGTAGAAGGCTGGATGCTGCAAGCTTGGCAAGGATATAGCAATGACCATGCTGTCCCTGAAAGATGGGTGAGCTCCAGGAGACAATCCCTGGCAGTTACTTCTGAGAAGTGGCAAACAGCCCCTTATTCAGAATTTGCCTAATACTGAACCCTCTAGATTTTAAGCCATAAATTTGTATATGGCCAACATTCCTATCAAAGTCACTGTGATTTTTTTTTGCACAAGGCTGAATAAGGACTTCAGGGTTTGGCCCTTTTTATCTAATTAGATATAACAATGTCCCTTCAGAATCACTATTTAGACAGAATAGAAGTGTATTTACACAGCCATGTTGAGATCCAGAACTGGGTGTCACCAAAATCAGATACAGGTGAAATATCTTCTAGTGTAAAGTTTTACAGCAGGATGATGAACAAACATCAGGCTATAATGCGGTACATTTATGCAAGATATGGGAAACAGAAGCACTGTGACCTTCAGGCTGGAAGTAATGGGAATATCTTGTGCTGCACAGAAAACAGGTGTAGTACATAGATTTAAATGAGGGACCAAACCAGGAGAATAAGTAATATAATGCTACTTGAAATCCAATACTCTCTTCACTTCTGGAAATTAAACATATTTCACAGATAAGGTTATTTATTAGTTAGGCTTCTCAATCTTTACTCAGAGCTTCTGAGTTTGGAATCTTTCATTTTCTGGTGAACATTTTCATGGCTGAATCTTTATCCCAGAACTAAACAGTGCTGGGTACAGCATAATTAGCTGTGCAATAATAATGAATGAATAGATTAAAGTAACTCGGAACTGTCTTTTGTTCTTGTGGCTTCTATTTCTTCTGCACAGCAATGTGTTCTGGAGTTCTTGTTTCCTTCTTTTTCATTATTACTAATATTATGGCATTTCTATGATTCTAATGGCAGGGGTAGGCAACCTATGGCACGTGTGCCAAAGGCAGCACATGAGCTGATTTTTAGTGGCACTCACGCTGCCTGGGTCCTGGCCACCAGTCTGGGAGTCTCTGCATTTTAATTTAATTTTAAATGAAGCTTCTTACACATTTTTAAAACCTTATTTACTTTACATACAACAATAGTTTAGTTCTATATTACAGACATAGAGAGAGATCTTCTTAAAATGTGTGACTGGCATGCAAAACCTTAAATTAGATTGAATAAATGAAGACTCAGCACACCACTTCTGAAAGGTTGCTGACCCCTGGTCTATGGCCTAAGAAACCAAGCTGCACTTTTACCAATAAAATTTGTCTTCTGTCAACAGTTCTTTGCATGCATCCACATTAAATATTGAGTCCTAGTGGCAAAACCTGACTTTGTTGACGGCAAATTACTATTTTTCCTAGTGGAGTAGGTCCTCTACCAGCATTGGTCCACCAGTACAGTCCATGTACAGATGCCGCCTTACCTGTACCATTAAAGTTGTGCAGTTCTTTCACATACATCACTCCCTTTGACTCTAGAGCACAATCCTTGCATGTTTGGTTTGCATGTTTGGCTTCAGGCCACTCTGTTTCAGATTCTATCTGCCCTGCTGATTATACTCAAATTTAAGTAATTTTTTGTTGCGATAACTATCACAAAGAAAATCCTCCCCAATGCAGAGGACCAAGTTATTCCCCATTTATAGACCCTAAATAAGACATACATTGTGTAGAGACCTCCTCATGCTGGCTTTCTGCACAGGGGTGAATGACACGATCCCAGAACAATCACAAACATGATAATAGCTCCCATCTGTCCTGGGGCTGGTTCTAGTCAATATCTTCATAAATGATTTGGATAAAGGCACTGAGATGATACCAAGCTGGAAGGGGTTGCAAGCGCTTTGTTGGACAGAATTAGAATTCAAAGTGATCTTGACAAATTTGAAAAATGGTCTGAAATAAATATGAAACTGAATAAGGACAAGTGCAAAGTACTACACTAACGAAAGAATAAGTGGTTGCATAAACACAAAATGGGAAAGGATTGCCTCAGAAGGAATAATGCAGAAAAGGATCTTGGGGTTATAGTGGATCACAAACTAAATATGAGTCAACTATGTACTACTGTTGCAAAAAAAATAAATGCTAACAACATTCTGGGGTGTATTAGCAGGAATGTTGTAAGCAAGACATGAGCAGTAATTCTTTCACTCTATTCAGCACTAATAAGACCTCAAGTTGAGTAGTGTTTCCAGTTCTGGCCACTACATTTCAGGAAAGATGTGAACAAACTGAAGAAAGTCCAGAGGACAGCAAAAAAAAAATGACTACAGATCTAAAAACCATGATTTCTGAGGAATGATTGAAAAAAATGGTTTGTTTAGTCTGGAGAAGAGAAGACTGAGGGGGAACATGATAACAATCTACAAATACATAAAAGACTGCAATAAGGAGGTTAGTGATAAATTGTTCCCCTTAACCACTAAGGACAAGAAGAGAAGTAATAGCCTTAAATTGCAGCAAGGGAGATCCTAACTGTAAGAGCAGTTAAACACTGGAACAAATTACCTTGGGAAGTTGCAGAATCTCCATCAGGGAGATCTCCTGTCAGAGATGATCTAGATAACACTTAGTCTTGTCTCAGTGTAAGGGACTAGACTAGATGACTTTCTGAAGTCCTGTCCAGGCTTACAGTTCTATGATTCTGTGATTCCTTCTGCCACCGAAGTCAATGGCAAAACTCTCATTGATTTCATTAGCACAGGAGCGGTGACTGTGGGCAGGCGGGGGATGGGGGGCGCTGTGCTGGTGGAGGGTCCCTCTGTAAAAGGGAAGGGTCTGATGTGGAAGACAGGCTCAGGATCAGCCTGCCCTGGCAGTAGAGCATAGAGGACACTAAGACCCTGCGGCGACAGTTGCTGCAGAGAGACAGCATGGAGCTGCACAGGAAAGACAGGGACACTCTGCTCTGGGACCCAGGGAGGTGCATGGAGAAGGGGTAAGTAGAGTGCAGGAACAGGGGGACACCCTGACATTAGCCTCCTCTTTCCCTCCCTGCCCAGCAAGCAGGAGGCTCCCAGGAGCAGCTCCAAGGCAGAGGGCAGGAGCAGCACATGGCAGTGGGGGAAGGGACATCTAAACTGCTGGCAATTGATAGCCTGCTGGGCAGCTCCTGCACAGGAAACTTAGGGGAGCGGAAAGCTGATGGGGGGCTTTCTTTACACCCTGGTTCCAAGCCCCCACCAGGTAGCTGCAATGAGCTGCTCTTCCTGCAAGCAGTGGACAAAAAAGGTGGCTGCCAAACAACGTAAGAAGGGAGCATTGCACAACTTCAAACAAGCATGTTCCCTAATTGATCAGCAAAGTAACAACGATAACCGGGACGACTTTAAGTAAGGAGTTCCTGTATATTCAAAGCATTGTCCCGTTGACTTCAGTAGCAGAACTTTATGATTGCAAGTGAGAACTTCTTAGAAACAAAAGATCCTGCTCCTCTTTCCCCGCCCCCTTTCATCTTAACCAGTGTTGCTGAATGGCTTCAATGGACTATTTCAAATACAATATATCTCCTTTGTGGAAAACTTCTGTAGAGATTATTAAGGATGAAACCATTGGGTTTCATACAGAAATGTATTTGGTGTCTAGAGTTATTGCTCTCAAAGTCTATAGAATGAAATTTTTTCTATATTGTTCTATAGCACAGCTATCCTTTTCTTATTAAAGTCTACAGGATGGTCCAAAAACCCTGTTAACTAAATGTTCAATTCCACAGGCCTTTTTCACTGGGGCTATCATAAGTGAAAAGGCAATCAGGTCCCCTTTTTTTATTCAGCTAATCCATATAATACAAAATGGGAGAAAAAATATGGAAAATGTATACTATTTAAGCAGAACTGTCTCTAAATAGAATGTTTTCTAAGCGTTAACAACTCTCTGAAATATTCTTTTGAATTTTGCAAAGCCGGTTAAATTTCTGTGAGAGTCAGTACAATTAAGCTGTAGCCTGTAACACTTCCTGCTTTTTATATCTGAGTTTGTAAATCTTGAAGCTGCCTACCCTAACAATTAACTTTAACACAGTCTTGCAATTCAACATAAAAGTTAGGTTCCAAAAGACAGCCTTAAAATAACTGGCTTTAGCTCTCCAGAGCTGCACCAATTTCTATGCCACTCAAGATAATTATGCTGTAACACTCCCTAACCTTTTTAAAAATGAAAATTCAATTAAATTCCTTTCCTGCAAATTTATTAAAAAAAAATGATTGCACTTCAGTATGGTCTGGATGTAACTGCCCGGTTCCTGTACAGAAGCTTCAGGGACTTCAAAAGAAATCAGGTAAGGCATGAGCATGCTCTTTCAATCAACCAATTTTTCAAATGTATAAGAATAAAAATTACATATTTTGTATCACTAACAGAAGACCACATTTTGTTCATTATCTACAAAAGAAAATCTATCACAACCAAATGGTGCTTTATTATCAAAGTACCTCAAAGATTCCTCATATTAGAGAGATGTAGCTAGCAAATTGGCCAGACCTTGAAACTGGGGATAACATGAAATAGCTGCTATTTGCAGATTAGGTGCCTCCAAACATGGGTATTTGTCATAGGATGTCACAATTGTCCCATTGGATAATATGAAACAACATAACAAAATGGGGCCTATAGCAGACAACATTCAATTACCTCATTTACAGTAGCTGCCCTTACACTCAGTAACCCTCACAAAATCACACTGACACTTTGTTGCCTGCAGTCATTCAGAGGGATCTTAATGCACCTCAGCATATTCTTACTTCCATTTGTTCTCATCTGTTATCATTAGCCAAAAAACTCATTTCACAGATGGAATTCAATGTTTGCTGAACACTTTATTTAATTTATGGGACAAGATCTCCTTTTTTTTTTTTTTACAAGACTGTGAAACTGTTTTTTAACTGAAACCTCATTGCTCTTAACTTAGCTATTTGTAATGTTGGGTTTTTAAAATTTATTTGGCTCTAATTTTCCTTGACTCGTGATCCCCTGTTATTTCTGCTCTTCTTATATGGATCCTTTCCTTTCTCACCAAATATGGGCAACTTCTACTGATATAAATGGGTGTTAAATATGCATACAGAGAGGGGAAGACTATAGGTCCAGATTCTCAAAGGTATTTTAGCACCTAATTCCCATTGATTTCAATAGAAATTCAGGAACCTACGTACCTTTGGGGATCTTTGCCATAGTGTCTGTGCATATTTGTATGATGCTTAACTATGCCCCTGTCCAGCAAAGCAATTAAGCATGTAGTGACAGATATTCAGAGAAATATTTTACAGTATTTGCCCAGTTCTAAAATTAAAGTAACCCAGACAACATCTTGAAAGATGGCTTCGATAATTGTAGAATTTATTTTTAAAAGCTTCAGTAGTTCAAATTTAATAAAACACTGTCTCATCTTTAACAATGCAAATAGAAACTTTGATTTGGCTTGCTGCTGACAATTTTTTTTTGTTTTTAACGATACTACTTGCATACTTATTTCCTTATATTACACGATCCAGAGCTGTGGCATCTCTTCTAATTAAGACACTTTGGGGGGCCCAAATAAGTCCCTTAAATGATGGAGTTTTGTTATAGTTTAGGATTATGTATTTTATTCTTAGCTGTCTATGTATTTGTGTTAATTATTGACAAAAAGCTTTGCTCTGTCTCCTAGTGTAATCTAGCTGATATGGTAAAATAATGAATATATTATTCTGCAGACATTTCTTTTTATTGTTAAAAGTCTAGCTCAAGCAGAATTGATACATTCTAATGGTTTTGTACATTTTTCAGTCGACCTTAGCCTGAAACACATTATTATCTTTATTAATACTTGGTGAGATTTTGCTTGTAGGACAGATCTGCCACAGCATTGGGCAATGGGCTCTCAGCTGAAACCGTGCACTAATATATTTGAAGAAGCTATTAAATAACCCATGTTGACAGCCTGTGCAATCATTTTAGCCTCCTACATCTTTTTAGTATTTTTAGGCTTAGCTTAGCCAGTATGACAGCATGCAACATGCATTTGGATGCAACATAATCAGCCTAAAACATGTTGCTGTGGCAGGAAAGTTGTCAGTTGACCTAGCTCTAACCTCTTCTGGCTGTGAAGACTAAATTAGTTCTATGAAATCTGTTTTTGGAAAACATAGGATTGTAATCATTCTTGACTTGGAAATTAGCCAGATATCCACCAGAACTTCAAAGCAGTGTAGGGTAAAACATTCGCCCTTAATTCACAACTGATGTTGAATGGGAAATGAATAATCCTTGTGATGCTATTCAGTGAGAATTATCTTTCCTTTTAAGCAGAGGGCATTTAGATTTGACACTAGAGTGGCTTGGATTTAAAAAAAATACATATTTTATATTAAATTACCTTTTCATATATTACTCTAGATTACTGCAACTGACCATTGTCTAGTTCAAGACAAAAAATATGTCTGGTAGAACTGAGGAGACTAGACCATCCCCTGATCAGTACTTTGTGTAGCTACTTTGAGTCCAGTAGATCTATGCTAAATGAAACTGGACAAGGTTGTGGGCCAGAATCTCCAAAGAAAGTGAATCCCATAATAACTTGTAGAATAATTTTGCTACCATTTAAACAAATTGCAGGGGCTCACTCTGGCAATTTACAAGGACAACTGATTGGAATTAAACGTCACCATAAAATTGTATTTTTTCAAAAAAAATGCATTGTAAAAATTTACCTATTTGCATTGATTTCTCTGTATTTACCATTTAATAGGAATTTCAAATTGCATTTGCTCAGTTTGCCATCATTTTTCCATAATTTGACAAACCGTAAGCTTTCTGCAGGGGAAAAATGCATTAATCAATAATTGCAAAAGACATCAAAAAGTCAGAATGTTCTGGTTTTGCTTTATGTCTGAAACATTTAATTCATCTCTGGAACTGACACCTTAAAATTGCTGGATAAACCCATCTGTCTGGCTCAGTCTAGTGTCAATGAGAACAAGAAATTGCCGAGGAGGTTATTACTGAGAGTTGAGATCCAAGATAAAGTTATCTGGAAGTAAAAGGTAAAGAATGTGACATCGGCTCCAGTGAATTAAAGATAACTAATTACCATGGTGACCCCTGAAAAATTCTAGTTAATTTTACCACCAGAATATCTGTTCCTGTGGAAAAATATCACTTTTAACAAGCATGACATATATCTTCATTAGTCTGCATTCCACCTGATATGCTATGTCTGCAAAGCAGGTGAATAGCCCAATTTATTAGAAAGGAAGTGTAATTGAATTAAAATAATCTGATTCTCTTCTGCAACTGGATGCAGCTCAAGATGAAGCAAATGCTGGGTTTTAGGAGCCAAATCCTACAGTCCTTACTCACTAAGATGAAATCATGCCGTCGGGTTCTGAAGTGAGTGAAGCCCTGCCTGAATGCACTGCAGGTTTGGACTGCAGTGCCAAATTTTGATCTCTGTTACAAAATCTGGCCCTCCATTAGATATTTAAAAGGAAAAACATAAAAGTGGGAAATCATATCAGATCTAGATTGCTTTACAAAAACTGTTAATTGACAAGTTGAGAATTGTGCCCCGAGAAGAAACCAATGCACTATATTCCTGAATATTTCTTCTAATCAGATTAAGGAGCTAAAGAAATCCACCCTGATTTAGTCTTTGAAAGGAATTTAAATGCAGTGTGTAAAAGGAGAGTAGGAAAGGTGGTACAATGATTAATTAACTAAGCATTTGTTTCCATAATGAGAAATTAAATGCTAAATACACAAGCCCAAGATGATGGCCCAAGAAGTCAAGTTTATTTTTATCACTGTGTCCCTTTATAGATTAGAGGCTGCTTGCTAATTATAGTCTGTTGTCTTTCTAGTGTCTTTCAAATTCATCCTTTCTTGTTTTCCTAGGAGAGAAGGAGGCTAAGGATCAGCAGAAGAGAGAAAAAGTGGTGTCTATGATAAGGAAGTAAAGAGAGAGAGGGAAAAATCCAGCCAAGTGAGCAAGAACAAAGGACAAAAGAAGATTAAAAGAAAAGGAATGAATGAATGGGAGAAAATAAAGCAGAACAAAGTCCTCAGAGTAGCCTATGTAAAAGAAAAAAAGCAAGAGGTACAGACAGATAGGAAAGCACTCATGGCAGCATGTCCTTCACTACGTGCTTGCCTCGTTCTTTGGAGGGAATAGGATTTTTACCTTTTGCAATCCTGCACACTGTGAGGCCTCTCTGCTTACACAGGGCCCAATTCTGATAAGAAGTGCTACCTGACTCCACAAGAAATCATGGGGCCTACTCCTGGGAGTAAGGCACTGCTCGGCATCGATAAGGGTGGCACCGTCAAAGCCGCAGGCCTTTGCTTGCAAGAGTGGTTTGAGAGAGTTCCTTTTTCAGTAGGGATTTTAATGGGTCCCCAACTGATCGTGAGTCAGTTTGTTATGTAATGCCGGTGTGAGCGTGATCTTAATCCTTCACCCCTGAACTCCATGGTCTTTCCATTGACCACAATGGCAGCGGGATTGGGTATCTTGGGCCAGTTTTTTTTTTAAAAAAAAGTATTTAGGTGCCTAAAGAGGCAACTAGGTGCGTAACAGAATCTTCAAAGCATCTGGGCACATAACTCCTAACTTAGTGGAAGGTAGGCACTTTTAAAAATCACACTTGGCACCTATTTACATCTATAAGCACTTAAGCACTATTGAAAATCTGGCCCTTAAAACATAAGTGCCCTTTAAAAATCTGGAAGATAAACTCACCAGTCACTGTGTTGAGCAGCATTGCTAGTACTGTTGGTAGAGTGAGTTAATAAAGTTCCTGTATTCCCCCTCATATTAATTCTTCCGCAGCTCTCAATCACATATCACTTACTGGCAGAGGTGGATTAGGGGATTGTGGGGGCCCTGGTCCAGAGCAAGTGGGGGGTCCTCCCCACCTCTTCTGTCTGCAGTCCCCCAGCACTCCTGTGGGGAAAATAGGGTCAGGGCATGGAGGCTTGCCCTGAACCGCTCAGCACTCCTACCGGGGAATGGGGTTGGGGTGTAGGAGCTTCCCCCATACACCTGCTGCTCCTGCTGAGCGTGGGGTCAGGGACCTTCCCCACTTCCCAGGAGCACCGGGTGGGCAGAGTGAAGCAAAGCCCCACACCCCGACCCTGTTCCCCAGAAGGAATGGTGGGCAGGCAAAGTGGGTTAGGACATGGGGCACTCATTTTTCCGGGGTCCCTCAATTTCCTGGGACCCCTTGGCATAGGCCCCATTGGCCCAGTGGCTAATCTGCCACTGCTTTCTCGCCTAGCAAAGAAATGCAATTTATTTGTGAAGAGGCCTTGCCTACATGAGAAGTTGGCACTGATTTAGCTAAATTGATAAAGAACACTCCTAACTGGAACAAGAGTGTCCACATGGAAGCGTTGCAGTGATTTAGGTAAATCAGTTTCCAAACCGAGTTAGTTAAGTCAATGAAACTTTTGTGTTTAGACCATACCTTAGAGATCATAATTTCACAAAGAAAAGCAGAGGGGTAAACACATGTAACCCTTCTGCCCATCAGAGTTGGCAGCAACAAGGGCCGGGTTCAGTATCCAGGGGTTCCATTCCAATAGCACAATACAAAAAAACCGGCTCGAGCCCCCACCCAGTGACCTGGGACAACCATATACCACTCCTCTGGGCGTCTGTAAGAGACAATACTTCCCCTCTCGCAAGCACAGAGTCTGAGTGTACCAAAGCCTTTTAATAACAGGGAGAAACAATGTGGCATTATATTGGGGAAACACCACAAACAAGGTTAATAAACAAAACCATGAACCAGAAGCCCCCCTCCCAGCAACTAGGCCGTGGCCTTCCCTTTGGCTCTTGAGTTCCACAACCCCAAAAGTCACTCAATAGCCCCAAAAGTCCAACAGCCCAAGAGTCTCTGTTCTTGGTCAGTGCAGAGTTCAAAAGTCAATTGGCAGAGTCTTACCTCCAGCCTGGGTGGAATTGGAGGGTAGGGCACGGGGCACCTTACATGGTCCGAGGCCACCTGCACCGCCTCTCCGTGAGGTTCCGCTGTAGCTCTCACCGCAATCGGCTCTGCTCCGCTCCGCTGGCTGTCCCACGAACCGCTCTGCCCGTTGATCCGCTAGCTGCTCTGCTAGCCGACACACAGACAGCTGTGCCGCGCCGGTCACTCTGCCCGCAGCACCAACGCCTCCGCTAGTCGACAGACAGCTCTGCCGCACCGGTCACTCTGCCCGCAGCACCAACGCCTCCGCTAGTCGACAGACAGCTGTGCCACGCCGGTCACTCTGCCCGCAGCACCAACGCCTCCGCTAGTCGACAGACAGCTGTGCCACGCCGGTCACTCTGCCCACAGCACCAACGCCTCTGCTAGTCGACAGACAGCTGTGCCGCGCCGGTCACTCTGCCCACAGCACCAACAACTCCGCTAGCCGTCCTGCTAGCCGACACACAGACTGCTCTGCTGCACCAGCCACTCTGCACTTTTCTCAGGCCCCCCTACTTAAGACAGTGCTCAGTGATTTCTTTAGCTCTTAGGTGATTTCAGTTCTTAAGTGATTTCAGCATACAGTAGGGGAGCCCTAGTGCAGGTGCACCAGTGAGCCCAAAGCAATTTTCAGCTCAGCAGCCTGAAACCAGGCTCCTAATGGAAGCAAAAATTCAATTCTGACATTCCACAGTGGAGACAGGCAGGGTGCAATAGGCCTGGGAGGCCCTCAGACAGCACCCTCACCAAAAGATATAGGTGCTTGTCCCCCACCTCTCTCAATGTCACAGTGTTCTGAAACGCATGGCCCTTGCCCACTGAGTGCTACCTAGATGATGGCGAGTCCCTCCATCATAACAAGGGCCAAGTACATGTCCATAGTCCTTCATTCACATACTCACAGTAACATCACTTTATCATTCCTGCCCCAATAACATAGAAACTGGGGCTCCCTCATCAGCCGAAGTGGCCATGTGGGCTGCTGTGGGCTCAGGCTAGGCGCAGTGGGTGTGTCTATGCAAATTGATCAGCCCCAGAATTATTTTCTAAGACTCACTGCAATTCCCATAGTTCGCCACCAGATGTCAGAATATATCTCATTCCTGACACTGCTTACACACAAAAAGAGGGAAGCACCACAGTTAGTGCTATAAATGAATTTGGTAGCCCTTCCACAAATTAAATAGAGCAGAAAGCTACAATGGCAAAGACTTAGTGCAATAAACCACAGGACCCTCACATGGGAGCACGGAGAGGGCATTAAGCAATTTCAGTTGCAAAACACTGAGTTTTCTCTGAACTTAATTTTTTTCTAAAGTTATTGCTAGACTAAGGGTTTGTTGAGTATAATGTTGACCTTTCCAAACTCGAAAAGGGGCATCACAAAATGAAATTCGATTGGCATATAGCAACAGTCAGGCTCTAACATTGTAAAGTGTGGCTTGTAATCTTCTAAGGTTTTCCATGAAATGCTGTGAAAATTTCACAAAGTTCAAATATAAATGAAACTCCAGTTCTCCATGCTGCCTCAAAGTCAGCCACAAACCTATTCTTGCAGGGAGAAAGGGACATTACAAAACATTCAGATAAACCCCTAAAAACCTTTCAGGCTAGGATAGCACAACCTCCCTGTAACACTGTCTTCTCAACTGCCTCACCTGTTGAATGGGATCACGAATTGGTATCTCCCTCCTCTAAGGAAATTGGGTGGATTCACTGCTCAAAAGTTACCCAGACTCTGTTTATCAGTGATTTCAACTGAGACATTGTGTCACTAGCTCAAACAATAAGACTCATTTCATATGAGTTGTTATGTACCCTGAAATCTTAGTATTTGGGAGTTTAATAAAGTGAGCTCTAGACTTATTCTCTTCAAGTGATTATGTAGGGTAAAAGTGAGAGCTAGGTCCATCCTATCTATTTTGCTAGGTGCTAACCTGCATCATCACCTTAATATGCAAATATGTCCTAATTATTTATAGTTTTATACTCACATCACCCAGTGAGGTGGGAAAGTATTATGATACACATATACTTAATGGAAAAAAATGAAGGAACAAAGCTATTAAGCGACTTGCCCATGGTTACAAAGAAAGTCTGTGCCTTAAACATACAGCCATCCTTCTTCCTACATCTATGTCTCTATGTGAAAGTGTATACTAGGTATATACTATTAGTGAACATCCAAAATAGTGCTAGATGCTTCAGAGAAAGAAGACATGGCCCCTGCCCTTTAAACCATACAGGCTTATACAATGTGAGGAAGCAGGATGGACAAACAATGGTCAGAATAATAAGACCCAATGGATATGTCCACATCTCGGTTACAGTACATTCATTTTTAATTTTAAAACTAAAATAATAGTCTATGTACATGTAATGTGCTCAGAGCTACACACACACACACACCAGCATAAAATTAACAACTTTTTCCCCCTGCCACTTCCTGTTCCTTCATTGTACTGATAAGCTGACCTGAGATGCCTAACAGTGGAAAACCTAACATGCACATGGTGATTAACAATTAACCACTTATTGTAAATTCTAGCTGATATCTCATTAAATATAAGCCAAAATAGACTTGTGTGATCGAACCTTATTTTTAAATAGCTTTTCCCAGCATTCTAACAATTGTTATCAGGAAGCTGAAAATTACTCCTGCCACTAGGATGCCCACTTTATTCTTGCTGACTGCTGAGAAATTTCAAAAGCCTAGCCAGTCTCCCCTGTGCCTGATAAAGAGTAAAAACCGACCATGTACTCATGCTGGAGACAGGCTTTTAAAAACCTCTCAGCAGTCAGCATGAAGGGAAGGCGAGTAGGAGGTAAAAGCAAAAATATTTTCCATTGTTGTTTTTTCTGCATTAGAACCCAGAGTGGATTATGACAGGCTGCCCCCTCCCAACACCCAATTTGATGTGCAGGAATAGGACTGAATAGGTGCTTTAGCATCCACAGTCTACATAATAGCTCATTGTAGAACTATCTAGAATTACATTTGTCCCCCCAAACCCACCAAAAATAAAGTCAACGGAACTTTTCACAGGCATCAAACTTATCTGAGGACTCTTTCAGGCTGAATAGCTTTGGCTGAACTTTTTGGTGTGTATTTTAAACAAGGAATAGTGAGGAAACAAGGAAAGATGCTCTTTTAATGGATGCCCCTTGGTGGAGTTAAGCTTTGATTACTATTAAACCTTGCTCCCCCGTCCCCAGAGATAAGCATTATCTTTGCTCTGGGAATTTCTTGAAGTGTAATGTCCCCCCCTTTACTACCCCATGCCTTATATTTCACTCCTATACCCTAACAGCCCGCTTCGGTGCTGGTTGGAAAAGGATTTCCAAGTGTTGGCATCCCTTGAATCAGCTGCCGTTCACTGAAGACAGTTAATACACAGTACCAGCAGCTCATCTGCCATTGAAACCCACTGCTCTTCCTCAAAGGTCAGCTAACAGATTTCTGTTACACCCACTCTCCACATGCATGGGCCAGGAAGGGCACTTCTAAACTGCACTAAAAAAAGCTGCACCAATGAGTCAGAGCCCAGCTCATCTGTCTCAGGCTGTGGGGCTATAAATCAGCAGTATAGACATCCAAGCTCAGGCTGGAGACATGGCTCTGAGACGATCCTCCCTCAAAGGATAGCTCTGCATTTACAATATCATTCAATCCTTAGCTCACTTGGCCAGTGAGAGGGGAAACAGAAGGTACTTCTCCCTGAGAGGCCTCAAAAATGCCTGCAGTGGCTCTGCCAGACCCCACTCACCCGTTTGCTCGCTCGCTTTCTTTCCTTCCTCCGTCCCAGCACTTCCTTCCTGTGTCTTTTCTACTTCTTGGGTCATGAGCCTTTTGGGCTCTCCTCAGCCCATCCCAATTAAGCACAGCTCTTCCTAATGAAGGTTACACCAGGGCAAATACTTCTAACTGCAGTGACCAGAGTGCTGCACCAGTTGCTGTTGCCTAATATGCTGTCTCAGAACAATTTGGGCTTTCCGTCTCTCACTTGTTTGCTTATGGATACATTCTCAGAGAATAGGATATGTACAAATTAACATAGTTTAGATATAATACAAAATCTCTCTTTAAAAAGCACAATTGGATGCCATAAATTTAAAAAAAAAGAATCTTGAGGGAGGACAAGACTCACTTACCTGCAATCTGCTCTTTTGAAAAGTGAAGTTAGACTCCCACAGTTTTAATAATAGTCAGTTTACAAGTATTCAGGTATGAACATAGAGATACTCCACTTCAGAAACTTCCTTTTCTTTTTATTCAAGAAAAAAAGTTTCAAAACAAATGATGGTTTCTCATTGCCCTGATTCAGCAAAGCACGTACGCTTTGTGCTGAAACAGGGCCATAAAGAAGACATCCAGCAATCTAGAGGAGTTCGCACTTGCTAACTAATAATACAAGGATCCCATAAGGAGATTCCTATGTACACAACTGATTTTAGCCATTGAAGTCTTTCACATTTTCCTTTGGAATATATCGTCTGAACCTTTCAGCTTTTTGACTGACACCTTGGAGACTGGTACCAAAAGGACTCTAGCAATATTCCATTTGCTGCTACCATTTGATGAAGTCAGTGGGTGAAGTGGAACCATAAGTATTTTCTGCCAGAGACTTTTTTGGGGAATGTGGGGGAGGAGAGAGACAGCAAAGTGGAAAAATTAAGAAGGAAATTTGTCCTATTTTTAATTTGGTTTAATAATAATAAAGAAGACCCACAACTGGGAGGACAGCTGACTCTCACATACAGAACCATTGACTTTAAATATGGAAAAGACCTATTTAAATATGGAAAAGACTAGAAGTCGTCAACAGGTAGACTGCAGGCCAAATCCAGATTATTAGACACTTTTCAATGGATCCCAAAATCTTTTTATTTATTTATCAGTATCATTATTGTTGGCTTTTTAACTTATTTTCTTTGGACTCTGGACCTTGACCAAGAAACTTAGACCTTGACAAAAAATAATTGACTACACCATACCTATTAGATCAGTAATTCTATCACCATTCCATAGTGTTCACCATCATATATTTTCTAGAGTTCTTTCTACATCACAAAATGGAGACAGGTGGAGCTGAAGTCATCTCCCTGCTCTCCTCATAATGAGGCAGTGAACTGGACCTTCCAGCTTCTCAACTGAAATTATGCAAGGGAAGATGAGATTCAGTGTCAAAAATCTTCAGCAAAACCTGATTGAGCAAAGCACTTAAGTTCTTGATTTCAGTGTGACTACTCATGTGTTTACAATTAAGCACGTGTTTAAGTGTTTTACTGGATCAGGGCCCAGCTGCCTTTGTTTGGCAATATAGGCAAGGCAAATTCAGCACCTGGGTGGAATCATGCATGAGAAATGGAAGTTTCTTTATTTGTAAACTTCTAGAATTGTAATTTTCCTGTGTTTTCTCCAGCTGCAAATAACATTTCTGACAAAACTCTAATTATGAACCTACAGTAGAATAAACGAGGCTTGCAATAAACATTTTCAGGAGGCAGAAATCATACATACACCTGCTAGAGAATGACATGAAGTTTTGTGTTATTGGTTATCATATATCATGAAGACAGTTCTAACAACAAATAACAAAGATGAGCATAAGTGAATTAATTTAATTTTTTGAAATCTATCAGAAAGCAAGTGAAAACTGCAGTGCACAGTCCTTGCCAAAGTGCACTTCACTTTGAAATCCTGCTAAAGAGATTAACAGATATTGTCAGAAAACTGGTATGATTTTTTTTTCTGATTTGCCCACAACCTTTTATGTATTTATCTACAGAGTTCACTTAGCTTCACTGACTTCTATATTTTTAGAAATGTTCCTTAATAACAAGTTTACTTTTAATAGAATTCTCCAAATAAATCATGTATACTTGAAAATGGATTTACGGGCACACAGTTTCCAGCCCACTGAACATAAGTGGCAGTGTCTGCACACCCTATGTATTTTTAAACTAGTAACTTTTCCAGTGATTGAGATTCACTTTTTCATTAAGATAAAAGGGTGAGGGACAGATTTTCAACAGAATATCATCAGTGGAGTAACTCCATTGACTTTCACCATTTGGGTATTGTGACAAATTGGGGTTCTGTCTGTCCCTTTTCTGAATGATGGATGATTTTATGAAATTGTTTCATGAAATTATTGTGTAATGGAAGCCTGTATGTGTACAAATCCACCCTGAGTTAGCAGGGTTGTATCATGTCTCTGCCAGGAGAAAGACAAAGGTGAGTGATAGCACTCAATTTGAAGCAAAACACATGGGGCAATGAATTTACTCTAGCTGGGAGAAGACACTTCCTCCTCTTATTTTAAGGGAAGAGGGTTGGAATGTAATGTAACTTTCTAATACTTTCCCAGGCTTGTTTCTAACTGTGTATTAGAAGGCATGCAGCTATTGATGCTGCAAAGAAAATTCATGGGTATTCAATCATCTAAATGTGATGGCTTTGGAAGACCTTCCTCTCTGTAACTTGAATGCTTTCTCTCCTCCAAAATTTGTTTACTTAATTTCTATACTCATGTTTTTCTGTACACAGAAGTTGACAGCTCTGGCAGGAAAGAACAAAACCCACATGTAACTGGTAGCTCTTGTGATGCACAATATAATCACAGGGTTTAATGGAAATCACTGGTGAGTTCCTTAACAAATGTTTATACTGTACTTTTTAATGTTGCTACTCAGTATTTCCAGAGTACATAATGCCTCTCTTCACAAAACAGCACTCTGTTTAATATTAAGGCTGAGACTCAGTCTGCCCGTACTACTTATTCTGCGACTGCTGTATGTTCCTGCACTAAAGATATGAAGAAATAAAGAAAGAAACAACAACCCAAAACACCTTGTCCCCCTACAAGAAGCAGCTTACATCCGTGTCATGACAGAGCTAACCTCCTTGCCTACACCACTAGCCAATAGCCACTGGTTCTCACTCAGCTCCATAGAACATAATTATGACCCGATTAATGGTCTGGGGCATGAACCAGTTTAAGGAGTGCAAGATGTAATAAGGTAGAAGATTGATCTGTTGAACCCCTGTGACAACTTCTTAAGAGGGAGAAAAAAATCAATATATGTTTTTTCAGTTTAACTTTTATTTGTCTTATGCAGTAATTGTTTGGCATTAAATGGGCTCGGTTATTGGTTTTCTCCCTGACTCTGTGCCCTCACTTTGTAATTATCTGTTCACAAGTCGGAACAAAACAACAGGTCTCGAATCTCCTGTTTCCAGACCTCAAAAATTAATTCTCTTAGTCAGAGGAGTAGATATGGAAATTGAGAATTCAGAATAGTTTGATTATTTAGCCCCTGAAAGACCTTTATAAATGAGCACAGGCAACCAGAGGCAAAACTAGTTATCTACAGCCAGACATCCACTGAATTGTTACTGTGATGGATTTGTAATTACACTCAAAAAGTTGATATAAAATTATATGAACGGTCTGATTTCACTACAAAATCCAGATAATTCAAAGTAAGTCTGTCATACACCAATTTGTCTCTATCTATTACACTCAGGTGGTTCTTTATCTTTGTCTCAAAACACTACAGTGCATCTTACGTACTATAGCAATTACAATATAGACACAAAGCAGTGAATATACAGTGACATCCTTTCTTGACTTCTGTGTGTTATCAAGAATGAATTAGAAGACATTTTAAATGTAGTTTTTAAACTAGTAACTGGGTCTGGAGTGAAAATGGTAACACAAGACACACCAATGTACACGTTATGATTCTCTCCAAGTATTATTCTCTGTGGTTGGACAAGATGACTTCCTGAGGTCTTGTCCAACCCTAATCTTCTATGATTCTGTGATTCTAAAAGGAATTCATATGTAACACACATTCTTTGGGGATTATTTTACAACCTGAATTTTACTTAAATAAAGACTATTCTGCAGCTTCTCACAGAAAATTAGAATCCCCAACACCAGCAAAAATATAATTTTTCCTGTATTCTACTTATCTTACCTGTGTATTTTCTGAACAGCACAAAGTACTTCTGAAATCAAGTCTGCATGTGTTTATTCCAACTGTATCTGGTAAGAAGATTACAGAATAAAAGAGATACAAAGCGATGCAGTTGGCAAACTGGTTCAGAACAAAGCTCTCATCACCATTTCTGGGGCTTCCTACCTATTTTCACTATTATTAACTTATTAACTCAACATCTGAATATTAATTCTTTTATTGGAATCCAGTCAAAACCAAGAGACCATAGTGGAATTTGATTTAAGAAAAAAATCTCCTAAGCTTGAAGAAACTTGAGAGGCTTCAGAGTCTCTTCCAAGCCCTACTATTACTTCTCAAGTACTCTCTCTTCTGGGCTCAGAGATGGAGTCCCTTCTAAATCTTGGATGGTGAATGTGCCCTGATATGCCTATGATGAGAGAAGATGATTTAACTACAAGTATATAAGGCTTGTGCCTTCAAGAGCTATACCAGATTTCTCACTCTTTTAAAAAATATTTTTATATAAGAAAGATGCAAGTACTCAAGAACTCAAACTTCACAGGCCTCTCAGCTCTATAAGAAACTATGGTATTCTGGCTACATGGTGTTTTTTTATGCAAGGCCCATTGCAAATACAGATGAAATAATCCTACTGGATTGTAACAGGATTTGTGTTTTAGACATAATAGCATTTAGCAAAAGTAATGGCACACAAAAAGTCATCTCTCTCAACTGATTACATGAATCTCAATTATCTTTTAATAAATAGCACAACAGTTAGTCTTCTTAATAGATATGACATAGCAACAGTGGACAATAGCATTCTTCATTTAACATGGAAGACACAGTCAGATTT
This sequence comes from Dermatemys mawii, assembly GCA_007922305.1. Taxonomy (NCBI): domain Eukaryota; kingdom Metazoa; phylum Chordata; order Testudines; family Dermatemydidae; genus Dermatemys; species Dermatemys mawii. The sequence continues at coordinate 19,282,363 of ML677366.1, forward strand.
CATTTAGTCTACAACTGTATAATTTAAGATGCTTGTCTGCAAGGAAGACCTATGCAATTTCCCCTCCCCCTTACCTTCTTTCTTTCTTTCTCTCTGTTTCTCTTTCTTTCTCCACTTAATTATAGTTAGCCTTGTTAATATAAATGCTGTAAATATACTATAGTATAAACTTGCTTTTCTTTCAATTATATCCTACCTTAAAACATTGAAAACTTAAATGATAACCAACAGCTTTAACTAAACTTCAACTTCCTTAAAAGCAATGAGTTGAATTCAGATCTTGGACAAAGTTTTTGGACAGTTCACCATAGTTTTGGTTACTCTATCCTATGTTTACTATTAATAGAACTCATTTATGGGCTGCTACTGCAATCCCAACACAAGCAAGACTTCTATTTAGGTCTGGAGTGAAGATGGTAACACAAGACACACCAATGTACATGTTATGATTCTCTCCAAGTATTATTCTCTGTGGCTGGACAAGATGACTTCCTGAGGTCTCGTCCAACCCTAATCTTCTATGATTCTGTGATTCTAAAAGGAATTCATATGTAACACACATTCTTTGGGGATTATTTCAGAGCCTGAATTTTATGACACATGAGGCTGTTTAGACTAATTAATGGCCATCCATGATGAAAAGTAAAAATTCTCTGTAGATTGAGGGTACAAAAACTCTACTTGGAGGTACCTACTGAAAACATTAGTAGCTTCTGGTTATATTAGCGGTGAGCTACATCAGCATGTATGAAAGAGTTCTGAAAACAAATATCAGCTTTCTGTATCCATAAAGAATGTAACTAAACTTAATCTCTTATTTAAGGAAAATTTAAACAAACCAACCAACTTATCAACTTCTTATTAATATTGGTGCTTACATAATTGGGGGAAGAGGGGGGGCCGCTGGCTGGTTGTTTGGTTGTTTGATGTTTTTTTAACTACTGGGTAAAAGCAGGTTCAAAGTAAGATTCTACTTTACAGCTGTCATTCAAGATCTATTGTATGTAAGCTTCACCTAGTTTGGCTTCATAATATCTTCCTTAACTGAGCCAACTCTCCTCCCCCTCAAAAAAAACCCACCTGTGGTATGTATTAATCGATTTTCAAGAAGGGATTCCTGAAGTAGTTTAGACATCTCAATTAGGGATGCATTGGAACATCAATACAAAATTTAAACTTCTTGTGATGGTCCAAAGATGGACTTAGAGCTAAATCCACTGTACTGATGCAGTCTCTACATTTAATTTGTATCTAGTTAGTACGGTAAAAGTACTTTTGCAGTCAACTGATTTATCAGCTGCTAAAGACTAAAGTAAAACTGGATCCTGTGTACTAGAGACTGCCACAGAGGGAGAGTTTAATTTATCAATTTGCCAGTTTCTCAGCAGTGGTTGTTAATGATGGCAGCATGAGGCTCCCTTTCAACAAGATTCAATTGAGTTATTTTCTTAGCTTTTTATTTTTGAAGTCTTTTACGTATAAATTCGAAATCTGTCAGACATGCATAAGGATGATATGAAATGCAAATCAAAATCTGAAGGACATCTTGAAATTCTTCTCACAGCTTTGTGTTCATTTCCAAAACTCAACTTTCCATGCCATGCATGAGTATTTTTTTAAAATCTGTATATTGAATATTAAGCAATCAAGCTGGAAACAATAAGACACTCTGTTATTTCTACAAGCACAGCTCTGCTGCCAAGAACCGACACATAGCAATAGGTATTACATCTGAGTAAGTCAGTATCTGATCATATAAACATCATGGAGCATACTAGTAACTGTGAAACCAACAACAAAGGATTATTAAAATCAAAATCGTATCTAATGCAAATCCAGGTTGTCTGTAGGCAATTATACAAAACTGGTAGTATTACCAGAACAAAAACTATAGTTACACACGCAGGCTGTGATCTAGGAAAACACTTCAACTTGTGCTTGACTTTAAGCATTCAAGTCTCGTTGACTTAAGTTAAGCATATGTTCATCTGCCGTTCTGGGTGAAAGTAAGGTAAACCTATGAAAAATATGTATGCCCCCCTATTGCCCAACAAGTATTAATTATCAGCATTATTTTTTTCCAAGGGAAGAGAGAACCTAATAAAACATTTAATGAGACACCATTTCAATAAGGTCTGAGATGATAAACTTTATGATTTAAATATCTACAGCAAGTTCTCTAGCTCTATGCTAAGTACTGGTCAAGGTGTTTAATCTTTATCAAAGTTTGTGGTGTGTTAAATTGGGAGCAGCTTTTATTAAAACACTTTGTTAGTTGCATCAAGGTCTTTAAGCCAGGCATCAGAGGGGTAGCCGTGTTAGTCTGGAATTGCAGAAGTGACAAAGAGTCCTGTGGCACCTTAAAGACTAACTAAAAATTTTTTAGAGCATAAGCTTTCATGGGCTAATACCCACTTCGTCGGATGCATGCAGTGGCACTGCATGCATCCGACGGAGTGGGTATTAGCCCACGAAAGCTTATGCTCTAAAAAAATTTTAGTTAGTCTTTAAGGTGCCACAGGACTCTTTGTCACTTTAAGCCAGGCATATTTTCTTTGCTGCTGCTGTTTCCAACTGAGCTGGAAAAAGAATTGAGACCTCTAGACATTCCACTACAAACTGTCTCTTCAGCATTATGAATTCCCACCTCAGTGTTTGAAATTCAGAACTCTAGCCAGGGAAAGGAGAAAATATTAAACCTATGCGTCTTTTGCAATTCTTTCTTTGTCCTACTCATGTGACAGGGTAAAATAAGCAGTACGATAGTTCTTTCCTGATTGGATTTTACCTGTCTCAATGTAAATTCACTACAGGTAGGTCAGACCTATTCATACATTTAACTTCATTAATGTTAACGGGACTTATTGGAGTTCACTAACCAATTTATACTGTCGGTGATTTGCAGAAGCGAAAAAAAGGAGCTTCTGGTCAACTGAGAGAGAAGTTGAGAACAGTAGCACTTCTTTTTCACCAGAAAAACTCCAGCTGATTCTGTGATGGCCGTGAGAGGTGGCATCATGTTTTCTGCACCATAATTCCGAAGAAGCTAAGTACACTCTTGTCCATGGAACATCTGGTGTCCTCCATAAGGAGCTGAAGATAAAGCCAAGAGCATTACTAAGCATGCAGAGAATCTCAAACAGCTCCCTGATCAGCTAACGCTATCCAGTCTCTCTTTGACCTAGTCAAACGCACTGCAACTGTCATTGATAGAAGCCTTCTGGGACCTGGTGCCATCCTAGCATGGAGGGGATGTGATGATTTGTTGAACTCACACAATTGCTAGTGCCAATAGAGCACTGATATTAGCACAACAATAATATTCACAAAGCAAGATTCTCTTGCTATTCTCTGAAACTGTGAACGCCTCCACTTATACTGCTCACAAACCAAAGCTCTTGAATGCATTTCTTAATGCAAGCTGTAAGTGACTTGCACTTGTCAAGCATGAGCAAGGTTTCATTAGCAAAGAATTAAGGTGAATGCAGGTTCAGCTGAACAAGTGGAACTTTATTTAATTCTGTGCACCGCTCTGTCCATGGGACTGAGCACCTTCCAAACTAATTCCCTGTTTCCCAGAGTGCTAAGTGTTAAGCAGGCACAGTTTCAGTTGAAGTCAATGGGAGTTCTGAGTGCTCAGCACTTCTAGGTTTAGGAGTTTAGCTTTAAGCACCTATGTTTGAAAACGTTGATCTCTATGACTAGACAAAGATAGAGGAAATCCATGTCCAGGTAGGAGTAGTCCCTTGCCTAGCCCACTAAATCATGCAGCTTTCCAAACTATTCGGCTGTCTCACCATGTGGCCAGAAGTCATGCTAGCTCCCTTGAACAGGAGCTAGATCAGCCTTAGGCAGTTGACTATTAGGGAACTTATGGCAGCACTAGTGCCATCAGCAATAGCCTGCACCAGTACTGCTACAAAGTGCATTGAACTGATCTGGGACCGTTCCAAAAATCGAGGGTCATGTGGATTATGCTTTGGCCAGACTCAGAAGGACAGACCTTGATGTCAGTGATCTCTAGGAAAGATCAGTGACAAGTATTCCACCCTAGCAATTCACTTGTATCAGTCATATTTTCAATCAGACAATGATTAGAAATGTTGTTTCTTCCCCTCCTTTAATGAAAGCTGAAATTCCCTGTTGCAAACATGAATGGCCCCACTATCTATCTTTGTTCACCTCTGGAAAAAACAATAAGAGATTGAAATCCACTGAAGAGATGGAAAGACTAAAAGAGCTCCTGGCAGTAATTATATGTAGGTACAATGGGTCAAATGCACCAGTGTCACTCCTCTGATTTCAGTAGGGTTGCATCAGGAATGAATTTGGTCCTCAAGTGGATGCAGTTCTTGTCCAATTCCAGACAAGACAAAACATTACTCCAGCTCACCTGGTAGTGATTAAACTTAAGCACATTCTTGCAAGGGCTCAGCATCTTGCAGGATCAGTCCCTAGGGTAGAAAATGAGAGTTCTAGCAACTGACCCTACAGAGGAGCATTCATGGATGTACAGCCACCTCCACCTCCCTTTCTGTACCAGCTATGTAGATCCTCTATTCCACAAAAAACAAAGCAAAACAAAACATCCCCCCCACCAAAAAACCCCAAACCCTATCACTTACAGGTGCCAGCAAATGCAAATTCAAACACTTGTGTTCCCAATAGTGTGTGTGTCTGAGTTTCATCTGCATCATACCACTATATGCCAGTTGCTTTAATTAGAGTTACTTTCAAGACATGGGAGACAAAGTTCATAGTGTAATTAAGAAATAGTTTTTCTCCTCACTGCTTTTCTATCTCCTCCTCCGCTCATTTTTCTGCTTCTCCCCTTCCCTGCTCCATTCAGTGTTTCTCATTCTGAATCTTTAGTCATCTTGGCACCAGCATTATTGTTCTCACACCTTCATAAAGGCGTGAAAGCCAAAAAGCAGGTGACTGTTAAATCTTCCTAGATGAGGCAGAAAGAATCAAAAGGAGAAAAATGTTAGTGAATGGACAGATTAGTGCTCTTGGGAGTGCAATGCAGCGCAACTGTTTGAAGTAGATCCTATTACCAGCAATGGCACATTTTGCCTTATGTCCAGAAATGCCAGCTTCCCGGTTTCAGGGGGCTGTATAATCTCACTAGAACACAAGCCTGTCATCTTGAAAATCCTGCAGAATTATGGAAGTTGTTCCCTCGCTGAAAGTCAGTCAAATTCATAAAGCAAAATAATGCATGGTGATACAGTCCAACAGATACAAGTAGGTATGGCTCCCCAGTCTAAACTGGGCCAAATAAATCGCCATCTATTTATAAACCATCTATATCTGGCCCAATTATATTTGTACCTTCCTTTGTTCAATCTTTCTGCTGTTGTTTTTTGAATCCCATGCAAAAGTGACCTTTACCCATGTCACATTTGATGACAGGGGAAAGGTTGGCAAGAGGCAAAGATGTTCCACGGTTATTTGTGTCGGCTATAATTGGTATGAGAATATTAAATGAAATCGAGAAACAAAAGAGCCATCTTGACAAGATGCATTACTGGCTAAGAGTATATTAATGTTCAGGTTTGTTCTGACATTTTTCATTTTCAGAGAACCCCTGCCTTAGAGCCTGTACTGCTACTTGGGAAGAGTTAGCACTGGCTGTAGGCAACTTATAACAGACATTACACCATATGGGAACCAAAGATTCCCCCCCCCCCCACTTTTGACATTTCAGACTAGAACATATCAGGCTAAATTTGAATAAATTCCTGTGTAACATTGTTTGGCCACATCCAACACCCTTCTGGGACTTTCTGCATGTTGTCAATACCACACAAATTCATCATTCAGCTGGTTCATCTTTTTCAGAAGCAGCAGGACATTGTTTTTAAATATTTTCAAAATAGTCAATAGATTAATTTCTCACATAAATTATTCCTATTATGGTGCAAAACCATGCTTTATGTGGCAACAGAAGGAACTCAAGGTATGTATTATGCTGACCATCAATCCAGGAACTCAGGCTGTGTATTACACTGACAATCAATGTGGTCTTTCTAGGTCATCTTTAAATATCTTATCTGAAGAGTCAGGCGTATAGGATGTCCATTTTAGGACACCCTAAGTTATCAGGGATCAAGATCCGGTCTCAATATTGATCAAAAAAGGGTTAAAGCTTAGCAATGAAACATGTAAGAGATTCAGGGGGTTTTTTTTAATAGTTTATGTGTTATTATTTAATATTCCCAGAACAACAGGGTCATCATAGACTAACACTAGCATTTATCCTGCAACTGACCAGTGCATTAAATCCAAAAGTTTCTTTGCCTACCATCTGGGAAGCCTGCAAGAGCATTTAAAAAATATTCAGCAGCTACAATGAAAAAATAGGACATCCCATCATAATTTTTTTGTAATCTATCTGCACCCACTATTCCTAAAATGGAATCTAAATGGAGTCATGTTGAAAATCTAGTTATTGCGAGCTTGACATTCAGCTGACTGCTGGTAACAGGAACATCATCGTTAATTACAGAGAGGAGAGTAGTGCAGAAACAACAGCTGGTTTTTAAAAGTCCACCAAATAATTTCTGAATTAGCAGTTCTTTGCTTCTGTGCAAAATCTGAATACAAGTTTTTCCTGCTGGAGTAAGTAGGCTGATGGAATTACTCACCATCCGTGTTGACCAGGAAAATAAGAGTCAAACTTCAAACACAAGGGAGCAAATTCTCAGCTGGTGTAAATCAGTGTCACTCCACTGAAGTCAATAGAGTTATACTGATTTACACAAAGTGAGAATTTGGCCCATGGTCACTAAAATATTGTTCCATCCTGCTCTCACTGAAGTCAATGACAATATCCCATTGATTTCACTGGGAGCAGGATTAGACTCAGTTATTTATGCCTTGACTACATGGGACAGTTGCACCTTTTTAACGTACATTCATTTTAAAACTGATATACTTAAACTGGTGCAAACCCCTATGTGGACACTTGTCTTTCAGTTTACAAGTAGTTTTTTTTCAGTTCAACTTATACCTGCTCCCAGTTGACTAGAGCTAAACCAAAAAATCCAAAACATTCTTATACTGAAATATGAGTGTCCACATCAAGATTTCCATTGGCTTAATTATGTCAGGTTATATTGGTGCAACTTTCCCACGAAGCCAAACTTTAGCAGACAATTCAGAGCAGACAACACAAAGAAGTGAAACATGCTTTATATCTTTTAGAAATTAAGTCTTGGGAACATCTGCAATGTTGGCTGTACAAATGTATTCAAACTTTAATATTCCTCTGGTGAAAACATTATTTATAAGTTAAACAATGATAATTTTTTTAGTTAATAATTTAGTTAATAATTAATTAATAAATCTTTCCATCAGGAGAAAATTGTGTCCTTAATGAAATTAGAGAAAGTTGTGTCCTTCCCATTCCAGCATTGGCTCCTCATAAAGTGTTATAAAAATCTGTAGCCAGCTCATGCTCTGTTAATCTGCACACATAGAGGATTCTCTGTAGAACTGGCCAGGAATTTTTGATGAAATGTTTTTGCATCAGAAAATGCTCCTTCATCAACGCTGAAACCTTTCGCAGAAATGTATCTGTTTTAATTAAACTTCCATCAGCTACGTTGCTTGGGTGCAGAATACAATTTTGGTAAAAATGAGAGAGAAAGATATAGTCGGCTGGGTGCTTAGGGCATTCACCTGGGAGAGACAGAGTCAAGTCCCACCCTCAAATTAAGCAGAGCAGAGACTGGAACCCAAGCCTGGTTCTAGGTGACTGTCCTGACCAACTTGCCGATGTGGAATGGTTGGTTAGCTCTCTATCACCAGAAATTGCATCCTGGACTTGAGCAACCTTCCTGATGAAAGGGTTGGGTTTTTTTGTGAACTCAAAGTTTGAAAGGTCTCAGTTTTGTTCTGCTGCAGAACAAAATCAAATTTCAAAACCTTAATAATGCTTAATAAAGGAATGCTTGTTTTCTGACCAACCCTAGCTTTCTGCACACAGATCTTCCTCAACCTATGTGAATGAGGGAGTCAGCCATCCCTGCACCCTAAGACTTTTTGTATAAGCCTCTAGAGCTGCTAGTGCCAGGTCATTTCTCTACAGACACTCCCTGGGCCCTGCAAAACCAAACTTACGCAAATTCACACTTATGGAAAAAGTTCCATAAGCCAAAAATAGGATTTTCGAGTTGCAGAAATTTTTGTAGAAGTGACAGAGACCGGTGGCACCTTAAAGACTAACTAAAAGTATTAAAGCATAAGCTTTCGTGGGCTAATACCCACTTCATCGGATGCATCTGATGAAGTGGGTATTAGCCCACGAAAGCGTATTCTTTATTACTTTTTGTTAGTCTTTAAGGTGGCATCGGTGTCTGTCACTTCTAAAAAAATTTCTGCACCTCGAAAATCCGAGTT
>ML677366.1:19290868-19338283 GCA_007922305.1 Dermatemys mawii
AACTCGGATTTTCGAGGTGCAGAAATTTTTTTAGAAGTGACAGACACCGATGCCACCTTAAAGACTAACAAAAAGTAATAAAGAATACGCTTTCGTGGGCTAATACCCACTTCATCAGATGCATCCGATGAAGTGGGTATTAGCCCACGAAAGCTTATGCTTTAATACTTTTAGTTAGTCTTTAAGGTGCCATAGGACTCTTTGTCACTTCTGCAATTCCAGACTAACACAGCTACCCCTCTGATTCTCAGAAATTTTTGTGTAATGTATGGGTATACGTTTCCAACTTACGGAAAATTTGAGTTACGCAAGGCTTTCTGGAATGGAATGATTGCATAAGTTGGGGGGCATTTATACTGGGGAAGAGAGACTCTGAGTGTATGAAAACTGGGGAGAGAACTGAAGAACTGGAACAAGAATGGGGACAGCCCTGACTTTTGAAGCAAATCGGACCCTCGCTAGAATGTGGGGCTTGGGGTCCAAGCACGGTACCACATTAACATGGGGACCATATTATTGCAGGGACCACTTTACCACGGATTCCAATTAAAATTACTAAATTTGGGATCCATGGCCATGACCATACTATACGCAAATTCGCGCTATATAGATGTGTGTTCTAGCGAGGGTCCACTGTATGAGAAAAAGCAAAACGTGCCTATCTGCTCTCAGATATCTCTAACCTCCTCTAGCTTCAGGAAATAGCCACCCACACTGAATGCATTTCCCCTTCTCTACTACTGCTCAAATCCTATTCTTGAAACCAATATCATAACTATATTGCTTGAGTTGTTTTTCCCTCCAAATATAATAATTCTATCAAAGAAACACCTGGGAGCAAAGAACATTCATCTTTAGGTACATTATTGGGCACTTACCTTTGCTTATATCATCGGATGCAGAACTGCAGCTATGAAACTCAGCAGTATCTTTGAAGAACACGAGGCTTAATCCCTGATCTTCTATGGTTATCTGCTGCAGAAGCCTGCCACTATGTGGCACGAGTAATGGACACTAGAGCTGTGGGCAAGATAGGAAAAGCCTTTTGTGATGTTCATCAAAATATATTAAACTAGACCACGATCATAATTTTGATCAAAACTGTTCAACTTACCAAAGCAAGCAGTAGTCCCATCATCCTTCCCTGGTTTTCTTGACACATGTGGGATTCAACAATTTATCGAAGTTAAAAGCGTGAATGGATTTTAAGACTATTCCAAACCTGCAAAGTGCCAGGACTTACTTGCAGGATTTGGCTCTTGAGGGGTTGTATACCCAGATTATTTTTCTGCATAGAAATTTTCTGTATAGGGTTTCCTTCTAGTTTGGGAGAAGGATGATTACCAAGAGACAGGGACTTAGTTTTGTGCCAATTCAATTTTGGATCTAAAAGGCCTTAGGACTCCTTTACTGTCTTGGGTGTATGGGAATTCTCCTTGTAGTCCAGTCTTTATTTTTTTAATATTAGAAGTTTTCCAGAGCAGGGATTTTGGTTTACGTTTAGCATATTTTACCTGTTCTAAAGCACTGTGCACAATAATGGCAGTATATCTTAACCATACTTAAGGCTGTAAAAACAGTTTCCATTATAGCACCTTTCTCACATGCCCATGACTTTCTGAAACATTCACTTTTTGACCTTGAGATGATTTGTAAAAGGCTGCAGGATTTTGATCTATGAGAGAGTTCAAAAACACACTTTTCACATAGTAAAAACAAAATTCTAGTGCAAACAGAATGAGCAAACCTTCATGGGGCTGCAAACAGCTGCTGGAACTCAACAGCTAACTACCTTAGGGCTCCCAAAGTCGCTAACACTGGAACAGCATTATCAAGTGTGAGGATCCTACTTTGAAAATTCCCTAGTGTAGCCAAATTTCAGGAGCAGCAGAGAGAATAAGAAATGACATCATTAAGAAGGTGAGGCTACATTAATATCATCTATAGTTTTGGCAACCACTCACAGATTTTTTCAATTCCGTATAATGTTTGTATTTCCTGTCTTTTCCACCTGCACCTGGCACCTTATTACATTACAGGTCTTACATGTTAGCCCTTTTTCCTGTAGTCCAGTTAAAATGATCAGGTTAGAATATTTTTTTCTCTCTTTTCAGAGGCTGAAGGATTGTGTTCTCATTTCTAAAGCAGCAAATGTAAACTCCTAGATAGCTATTACAATCTTACCATTGTGTCACAGACAGTCAGTCACCTTAGGCTCTCCAGTCTATCTTGCCATCCGGACAAACTCAGCTTAGTGATAAATGGTTGCTTACACCAAAAATCACACTGCATTCAGGTTCCAGTCCCAAGAGACCAGTCCCTTACCCAAGATCCATTGATACTGTAGATCCTACACGAAACAAAACATTGTAGCTAATCCTGTAATAAACTCTCTCTAAACTGTCTGATCTATGGGAGAGTTCAAAAATGCACTTTTCACATAGTAAAAACAAAATTCTAAGTGCAAACAGAATGAGCAAACCTTATTGGGGCTGCAGATAGCTGCTGGAACTGAAGAGCTATAAAGGTTTATTAACTAGGAAAAAGGAATAAGAGTTATTTACAGGTTAAACCAAGCAAACATATATACACAAATTAGTTAACAGCTAAATCCTAAGACTGACAGAGTTGTAGTGATCTGTCTATTCAAAGCGTCTCTCAGGGCAGTCCCAGGAGGCAGCCCTGAGAGACTGGATTCAGTTCAGTCTCTGGCCCTTCAGAGTTCAAACAGCCAGAAAGATTCAATTTCTTCTTGTCAGGGATTTTGATTCCCTTCCCGCAGAGTTTAAGATGATGGGACGAATTCATGTGCAGTCTCCTCATCATGGGTGTGTGGGGGGGCAATCAATAAAGTCTTTCCTCCTTTGATGATCCTCAATGCTTTGTTTGGTTTCTATGGGCCTTCTTTTGCTGGGCAGAAGACACCACCTTCTGTGGCAAACTACTATTTCAGATGGGGTAATGTTTCTTTCCTGACTGCAGGGATTTACAGTTTCAGAGCAAACACTTTTACAGTTACAATTACCTTATAACATGGTATAACATGGGATACAGATATTATAAGTGAGATTAATACATGCAGCAATTTATAAGCATTTCATAGAGTCTATCTGTAACACACACTCCTCCTATGCGTTGTGCTCTGTCCCAGCTAGTGGTACTGAGACCACTTGCAAATTAAAGAGTCTGCTACAGCCTTAGCTAAGAGCCATGTGGCTTTTAGCTCATGCAGTAGAGGCTCATACCTTGAGGTCCCAGGTTCAATCCTGCCCACCGATGACTGGCATCTGTCAGCATTACAAGTGGGCTCAATGCCACTAGATGGGATAGAGCATCACACCCAGGAGGTGTGTGGGTTGCACAGATACTAAATGCTTTCTTATAAGACTAATACCTAATCTGGGCAAACTAACATACAGGTGACCTGGTCTGGTCTCCATCTACGTGGCTGTCAGTTCTTAGTTAATGCCTGCAGCTTGGGGAAGAGCTGACATCTGACCTGCCAGCGTCACAGGTGCATGTGCAGTTAAGAGGTCACAGTGAAACTGTTTTTCAGTCTTAACTACTGAACTTATAGACCCTCTTATGGAAAGTCTTTGGGCCAGATCCTTAGCCCTGATTAAGTGCCATAAATTTCAAGTGGTACAAAGGGGACACAAAACTATTCTGAAGAGTCATCTCTCTGGATTCCCACAATATACAAAAATTCTCCAGTGGTTTAAAGCCAACTTTATGCCACTTCTTTCCACCCTTCCATAAGTAGTCATTCCAGGTCAGACTGGAGAACACAACATCAAAAAGGGGCAAGGTCAGGCAATCTGGAAACCATAGACTGGCTGAACACTAGCAGCCAAGCCATTCCTTGCAATTTAAGTTACAGCAGCCTTGTAGCTACTCTAACATATGCAGAGGCCAATTTGGCTCCTGGCCAGCACCAGGATGAGAGAAAATGAGGAAGTGTCATATTTCCTAATTGCCAGTAACTAGCAAGGGGTGTATCTAAGTTATAAAAGGTAAACTGAAGAAGCTTTTGGTACCTAGTCTACATACAGTTTTTGTACCAATTTAACTATTATGAGGGGAGAGATTTTTACTGAAATACTTCAATCAGTGCTATCCCTCTTGTGAATGCAGTTATACTAATAGAAAGGTGCCTCATAGCAATATAGCTTATTCCTCAAAATTTATGGGACAAAGTCATGGGAGTATAAGCATTGTTATAGTGGCATAACTTGCATCCATACTAGAGGGTGTATCAATTTAACAATACCAGTTGAAAACCAATGGAGTAACTCCTCACTTAAAGTCCTCTCGGTTAACATTGTTTCATTGTTATGTTGCTGATCAGTTATGGAACATGCGCGTTAAAAGTTGTGCAATGCTCCCTTATAACGTTGTTTGGCAGCTGCTTGCTTTGTCCATTTCTTGCAGAAAGAGCAGCCCGTTGCAACTAGCTGGTGTGGGGGCTTGGAACCAGAGTGCACCTGCAGACTCCCATCAGCTCCCCTAAGTTCTCTGCTCAGCAGCCACCCAGCAGGCTATCAATTGCTGGCCGTTTAGCTGTCCTTCCCGTCACTGCCTCATGCTGCTCCTGCTCTCTGCCTTGGAGCTGCACCTGGGAGCCTCCTGCTTGCTGTGCAGGAGCAGGGAGCTGGGGGTTGGGGAGAGGGAGAGGGAGAGAAGAGGGGAGCTAATGTCAGGGTGTCCCTCTGCCCCATGCTCCTGCTCCCCACTTACCCCATCTCCACAGAGTGTGGGGGACACAGCAGGGTTCAGGAGCTTGCTGGCAGCAGTTGCTGTCTCAGCTTGCTGATCTACTTAAAAAGGCAATGTACTTAGAGTGGCGTCACATACTTAAAGGGGCAATGCACATCTCTCTCACACGCAGGGTGTGTGTCTTTGTCTCCCCTCCCTCCCTTTCTGCTGCTTTGTAGAGTGTGAGGCTACACTGTATTAACCCTTGAGGGCACAGCCAAATGCTAGTTCATCATTTAGAAGTAAGGCATTCCCTGGGAAATAGCCCACCCTTTTCCACCCTCTGACTTCACCACCTCAACCAAGCTTCACAATCATCAGTGCTGTGTATTAGTATTAAATTGTTTATTTAAAACTTATACTGTGTGTGTATATATATGTAGTCTTTTGTCTGGAGAAAACTAGATTTCCTGGAACCTAACCCTCCCGCACATTTACATTGATTCTTATGGGGAAATTGGATTTGCTTAATATTGTTTCACTTAAAGTTTCATTTTTCAGGAACATAACTACACTGTTAAGTGAGGAGTTACTGTATTTTTAGAGCAGTACAAACACTGAAATTACACAAGGCCTTGGAGTGAATGCAGCTGAAAAGCCTGCAATGGCTGACCTGTAATAAAGAAATATTAAATTTATTCCATGGCCATCTGCCTTTATTTTGCCAACCCATTTGATTGAACATAAGAACATAAGAAAGGCCGCATTAGGTCAGAACAAAGGTCTATCTAGCCCAGTATCCTGTCTACCGACAGTGGCCAATGCCAGGTGCCCCAGAGTGAGTGAATCTAACAGGTAATGATCAAGTGATCTCTCTCCTGCCATCCATCACCCCCCTCTGACAAACAGAGGGTAGGGACACCATTCCTTACCCAGCCTGGCTAATAGCCATTAATGGACTTAACCTCCATGAATTTATCCAGTTCTCTTTTAAACCCTGTTATAGTCCTAGCCTTCACAGCTTCCTCAGGCAAGGAGTTCCATAGGTTGACTGTGCGCTGTGTGAAGAAGAACTTCCTTTTATTTGTTTTAAACCTGCTGCCCACTAATTTCAATGGGTGGCCCCTAGTTCTTCTATTATGAGAACAAGTAAATAACTTTTCCTTATTCACTTTCTCCACGCCACTCATAATTTTATATACCTCTATCATATCCCCCACTTAGTCTCCTTTTTTCCAAGCTAAAAAGTCCTAGCCTCTTTAATCTCTCCTCATATGGGACCCATTCCAATCCCCTAATCATTTTAGTTGCCCTTCTCTGAACCTTTTCTAATGCCAGTATATCCTTTTTGAGATGAGGAGACCACATCTGTACACAATATTCAAGATGTGAGCACACCATGGATTTGTATAAGGGCACTAAGATATTCTCTGTCTTATTCTCTATCCTCTTTTTAATGATTCCTAGCATCCTGTTTGCTTTTTTGACTGCCACTGCACACTGCATGAACGTCTTCAGAGAACTATCCACGATGACTCCAAGATCTTTTTCCTAATTAGTTGTAGCTAATTTGCCCCCATCATATTGTACGTATAGTTGGGGTTATTTTTTCCAAAGTGCATTACTTTACATTTATCCACATTAAATTTCATTTGCCATTTTGTTGCCCAATCACCTAGTTTTGTGAAATCTTTTTGAAGTTCTTCACAGTCTGCTTGGGTCTTAACTATTTTGAGCAGTTTAGTATCACCTGCAAACTTTGCCACCTCACTGCTTACCCCTTCCTCCAAATCATTGATGAATAAGTTGTATAGGATTGGTCCTAGGACGGAATGGATGTCTCACACACACACATTTCTCTGGCTTGCACAATAATCCTTTCCTCTTAAGTTTGTCCCACACTTGCTGGCTTTTGAATTTGGGGACATTTCATTAGTGAATTTTTTTCCTATTTTTTTACATATATATATATATACTCTGCATGTGTCTTTTCTTTTCACTGTATCTCCCATACATACCTTTTACATGAAAGAGCACTTTCTCACAAGAATTCCTGGCTAATTATTCCACTGACGCACTGCTTTTGGTTTTGACAGGGTGGTGCAATAACAGAGTTTTTGTAGGCAAATATAGTGTGTGTGTGTCTGTGTGTGTGTGTGTGTGAGCGTGAGTGTGTGTGAGAGAGAGAGAGAAGCAGGGAGAGACAGAGAGAGAGAACATTCGTTGATGATTTGAAGGGACATTTTTAATATCTCCCTCTTCCACTATGAACCCGATATTACAGTCCACACATGGTATTTGGCAGGTTTGCTACCTGCTGCATGCTATATAATTTGTCAACAGAGTGTGTGTTTAATTTGATTACAAGTCGTGGCACTGAAAAATGGGTGCCCTTATGAATGAGGAATTGCTGATGCCTGAAGGGCAATTTGTTAAGGATGAAGTTCAAGGAGACAGGTTAATTCAGGCAAACAGTAGATAATTTCTTCACCTAATTGTATCATATGGGCATCAATGCCTATTGCAATGACATTAGGGAATCTGATTTTCCATGGATGTGGGTAATCAGTCTTTTTACTTTGCATATAAAGGGCTGAAAATGGAATTGAAATGATGCTAACTTTTAAGTAAGTTTGGTCCAAGGGCAGACCTGGACTTGAATCTCCAGCACCAGTAATACTGATGCACACAGGCATTTTTAAAATTGCTTCCATGTATGCATGAATGATTATCATATATGTGTCATTTTATTATTAATGTGACCTTTAGCTGGCTTGAAAAATTAATCACATAATGGAGGACATAGACATCGAATAAATTGCATGCACCTTTATAAGAGAATAAATAGCTCAGCTTATGAAAAACCACAATAGTATTGATTACATTTCCAAACAATAATCTGAACCCAAATTCTTCTTTGCCTGTACCATGATACCTTAATTACATCACAAAGTAATTATCATTTAAAAGGAAATAAAACATGTAGGGCTCTGCTTTGAAAAGGTATTTGCAAGTTGTGCAACTTTCCTTTGGTTTTAGTTATTCTCTTGACCAATGTAATTTTCTTAAGAAACACTCCTATTAAAAAAGATATGCACTGTGCCACAGAAGCACTGATGTGATCTAACACTCAGTTTTGGGATCCCTCATACCCCATCATTAATGGCAGACTAATTGTTTTCTACACATCAACAAAACACTTTGGACTAATTATAACTCCACCAACAGCATCTGAGGGACAAAGATGAATGTTCAGCAATTAAAACATCAATTACTTCACAAACAATAATATTTGATACTGTTAATTTTTGCTGCCTAAAATCATGCTATTTCTCTGTGGGCCTGAAATACATAACACTATCGAGTACCAAGTACAATCACATGATATGCGGAGATTCATAGACTGTAGCTAATTTACAGGATATAGAATAGTCTAGGTACATTAGATGTGTATAATAAGATTCTACATCAATGTAAGGGGCTAAAACCTTCAAAAATAATAATCAGTCATTTGCTCAATTAAAAAAAAACAGTGAGGCACATTTTAAACAAAATAACACAAGCCTATTGTAATAAAAGAATACAAAGACAATCAGACTAGAACAAGTTTCTCTCTTTACCCTAGATTCTCATTCAGAAGCAACAATGTCAGGTTCAGCAGATAAAGGTTTAGCTGTGTCTATTGTGCTACACATTTTCTTAGGGGGCCTTTAACATTATTGTAATCCTCCCTGTTCAGTGTAGCATCCAATTTAATCAAGTCTCCAGGAAAAGAATGCTCATCTGATGTCATCTCTAATTTGTGCATAGGGTAATCAATGGATGCAGCTGTAGTTCCCTTCAACAGGAAACTACAATTTGTCCTTGCCCTTCTACAGTTTGTCTCTGGAATCTACAGCCCCACACTCGACATGTTTTCTAGCTGCACAACCAGTTCAGAATTAAAAACAGCCCTATTGTCAGCACACTGGCAACTGTGATTTGATCTCCAGTCCTTAAGTATTAGCTATGCTCAGAATTACATCTGTTTCTATTATACTGTTTCCAATACACTCTATGCTCTATGGCAAAAAAAATTCGCCTACAGATGTTGAATCCACCTACCATCATCTCCAAGTGCATTAGTAAGCCAAAAAATACATACATACCTATATTTATTTCTCTGTTGGATGTCACCACGTTTCTGTGATGGGAGACATGAAAAAGAGTGAGCTGGGGCAGTTTTATTTCAAAATGATGTAGAGCAGTGGCAGAAACGTATAATAAAAGGAAAAACAAATAAATGTCAACAGTAACTTTTAGAATGGAACTACTCCATTCATTCATATATAGGACAATTG
The DNA here is from genome assembly GCA_007922305.1 of Dermatemys mawii. Lineage (NCBI taxonomy): Eukaryota > Metazoa > Chordata > Testudines > Dermatemydidae > Dermatemys > Dermatemys mawii. The sequence goes on from ML677366.1 coordinate 19,299,904, forward strand.
TGGAAGTTGAAGTGGTTTATAAACCCCCTAGAGGCATTCATGAGTTCATGTTTACTACACAGAAAGTTCTCCTGCTATGTTTGTACAGGGCGGAACAAGCTGTCAGCACTTGATGAATTATTAATAATTATTTATTATGGAACCACTAAGTGGCTCCCCACCAAGGGTACAGCGACTCCTGATGACTACAAAAGTGCCAGATGGATGTGAAATAAAAAAATGCAAACAAAGGAGTACACACTATTGACACACTGTCAAGACCACATGTTCCTGGAATATCATCCATTGAAGATAAATACAGGTGCAGAACTGCAAATGAAGATACTGATAAATAATTCACCAATAAACTTGTAAGGTTGGGAGGTCTTGGAAAGGGCGTAGCAAACACAGGATCACCAGGGGCATAATTTAAAGAGGGAAGAAGAGAACATCAGAAGTTTTATTTAAGCTCAGATATACTTCAGAATTTCACAGTGTTGAACCTATCATTAATGGAAAGGCCAGATTCTGCCATTTTTACTGTCACTGAATACCACCTTACTTGGTGAGTATTTCATTGAAATCAATGGGTCTACTTGTGAAATGAAGTACTGGTTCATGGAAATAAGGGTGGCAGAATTTGGAACTAATCAGTCAGCAGGCCTGGAGGCACAGTTATAGAGCTATGCACTGACATGTGAGACACCTAGGTTCAACTTCCTTCTCCCATCTTGCATTCCCTGGGTCAGCAGGGACCGAGAGTGCTGCATGTATTCAGTCCTTGTGCTGTTTCACAGGAATCCCTCTGGCCAGCTGAGTGGCTTCAATCAGCATGTCTACACTGAAATTAAACATCCACAGCTGGCTTGTGTCAGCTGACTCAGGCTCACAGGGCTTGGGCTGCGGGCCTGTAAAGTTGTAGTGTAGACACTTGGGCTGGAGCCCAAGCCCTGGGACCCTCCCTCCCTCATGGGGTCCCAGAGCTCAGGTGCCAACCTGAGCTCAAACGCCTGCATCACAATTTTACAGACCTGCATGACCCCAAGTCAGTTGACATGGGCCAGTGGTGGGGTTTAATTGCAATGCAGACATACCCAATGGACTATGAATGTGACCCACATCCTGTCCACCTTGGCAAGAAAAAATATGGACTTCAAATTGGTAGTGTAAGGAGATTTCCACAGTACTCCTGACACATGCCACAGGAGAAAATGTAACACATGATAAACGAGATACTGGTTATTATTTTTCAGATGTGGGGGCTTACAACTCAAGGCCTATTTCCAGAATATCCCTGCTTGTACAGTCACAGCAGAGCTGGAACATAACTTAAAGTTTTTACCCTACTTTATAGGCATCTCAGAGCTTGAAACACAGGGGTCAGTCTGCTTGCTTATTTATACAACATTTGGGCTATGGATTTCATATGCAGTTCAGAAAGAAAGAACTGTGATTTATACATTGCTATCCGAAGGCTAAGCTATGCATGGAATTCAGACACCAGGAGAGAGAAACATTTTTTCCTCTCTGTTGTAGCATTTTTTCATTACCTTATTCATTAACCTTTCCTTGGGCATTAAAGTATTCATTACCCTTTCTTGTGCGGTATGTTCAAGCCACATTACTCTTGATCATACTAATTCACAGCAGGGTTGCATCGAGCTAAGATCATCTTCAAAATGGCAAGCTGAAAGTGAACCCCACTGGAGCTTAATGTTGTCATGATAGCCTTCTGATAATGCTGCTGCAGCTCCAGGGGAGGTTTCAACCCTCATGTGGCTGAAACTATGTCAGCGTTCAAAGTCTAAGACTAAAGTACCACTAGAAAAAGCAAAATTTGACAATACTAATGCCTAAATAGAGTTGGTCAAGAATTTTTTGATAAAATCAAAAATTTTTTTGCAGAAATGTAGCCATTTTGTCAGGAAGGTTATTCAGGTGCAGGTTGTGATTTCTGGTGAAAATGAGAACAGCCAGATCTAGAGTAGAATGATTTGGACACTCGCTGGAAATATGGGAGGCCCAGGTTCAAGTTTGCTCTCCAAGGCAAGGACTTGAAGCTGGATCTCACTCATTCCAGGTGAGTGCTCTAACCAGTGGGTCATAAGGGAGGCTCCTGTTGCCACCGCCAGCCAAAACAATCAGTTTTGGCCCTAATAAAACATGTTTTAATCAGATTCACCAAAATTATCCCCATGATTTGACTCAGTTGTACCAAAACCATAATTTTTTTCAGAACTGCCTGTGAACCAAAAGAATCTGTTATTCAGATGTAGAGCCAAGTACTTTCACTCTTATCAGTCTAGATGCCACTTTTCTTAGGAATCTTATTTCCTCCAACTGGTAACAACATTGGCGCATCTTGCATCCAAGAAGTCCAGGAAGTGACTCAGCTTTCAAGATTTTACAAAGAATATTACTTCCATCTGAGCAACTGATAAAAGACCAGCAAATAATACTATAATGAAGCTTGGCACAACACACAAGAATCAGACAGGGCCTGAGTTTGAGCAGTGCAAAGCACTCACAGCTTCATCTGTTATCATTGAAATCATAGTTACTCAGCACCCCTGGAAATCAGGTCGATAGAAGGAGAATACTGCCATTCTACAAGGAGCTAGGGAGGCCATATTTTGAAAACTGTATCCAGTTCCTGTACCTTTATTATGAAAAGGAACTTAAAATAAAAGGATACAGGTGAAAGTGAGTGGAATACTGCAGGGACTAAATCTTAGTTGCTCATACAGAGATAAAATAGTTTTAAAAGGGTGTTATTCCTCTTAAAAGAGTCTTGAATGACAAAGTATCTTGTACAAGGTGTATTATTTTTTTTCAGTTTAGAACAATGCAAAACTCCACTTCAGCAGGCTTATGGGAAAGAAACTATTTCCCTTCACATTATTTGCCGTGGGTGAAAACTTACTATGGTTTGACAGATATCTGCAACATTTCAGAAATCCATGAAGGTGTTCTGACAAAGGCTTCAGCAGCAAATAATTAGGTATTTACTATGTGGATAATAGAATGGATCCTTCCAGAAATATGCGAGCATGAAGGAAGAGTTATACATCAGTTTCACAGTCAGCGAATCAGACATATCCCATCAAAACGTGACCTATTCAAATGGCAAGCAATGTAGTAAGGAAAGATCATCTCAGCAGCTAGGTACATGCAAGTCCAGCAAAACCCTTAAAGGCAAACAGGCTATTACAGAGGGTGAACTTTGTAAACTATTAGCACTGCCAACATAATTTCAGATAATTTCTCTGGAACTGAGAAACTGACACGTTGTTATTTGACTTTCCTTATTGAATCTATGGGTATATACATAATCTATTCAGATAAATATGTTTAGCACTACAGACATTCTCTCCCTTCTGAAAAACACCCAAAATATAAACAGGTCAATGGCCAGCCCATGTACTCACAGATAAGCTACTTTAGTTACAGCAGCATCCCAAGGCTATAGTGTCAAAGTCTCTTTAAAACAAACCTGCCCCGCTTTTTTGTTGTTGTTGTTATTGTGCATTATTTAACAATACAGAGTTTAAAAAATCAGCAGGACGAGTATCCTACAATAACTAGTGTGCTGACTAGTATACCAAGAATACAAATGTATTCCAGCACTGATTATCAGGGCACTCAGCACTCACAATGCCTAACAAAGGCATAAAATAACATGCTAAAACGTATAAATTAAGGCATGTTAAATCACAAAGTTAAGGAGTCAAGCCATGATCTTACAAAGGGCTTTTTACAAGGGCTCAACTATACACACCATGAGGAGACGCAATGACTCCAATAGGACCACTTGTGTATGGTTTTGTGTTATTGGGGTTCAAGCCAGGAAATGAAAGCATTATGGTTGCACATCAGAGTTTAATTTTGTCCCCTTATGTTGTGCATTATAATATACCTTTAATTATGGGATCATACTTTGTTTATCAGCTAACACTACAAAATGTAAAATATTTTATTTATTTTGCTTTCCAAACCCTAATGCTTATTAATATTTCAGGCTCTTCAATAACTCCAGCCAACAGATAATGCACAGCATTATCCAGAAAACATTTTGCCTGATTCTTCTCTTTCTTATTTCAGTTTTGACTGGCGTTGCTCCATTGACTTCTTTAGACTTAATCCTGATTTGCTCTGGGATGAGGAGGAAAGTCAGGCCCTAAACACACAGCTGGTTTACAGTGAGTGCAAGGAGATTAGAAAAACAGGAATAAACACTCCATATGCTAAAAACTAAAGAGACTTAAAGAGAACATACACATTCCAAAGTCAGACATTATAGACCTTGAAATGACAATTCCAGTATAAATTGCATCTGGAGAGATCAAACAACCTGGCACTTTCAGCTATTAATGTCTTTGTCTTTAATATATCATTGGCTGAAGAATCTGGTCCAATGAGATGCAGTCACACTAGTTTTATAAAAGAGCAACTCCACTAACCTCAAAGGTGTTAGTCTCAATATACAATAGCTTAAAGGAACAGAGAATCAAGCCTGTATTCAAGAGTTTGGGGGCAGGTGCTTTGTGTCAGAATAGTTTCAAAGCAAACAGTAACTATGGCCAGAGAATATGAATGGGTATGAGACTACAGCCAGCAATTTCTTCTCCCGAAAAACTTATTTTATACAGCCCGGGTCTTCATATTTCTAGCACTCAGCACTAAAAATATAAAGCTTTTGTAACTCGCCAGTCAGTGCGTGTGTGACAGTCAGGGTTCAAACAGCCCACAGGGAGAACAGAGGGTCTGAACCTCAAAGAATAAGCAATTGAATCAACTAGTTGTATACAATGTCATTGTGTGTAACAATATTCCAAGTTAAGGTCTGTTATGAAAGCTTGTAATTTTCTGAACTTGATGGTCATTATGAGATATGTATACAGACTAGAGTAAGGGTAATCAATTATTTTTTGTCAAGGTCCAAATTTCCTAGTCAAGGTATAGTCAAAGTCCAGACTCCAAAGAAACTAATACAAAAATAATAACAAATAATGCTAATAAGTAAATAAGATTTTGAGGTCAGTTCAAAAGCATCCGGTGGTCCAGATTTGGCTCACGGTACGCCTACTGACAACCCCTGGACTAAGGTTATCTATATATGCACTTATACATACAGAACAGTACGCTCATGAGCAGAACAACAATTTCAAGTACACCTCAAAGCATGGAGGAGCTCCTTCCAAGTGATTATTTACATGAAACTAACTTCAAGTACCCATCGAATGTCCAGCCAGGAAAAGGCAATGGGGGACCATTAGAGTTAATGGGAAAACACTGAAACAACTTGAAACTGAAAAGAAAACTAACAAAGGATAGAATTTCCCCTACCATGAATCACCCTAGTCTAAGAGAAAGGAAAAACCCGCAAACCCTTAAAAAAAGAAGTTTGAAGTGAAGAACATGCAGAAACTGAGGGCCAGCATCTATGCAAGCTGCTTTTCATGAAATGCTGTAGTCCCTCTATGACATTGTGTTACCTGTCCTGCTCCACATCAATCAACAAAGAATGAGAGTCTGATAAAGCCCCTAGCTATAGAGAATTTAGTTCAAGTGATAATGACTCAGGCATTTAACTAGAGGTTACCAGCTCAAATCCTGATATTAGTCAAGAGGGTGACCACGACACTTCAACATTCCTCTTAATACAGCACTGTTTTCTTGTTACATATAGTTCTAAAATTCTGTTATAGTCAAAAGCATTTCAAAGGCCTGTATCAATGTACTGCCCTATTGTTCTCTAACTTTGAACTTAACAGGAGATCCTGTAGTAGCTGCATTTGTAAGCAATGACACTGAGTGTGGTGCTCTGTCATCTTCTGGTGGTGGCTGCAGCCACCTAGAGATTGATAAGCCTGCTACAGCCAACACTGACAGAGCTGGATCTTTCAGCTCAGGTGTTAGACACTCATGCTTTAAGCTTCACAGGGCTGGATTAATCTTTTGTGGGCCCTGGTGTCCAGACCGTGGCCCTGCCCTTCACTCCACCCCAAGGCCCTGTCCCGGCTCAACCTCTTCCCTCCGAAGTCCTGCCCATGCTCCAGCCTGAGCCGGCTCAGCCTCTTCCCCATGAGGTCTCGCCTACCGCTCAAATGCGGGGACAGAGAGGAGCAAACATGGGCCGAGAGAAGAAGGGGATGGAGAGCAGCAAGTGGCAGGTAGGTGGGGCCTTTAGGTTGAGCATGGGTGGAGCAGAGGGCTGGGACCTACAGTCTGGACACTGGGGCCCCTTCTGAGCGTGGGTCTGGTGCCATTGGCACCATTCAAAACCTGGTACTGCTCAGGTTCAGTCCCTGATGATGAGGACGTGGTCACTGGCATTATACATTTTATGTAGATCAGGTGTGCTCAGAGATTAATATGGCAAATATTGCTAAAAAAATTCTGCTAACATGGATTTGAAATTTTAAATGAATTTGCTTCAGCTATATTCATTACTCTTTTGTGTTTGCTTCCATGAATATTTATGTTATTGAATTTCACTAGCATGAATGATCATTGAAAGTGAATTTTAAATTTGCTTCCTTTAAGCATTCAGTTTAGAAACATGATTTTAAAAGTGGTTTAAACATTTATATGGATGAGAGCAAACACAGTTATATTAGGATTTTAAAAAGATCTAAATCCTCATGTTCCAGGACATAAATGAACCACAGTGAGATCCTAATCTGTGACTGGTGTCCCAAGACCAGTGGTGGACAATCAGTGGCCTGTCAGAGTAATCCACTGGTGGGCTGTGAGACAGTTCTTTACATTGACCACCCACAGGCAAAGCTGCCCACAGCTCCCAGTGGCCGTGGTTCACCGTTTCCAGTCAATGGGAGCTGCCGGAAGCATCTCAGGCTGGCAGGTTGCCCATCACTCCCCTAGGCACTATAAATAATAACTGAAAGGATTCAAGAAGAAACTTCTCCTATACATAATTTGTTCCATAATTGTCCATTAAGCACCTTTGCACTGTCTCCTGAAACACATGGAAATGGTCTAATCTCATATGGCAATTTGTATGTTCCTATAGTAAAAGTTGCACTCTCCAGTCTGGGAACAGAAACGGTACCATATGATTTATGTGACAAATCACAGCTAACTAAAGAAGTCAATTGTAAGAAGAAACTCCATGAACAGAAAAAGGCCAGTTAACTCAATCCTGCAAATTGTTCCATTCTTGTCATGCTTTTGAGACATGTTTAGCATTATGTGACATTTTACCAATGATTTGTAAGGCAATAGTTTGGATTCTTTTTACTTATATATTTAGTAATGTTTAACTTCATTTCTTCCACCTATCAACCAACAGTTACAATTTAAGTATCAGTCTGGCAAATAAGAATTACACATGAGCCAAGAGCCAACAATTACATATAAGCCAAGAATGGAAAACTAATCCACGGGAAGCATTTTGTTTTGGAGGGAACATAGATGCTACATTTTTTCATGATGTTCCCAGCCATGGCACATCGTCATCTTACAAAACATGGAGGTGCTAAAATGAAGAAATAGGTCACAAGCTCAGATTTGTAAGATTAATAAACCATTATGGATCTCACATTTTTTCATCACTAGAGAAAAACTTACTTACTAAATCTGGCCAAAAGCATTCAAATTCCAAAAAATTCTCAATGAAAAAAAGTTAAAAAATATTTTTGCAAAAAAATCATTCTGTTTTCCAACCATCTCCTTTTGGTATCTTCCTAAGAGTAAACTCTGCAATTAATATCTCTATCATTAAAAACCTCAGAGAAATGATGGAATACATTCTGTGGCCTCTCTTTCCAGGTTTACTCAGACAGCAGAGACAAATGTGCTGGCAACACAAAAGCAGAGCATAAAGAAGAGTACTCTGAGTGACAGATTGTATCACATCATGGAGGGAGATTTCCAGGGAGATCAAGCACTGATGCTCATGACTTGTCAGCAAAGTCACTTGATATTCAAGCTCAAAGACTTTAATGGAGAAACTACAGAGGATTTGATTGTTGTGGTCTAAAGCTGCTGCATTATATTAAAAATATGATGGACTCTAAGCGACCAACATTAAATTTTAAAGCTGTTTAAGACACATATCTGTTCTCCCACATCCTTGCCCCTGAGTCACATCCTTCTCCCACTCAGTGAAAATCCTGAAAAGTGTCTGCAACCATTTATAAAAACACAATGTAATGTTGGAATAATTGTGCGGGGGAATTACTTTATCTCTAGTCTGCACCTACTGTAACCATTTTTATGATGCATACTCAAAAACAATAGACTCCAACAGAACAGAATGGAACAAATATCCCGATGAGGTTTTATGTAAGTTGGAGGTTATATATTGAATATAAGATAGACAAGCAAGCAAGTTATGAATAGAAACTAGATATACTATGGAGAGTTTTTGAAAACAGTGTTGGTAATTGTCCTGGAGACTGAAATCTTCCATTTATCCACATCATAAAGTGCAGCAGAGACCGTGGATGTGCAAGCTTCCCCATGCAACCCAACCAATAAACCTCAACCCCAGCCTGGAAGGACTACCTTTAAGGTGAGCAGGACATTCAGTCTACACATCTGTCCACTCCTAGACTCTCAGCTGAACATGCCAATACAGGTGTCAATGCCAAATGATGCTGGCTTTATGAAGTGGTGTCTGTCCATGAGGATTAAGAGAGGGAATGATAACATATATACCATAAAAGAGCCACCAGATGGTGACAGATGTCAATCCCTACCAGCTCTGGTTAGATTCAGAGAAGTTTCCTTGTAAGGAAAGGCTAATTCCTCCACGCTCTCCCTCCCCCGCCCCCACTGCCATTCCTAAAAGTTATCCATTCTGTCAGTCAGAGGGTTTTGTAATCCACTCAGTGCCTTTATATAGTGTTTAATATAATGCGGGGCTGCCCTAACACACCTCCTGTGGATGAAACTTGGCACTGCAAGTGCTCCCTGCCTCTGTTTACAAGTTGCAGAAGCCCCTTTGTTTTCAGTTTTAACCACATTTTTTTGGTTAAAATCCCAGGTTTTAAAAAGAGTAGTATTCTTTTTTATTATTATTTTCACCCTACATTCAAATGTATAAAAATGACTTGTTTTTATTAGGAAAATACAATACATCGCATGAGATACATGTATTATGGTAATAAATTAGTCTGTGTGTATATGCAAAGCTGTCTGTCGAAGTCAGGCTATGTATTAATCTAGAAGATGCACACAATAAACAAATAGGCACACTCGCAAGTTCTGAAGTGTGTTCGCATCTAAAAGTACTAATGAATCTCACGCCCACCACATACACATTTCAAGCTGTTAACAGATAACTCTTTAAAGATTTGACACACTAAAATGGGAAGAAAATGAAAATCTGTATCAGAATACATTTCAGAACACAAGGAAGTATTCAAAAGTTTTAACAAAAACAGGAGAAAAGGATGAAGTTCATTGTATGCACTACAAATGGTGTGGCCCAAATATTAAATGTAAATATTTATACGCTAATAGTTCTATGTTTACACCAGTAAACTGTTCATTTAAAAGAAAAGTTTTATTTGGGGATTAGAGATATATTTTCTTAAACTCAAAGGTGGCATTGTGTTTTGAGTTCTGTTTTAGTTCTTTAGCAAACCACATTGAATTCCATTCATCAAAGCATTCATCTACTGACTACTTTTTCCCCATCCTTGCATCCTCCAAAATAAACCCTGATATTTACCCAGAAAAAATAGTTTTTCCACCAATTTTCACCTGTTTTTTTTGTTGGGTAATAAACACCAATAAAACTTAAAAAAAAACCCAAAATCCCAAAAACAAAGAGCCATAAAGATGTGGCAGCCTGTGTGGAGCGGAGTGGCCTAAGCCATAAGCTTGGCATTGGCCTTTAAACAGTAACAAACTCGGTCATCTGTGACTTTAAACCAACCAACCAATGTAACAGGCAGCTGGTTGGCAGCAGTGCTTTCAGCCAAGGACAGCTCTGGCCCTGTGGTTCTGGCCTGGTGCTGAGAAGTGCCTCTTCCTGGCCCAGCCTCACCCAGCACTCCCCCCAAAAGTAAGCAGCTAGCCTTACCTGGACTTCTGGTTCCTGACTGGTCAGCATCTTTTCCTTGCCCTACTAGGCCTCTTGAGGACTAAGACTCATTGGTAGCCTAGCCTAGGGCACAATGTCTCCAGCGGGGACAAAGGAAGGCCTAATAGTCCCATATACACATAGCAAATCCCCTGATATACATTTATATCAAAGGTAAGAGTGGCCCAATAGCCATCCAATTTATTATCCAAAAAGCAAGGAGCCGCTGTTTTATTTATATAAAGGCTGACAAAAGTGTGGTGGCAAAGAGATGGAAGGTTTAAAGTCAGTGATTTAATGGGAGAATGACAAAGGAAATTATTATATTTCTTTCTTTGTACAACTTTCACATTTGCACAAGAAGAGCATGGAATATCTTCATGTTAATATTTGAAAACCAGTGAGAGATTCTTTCCCACAGCAACAAATGGGAAGACATATACCGCACCAGTTTGTTAAACTGTGTCGCATTTATCACAGCAGAAACAAATGTGTTAGCTTTCTATAGCCCCAAGGAACACTGTCCAAGTTATGGGACAAAATCATTTCCACAAGATTTGATAGATTTTCTTCTTTAAGAAAGCGGGGAGAGGGGCGGAGAGCGCATGGAAATGATATTAATACCAGAGTTGGATCAGTTTACAAGATTTGCATAGCCATATGCCACCAAGATAAGAAATGACATGGTTGCAGATTAAATCCTTAATGATTGATATTACAGTTCCTATGTTCTACGGAGAGAATGAAGTTCGGAAAACAGCTTTTTTATTGCTACAAGAATACTGAAATATTGTAGAGTCCACATGTTCCCTTCCACAGCTTCACTTTTTGCAAGATAATAGGTTGATGAAATGGTTGACCAGTCACTTTCACTAGATTTTATTGTCCATGTTAAGGATATTTCAGCAAAATGCAGGTCAGTCCAGATAAATATATCATTGGCTACTATGGGGTTTAAAATATAGTACTAGACTTCTGTCCTGTAATAAAAGTGAGATCCAGTTACTTACAGTATTATTGACCTAATTTTCCTTTAATCGTACTGTGTCTGGGAATTATTTCTAGTTTTTAAAATACGTCAGAAGGAGCGGGAATATATTGTACAGTGTATATTATATACCTGACAGATCTCCCAAAACTATTGTCTATAATCAGGATTATTATGGTCAAGTGGTACATTTACTAGAAAACTAAGCTTATATTAGAAACTGTCCTAATGTGGATATTCAGAGAAAATTGGGTTGTTGGAAGATGAAAGTACCACTGGATGGAATATACGGTGATCCATCGTGATTGCTGTATCTTATAGCAATTCTGTAACTGGGTATTCATAAACAAGACTAGTATTTAGGTCAAGAATCCTATCCAATACAAGATTTCCCATCTGTCCAGGATAAGAGAAAAATATCAATTACTATACAGTAGCTAACTAAAAATGGTCTGAAAGTGTGGTTCTTCTCTGAAAAATGGCATCCTACGTTCCACATTAGCTTTCCAGATTAATTGTGCTGTTTCATGTAAAAAGATGGTGGTTTTGGTTTGTTTATTTCCTAACTACAAAATCTGCAAACTCAGTCTGGGATCTGGGAATCAAGCACAGTTCTTGCCATCTCATGCATCATCATTATTCATAAAAGATTCTGAAAACCATATTGCTCCCCTCAGTAATAACTATGCACCTTCATCATTGCCTCCAACTGGTTTGTAACTGGAACTTAACCTTGACTTACACTGGGGAGCAGGGGGAATCGATCTAAGTTACACAACTTCAGCTACTTGAATAACGTAGCTGAAGTTGAAGTACTTAGATCAACTCACAGCGGCGTCTTCGTTGTGAGTCGACTGCTGCCACTCCCCTGTCAACTCCGCATGTGCCTCTTGTGGCAGTGGAGTATAGGAGTCGACGGGAGAGAGCTTGGGAGTGGATTTATCGCGTCTAGACTAGACACAATACATCAACCCCCACTGGATCGATCACTACCCACCAATCTGGTGGGTAGTATAGACATACCTTTAGACAATAACTCTGCTGGTGGTCCACAAAAAGGAACGAAACCTGCTCTCATAGGTGTGTTGTCTCCACAGGGTTCACAGAAGTAAAATTGATTATAAGCTTATCAGGCCTGAGTACACATAAGGAACAAATCTGCTGAGTAGGAGGGTGCCATTTTTAATTGCAATAATCACTTTTCAGAGCAGGACAATATTTTAAAGACACTAAAGGTGTCAAGTTAACTTGAATGTCAAGTTAGATCCTTTTCTATTCTTGATTAGAAAACCCTGAACTAGTGACTACATTGTGAAGCTCCTATAAATGTTATAGGGTTGATTTAATACCTTCAGACAACATGACTTTGGCAGTTATGGTTTAGAGCTAACAGATCACTATGAAAAATCCAGAGGAGAACCAAGGTTCACTCTCTTATTTATCACTTACCTTATCATAGTCTGTGAAATACGAGGTCACTTACATTTTTGTGTGACCCACTGTGAACACTGAGAAATCAAAACGTTCATCTCATAATTTAAGTAATTTATTCAGGAGAAAGGTCCTCTTTACACTCTGATTTTACCTCATCTGCATAAGAATAATAGAAATGTTGCCAGGAATCCAAAAATATATACTTATAGAGGAGTAATACAGGAATGTTCAAACTTCATTTCAAATGCCAAAGCACTTGTAAGTGTCACTGCATATTTATAGAGGCACTCAAATAATGAGGAGGATGAAGAGAAGAATAACAAGCTCTGGGGCTGGGGGATGCAGCCAGTAAAATATAGAAGCAAAGCACAGGAGCTATGTAGAGAAGAAAGAAAAGCTTATGCGGTGTCAGAGACCTATTCAACTAATGCACATTCTTAAAAGATCAGCATTATTATAGGCAGGGCTGATAGCTACAACCATTATTACGGTTGCCTGACACATCCCATTATAAAACCCTGTTTTCAGTGACTTTATCTTTACAAAACTGTAGCCATTTGAGCTGAAGTTTTCTGTGCTGGCTGTCTTCCTCGGCTGAACTTTATGGGAATTTTCAGGCAAAACAGTTCTGTCATTTCTGCAAACGAGGCTAAGGAATGAAGTAGTGTTTTGCCAATGTTAAAAAATGCTGGTGACCATTTCTTTGAAAAGCTCTATGGCCTCCATAATTTGGAACAGGGACCCTAGATTTGGCAGGAAGCTGGCCTCTTCATCAAGAATGTGCTTTTTAGTTTCTTCTTAAAAATCCACTCAAATCTAGCCAAGTTATAAGCCTTTGTGGGGAAGGAAATATTTTACATTGCAGTTTGTGCAAGCTTAATATAGACTTCTTAGATTTTAGCAGCTAAAGTCCCTGAAGATTCTGCCTGCACAGGGGATGTTCAAGCCTGGGGTTGAGGAGGAATTTCCCTACAATTGCAGTTCTGTGCTCATATGGACCATTCCAGGTCTGGAACTGGGCACCAGAACTGAGAGCTGGGAGACTGCTTCTCATGTGCTTTCAGTAACACGCTTGCTGGACCCAGGCAGTGTGGAGGAGGAAGCTGTCTGACTCACATGCAGAGGGGATGAGAGAGGGACCTGCACAGCGGGGGAAAAGGAGAAAAAATTGAACAAGAAGAGAGTGGAGACAGACTCAATGCTGATGGGGGAAAAGATGGAAACTGAGACTGGAAAATGAGGCTCACCATTCCTTTGTGGTCAGCAAATATCTATGAACCCCAGTAGTGCAGTGTCCTATCCCCTCTCTACAGCTTGTGCACACAGAGGACAAAACCAGTTACTTCATTAGCTCAACCGGCAGAGGTCTATGCAGTGGATCTAAAGGCCCCATCATCCCTGTGGATGTCAATATGATGCCAAAAATTAGATATTGTATTATGTAAGTTTCTTTTTTCAAAACCTATGAAATTACACACACACAAAGTACGTTAAAAGATTATTAAGGTTTCAAAGTCAAGCACACGTAATTTAGGAAATGCCAGAATCAAGGTTGCCTGTGTAATCTTAGGGCTTTTCTTCACTAGTATCATGCTAAATACATGCAGCTGCGCCAATGTAGTGCACCTAGGGAAGACTGCACTATGTCAATAGGAGAGTGCTCTGCCATCAACATAATTACTCTACCTCAACAAGAGGTGGAAGCTATGTTAAGAGGAGAGCGTCTCCTGCCAACATAGTGCTGTGTAGACAGCTCATTAAGTCAATGTAACTTTCATCACTCAGGGGGACAGTTTTTTCAACGCCCTGAGTGATGTAAATTACATCGACTTAAGCGGTAGCATAGACAAGCTCTTAATGTGTCCTCCTTGTGTTTGTGCATTACAACATGGTCTTTAATGACATGATCATTGGGTTTTTTCCCCACAGGACCCCTGCTTCATTCAGTTCAGAGGATGGATCTCTTCTGGGGAAGAAGCTAGGTTCTGTACTGAAGGAGACTATTGCCTGTAGGACCCATGCTTCATTTGCTGGAGAAGTTGGAAGGCGTTTAGTCAGTGAGGCAGGAGATTGAGGAAGAGATAAAATAATCTCATGGTTTCCCACTGTCTGCTCACTTTTGTCCTTACTTTCTGCTTACATGCATATATTTACACAGTTGTCTGCAGTGTTATTGGTCCCAGGCTATTAAAAGAGACAAGGTGGGCTAGGCAATATCCTCTATTGGACCAACTTCTGTTGGTGAAAGAGACAAACTCTTTGTAATCCAAAAGCTGTTTCCTGCACCAACTGAAGTTGGTCCAACAAAGGATATCACCCACCTTGTCTGTCTAATATACATTGATACATACTCTCCCATACACACGCACACCCCTGCAATCAACAAATGTGTCACCTCCTGCATTTGTATTCAGTCTTCATGGAAACTCCTCTGGCCACATGGCTCTTAGCTTCACCACAGGCCTTGTGCTGGCCCATGCCTTTGGTAGTATTGTCCCTTGGGAGGCATTGTCTATTACTTCAGCTATCACTAATCAGTGGATAATTTAGCCTGAATGAAGGGTGCTTAGTTCACTCATTCACTTTTACCAGGTCTGTGACTGATGGCTGCCATTAACACTTAACACTATAAAGTGCACAGGCAATCTTAATTCTGGCACTTCCTAATTTATGACTGCTTCACTTTGCAACCTTAACAATATTTTAATGTAGTCTTTGTGTGTGATGTATTATATATAGTTTACAGTCTACACTTGATAGGGAGAAACCTAAATAATACTGGGCCATCTCTCAAGGAGCTAATTTAGCCTAATGACAGTGAAACAAAACAGTCACTATGTAATCAATTAGTATTAGCAAATATTTTGCTTAATTGGGGAAAATATAGTTGGTGATATGAGACTACTGTACTCCCCTCAACTCTGCCATATTCCCGTATCTATTTATTAGTCACCTTCTCTTTTAAAACTCATATAAGAAATAATTTCTGCTCTGAACAATTGCGTTCATCTTTAATAAAATGTTAATAAATAATCAGTGGAGGAATGCTAAATTCTGGTCTTTTAATACAGATATTACCAGATATTATTTGTTTAAAAAAAGAATAAACTGAAATGGCAATGATCATCATTGAAACTTTTGTACCTCTGATAGGAACAGTACTTTTATACATTTTTTTAAAAAAAATCTCTTATTTTAATAGAGCTGCCTAATCAAGAGGACACATCATCTACTGGGGTGACCCTACTCAGCGCTTTCAATGCATACTTCCTTCAGATATAGCTTGATATCCATATAAATAACCAAACTATTTTTTTAATGTTTAGTTCTAGGCAACGAATTTCTGTGGCAATCTTTAAAACCTTTTATCAGTTTTAAATTTATTTTGACACTGGGGGAACAAAAGCTCCTAATCTTTTCTAGACAATTCATTATTTATATTCTTTATGCATGTCCTCTCTTACTTGACTCGTTTTGAAAATAAATAACCTCAATTTTTTTTCTCTCTCTATATGAGAGTTTTTTGAAGTCTTTAATTCTTTCATGTTGCTCTTCTCTGAGCCCCCAGTAAGTTCTGCAATACCCTTTTTTAAAATGGGGTGACCCATCTGTGAAGAGTTTAGCTTCTCCCTGCTACCAAGATTTTTAAAAAAAAAATCAAGAGAGGAAATACCCTTTACTGGAGTGTATGTGTGTTTTTTTAAAAAAAAAACCTTGTGTCATATATTTGATCTCCAGCCCTCATTTTCTCTTTGTCATTGTCTGCTAAAGTTTCACAATGTCTGCAGTGAAGTGAATCTTAAAGTACCAGCTGGAAACTGACGTGCAATGAACACCGGTAGCCACTTACAAAAAGACTTTCTTTTTTTTTTTTTAATGTGGTTGTACTTGCCATCTTAAATAAAAGACATGCTCCTTCTCTCATATTTTTCCTCTCTGGCTCACTATATCAAATATAAGCAAGGTAGGAAAAGGGAATATCATTCTTGTCTTCCTTGCTTTCCACTTGGTCATACATTCTGTTAGAAATTGTTACAAGCACCACCAGTACTGAGATGGCTGAGCTGACTGCTGAGGTGTCAAGATGTTTCATACACAGCTGGAGCTCTTTTCAGAACTGAAATACCAAGTCAAGGGGGAAAGAAGAAAAGGGCTCAGTCAACCATGTAAATGGATCAGAGGAAGCGAATTTGATAGTGTCTATTCATAGGAGAGAGGGAGGGGGAAAAAAAGAAAGAGTAATTAACATCTGCTTCACCAAACCTTTTGAAGTCCCTATATGTGCTACAGATGACAGTAGAAGTTCAGACAAACCAATTATATTTTAAAGATAAAGTACCACAAAAGAAAGGCTATACAAACAAGTGCAAGAAAAAGCAACAGTGATGACTGCCCAACATGACACTTCGCAGTGTATCCCTGAATACGTTAATCATCACTACAAGAGGAGGTTTGTGGAGCGTTTGTTGTCAATTATTAAATCAAAAGCACTTTGCCACATTATTTATATTGAGGTCTTTCAGATGACATCTGGTCCTGTCTGTGCTATGAGGACATTAACTGTCCCATGACATTTTTTGAGAGACGACTCTAACTTCTTAAAGACGAAGAAGACCTATTAGATCTTTTAGTCCATTCCCCAGCCAGTGGATTGCAGAAAGCTTTGCCCCCTCTCCTTCACTGCTATGCAAGATATTCTGTTTAATCATTTTCCACCCCAAAAATAGTGGGAAGTTATGAGGAAACTTTGTGTCCTTCTATGCTCATCATCTCAAAGCCCTTTTTCCACATGACTTTATGAACCTTGAATCCCCTTTTTACCCAACTTGCCATGTCTTCCCCCTTCCCTCCTGAAAGTCCCTCTTTCCAAATGCCTAGGAATACTAGAGCTCCTCATGAAGAGGTGTTAATTAGCACGACGAAAAAGTCTTACACACTGGGACAGATCAAGGTACTATCCTGACTGAGTAGCTGTGTCACCTCTGCCCTCTCACCTGCGGTGTGTTGGTCATGGGCATTGGGTAAATCCTTGCTTTTGGGGAGGCTAGCCCACTGGCCCCGCCTCTTCTGCCTGAGTCCCTCCCTGCAGGCTGGAGCCACAACCCTCCCCACCCATAACAGAAGAAGCCCTGAGGGCCCCTCCATGACCAGAGGAGCCCTGGCCTCACTGGGCTGTCCCCCCGCCCAAGTACCATGAGCCACTGTCCCCACTCTACACCAGCGCCAGACCAGTCCCAGTGTCTAGTCAAGACACCTCACTCTTCCGCCCGCCACTGGCTTGCTGCATCCCTCCTCATTCCCACGCTCCCAAGGAGGATGGAGAAGGTGAGCAGCGGGGACCTCTGGAGAAGGAGGGATGGAGTGGAGAACTTACAACAAGCCAGGCAGGCAGGCAGCAGAAGGCAAGGGGGGGCTCAGGGTACAGGCAGAGCCACTGCAGCACAGGTGTCCAGCGGCAAGTTGGTGGCAGCAGCACTAGGGAAGGCTGAGCGTCCCTGGCCTATTATGTCCACCACCCATGGCTTTGCTGCTGTAGTCTCCAGCCTGGATTGCTCACAAACAGCCTCCAGCATGCAAGTAGCTACCAGCTACATCTCCATGTGTGCTGAAGCCCGCCAGTTACACCTTAGCTCTTACAAGCCTGGGTTACACTGCAGGGTGACCCCAACATATTCCCCATCTTAGATTTTCCCTCAGAAATGTATGTCCTGTACTGTCCAGTCTTCTCCTGGACAAAACAAGTTTATATGACATCTGTTGTTTCTTTAGTAGAAATAATATGCACACAACTTGCCATGCTAAATGAAGCTTCACCAAATACATCAATTTAAACACACTGGATTTGATAAAACAATAAAACTGTAGAGAGAGACTTTAAGTGAGTACCAGTGATGAAGCACAAAACCCACCTCCAAAAAACCACAAAAAGATAAAACATTACTGGTGCCTAACTTAATAAAATATATCAGATTCAAGCAAAGTTTCTCACCACGTGCTTTCAGCAGTCTTACTGACCAAACCCCAGGTCACGACTCCTCCTCCCAGAATCCGATGGAGGATTCCTTTGTCACTTCAGGTGCCATGAATGCAATGGGCATGGGAGAGAGAGAGAGGCGTTTGTCCCTCCTTTTTATAGTTTCAGGTCCTCTTATGAAAAATATTTCCAGGTGGGTACCAGGAGGCAAAAAATTTATGTGAAAGGATGTTCCCTGCTACGGATTTTTTCTTATGCATTTGAGCTTTGTATCCCCTTCCTGCATGATGACTCTGTTTAGTGCTCAAATTTGTATTAAGCAGAGCACACATTCCTTTGTTTAGGACAGACCTGTTGGCCAATTTCTGCTTGGGCTGTGCTGTGCTTTAGAACTTGTGTAAACAACATCACATGGGGAAGTCTTATAACTTCACAGACAAGGTTGTTGCACATTTTACCACGACAATAATGACCAGTAAATTATGAGTTTTCAGATGATACCTCACAAGGCATACTTTGTACAAAGATTATTACAAGAGTGTGTAGGGTGTGACACAGGTATATTCTGTCAAAAACACAAAGCACAGGGTTTTTTTTATTATTTCCAGAACTTTTAATCTTAAGATATATGCTCCTCCATGTGCTTAATATAGTGGTATCTTGGTGAAATTTAATGGCGTGTGATATACACAAGTTCAGACTAGATAATCTAATGATTCCTTCTGGCCTTAAACTCTATGAGACTAGAATGGGTATTTCAGTGTTGTCACGAATGTCCACATCATAATATGATAGTCTGTTTTGCATCTAATTTGATACCTACATAAGCTCATCCATTTATTGCATTTTTACAGTACCCATCTCTGTACTATCCACCACTTCATAATGATACATTAACCCTCACATAAATCCTCTGAAGCAAAATGATATTAGTCCCATTTAACGAATGGGGAAATTGGGATGCAGAGAGGTTAAGGATTAGGTTTACAAAGGTATTAGGCATCAAAAGATGCAGATTGAAAGTCAATAGAAGGTTAGCATTTTATCTGCCTATATGCTACTAGACCACTATCTGAATCTTCAGTTGCCTAAAAAGCTTTGTTAATCTGGCCTCAAGTGTCTTGCCCAAAGTGACATAGAAAGTCTGTGGCAGAACCAGGAATAGGACCTAGTCCTATGCTATAATACCAAAGCCCTCTCTTAAGTCAAGAACTGGCTAGTATGATATGTCTAACAGTTACAAGTTAAGCAATTCAGTTTCTTTAAAGGATTTTAGAATAAAAGGTCTCCACTCTGTGTGGAAAAGCTCTTTAAACAATAAGACAAAGTTAGCACACAGCTTCTTTAAATATTGTCCATCCTATCCAGTGCTCTCTGCTCTCATCAGAGCAGCTCATGAGACATTCACTTCAATTTTCAGCTTTCGATACTGGCTTTGATAGGTGCCATGCTTTATAGACATCTGGCGTAGTTCCTCACCTTTCCCATTCAGCAGGATTCTATTTTTCACAGTCAATGGCCTGAACAAGATGATCACTTTAAAGTGAAAGAACCCATAATGCACTACGAGAATGATATGTACAAGATCACCCTGTACTACTTAAGCTACTGTGACCAGATCAGAGTCTGGAAAACCATTTTGGAACTGTACTAAGTTCTGAAAGGTAGTTCTTAATTGAAAAGTTCATTACTAATGAAAGTGTGAGATGGTAAAATGTTGGACTTGCACACTAAATCATTTGAATTAATAACACAAGTTCATTTTAATTCAGTGAAATACATAACTGGCATCAAGCTTTCAAGATCAGCACACTTTGCTATGACTGGAATCCCTAATATTATAACATTTTATTTTTATATATGTAAATGTTTTCATTATTTGCATTTTTAAATTAGGTTACTGTTTGATAGCTCAGACTAATTATAAGCCTGTTGATTTTATTGAACCCAATGATATCCACTGACCAGTTACAAATCTTTAAAAGTCTAAACTTGAATTCTATGCAATTATTCTGCAGTCAGCTAGGGCTATGGTAGAGAGATGAATGAGTCCCTCTGAGATTACTCCACCTTGAATAATCGGAAGAGGTCAGTGGGGCCAATTACTGTTTCAGTTTGCTCCATAGCTGCTGCATGTAAATCAGTTTACTAGGAGCTTAGAAAGTACTTTGATAACATTTATTTCATTACCTTTATCTCTGCAATTGCAGGCATTCGTGATGTAGGACAATTAAACTCACAAGTAGAAATGTGCTGAACTATATGGAAACGGTGGTAACTGTTGAAATATAAGTTTGCAAGTACAGAAGCTTTGTGTGGTTCATAGCAGCACTGTTACCATCAATGGTAACAGATGCAGCAAGGTCAGATGCCATGTTATGGAAGAATGTGAGCTTCCGGTTTATATGCCTCTAAACAATGGATTGCGTATTTCATATTAGATATACCAAGATTTTCTTAGTATTTAAAATGTATTTGAAAATTAATATTTTGATATTGGGATTTAGGCATGTCTGAAAATTTGACCCAACAGAAGTTTGCAATTAATATTTTTAACATAACAACAGGTTACAATTAAAATTTTTCTTTCTAATTTCACTCTGCACATGATTATTACTGTTGTTAGAGTAAATTGAGATTATGAGGGTCCAATTTTTTGAAAGAAAGGGTGCTCGGTAAACAACAAAGAGAAGAATTTTGAAACTGCCCCTGGCTATTTTGAAATTACTGGCTTGCCTCTCCTTGCAAAAGCTTACAGCCCTCCTTATCAGATTCAGAGAGAAGTAACATATTGGAACATACTAAATAAACATGCATTATTTAGTAATGCAAGGGCCCCAATGGGAATTAACTGCCCAACTGCTACTGAAAGTCGAGGGGAGTTGGGTGACTGACTACCCTTTGTGCTTTTGAAAATCTCTTCATTCAACTTGCTATAGACTAGCACTTACAGTTTTAGGGCAAGATTTTTCCTAGCCTTACTTGGGGGTACAAGCTGGGAAGCTGGGGGAAGAGAAGACACATGGGTCGAATCCTAGCTTTGTTGAAAATAATAATCAAACTCCCATTGACTTCAATAGGGGTAGGATTTTACCTATCTTCACTGCTCTGTAACCTTGTTTGGGGTACAATATGGAGCTTGCCTTCACCTGAGTACAAGGACACAGGCTGCACTCCACAGAGCTCTTAAAGATATTGTGACTTATTTAGACACAATGTCACTGAAGTGGGGCAGCTGTCCCACTCCTGGGTAAACAGGGGTTAAAAGCAGCCGGGCTGCAGCTGGAAAGAAGAGTGAAAGCACCTGAGTAGCTGATCACAGGTGTGGCCAGCTCATTTAGGGCACAAGTGGCCTGGATACAAGGGGCTGTGGACTAGGAGCTGGAGGAGTCTCCCTCTAGCTTTAGAGCGGGGGTTCCCAAACTTTTCGGGCCGTGGCCCCTTACCGTGGCCCGGCGGCCACTCGCGGCCCCCCAGGGTATGTCCGCCAAAATGCCACCACAGAAACCGGAAGCTTCTGCTTTCTGCGGCAGCATATTGGCAGGACCAAAATAGTCCGCTCAGGAGTTCGGCGGTCTCCCAGGCGGGCTCAGCGGCGGCACCGGCATCTCGCGTACCCCAGTTTGAAGACCACTGCTTTAGAGGGAGAAGGACTTGGGAGCTTACAGTGCAAGCAGAGCAGAGCAGTGCTATAGAATAGGGCAATGGAGCTGGGGAGCTCCAGCCTGGTAAACCCCCAGTCTGCAGACGTTGGTGAAGGCCCATACAGGTACGGGGGTTGCAGAAGTGCAGCCCAGGAATAGGCAGAGGCAGTTGGTCCTAATCCCCTGCCAATGATAAGTGACCATTACAGACTGTAGTCTGCCCCAGTGAGCGAGGGCTCGGTGATGACTGGCAGTAGCCACTGAGGCAAGGTGGGATTAGAGGGTTGGGGGTTCCCCAGAGAGGGGAGACCCATCACCCCAAGGTAAAAGGACACCGAGGTCCAGGAGGGACTCGGGGGCCCTAAAGGAGGTGAGACACCGGCCAGGAGGTGCTCTGGAGCTGAAACAAGCTAATTCCCAGATAACCATCAGGAGGGCCCACGCCGGTGAGTCTTCACCTCACTACAGTCACCCAGTGTTCCAATTTGTGTTGTGCATGCCCCCTGAGCTCCCCCATGCAAGGCTGGGCCTTCAAAGTACAATGGAGCTCTCAACTGCACACATGCTTTAAACATTAGCCTGCAAAGCTGTTAAACATTAAGCCTGGCAGATCTACCTTCAGATTTAATTATTTTTATTGCACATGATGATGTAATTTTTATCAATAATTCACAAAAACAGAATCCAGTATCTTAGATTCTGACAAGGTCTATTTCTCCATGTCCTTTGAGATTCTAAAAGAAGGACAGATACAATATGTTAACTTTAATTCCTTGACAGCATTTTGGCCAATCTCTGATGTACTCAAGGAGATCTTAAATCATAATTAATAAAACTACTTCTGACAAACTAGCCTGCTCTCTCTTCCCCACACAGCACAGCACAAGAAGGGAATCTGAATGCAAAGCTTAAAATCCACATTGTTTATTACATACAATGGAGACATTTCTTTTATCAGCATACAAGATCTACAATTTACCCTGACAGAGTTTATGAAAACAATAGCAGCCCATTCTCTGAAATCCTTTCCAAAGCAGAGTTTAGCAATAGCTGACATAGTCTTTTCTTTGTAATGAATTAAGGGGCATTATTAAAGCCTTTTGTCTAAATTGTTTTCTTTAAGATGACGTCTTTAACTTAAAAAAAAAGCCTTTTTTTCTCTCTTGGTTTGTCAATAGCTATGACCATACTATGTTCTTAGGGCTTGTTTTCACAATGGTGCAGCTGCTTTGCTGTAGTGCTTTAATGAAGAGGCTCCTATACCAATGGGAGAGTGTCTTCTCTAAAGCACCGAAAGGCAGCAGCTATGTGGATGGAGAAAGTCCTCCTGTCGGCATAATGCTGTCTACACAGTGATTAAGGTAGGTATAACATTGCTCAGGGAGTTGGATTTTTCACCCACTCCACCCCCTGAACAACATAGTAATACCAATATAGATTAGTGTAGATCTGATCATAATCAGAGAATATATCTGCCAGTTTAAACCGTCTGGGCTGCAGTTTTGCAATAAAAAAATGATTCTGGCTGTGAATCAGGATAAAACGATTTACCTTGCAGACTGCATCTTCCATGCAAGAAACAATGATGGATGCATGCTCCTGGAAAGGTTCTTATAATGGGGTGCTAGGCTCTCCAAGTTTGATTGAACTCTCACTGGGCTAGACAAGCACCTTGCAATCTGCCCTGTGTAAAGCGGAGCAGGGACTAAACTGAGATTCACCGTTCAGTCCAAGTTTTCTCTCATTGCTCCAGGCTGGGGGGAAAAGTGATTAAGATGTGCCAGCTATTTTCCTGGTAAAGTGCTTCACACTCTACTATGCCGCCTGTTGAACGGGGAGGTGCAGCCAAGACTCTGCCCTTTCCCCACCCACTTATGCTGGAGGGTAAGTAGCAGCCTCACAAGAGGAGGTGTCCCTGCCAGCGTTGTGACCAGTGATGCACATACTGCCCATACTCTTCTACATACCTGAGAGCAAACACCAGCTCATTACTGATCCATTTGAAGTCAACAGAAGTTTGTCCATTGACATCGGTATAAATTGGATTTGGCCCTCAGTCTCTGCACTAGAAAGAGGAAGGATAAATATGAGCGCCAGAGGTCAGTCCTGATGGCTCTCCACATATGAACCTCCTAATAAGGTCCACAGAAATGCTGTAAGTGGAGGGGTGGCATGATTTATGCTAGTAGCATATGGATTATTATATCAAATAATAAAATGATAATGGGCATCTATTTATAAATGGTATAAAATACTAAAATGTACTGATTTCAGTGGAAATTAGGAGCCTAAATATCTTTGAGGACCAAAGTTACTACAATACATTGGAAGCAAAATTTTGCTAGTTACATTGATCAAAAGGAGCAGAATACTCAGGAACTAAGCAATAATATAGCCTTGATTATTTATTTTTTTATAAAATGAGACATCAAAGAGGGAAATAGACATTCTTAACTGGATTCTTAAGATCATATATATTACATGGCTAGAAATGTAATGTGACTAGAAACAGAACTAAGATAATTGTTTTAAAGAGGAATTAAAATAGTTTTGAGGTGTAGCAAGGAAATTTATTATGAAATGCAACTGCTCCATCAACATAAGGTAACTAGCCATAATGAGCTAGCTGATCTTTTCTGCTTCTCTACCCTCATTATTATTTCCATTTCTGCTATGTCAGTTTAAATACTGAAATCCATAATCCAGGTTATATTTTAATATTAAGTAAGCAATTAGCAGTCAGACACTAATATTAAGACGACATTTGATAGAGATGTTAAGATCCTCAGGGCCCACAGTTCAGCCTGTATATCCATTAACTGTATGCAGTATTTTTTAAGTAGCACATTATGTTCTTGGATATTTGGTGATGTAATGCAGCAATTTAAGCAGTGAGTAAATGTACCACTATTTCAAATGAAACAAACCAAGCAATGAAAAGCCACCTGCCCCTATAATAGGCCTCTCTTGTCTCATAACAGAAAGCAAAAAACATGGGGTCTAATTCTGATCATACTTACACCAGTTTCACACTATTTTAGCACCAGTGGTCCAGATCCTCATCTAGTGTCATACCTCCAGTGATTTTAGTGGAGCAATGCCAATGTATGCCACCTGAGGATTTAGTCCATCAACTTCAACTGTATGGCAAAATGTATCCATGTCACCTAGAAGCCGATAGAGAATGAGCAGAAGCCAAGCACTTTCTAAATTAAACTCAGACAAATAAGGGGCGAATTTGTCTCCATTTTTGTGCTTGCAAAGTGCATTGTGGCCTCAAATCTGAGGACTCATTGTAGCTGCCTGATTTGCATCCACAGGTGTCCACTCTTTAGATTCGAGCCAACCATGCAATATGGATGTGAGCTCTGCTAGTGGGAGAAGTTCCCACGTTGCTTCTGAAAAAACATAGTAGAGAGCTGGGGGAAAAAAATTATTTTGATCAAAATTTGAACCTCCTAACATCAATTTTCATTAAAAAAAATATCTCCAATTTGTATTAGAAAAAAGTCCCTGTTTTTAATTAGCTCTGGTACCTGCAGACTGAATCCTTTCCCAAAGTCAAAATTTGAAAGTTTTCACCCAGTTCTAGTATGTGTCCTATCAGGAGCACAGTGCATTAATGAACTGTTAATGCACATCATCAGTGTCTATGTGGACAACTAGTCCATGATTCACACTCTATATTGCTGGGAACTCAATGTTCATGTAGACAAGCCCTTAAATAGCAACCAGTCTACTTCTTCCTGGTGGTTTAAGTAGAGTGAAACAGGAAAGGGAGCTCCATATAGCCCAGCCAAAGAATTGAAGAGCAGCACACTGCTAACCCCAACCCACAAGAGAAGTGGGAGCTGTCCTCTTTTTGCAAAGGAGGGATCTGCACTCTACCTTATTTTAAGCCTTCTTTCTTGCCATATCTTACTCCTGAACTCGGCTGTTTCAAGAACTGATCCCAGTAAGATATCTCTGGTTCCGCTCCAAACACCTCTCTCTCTCTCTCTCTGAGTGAGACACACATTTATATCCAGGATTAGAACCAAAAGGACTTTTCTAGCAGGACTGGCAGCAGGATTCAGCAGAATTCCTCTGTAACTTTATGCAGGCTTCTGGAACTTGTCACTATTACCTGATCCTTTAAAAATTTGGCCCAAATTAACAAAACCTAGTAAGACACTACCCTGGATGTATTATTCAGGGACTGGAGGCTTCCTCACCCCCACTAGAAACACAGACTATACAAGCTGTAGTGAATCAAAATGTACTGCTTCCTGGGCTCTGGTTTTATTTAGAAAACAGAGTAAAAATCACACAATCCAATCCCAGGCTCCTCTTCAGGACCTATACAACCCATAGTGTAGGCGCTTTCTTTCTGGAGAGCCACTCATGCCTCCTTTCTGAATGGGTGGGATAACAAACCACCTGCAACAGCAAAGTGGCAAATCATCTCCTGTAAACAGAATGAGACTTTCAGACAAACACTGCCAGCTGTTACAGACTAAAATATGCATTCGGGAAGATAAGGAGGAGGATCACATCATCCTAACATGGAGGTTTTATTAATGACCTCTAGTAGAATTTTACCTTAGTACTTTGCTCTGTGACTTATTTATAGACATTTTATTCTCACCATTATGTTGTGGGTCTGGAATGAGAAAGGAGATAGAAATATCTGTAATATATAAAACCACTCAGGACAGCACAAATCTGGTTGAAATCCAGATTGAAATATGCAATGCTAAGCATGTCCAAAGTCCAATGGCAACAAGCCACATGATGAAATTAATGTTTTTAATGAGATGCCATGAACCCCTGAAAGAACCTTGCACAGAGTGTTGATTAAATGCATCCTAGAATACTCAAGGAGCTGACTGAGGAGATATCTGAGCCATTAGAGATTATCTCTGAAAAGTCATGGAAGATGGGAAAGATTCCAGAAGACTGGAAAATGGCACTATATTTGCCCGTCTATAAGAATGGAAATAAGGATGACCCAGGGAACAACAGACCAGTCAGCTTAACTTCTGTACCCGGAAAGATAATGGAGCAAATAATTAAGCCATCAATTTGCAAACATCTAGAGGATAATAAGGTGATAAGAATAAGGTGAAGAACAAATCATGTCAAACTAACCTGATAGCTTGCTTTGACAGGTTAACAAACCTTGTGGATAGGGGATAAGTGACAGACGTGGCATATCTTGACTTCAGTAAAGCTTTTGATACTGTCTCATATGACCTTATCATAAACAAACTAGGGAAATGCAACCTAGATAGAGCTACTATAAAGTAGTTGGAAAACCGTTCCCAGAGAGTAATTATCAGTGATTCACAGTCATGCTGGAACGGCATAATGAGTGGGGTCCTGCAAGGATCAGTGCTGGTTCTGGTTCTGTTCAATATCTTCATCAATGATTTAGATAATGTCATACAGAGTACACTTATATAGTTTGTGAATGATACCAAGCTGGGAGGGGTTGCAAGTGCTTTGGAAGATAGGATTAAAATTCAAAATGATTTGCACAAACTGTAGAAATGGTCTGAAGTAAATAGGATGAACTTCAGTAAGGATAAATGCAAAGTAGTCCCTTTAGAAAGGAACAATCAGTTGCACACGTACAAAATGGGAAATGACTGCCTAGGAAGGAGTACTGCAGAAAGGGATCTGGGGGTCATAGTGGACCAAGCTAAAAAATGAGTCAACAGTGTAATGCTGTTGCAAAAAAAGTGAACATCATTCTGGGATGTATTAGCAGGAGTGTTGTAAGCAAGATACAAGAAGTAATTCTTCCGCTCTACTCTGCACTGATTAGGCCTCAACTGGAGTATAATGTCCAGTTCTGGGCACTATATTTCAGGAAAGATGTGGACAAATTAGAGAGAATCCAGAGAAGAGCAACAAAAATTATTAAAGGTCTAGAAAACATGACCTATGAGGAAAGATTGAAAAAACTGGGTTTGTTTAGTGTGGAAAAGAGAAGATATAGGGGACATGGTTACAGTTTTCAAGTATGTACATAGTTGTTAAAGGGAGGAGGGAGAAAAATGATTCTTCTTAACCTCTGAGGATAGGACAAGAAGAAATGGGCTTAAATTGCAGCAAAGTTTAGGTTGGTCATTACAAAAATCTTCCTAATTCTCAGGGTGGTTAAGCACTGGAATAAATTGCCTAGGGAGGTTGTGGATCCTCCATCACTGGAGATTTTTAAGAGCAGGTTAGACAAACACCTGTCAGGAATGGTCCAGATAATACTTAGTGCTGCCATGAGTGCAGGGGTCTGGACTAGATGACCTCCCAAGGTCCCTTCCCGTTCTATGATTATTCAGCTATTCAATAACATAGACGATACAGGCCAGATCCTGTAATGGCTGAAACCTTGAGGAAAAGCATGGGTGCAAAAGAGAAAGGCACATCCCTGGAGCATATGGCAGCTATTAGGATCACCACCACCTCCAGATACTTTTGCAGTGGTTGTTATACTGAGCTATTTAATGATTAGATTATTAGATTATTTTCAAAATTGCAAGGGATTTAGGCACAGGAGTTATGCATCTAAATCCTATGCATACAATACCTTCAAGATTTAGGTGGAAGTGATTGCTACATTTTAGCACTATCTTCTGTATATGAACTTTGGTGTTCAGGAGCCAGGCTTTCAGAAAATCATCATTTAATACTTGTCCTTCAGTGCTTCAGAAGAACATTCTTTGCCAGTTTTTCAGAGCTAAAAGCCCCCTCCCTCCCTTCTCTGCACATCCTTCATCTAACCCTTTTGATTGATTTTTCTCTCTCTCTCTGGGGTTGAAGAGATCATCCTCTCCACCAAATTCCCCAGTACTGATTGTAATTAACAAGCACAGCCTGAGCAACTGTATTTACTTGCTGGGCATCTGGCATTTTTCTTGCAATCAGTGACAGAAAATGAGATTGACATCCTGGGGAAAAAACCCCAAAGAATCAGAGGCCTCATAGTTTATTTATTTGCTGGTTGAATGTTAGGAAATTGCATTATTATATAGACATCAGGCCATTCTTGGTAAAATGATAATAGACACTCAATAAAAGACTGTCATTTTTTTTTAACAGAGTTGAAAGTAATGTGGGTTAAATATAATAAATCTTGCTGCCTCGAGCTAGTAGAGATGGAGTGCAGGAGAGACAGATTCCTTACCTTTTTCTCCTTGTATATTTTGATCCAGAAAGAGCTTGCAATTACCAAATCAACTGCAGGGCCCTGGATATCTCATGCCCACCTCCACCCATTGCCATGTAATTATATTTCAACATCTAAAGTAATTCCTTTTTTAAAAAAAGTTCCTAGTGCTTATAGTTACAAGATGATATTGAAAATGTGAAATGAGTGCAAACTCAAACTCCCTGTCATCCTGAGTTTGCAGAACAATAGATTTGGAAAGGTGTGAATTGATTATTTCAATGTGGTGTTGACTCTGAAACCTAAAGATGATCAGCCAATAGGGATGACTGGTGAAAAGAGGCTAACGAAGCTAAATGCCCCCACTAAGATCATATCAGCGTAAAGTGGCTGATATAGTGGAGCTTGCAGTACACTTATGTGCCAGTTTTGATTTCCAGCTTGTAGCATATAGATTGCAAGCTTTAAAGGAAAGAGCAGGGAATGCAGGTTTTGATGGGGTTAGCTCCACAACAAAAGAATAGAGTCCTATATAGAGTCTACACATGGTCACTACAACTCGTAATTTTGCTTTTCCAGACCTAGCATAGTAACAGGGTATTTCTGAGCTGCAGGTGATGGCTATCAGGCACTAGGGACAAGGTTTCTGAGTCTGGGAACAATTTTTCTGAGCTGGAGATAGTGTTGGGTAGGAGGGTTCTGAGCTGTGGAGCAGTTAAGTGGAGAAGGAGCTGTCCTTAGTTAGATAGGTGTGGGAAGAGAGGGTATGTTTCTGAGCAGGTGGGGTTTGGGTGGGAAGCAGCTGAGGGGGTTTAGGTTATGAGACCAGGAGTGGATGAGTTAGGCTCACTCCTTAGGTGAAAGGGGGAATGGAGTCAACTGGTGAATGAAGTTGTAGGAGAAATGATGATGCAGGGGAACTTCCAATTAGCCACACCAGTGTGCTTCAGAATCCAGGTCCACCTTGCTGCAAAGTACATGACTACGGTAAATCATTTCAGATCCCCAGCTGATGCAAAGAAGTCTGGTTCTATTGACTTCAGTGAAACTTCAAGCTAGCATAGAGGGGCTGGTTCATTAGATGGACAGTTAATTGCAGCTTTAACATGGCTGTATTGCTTCTGTGCATTAAGAATCTATGCACCCTATGGAATTTAAAAATCAAAAGAGACTTCTTTTAAATGAATGCAGGTGGAGTACAAGGAGATAACTTTGAGTATGAATATATCAGGTATGGAGACATTTTTGTGAAATGGGGGAGGAGGTGGTATTTGTTTTTTGTGAATGATGAGATAATCAAGTTGCAGAAGTCCAGATTCTTGTCGAAATAAATACTAAAAATCCCATTGACTTGTCTACAGAATGTCACTGCTTGGCTTGATTTTTTGAACAAATTAGGAAACATTTCAGTGTCCTGAAAGAAAAGGGTTATCTGGTCATGTGGGTTCTGGAATTACAAAGCACTAGCCTGGGTTTTGGGAAACATGCTGCTGTATCAAGCACAAAATTTTGGGGATGTTATAAGGTTCTGTGACAGCACAGGCCTTTCCTTTGCCCAGTAAGCATCCTCAGATAACTCCAAGTAAAAAGGAAACTTCTTTAATCTTGTAGAACAGAACAACAAGACACGAAGAACTGTAGAAACTTAGAAGCACCAGAATCTTTATAAATGATAAAACAAATATTGCAAATCAATACAGCTCTTGATTACTAGAAAAATCCATCCAACTTGGAGGGGAGAGGCAAGTCTTCCAGATCTATAGTTTTTAACTCCCAGAAACTCAGTACAATTTTTCTTTCTAGTAGGATGCCTGTTGCCACCAGTTTAGCCTAATAGGCTCTGTGTAACATTGTAGTATTAGTGGAGAAATAAACACATTGGATAAAAATTGCAGGCTGCCATCAGATTTACTTAGCAGCCACTGTGTTCTGTGAACTCTGGATGAATACAGGAGCTACAGAAGCTAAAGTACCATTATGATAGTGCCTAGTACATAAAATGCGCAAGGTGCTTTGAATATGTGAAGTGCTATGTATTATTATAACAATATCAAGTTGCCTCTCTCCAGTATCAGAGCCAAAGAAAGGTTCCCATTTTAAATGACAGACAGATACTGCTATACAAACTGTAGGAAGGACAGCCTTATTCCCATAAATTCAAGCAATTGGTTGTGCTGTGGGTCTTCCTTCTGCTTACGCACAGCCGAGGAGATGTTTCTCAGGACTGACGTTTGGAAAGCTCAGGCCTGGTATTGTAACATTCCCCTGATGAGCATTCCCAAGAAGTTTCTGGCATTTACAGAACTTAAATAAGTTCTACAGACTTGCTCAATTAAATAAGCAGCAACATCTTTGTGTCATTGCCTTGGTTACAGAAGAATCCTCCTTAGCCTCATGAGAAGAAGGCAGCTGGGTAAACCTCTTCTGATGATACGAAAAGGACCTATCTCCATGGTGAAGGACTATAGAAAGAAATATATTTCACCTTAGCTTGGCTTTCCTTAGAACTCACATTTAGTGAAAGGAACAGGAGAGGTTCCTTGTCTTGTTTACCTACCTGGAGATCTGATGGAATGGAATAAATGTCTTTCACCTCAAGATTTTAGCTCCTGAATGTCCTGGCAAAAAATGGAGCTAGTGAGTATGAAGTATAAACTCGTGTTACCCTGATGTGGTCTGGTTGAGAAGATGGCTGCCTCTGAAAGGGTTGTGGCCAGTATTCTGAGAGCCTCAACACTCAGATCAGAATGCTCTGTACCCCACTGTAAGGCCAACTGAAGCTTTAGGGCCATGCTAGCTCACACTTCAGGCTGGCACTGATTTAGGAAACAAATATGAGACTGGGAAACCATTTCAAAATCTATTATTTCACTCCCAAAAATGTTTCTGGGATTTTTACCTTTCTTAAGAATCAAATGCAAGAGACACTTTCAAAATACATTTTTTTTATGACAAAGATTTTTTCTGAACTTTCTTGATCTGAAGGATCAAATGGGTGTGCGGGGTAGAGCACTAACGCTTTAAGCACAGATTGCCTTGGGACAGCGCATCTGCAAGGGCCAGTGTGCTCCATAATAGAAGTATCCAAAACAATTCTACTGCTGTTCAAACTGATGGGGGTTATGAGAAGGAAGGGAAAAATAACAAATTTTTGAAATCTTTGTGAAAAGAAATACTTTTTTCACTTGATTTTCACACCCACACCCCACCACCTTGTCACATCATCTTTCCACCTAGCTGAAAAGAAAAATCATGCCAGGTCCAAGGTCTCTGAGGCCCAGCATCAATGAAGAAACCTCTTATGGGTGGGAGGAAAACCAACCTACCATCCCTGTTCCTGTCTCTCTTGGACTCTGGCATTGCCACAGTGAGACACTGTTAAAAACATCATATTCATTTATGGCAACAAGTGGATAGAGGAAGCTAGTGATTTTATCCTCAGCTCTTACACTGCAGCATATCTGTTACTAAGAGAGTCAGACATCTGTGTGTTTCCAGCATCATGCAGACTAGTTCTAACTACCCCCGTGTTTGTAGCAACACAAGAATCTCTTTGTTCACCCATGATCTGTGAAAATCTGTCATGTTCTCTTTACTTTTTCAGACAGGACAATGATGGATGCAATATCAGGGCCTAGATAGAGTAGAATAAAATCAAAGATTACATTACTTAGTTTCCCCATGCATCAAGCAGAGAGACTTCTGTCTATTGGTCTTATTCTATAACATCAACATTTGGACCAGACGCCACACTAAAGTCTAAAAGTCTAAAGATTTGCAGTCTTATCAGCTAACGCTGCAAAGAACTGACAGAGGCCCCTGAAGATTCTCAATGTCATGGCCCTCAAAACTTCTTACCCATTGCATCCTTGCTTTTCTTGCCAGTCAGGGATTTAGAAATTATGCTGTGCTTCCTTTGCATCTAATTTACATCCCAGGCAAGGCTGTCATTCTAAAGCTAAGATGGACAACAAAGAAAAAAGGAATTGCCTGAGAGAACACAGTGAGGAAACGATCAACTGTCCTGGTGACAGTGTTTTAATTACTAGAGTTATTCTGGTTAAAACAAAAGTAGATTCCCCATGCTAATCAGCCCCCTAAGATCCTTTGACCTCATACCAGTTGCAATCAGCTAAATAAGCCTCTACATTTTATGGAAAGAGAACAACATCAGGATCAGACTCTGCAGAATGAAAATAAAATGTGTAATGAAGGATGCAAGTTCTTTCATGCCATGTGTACTTTGGTCAGGCTCATCTCTCAGATCTGTCATTGCTAGAGTAACAATGTCCCCTTCATGCTACTGTGCCAGTTATGAACATGCTTGTGCAAGCCAAGTAATATAAAGAGGGAAATGTTTTCTTTTACAATTTTAGGATTTGTTTGTTTCCCTGAGATCTCTTCCCCATACGTCCCCCCTTTGTTGCGTCTTCCTGCAGAGGGCACAACTGAGGGCAACTTTTCCTCTCTATCTTCTAGCTTAGCAGATTATGACCAATCTTACAAACTAAACTGGTATCCATCCTCTGGCAGCACATTGTACAGCTACTGGAGCATAGGGCTAGCTTAAAAATAAAATAAATAAACATGGCTCTTTCCATATCACTTCCCTGGTTTTGTTTTACATTTGAACAAATGTTGTTTGTTGCAATTACCAAATAAGCATTTCCCTATTTAAAAGACAAAGTTTTAAAAAACAAGTGGGACTACTCACATGCATAAAGGTAAGTGCATATGCAAAAGGAGGATGGGGTTATTACTGGGAAGAATGGTACCAAGTAATATCAAGATGGCATCAGTTGCTATTGTGACACATTTTTTTTGTTGCAAACACAGTGTTAGGTCATAACAGACACTCAAATGGCCACATTTTCTCTTAGTGTAAACTGGCATTGAGTTTAATGGAGCTGTGCTGATTTATACCCACTGAAGCTCTGGCCCATTTTGTTGCTGTTCATTTCCAATTACTTTGGTTAATTCTTCAGGGCTCAGATTCATTAGCCTTCCCAGCACTATGCAAAGCTCATCTTTTCAAGAGCATTTGGGGCAGAGATAGATGGACAGATTCGAGGCTAAAGGATCTCAGTGGGCTTGCAACTGGGGTTGTAAGGTGGATTTGTTTTGCTGTTATATTGTAATGTTTAAGTAGTGCATTGAGCGTTACGTTTTAAATAATGCAACAAGCTTAGAGCTAAGTGCTAGAAAACAACCAAAATAACTCAAGTTAAAAAAAAATAAAAGGTCCTGGGACTGCAGAATCCTTCTTTGTGTGGTTGTTGACAATGCTGTTATTAGCAAGTTCCTGTCCTCCGGAGTTATGTTTCTTCCATGTTCAAGTTCTAACCTCTTTTACTGTGCTATAGAGGTTTAAGTAGTCACAATATATGGCACTTCTGTTACTATAACAACTCTACCAACATGTAATCTATTTTACTTCTTCTGAATACTTTGAAACTGGGACTGTCACACATTCATGTATTAAGGAAAGCAATTAAACGAGTTTATCAATTTTAACTAAATAAGTTAAGTAGGCAGGAAGATCCATTAATACTACTAACAAATTCCCATCTCAACAAGAAAGGGACTAACTATACTTTCATTTCTGAAATTTCATTTCAGATGGTTAGCTTAGGCTTCAGGCAACCACTTTGGTCATGAAAAATTCTTTTTGTGAAGCCACTTGGAATTTAGAGCAAGATTTCATTTAACTGTATTTCTTTTTGTTCTTGAATGATTTAGCTTCTGGCGAAAAAAAAGCAGAAGCTGTCTGTTGACCAGAATTCACTATGGCATCTAATTTTCAGAATACTAGCAATCAGGATTAAAAAAAAATAATAATTGACCATAATGACAGATGAAAAATATAATGCAGGAGCCTTAAATATCCAGCTATCCTGAAGGAAATGGGAGGTTTGTTTGGGTTACAAGATCTCACTGTTATACAACAGAATTCACACTTCAGAGCAGGAAATCTAAAGACAGCTGGGCCCTTACTCTTCTGCTACAGCAATGCAGTAATGCTCATTAAAGTCAAAAGGAGTTATTTGTATCCCACGGGTGAAACTGGGCTTTAGAACTGTAGGTTAATCTTCTCAGGATTATCCCATCAAAGTGCACCCACTCTATCATGTGGGCTAATAGAGTTTGATCAAGAGAAGTTACTAATGTGCAAAGAGCTCTGTGCTATGCCAGCTGGGTGATTGCATAGTGTACCTTGTTTTTGTCTTGTATAGTAGCACATGTGACAGAAGTCTATTGTAGCTGAGAGAAGGGAGACCTGCATAGGTGAGTATTGATTTCTTCATCCACTGAAGATGGTAGCAAGCATTATTCTCAAATATCTATGTGTTTATTTGCAAATAGGGTTGGTCTAAAAGTGAAAGCTAATTTTCAGTGAAAGAATTGTCACAAACTGAAAAAAATGTTTTGCTTGATTTTTGTGTATTTTTCCATGCAACAATTAAAAATAAGCTGTATTTTATCCAAATTGAATAGAATTACGTGACAGGGATGTGGGCTGTCACGCCTAGTGGCAGGTGCAAGTTGCCAAGAATCAGGACCAGGTGCCAGACCCAAGAGACACAGCAGGAGTCTGCTGACTCTTCCAACCAAAGGGAGAGGAGGTTGGCCGACGGGGTCTCCTGTGACTGTGAGGCCTATTTCCGATCCTTCATCTGCTCACGCATCTGGGCAGAGTTCCTCTGGGCAGTGTCCGCTGGCTCCCTTGGCGCCTTCGAGGAGCAGTGGGCGCTGTCCAGGGTTCTCTGCTTGGTGTCCCCATCTGGTTCCCTTCATCTGACCCTTTGATCCCACACCTGTCCCTGTTATTTCATTAGTTGTCCCATGGATTCATTTGGCTTCCAAGCCCTGTAGACCTCCCCTTGGGATGTGGGGGAGGGGTCCTTTAGCAGTGGACGGGCTTGTGGTCACCCCCTTCCTGGATCCCAATAGGATTCTTCTAACCAATCAGGCAGTCTACTACAGGCCAGCTGTTCTCCTTTGGTTGTCCAGAGACTAGTTCTGCTGCAGATCCAGATTCCTGATTGACAGAATCAAATTGCATTTTTGGGGAAAGTTTCAATTTCCCCTCTTCCCTTTCTGTCTTTCTCCAAAGGAAAAAAATTGGTGAGAGACATGGAAAGAAAGGCAAGAAAAACCTAGAAAACTGAAAAATGATCATTTTGATTTCATTCAATTTGATGGAATAAAAAGGTTCATTTTGAAACAATCCAAACACTTTTTGGTTTTAAATGTTTTGTCAAAAATAAAAAAAATAAAATAAAAACCCACCAACTTTCAAACAATAACAAAAAACTTTGCAGTTTTTACAGAAATGTTTACATCATTTGAACCCACTTTTCCATAAAAAATTTGCAACAGAATTTCAAAACATCGTTCTTCTGCCATCAGCCTGAATGTATCTCCAAGCATTCATTCTTAAAGACAACAGGCAAACATTTATCCAGATAAATGGCAAGAGGGATCAGATAATGGAACATAAATGAAAGAAGGAATAGGGACAAAAAACTGTAGAACTAACAAAATTCTGTCACAGTTGTAGGCTACATCTCTTTCCTTTGTCCTCCCAGGGTAAAATCCTTACCCTAATGCAGTCAATATGTGTTTTCCTATTCTATGGGGCCATGATTTTACCCTGTTTGGCTTACTTAGCTGGTAAGATTTTTAAGGTAGGCACCGTCACATTCTCAGTTGCTAGTTTTTCTAGCTATATTAATACTTCATATTAATGAATATTTATAATAAATAAGTAATATCTGAATGGGTCAACTAGCAAAGGAGACATAAGTTGAGTGATTAATTAAAGTAATATTTTTTCATTTCAGCTTCATGTTCCCTGCCACCAAAGTTGTGCTACATGGTTCCTCTCTGCTGGTTGTTTCAGAATGCAGAGTTTTGTGACCTCTCAGCTACTACTTAACCAAGCTGGATTATGAAGATGCCTTATCAGATAACAGTATAATTTATATATATATATGTATATGTTGTGACGGAGTCAGACCAGAAGGGTATAGGAGAGTGCTGGAAGGCAGGTATATCAGCCTCAGGATGTGCAGGTTCCTGTTCCCTGGATAGCCAAACAAAGGCTACTCCAGGCCAATCAGGAAGCTTCTAGAAAGGAGTAGAAACAGCTAGCCTGATTGGGACAGCTGAAGCCAATCAGAGACTGGCTGAAACCAGTTAAAAACCTCCCAGTTAGTCAGGTGGGCTGTGGGTGTCAGGAGCTGTGGAAGGAAGTTGTGCTGTTGGTGAGACTGAGTGGTGGACAACATATCATACAGAAGGAAGGAGGCCCTGAGGTAAGGGTGAAGTGGAGTTTAAAGAAGCGGAGACTGCTGTGGGGAAGTAGCCCAGGGAATTGTATTGTGTTTTGTGGATAAAAGGTCAGCCATCTTAGCTGATGCTATTAGGGTCCCTGGGCTGGAGCCTGGAGTAGAGGGCGGGCCCATGCTCCCCGCTTTTCCATCTTCCATACTGGCCTGTGATGAAGGTAACTCACTAGGTGGTGACTCTTGCCAATTATACTGAGAAACGGAGGTCACTCTGGGGCCTAGATGAGTTTCTGAGGCCCCTAAATCTGCCAGGAAGCGCAGGACCCACAAGTACAAACTTGGAGCTTTGTCACTAACTATATATATTTCTATATATATACACACACACACACTGTATATATATATATATTGTGACGGAGTCAGACCAGAAGGATATAGGAGAGTGCTGGAAGGCAGGTATATTAGTCTCAGGGTGTGAAGGTCCTTGTTCCCTGGATAGCCAAACAAAGGCTACTCCAGGCCAATCAAGACACCTGGGGCCAATTAAGAACCTTCTAGAAAGGAGTAGAAACAGCTAGCCTAATTGGGACACCTGAAGCCAATCAGGGACTGGCTGAAACCAGATAAAAACCTCCCAGTTAGTCAGGTGGGTGTGGGTGTCAGGAGCTGTGGAAGGAAGTTATGCTGTTGGTGAGACTGAGTGTAGGACAACATATCATACGGAAGGAAGGAGGCCCTGAGGTAAGGGTAAAGTGGAGTTTGAAGAAGCAGGGACTGCTGTGGGGAAGTAGCCCAGGGAATTGTATTGTGTTTTGTGCCTAAAAGGTCAGCCATCTTAGCTGATACTATTAGGGTCCCTGGGCTGG
>ML677366.1:19338293-19863878 GCA_007922305.1 Dermatemys mawii
ATATATATATATATATATACACACACACACACACATATATACACACATACCCCACGGTATTGAAGAGAAATTTTAAACATGATTATTATATACCAAAGGTGAGTGCCACTTATCTGACCAAATGGCTCTTCAGCTGTCCCAGATACTATTCACACTATCCTAGAATGAGGCATTCTCAGACTACAAATGTAGCCAGCTAACACGACACTGGAGGGGGCAAAATAATGTATTAAAAGTCTTAAGTAGTTATGATGAATGTTCTGTGGCTTGCTGGGTCACTCAGTGCATAGTTCTGCTATTAGTATGTTTTTGATAAAACTATTTGCAGGTCACTTTTAATGCTCTGGAATGGAATGAGAGCACTGTGAGGTCCTTCCACTAAAGATCACTGAGAGAATACATTTAAGCAAAATACTGTAATCAGATTGTAAAATCCATCTACTTTCCTGTTATAAGTGGAATTTCCTTTTCTTGCCAAATACTGACAGCGCTAGTACAGCAGTTAGTTACTCTCAGGCCTGAGGGGGGGTGGGGGTGTTTCGAACTAAGATACACAATTTCAGCTACGCTATTCACATAGCTAAAGTCAAAGGATCTTAGTTCAACTTACCAGGCCGTCCTCATGACAGCGAGTCAACCCCAGCAACTCCCCCGTCGACTTCGCTTACTCCTCTTGCGGAGCTGGAGTTCCGGAGTCAATGGGGAGTGTGTTCAGGGATCGATTTTTCGCATCTAGATGAGATGCGATAAATCGATCCCCGATACATTGAATACTACCCGCCGATCCGGGGCAGCAAAACACGTAGAGCCGCCCCACCTACAGCAGTGGAGGACCCCCTTAAACAAGCTGTATTCCTATGGATGCTGTTCTAACAACCGTAAACCACCTGAGCATCATAAAAAGGCTGTAGCTGGAGATAGAATTAGGTCATTGTCAAAACTCATGAGTCTTTCATCAGCAGCTTCACCCAAAGCTCTTATCAAGAAATACTCCTCCACTTCTAATCCACCTATGGCATGGGGTGAGTTAGTAACAAACTTTTCATAGCCCTGGGACTGAGATGTTTATTTTGTGAAGAAATGTATCAAGCAAAGATAGAACGTACCTTTAATACTCATCAAAACTATTACACCATAAATAAGTTCTTTGCTATGGAATAAATCTTCTAGAATAATAACCTCCCTAGACAGAACCATTGCAAGAGAAAATGCTTCAGGGGGAAGCCACTGCAAATAAACCCCCTGCCAGGGAAACTGCTTCAAGGGAATGCCTCTCCAGACAAAATGATCTTGTGGATAGTAAAGGTGAGGCAACCTAGGGCACACTCAATCCAATACTTTTATTTTGCAAATAGGCACCTTGGTGGGGATTATGTAAATATGGCTGTGCATATTCATTATTATGTAAATTACAATATTCTATTTGCATAACCCCTCCAGATTTCCAGACTTTCATCCTTAATATTTATGACACAGACTAAGATCCCAATACAGCAATGATTTATGCCTGTGCTTAACTTCAGCATGTGAGGAGTCCCATAGCTCAGTGTGGCTACCTATATGCCAAAAGTAAAGCATGTGCATAATTTTCTGCAGGATCATGACCTAAAACAGAAATATACCCTCTTATTTCAAGCAATCAGACTAAGCTGATGTTTAATCGGGGGAGGAGGGGTTGCACAGCTGTCGTCTGCATTGTCCATGTCCTGTGGACAATACACTCAATAGAAATACACTCAGACGCCCTTAACTTGGCATCTTCCATAAGTACTAAAATTCACTTAGAAATCCCTCCTACATATTTAAGTGTGAGTGATGTGTACACATCCAGTTTGGTGTGTGTCCATGCATATTAACAGACCAAAAAAGCCAGATTTAAATCCTGACAAATATTTAGTTTTCTCTGATGAATTATTAATAGGTTACTAAACAAGACAGCCCTTCTACTTAAACAGAAAACATTCACAGGTTATTCCTAGTTCCACCTCTTTACTATTCTTTGGTCACATAACTAAGAAGTAGTTTTTAATCAACACCCAATATCCTTGCTGTAACAGCCAGTGCTCAGCTAGAGCACTGTGCTAGAGACCCATCTTTACCAGTACAGTGTGCTCATTTTATACTTCCAGTGAAATTATTTTTTTGGAAACTGGTTTACTGTTTGGCATTATTGGGCTGACATCTTTGATATGCAACTAAGGAGTCTTTAGTTTATAGAAAAAGGGACAAATGCTTTAGAACTATGAGATGAGTATCTAAATATCTGCCTACTTCAAAGAATATATAATATATATAATATAAAATTAAAACAGTTGGCATCAGTCTGTTCCAAGAGATGTCTAGACAGCATGTTGCTGATTGACATTCAGACATTTCCTAATAGACAGACTGGCACATTATTCTGAGACATGTTTGCACATGTTATTGCTTCATGGCGAAAAACAATTAGCTATGCAAGGCCACAATGCAGAATACTGCCCTACAGAACAGACATTTCTAAATCAGGGTGGATCTTTATGTTAGAAGTGG
Organism: Dermatemys mawii; assembly: GCA_007922305.1. NCBI lineage: Eukaryota > Metazoa > Chordata > Testudines > Dermatemydidae > Dermatemys > Dermatemys mawii. The sequence continues at coordinate 19,340,823 of ML677366.1, forward strand.
ATGCAATACAGTTCTCTAGAGAAAATTCTGAAGCTTTCTAATCTCCTTTCCACTTTGGAGATCTGAACTAAGGACCAAGCACCTGATTTTTATTCTGGATGTATAAACATAATGCTCAAGAAAGATTCTAGATTGATAGCACTATAAAATGACATCTATTTTATTTTACAGAATGAAAATAGCATGGGCAGCTACATGCTTGGTCCACATGCCTCAACTCTGCCCCAGAATGGCCACTACTAGGGGTTAAAGCATAATTCATTTCCTACATCAGCACAAGAAGAAATTCCTACCCAGCCATTACTATAAAGCCCCCATAAGTACACGTTGTGTAAGTAACAAAATGTGGTGAGGAAGAGAAGAATTCAACAAACCCCCCAATCCAAGAGATGGTCATTGGGTTGCAGCCCTTCTGTAGCAAATTTTCCAGCCTGCCAGCTGGAATAATGTTCATTGCCCCTTTGCACTCGTATGCAGAAGTTCCCAGGCACTGGATCTGTGTGGATTCAGCGGTCCCTTTCTCAGCCTGTCCCCACTAATCCTTTCTATGATAGTTTATTCAGAGCTAGTGTGGAGCCTACTTCATCAATGTGCAGGATATTCAAAAGCCATCCTGGGAATCCACTCCCTCTGCCTTTCTTCACCATGAAGGCACATTGAAGGGGGATCTAACTAATCCTAGCCGTAATGGCCTTTGCAATGCTATCCGCATGAATATTTGGAGTATAAAGGGCCTGTTCCTGAAAGATGCTGAGTGCCCTGAACCCCTGGTGAAGGCTGTCAGAATTGAGGGCATAGGCACTTCCCATGAAGTTCTCAACACTTTGCAAGACTGAATTCAACAGCGAACAATTCAGACAGCTGGCCATGAGGTGGGTAAAGACAGGTACAAAAGAAGGGATTTGATCATGGATTAGCTGCAATTACATACTCACTGGCGAATCAAGGCAAAGAGCCTGGGGAATTTTTAGTTACATAGTGAGTTGTGTTTATTCTGCATAGTACCATTTGCAGCAAAAATATCTCAGTGTTGGAACCATCACTGGAAGCACAAGAGCAAATGCTTCAGCTACATGAAAAGGCATCCATACCTGGTCTGAAAGTTCTTTTCAGAGCAGCATAAAGTAACCAGCATTTAGTCAAAAAGAAACCTGTTTAAAATAACACTGAGAAAATGTGTATGGGAGTAAAAATAAAATGGATGAAAAGTTTCTTAACTGAAAGGAAGTCAGAGAGCACATCAGATAGGGTAATGGCACATTTAGGAGCCATGCTGTAGCAATTTAGGGGAGGGGATGTAGAAAAGATAATTTCCTAATGGAAGGAAAAGGTTGAGACAAGTTTCTGTATTCCTTCCCACTGAATCCATTGGTCAATCTACACAGATTGCATATTTAGTTTCAATATCAGTTAAATCACCACTGGGAAAGATGAGGTCAGCAAAATGAAAACAAGCATATGAAATAATTACTCACCAAGGTCAAACTCTGGAAAGATGGTGGAAGAATCATTTACAGAGAACTGAAAAGTTCAGAGGAGTTTGCGGGAAATCGGATACCTGCTGGTCCTGTGACGAAGAATGCCAAAGCAAAGTGTAAGGCCACAAGAGTTTTTGAGGTTGACCTCTTCTAATCAAATGATGGGGACAAAATGAATGCAAATGTGAAAAAATAGTAAATGAATATGAAGGCCCTTTTTGCAGCTCTAATGTCTATAGGTTTTCTGGCCAAATGTGAGATGTGCCAGATTTTGTTATGAGTTGCCCAATGAATAAGTTAGATTTGCCACTTTGAGCTAGAATTAGAAGCTGCCTGAATACTGTCCTATGTCACAATTTTAAAACAAAAATTCTAAAGAGATTTCATTGTGTCTTTCAAAGATCTGTGTCGCAGCTATAACATCTGTATATTTCCAAAATGTCAGAAAATCATTATTTCAACAGCATTCACTACTGACAAAACAGATTGAGTTCAGTGGTTACTTAGACACATTTTTCCAGGGAATTCAAACATCATTTTTCAAACTGTGAAGCTGCAAGTCTGGTGTTAGGAATGAAGTTACTTTGGGAATGGTTAATATGAAAAAAATCTATAATCTTGAACTCCCAGATCTGGACGGAGCAGAAACAGAACTACTGTCTCATCGATTGACATGTGGTACAGCAAAGTCCCAGACGGTATCAACTTGAAGTTCCTCTGTTGTTACCATTTGGATAGTTTGTCTTATCTGAATTACTCAAAAAAAAAAATAAAGTGCAAGATTTCACCTTACTCAGGACAGCATTAATTAGGCTATACAAGCTAGTAAATGAGACAATTTATCTGCCTTCCTTTCACATCAGAATTAGATATTAATCAGAAAATGTATCACTACCAGACAACCAGTTCAATGACAAAAATCAGATTTGGGCAAATTGGCATAAGTCCCCTTAGCTGATAACACCTCTGTAAAATGTATTTTGTTTCATGAGCAAACCCCCCATAAAATTGCAAAGAATTTAGCTTTTTCTTATGTGAGGGTTTCATTTGGTTAACGTTGCTTGTAGAAAAATGAAACTGAACATACAAGTATTTTTTGAGAATATTTTGTCTCATTCCTAAATCTACAGGTCCCTTCCACTATCCTGCCCTCCTTTCCCTCCTCAAGATCTGCCTCTGCTAGAGCTGGTCAGAAAATAGGATTTTCATCCTTGAGAAATGGTAACTTTTTGGCAAGATACTGAAAACTAATTATTTTTAAAATTCAAAATGGTTTTGGGTTTACTAGGTGGCTGCTGGATGGCATTAGCACCCTGTGATATACAGGTCATACAAGATGATCTCATGGTCCCTTTTGGCCTTAAACTCTGACACCTTTGCAGCTTCCTAATCTTGGGTCTGGCTCTAGGCTGCTGTCCCCGTGTTCCTCTCCCAAGGCAACCCTATGGCCCAGGTCTAGGTCTTTGCCCTCACCCAGCCTCACCTGCTGTTCCATGGCATAGGCCCAGACAGCAGTAACACAGCCCACCAGTTGGCTCCAGGACAGTTCACCCCCTCCAGAGTTGTTAGTGAAGGAAAGGAAACAGACACAAATGAACTGTCAAACATGTAGGACTCTGTTTAGAGGTATGTCTACACTGCAGAATAAGCCCGGACTTGAGCCTGGGCTCAAGCCTAACCCCTCCCCCTTTGTGTGTATGCTGCAGTTCCACTAACCCAGAGCTCGGACCCAAGGTCCCAGGACCCTTCAGGGCTAGAGGGTTTAAACTAAAGTTAAGTTAGGACCCAGGGTCCGAGCCCTATTGCTTTTCAGTGTAGACCCAGCTCTGCTTGGCTTGGGTCCTGGGAGTCAGCCAGAATTATCCTACAATTCCATGGAACAATTTCTTTAATCCTCTCTATCCCAGCAATCTGCAATTCACTATGGGGAAAACAGAAATCACCTCCTGTTTTGCATATGGCAGATATCCACATCTCCATGGATCACCACCTTGTAGTGGTGGAGAGGCTTGCGTGTCGCAATGACCCCGAGAGCAATGCTGCCTGGAGTCATGTACTCTTTTAGGGCTACCCATGGCAGAACGGTCAAGGGCGAGGTTCCAGACAGTGTGATCCAAGAAGTCCCTAACAGCAGAGCAGACGGAGGATAACTGCATAATAGAGGTGAAACTGTTGTGTAATGTTACAATGGCTGTGAAGGTGGATGAAGGCTGCAGCAAATAGAGGATTTCCAATCGTCATGGTGTCCATGCCATTGGTTTCAAGTCCTCTGTCTGTCAAAGATAGAGGTGTAACTGTTGTGCACCAGTCTCCCCACTTTAAAAGAAGTCCCACACTGGCATCTTCCATTTTTTTGGGAGGGAATAACATTTGCACAATCGCCCATCGCCCATCATGGCAGCAGCTCACGTCAGAGTTAATCCATTGTCTTCTGATCACCAATGTAGAAACACAATGTCAGAGAGACTCCTGAGTTTGCAATGGAGAGCGAACTGATCAAGTAGTTTGCAAAGCAAGCTGCTTCCTGGTAGTATGTAGAGTAGGCAGTGAAGTTTTCCTGCAGTGTACCATGGTCCTAGAGTTAGAGTGTTCACATTTACGGGGGGAAGGGGGTTTCTAGGAACTCTGGGATACAATTACTAAGACTCAGGTCTGCACAGTGCAGTGTGGGAGCCAGAGCCCTAGGTTCAAGCATGAATTAGAAAAATCTTAACATACAATGTTGATGCTCAAGCCCTAACACAGGTCAGCTGACTCAGTTTCCACAAACCCTGGTCTTCCACTACAGTGTGGACATACCCAGAGAGCCCGTGGTAAGCAGTGGCCTCAATCCAACTGATCAACTAGACTCACAATAGTGCTCCAGCATCAGGTCTCCCCTTCCCAGGGAGGGGGATACAAGGCAACAGTTGTTCAAGAAGTTCTTGCCTTCTGCAGGAGCTGAAGATTAGAGCGCTGTTCTCCTCTCTTCTCTACCCTCTACTGTGCTGTGGTCTCACCTGTTAAGCCCCTCCCACCAAGTCTGACATCTCAAACAGGTGTGGGTTGGGTATGACTGATTGAGCGCACAATAACTCATTAACCCTGTGTTGCCCACTGTGGGGATTATTTACACCAACACAGCTACTCTAGCTTATGCAAGCTGGCCACACCCCATGGAGATCAGCCAGACCGAACAGTATCCTAAGCATGGTCCTTTTTATTCAGCCAAGTCCTCTCATGCAGGAGCAGGAGGGGGAAGAATAGAAACTAGAGTCACAAACCTACATAGCAGGAATTATCCACTGCCTAAATCTGCTAGATGTATGGCTGATTTGGCCCAGAAGCCAGATACAAAAAGAATGTGACCATGGTGCTGGCCCATTAATTTTAAACAGAGTAAACCTAAAAAGACACAGTGCTTATTCAAATGTACCTTCCTTACCCAATCTCCTCTGAACTAGTGAGCATCACCGGGGATGGTATTGCACCAGTACGGACACTGACTCCAAAAAGCACCACTTTCAGGACTGGCATCATCGAAGTGCTAGGAGAACAACAGAGGCAGTATCACCCAGGCATTTGGAGGCAGGGCCGGTATAACCACAAGGCAAACTAGGCGGCCGCCTAGGATGCCAAGATTTGGAAGTGCCAAAAAGCGGTGCCCAAAATTTGATTTTTACACTACTGTTGGAAAACGAAAGACTAAAGAGAAGAGAAACATCGCTGAACATACATTTTAACTTGTCATTCTCTCCTACATTACACCTATAGCCTATGCCAACTCTGCGTTGTGGGCACAAGCTTACTGCTTCACTACGGTACAAAGTGGCAATGATGTCATTTTTCTCATAGCGCACAGCCGTTACACATTCTGACAGGCTGTTTATAATGCTAAGTTTACTAGTTTGGAGGTTGTTGACTGAGGCTAACTATTTTTGTTGAATTGTTTCAGATCTAAGACTCTGACAAGTGCTGCTGCATCATTTCGCTAATACTTTACATCAATTCTGTGTGTGTATGTTAAGTATTTGAGTGTCTGTTTATGTGCGAAGATGCGTGTAGGTTGTTGAAATTTGTCATACTGATATTGTCTGTTGATGTATGATGGAGTTTTATTAATAAATTTTATTAATAATAATTGGGATATTCTAAAGATAGAATAAAATGTAGTAGATTTTGATATGAAAGCATGAATGAAGGAAGTATATGCGACTAAAAAGGGTATATTTTTGAAAGTATTTTGAAAGTTTTAATAAGCAATGCTCCGGGGGGAAGGGAGAGGAGAAGGAGTGCAAGATGGAAGTTTCGACTAGGGTGCAAAATATCCTTGCACTGGCCCTGCTTGGAGATATTTGTACCCTCCACACAAATAGCTATCACACAAAAGAAATATAAAGGCTAAGTATCATCCTTGAGGTTTAAACACTCCTGAATGTAGAGCTGTTCTTAGTGTTCCTTTTCTCCAGTAACTATAAATAGTGTATTTTCTGCACACTAAGCAGATGTGGATTTCATCATTCTGCATAATAATATCCTAATTTTGATAACAAATGCATTTTGTTAAGAGGATGCATCCCAGTATTATATACATGCTTCACAGATTTAGTAACAGAAGACCAGTGACAACAGTGGAGGGATGTATAATTTGACCTTCAGCCAGACAATGATTGGCACTGACTATAATTCCATATGAGATTAATCAACATGCTGATGTGTGCGGAGAGAGTACATAATCAGCTGCTCTTCTTCAGAAACCACTTTGTATGGAAAAACAATCCAATAATAGCTTTTAAAAAAATGTAGGGACCACAGCAATTGAAACTAGGATACAGGACCAACAGCAGACATTATGAAGAGAGCTCTGCAAATTTCAGAGGGCATGGCTACACAGGAAGAAAAATCTGCGACTGGCCCATACCAGCTGCTTTAGGCTTGCAGGGCTGGAGGCTGCGCTCTGGGACCGTCCCTCCTACAGGCTCCTAGAGCCCAGGCTCCATCCCAAGCCTGGAAGTCTACCCAGAAATGGAAGAGCCTGAGCCCAAGTCAGCTAGCATGTTCCAGCTGTGCGTGTCCAGTTGCTGTGTAGACATAGCCAGAGTGTTCAGGGGGTGAAGGGATCATCAGATTAAATCCTGCAGTTTAGTTCATGGATGCTGGAGGCAAATCAACCCCATCCACCCATTTGAAGGTTCAAATTTGCAGAAGTCTGACTTCTAAAATGAGCCCTTTAGAACTGGTTCTTCTCTACCCCCAATTGTCACCTTTCCTCAAATTCCGCTCAAGCCCCCTTAAGAGGAGAGGAGAGTTCCAGAAAGTAGAAGCTGGAATGGGGAGCAGATCAGTAAGTACACTCTGTACCTCATCCATTTCAACACACATCTAGAGATTAAAAAGAAGCCCATCTGCATACACAATTCACATTCTCTGAAGAAAAAATTTAAATCCTTCCACTGCTGTCATCACTTCCGCTATCCTACCATCCTTGAAGCACGGGCAGATTGCTGAAATAGCTATTGATAATAAAAAGGCATTTATAATACCAAAACTAAATATTGCTTGACTGAAGACAAATGGCTAGCCATTAGCACATGCAGTTTCCTTATTTTCATGTGTGCTTGTGACAACGGTGGATGAATAAGTAGACATACAATGCAGCATGGAATTTGGGCCTCCATTTAAAAAAAATGCTCTGGTTAAATAGAAGGGTGCTGGTGTTTCAGGGTTTATTGAAAGGAGAAATGCCAGTTTGGACAAGGAGGAAGGATCTGTGGCTTCCCAGCTGCATTAACAACCTTCAGCCCCTGTCATTGCCATCGTTATTAGAGAAACTAAAGGTATACTCAGTACTTTAACACCCACATGTACAATTTTAGGAGCACAAATATGGCGCCTGTTCAAGAATGTATGCTAAGGTTCATGAGTGTATTAAAGCTAGCATCAAGTCAAGTGAAATGGAGGTTTGATACAAAAAAGTCCCTTATTGCTCTCACAGTAAGAAATCCACATCAGAATGTATCAGATAAATCAAACACATCATCCTCGGTGTTGACATTTTCTTTAGCAAATGTTTTAAGAAGGATTTTAAAATGAAATGCTTATAGCACTAGAAAAAGTGCATTCGGTTTATTACAAAGTTAATCAGATCATCATAAATGTGAAGAGGGGTTCTTTATACAACAGCTAAACCAAGTGGAAGGAAGCTGTCAATTCAAATGCAAATGTGTTTTATCTTCATCTGCTCAACAAACAGGAGTTACCGATCAATAGACTGTTGTACTTGAAATAGCTCCAGCCACTGTACAGCTCATTTAGGGCTCTGATCATGTGCATGTGTGTCAATCAAAACTCCACCCATGTGTCTCTGTACAGCCGGATCCCAGTACATACCCATCTCTTTTTCTGTCTAGGGCTTCTAAGCTAATGTAAATACATAGGAGCTGGAAATAGGCGTGCTGCTGCACCCCCTGGATTGAAGTGATTTCCAGCATAGACGGGGTTTACAGTTTGGTTCAATGGCTCTCAGGACCTCCACTATAAAAACAGTTCCAGCACCCCTATGTAAATGCCCTCTGTTTAAAACAAAATACATCCTTAGAGTATACAATTCACTACGGACTGCACTGTTGCATTAGTAATAGCCTTAGCTCTACTCAAGTGTAGGATGACCAGATATCCTGATTTTATAGGGACAGTCCCAATTTTGGAGTCTTTTTCTTCTATAGGCTCCTATTACTCCCCTACCTCCTGTCCCAATTTTTCACACCTGCTGTCTGGTCACCCTACCCGTGAGCTGGGAATGGTATAGATTCATATTGCCCCAGTAGGAGCTCCAGGGGAGGGGGCGTGGAGGAGGGGGGCATTGTGCTGACTCACGCATCATAGCTCTGCACCTCCAGGGAGTGGGGCCACTACATGACCGTTGGATAGGGTGTAGAATCTACTCCCCAACTGACTCGCTGACCCAGTGCAGTGGTAAGTGAGGACAGCCCTGCTCTTTCCACTTTGGTGATGCCAGCACCCACTGCAGTCCTAGCCCTGAGGGCACACTGGAGCACAGGGGAGGCACGTTTGTGGAAACCCAGTGAAAATCTGGACCGGGCCTTTATGGCTAAAACATGGGTCCAGCTACCTACATGTAATAATTTAGGTCAGAAATTGAGTGCTGCTTGCTGTGACGGAGTCAGACCAGAAAGATATAGGAGAGTGCTGGAAGGCAGGTATATTAGTCTCATGATGTGCAGGTTCCTGTTCCCTGGATAGCCAAACAAAGGCTACTCCAGGCCAATCAAGACACCTGGGGCCAATTAAGAACCTTCTAGAAAGGAGTAGAAACAGCTAGCCTAATTGGGACACCTGAAGCCAATCAGGGACTGGCTGAAACCAGATAAAAACCTCCCAGTTAGTCAGGTGGGCTGTGGGTGTCAGGAGCCGTGGAAGGAAGTTATGCTATTGGTGAGACTGAGTGGTGGACAACATATCATACTGAAGGAAGGAGGCCCTGAGGTAAGGGTGAAGTGGAGTTTGAAGAAGCGGAGACTGCTGTGGGAAAGTAGCCCAGGGAATTGTATTGTGTTTTGTGCCTAAAATGTCAGCCATCTTAGCTGATACTATTAGGGTCCCTGGGCTGGAGTCCGGAGTAGAGGGCGGGCCCGTGCTCCCCCCTTTTCCATCTTCCATACTGGCCTGTGATGAAGGTAACTCACTAGGTGGTGCCTCTTGCCAATTATACTGAGAAAGGAGGGTCACTCTGGGGCCTAGATGAGTTTCTGAGGCCCCTAAATCTGCTAGGAAGCGCAGGACCCACAAGTACAGACTTGGAGCTTTGTCACACTGCATAAACAGGAAAAGTATCTTACAAAAACACTAGTGTGTTGTATACCTTTGGGACAAAAAATATGACAATATTTTACTTGTATTGGTTAAAAAAAATATCAGTGAGGAGGTTATATCTACTGGCCCCGTATTAAATTATTCATTGTTGTACACACATGGATTTTAGTACTATAAAAGGTCACCCCTTTTCTGATGCTGCAACTGTTTCTTGTGGAGTGAGGAAGTGCCCCATGAATATGCAGGCGCATACCCCTGTAACACTTCAGTCACTGTGCATTAATGTGTGTTCTCTGTATATTTCAAAGTCAAACAAATAATACCTGTCATGAACATGAATTTCTAATATCTTCTATATTTCATTTTAAATGAAATGTCAAAATGATGGAAAATATTTCTGAGAAAGTTTGCAAAGGGCAGTGTCTAGTAAAGCCGCAGTCTGTAATTCTGTGAAACTTCATTAAAGAGACAATGCCACAGCTTAAAGTCAGAGTTGTGAAATCATTGCCTGTCTTACCTTTGTCACTCCTTGTACCCTGGAATCTTAATATTGAAATCTCTTTGCAAATCCAATTTGTTGTTCTCCTTTAAGCTTGTAAGATTTGCCTGCAGCTAGGAACATAGGGGCTATTCTATCAGTTCTCTTTCTTTGTTCCTTCTGCACCAACATGTTAACATCATAATATTTACAGTACAGAACTGGAAGCCACATTCTTTCCCTTGGAAGGATTGGTGTTTTCTATGGGCTAATAAAGATAAATCAAAGTGAACACATTATTCACTAGCATTAATTAATCTTGTGTGTTAATAAAGTTAACACATTTGGCCTCATGTTTCAGAAGCTGTATTACATAAAAGCATGTGCCCTACTTTCACAGTTATAAATCAGGCCCTAGCAGCAATTTCCCAGATCTCTCTTAGCTCTTTAGCCTAGCCCACGTCCCCTCTTGCTGTCACTGGCAGCCCTTCCTTTCTCCTTCACATCAGCCAGCTTGCTAATTCTTCTGGTCCGCCTGCAGCATTCTGTTGATCCTCCCCTCCCCTCAACCCCACGGGCTGACAGCTGTTCCAGCTATCTTATCAGAAGTCACCAGGACTTCTGATAGGAGACCCAATGTGCTCATCTCTCTGCGGGGTGTCCAAAACCTCAGTTCTCACCCACTTCTCTCTCAGCCCTACCACTCTCTACCAGTACTGTACTCACCACCTCTGTCTCCAGTTTCCCCTACCTATTTGTTTCTCCTTCCCCACTAACTGGCTCTCAAGTAATCCTCTCCTCCCCATCCCCTTGAAAGTGTGAATTTTAATATATGCAGTATACAGAGAAAAGCCAAAGCCAAACTCTGCATTCCTCTCAAGTGTCCTATGGCCTCAACTCACAGACTAAAGCAAAGTACTAGGCTCAATCCTTTCTACTCTAGCTGCTGTGTCCTGTTAAGGCAGTTCCAGAACCCACTTTTCCCCATTCATGTTGTAGCTTCCAACGTGGGACCTAGTAAAGTACTAATCTTGTTGCTCCCTTGCTTTCTCTAAAATGCAGCAAGACATCCATCATCAGTTGATCTCCTCACAGGGCCCACAAATAGCCCAGTCCACTGTCAGGACTTCAAGGAACTTTTGTAGAAGCCCATTAGAATCTGCACCCACTGGAGCAGAAAGCAGCACTCTGTTCGAATTTTCCTCAATCTCCCTTGAACTGGAGTCGCTTTTAAAAATCCTGCTTCATGTCTGTTGAAGAGTTCCATGTTTGACTGAGCCTGAGAGATCACTGAAGGCAGGGAAGAATCATGACATCTTCTGTTTGTATAGGGCCAATTTCATTGTCAGTGCCCAATAAACAATACTCTCATGACTAGAGATGAACAGAAAATGGGGTTTTCACATGCAAAATTTCAGCATTTTGTAGGGAAAATAAAAATATGCTGTTTTCAGTTACTGGATTTCAGACCAACAAAATGAAAAATTTTCACTGAAAGCAGATACTTTTCCATAAAAATCCCAACTTTCCCTAGAAGAGTTTCACTCAATTTTTTATCTGCTTTGGTTGTGAACCGCCCAACTTCTCTCTAGGAAGCAGTAGAGTTCAGGGCAGCCATCTGTACCTGTGAATGGTCTCTCTAATGTTCAGGGAGGAAAGAATAGAAGGAGGAAACAGAACATCTGTGATTATTTTAAAAGTAGCTTGTTTAAACCTTCTTTTAAACAAATTAGTGACAAGGAAGGCATTGAATACAAGCTATTCTATATGTTCATCTTGCTGCTTGTCAGATTCCCCTTAAAATAGGTGCACAGTCTAGAGACCAGCATGCCCTCTCTTCAGCAGGCTGCAAGTGCAAACTATTCCTCTTGGTCACTCACTTGATAACAGATTCTGCCACACTCACGTTGAGCCGTACACTTCCTTAACTCCTGAAAGTAACTATTATTGACTGAAATCAATGGGTCTGATCTTCAGCTGGCGTAAGTCTTTGTAGCTTCCTTGACTTTAGTATGTTGGATCATATGTTGAATGGACCTGCTAAGCATCTGACCAGTGACGCTACTTGCAGAGTAAGCCCTACTCCACATGTGACAGAATCAGCCCTGTTCTAAGAAATTTGGATGAGGAAAGTCAGATTTCCTTCAATTTACAAGTACAAGGCTTTTTTCTTTAAGTACCAAAGTCAGATTTGAAATACTGTTACCACTTTTGACCCAAGTGGTTGGCCACTATTTAGGGTGCTGCGAGTTGTTTTCCTTTGGAGGAGAAATTCATGATGGAGGTAAATATTTCTTTGATGCAGTCCTGTTTCTTTACAAAGAATGTATACAAAGTCCTGTTTCCCTGAACACAAGAGTGATGAAAGAACAGTTTCTTTGCTTGCAGATCACACCTATTTCCAGCCAGCACTCTATCCAATAGCTGTCTCTTACCTTCAGGGCTCAATTTGTAATGAAAGAGGTGCTGCGCTCAAACAACTTTTTTTACTTTCACAGCTGACATGGCAAGCCCAGAGGTGCCTGGGTTATGACCTGCCAAGCCTAGAGACACTGGAGCTCAGCCCTGGCACAAATTAAGCACTATGTGTGTTATCGTGGTCATGATACACATCTGTCTCTGCGACTTGTGTGTGTGATTCTCCCTCACACACACACACAAAGCCATTAATAACCAACTCCCAGCCCCCTGCATGTTTAGTCAGCTTCCACTGAAAATCCTCCACCTACATAGCCCAGATTCCTAATTGCCTTGCTTATGGCCTGTGTTTTAGACAGTAGCTCCTTTGGTTTCAACCACTTATTCCATAATAGAGCTTAATCCCTTTTTTCATTTATCTTGAATGTAGGCCTGCAGTTGCACTCACCAATTTCCAGGAGGTTTCACCCAATCCCCAATATAACAACATTCTGCATCTATCTAAATTCTTTGTGTATTGTGCTAATGAATCTTTGCTAACCTAATAAATCCAATTTTCATTAGATTAACCATGTTTATGAAAGGAGAATAAGTTATTAAGTCCAGTGACAAAATTTTATCATTAGGTAAGGACTACAGAAGACTTTTTCCCCCCAATATTGGCACAGTCTCACTCAATTTCTTTCAGCATTAATATTTCAGACTTGTTGTGATCTGTCCAAATACAGCTCTCATAGATGAAAAGATGAATCTTACATACACACAAAAAAAGCGCATTGATTTTCAGGCAGCAAATGAATCTCTAATGTCCATACTACCTGCACTGTGATCTCAGTGAGATAAATTATTAATGTGAATGTATGAACATCATTTTGTTGTGATTAGATTTCACTTACATTTTAATTTTAAAAAACTCACAGGGGATCGAAAAAGCAGCCACATAAGGTAAGCGAAACAGTCAAAGTTTTATTTTTCATGTTTGTGTAGTGGGATTATCTGGAATCTTATCATTCATGCAGCAAATTACCAAGAACTACATTAAAAATGTGTATAGCCATTTTCATTTTTGAAAGATTCAAGACTATAAATAATTAAATGGGTGAGACATCTGTTATTTATGAGCTGAAATGACAGTTTTAATTTAGTTCCTCGTTTAGCTGAGCCTGACGTACTGAGACTATGTGAAAGAAAACACAGGAAATATCTAAAAATGACATCTCACTGAGCATAGACTTATCAGGGGTGCAAATTAAACTCTGGTTATTTTTGTTTTCCTTCAAACCCCATCAGAAAATACACTTCATTCATAACTTAATATTACATATCCATGTGTATTCTGCTTGGCTTACATAAAGACCAGCCAGAGCAATTACAATGATTTATTTTGTAAAGCCAATCTTTACAGAGGCTCTTACAAAAAAAACTATTTGTTGTAAATGTGGAGGTCAGTCAGAGATGTATTGGCTACTTGGGGAAATTAATTTAAAGTCCCAGCACCCAATGTGAAGTATATTTACTACCTCCCCACTATCATGTAAGAGACCCAATCTTACATATTTCAGAGAAGATCTGAAAACTACGAGCAGCTGCTAGTTTTCTGGAAGAGCAGACAGGAAGAAATCTGTTAGTGACAAGGAAGAAAAATGAATGAAAAGTCTCTCTCTCATCTGTATTGGTAGCCCAGGCCAATTGCTGGTCATTGCACATAAAGCCTCTGGTGCAATTCCCATAGATGTCAATAGGACAAAGTAAGGACGCCGCAATGAAGGATGAACAGGTCTTTCACATTGCTATTTGGGGCACATATAAACGAAAAGGGAAGTTTGGTAAAGGGGAAAGGTATGTCCTCTCCCTTCCTGGCTGGGTATGCCTGTCGGAATTATGGTCCAGTATTTTTCAGATGAGTTGCTACTTATTTTGTAAACAATAAAACAAGCCCTGAAGAAGAAGCCTTAAAAGACTTAAGAAAGCTTTATTCTGATTTCCCTGACTGTTGTAATTACTCGCCAATTTATACACCTATTGACTTCAGTGGAAGTTGGAGTGGGGCCAGAATCAAGACATATTTCCAAAGTGGTGGTATGGAGTGGGTTAAAGCTTGCTGTAATGGATTGAGTGTAACTGCTGCCCTATATTTAGGATAAAGGTAAAGAAGTGGCTGAAATAATACCTGTAACATCCAAAATATAGGCACGTGGCACAGGTTGAGCAGAAACTGAACCATATGGCCTGAGGAGTTTAAAGTACAAGTAGTGGGGCTTTGATTGGTAGACTCTTTTTGCCTGTGTGTGTACGAAACTAGGGGCCAGGAGAGGCCAAAAAAACCAAACAGACAATAACAAGCAATGGTAATGTAACCCTGAGAACATAAGAATGGTCATACTGGGTCACACCGAAGGTCCATCCAGCCCAGTATCCTGTCTTTTAAAAGTGGCCAATGCCTATCACCCCAGAGGAAGTGAACCTAACAGGTAATGATCAAATGATCTCTCTTCTGCCATCCATCTCCACCCTCTGAAAAACAGAAGCTAGGGACACTATTCCTTACCCAGCCTGGCTAATAGCCATTAATGGACTTAATCTCCATGAATTTATCTAGCTCTCTTCTAAACACTGTTATAGTCCTAGCCTTCCCAGCCTCCTCAGGCAAGGAGTTCCACAGGTTGTGCGCTATGTGAAGAAGAACTTCCTTTTATTTCTTTTAAACCTGCTGCCCATTAATTTCATTTGGTGGCCCCTAGTTCTTATCTTATGGGAATAAGTAAATAAAACTTTTCTTTATTAGCTTTCTCCACACCTCAATCGTATCCCCCCTTAGTCCTCTCTTTTCCAAGCTGAAGAGTCCTAGCCTCTTTAATCTCTCCTCAATCATTCTCGTTTGTGAGGCTGATTAAAGTAGGATCTAGGGGATGCTGGCAACTGGAGGAGCACTCAGGTCAGACAAAGACACCTGCTGTGGTTGTCAGTAATAAAGGACAGAACTGAACTATCAAGAGACATGACTGAGATTCAGAATACTAACGGGGTGCCGGAGGAAAAAGTTAAACAATAATGGTCATACAGTCGGAAAGAAAAGCTATAGAAGAGCACAGCTGCGCTGCCTACCCAATGATCACAACCATTTCTGTCAACATAAGTAGGCATTTCCTGACAGGCTAGAATCTTGGCTGCACATATCCTGTAGCTTTACAAATGGGTTACATTGCATGTGAGGCAATCTAGTTCTTATCAGAGAAAGAAAGAATGTGGATGCTGCAAACAACTAAACCCAACCCTCCCATCCCCCCAAAAAGAGAGAGAGACACACACAACCCAAGAAAAAAAGAGGGTAGTTAGTGGAATAATATTTCAGAACATCTGGAAATCAGATTTCAACTGGGTGGCTTTAAGTGAAAAGGAAACACTTGTTGCTATCATGCTGCATGTGGAACAATTTGACAACTGGCACAGTGCACAACATGACCTGTAGAGACATTCTGCATGTGTAAAACACTTTCAGTGCAGAAACATTATTTTGCAGTACAGATTCATTCAGAGGTCAAGGATGGTGAGGAGATATTTTAGTATGTGAGCTGAGTACAACATTTCATCTGCTGGTCAAATTGCATTATGAATCTTTTGAAGTAGTAGAGTGCAGGCCTAGAAATGAGATAAAAATTGGAGCTGCGGAGCAATGAAAGCCACCTGTATTGCTGATGATATCTCTTGTGCAAAACAACAAAAACTAAATACTCATGCCAACTGAAAACTTTATAAATATGGACCAAAGTTCAGATTCTGAAGATGACAAGCTGCTAGTTGCTGGGATCAAATTTGTTCCTCTGCTTTTTTAATACAAAGAGTAGGCCAGATCGTTTATTTGTTTTGTAGGCATGCCTCACTGCTTGTCTGTAGCAGGCACAGAAATGTTTGACAGCCTCACTGAAAGTTTGCCTTACCAGTCAGCAGCCTAGTGGCCTTACTTCACCCGTTGCTGCTGCAATTCCAGGGGAAAAAATAATCCTGTTTTGTCAAAACTCAAAGTCATGAATCAAAACATTGTTAATACAGGCTGCCTTTGCCACCTGGCAGATTGCCACAGCAAGACTTGGTGGAAAACGCACTGATTAAAGGACAGCTATGTGATATTTATTGACACTTAACAGCCATCTCCCAAGGACAGCACATGATTAAAAGGAATTTTGATATTTGCTGACAGTAGCCCATTGAAAACTGAACATGGAGGCCACAAGTAGACGGAGAATGGTGGAAATTCTTTGCCACCATAAACAGGGCCGGCGCAAGCAGTAGGCAACCTCTGAACTCCCTGGCCGCAGTCATCAGTGTGGCAGTCAAGCGTCCTCCCCCAGGCGTGCTAAGGTGGCAAAAAAACTGGTGTGTCCCTAACCAAAAACAAAAAACAAAGTGCAAGCAGAGATGGCAAAGTGTTGAAATGGGAAGCATCACTCAAAAAGTAGAGGTACAGATTCAGTGCTTGAAGAAATGACCCTCAGAATAACCTTCCATTGAAAATGAACGGGATGAGTGTTCTGCTTGCAGAGGGGACTTCCGAATCCTATAGTTTAAAGTCCACCACCAGACAAAAACCAAAACCTTCCATACCAGAATATGGTGTCATAGGACAGGAGGATACCAAAAGAACTTCTTCCCATCTAGAAATCATTTATTAAAAGAACAACTATCCAGAACAATTATCTATTCTAGGTCATCATATCAGCCAGAGAAGCGTCAGAGGAATAAATTAAACTTGTATGGAAATACTTAACTGGGAACTGGACAAAAATCACTTCTAGCTATACTATGTTTTCTATTTAAGGAAAATAATAGCAAATTAACTTCCTCTCAGGTTGGTATATGCTTTTCTACTCAAAAGGTAGATAGAAATGAATGATTTAAAGGTTTTAACACTTACTGTGATGCCCACTGTCACAATGAAATTAAATTCTTTAATAATTTAAGACTACAGTATTAGCAAGTTTGAAGCAAACAAGTGACACACCACTTATGATCAGAATTGACTCTCATATTAAAAATAAAGGAATGTCTTTTGTTGAATATCATGAAGTTTGTAAATTCCTCCCCAGTTCTTGCTCCAACACACTATTACTGGAAATGATTAATATTAAAAGGTAACAGATTAAAACAGAATGTTAAGAACATGAATTTTGCAACTATGCTATGGGTAAAATAACCCCAATATTTTAAGGAGAAACTACTTCACAGTGTTACAGACAGTCCAAATATATCATTGTCATAAGTGTGAAGTAGCCTAGATTTAGTGTTTACCTGTAAGGGGTTAAGCTAAAGGTAACCTGAGAGGTGGACAACTGACCAGTGAGAAATTCCTCAGGAGACAAAGGATTTTAAGTTTCAGTTACTCTCTGGGTCTCTCTCTGTTCACCTCGGCTATGGGGGGAACACAGCTAAGTCTTTCACTATAACTATAAGATTCTATTAAGTATTGTAGTCAGTAAGTTTACCTTCTCTTTATCACTTGGAGAGTTCTCAGTGGTGAGTGTTGGCTGGGTGCTTCTTGATATTGTAAGCTTCAGCAGAGATATCAACAGTGGGAGAAAATTGCCATGGGGGAGAGGTTTGGTTTCTGAATCCTTTTGTTGATTATGGTAGATGCTGTTCTATTGATGGTTATAAGGGATTTATTCCTTTCTTTTTTTCTTTTATTAAAATCTTTCTTTTAAGAAGCTGACTGCTTGTTTTTCATTGTGTAAGATCCTGGTTTTGGATCAGGCATGTCTCGCAGGATCAGGTGAGGTTTGTTTTTTTTTTTCTCTCAAGCTTCCCAGGGAAGGAAGAAGTTTGGGGGGTTAGTGGAAAGGGAAAGAAGGGTCCCCAAACTACCCTAGAGCTAGTTTGGTGGTGGCAGTGTACCAGGTCCAGATACAGAAGAATTTGTGTTCTGGGAAAACACATTTTAACCCAAGCTGGTAAAATAAGCTTGTGGGGGTTATTTCTTTTTTCATGTGGGTCCCCACATCTGTACCCTAGAGTTCAGAGTGGGGAGGCAATCCTGACAATCATATTGAACAAATGAGTAATAATCTCACTTCTTCTGCTAAAGTAATCCACTCTGAAGGGGTCCTTATATCCTTAACTCATCAGATAGCTAAAGTATGGATCCATGGATATGCAGCTGACTGCTTTACTAAACAGGAGGAAGGAACAAACTCTTTCCCAGATACTGTGAATACTAAGGGCTGGCAGAACAATGGCTAGTTTTGACCCATTGCCCTCCACCCCTCTTCTTCCAAAGAAGGAAAAAGACAGACACAGGTAATTCTTTGGCCCCAGGAGGGACCAACACTGAGTGCAACCAGAGTGTAAGTATTAAACAATACCCATGACTCACGAAGCTTCTTAAGCATGTGCTCAACGTTTTTTCAAGTTATTTGTGTACAAAAGTAAAACAAACAACAAATTAAAAAATGAAAATGAAGTGTGTATCATCTTCCCATTTGTATAAATAGCTGAAGATTTTAACTGAAATCTTCCTCAGAACTTTAGAGCGGAGACTAATCCTGGCCCTTTGAGTCAGTAAGAAGTTTTCAAAAATGTGTAAGTGAAAAACAGAAGGTTATAATGGCAGTCAGTTTGCACCATTAACTCTAGTGTTTTCTGGTGCTGAAATATCAAAAAAGTTATCAGCATACATCTTTTCCCAAGTAAACTGTGAATGCAATGTAAATGAAACCAAGGAAATTTCTTTTCTGGATTTTCTGCAAGTATGAAGTGCATTACTCCAAAAGCAAAATAAGAGAAATTAATATTCAACTTTGATTTCTCCCAGTCATTTCCTTGAGTTCCCTGAAGCAGGAAAAACTGCCTCCAGATGTACAACAAAAAGTCAAGGTCAAATCTGAACAAATAAGAACCATGTTAGCATTTCTCATGCGAGTTGTCCTGGTAGTTGTTCAGGCATGAAATAAGAGGTTTTGTTGATCATGGTGGCAGGCAGTGATACTGCTGTGTACGGTAGTGGCAATTTCTAGAAGATCGATCAGTTTATACAGCTCGTTATGCTCATATATAGGAAAGAAAACATTTGATATGAAACATATGCATCCTAGAAATAATTCAGTAGTCTTTAGGATGAGGTCTAATTAGAAAAAAATGTGAGATTTCCTCATGCATTGTTCTAGATCATTTGGTGTTTACATGGGACTTGATCTCCATATCATTTGCTAATATTTGTGTTCACAATGTCCAAAAAAGTCATTTTAATTTAGAAATAAGATGTTTTGCTGTTTATATCAGGAATCATTACAGACCAATGGGGGTCTGGTTTCAAGCCAGGATGAACTGCACAGGTGCAAAGCACTAATTGGAAAGATTTGTTTTGGTTCAGTCACACCAATGACTGGCTACCAGTGGTTGAAGCCCCCAGTGTAGACAACGTCTAATACTAATGGATGTAAGAATTTGTACATTCCCTACTTATACTGTCAATAAGAAAACAGATCCCAAGAAATGAGAAAATTAATTTTCCATTAAAATATAGGGGCCATGATCACATCTGTGTTAAAGTCATCGGAAGTATTCTAGCAATTTTAATGGAAGTGCAACCGGGACCTACATCAGTGATGGGTAAACTTTTTGGCCCAAAGGCCACATCTGGGTATGGAAATTGTATGGTAGGCCATGAATGCTCATGAAATTGGGGGTTGAGGTGTGGGAGGGGGTGAGGGGTCCAGCTGGGGGTGCAGGCTCTGGAGTGGGGCCAGAAATGAGGAGCTCAGCATGTGGGAAGGGACTCTGGGCTGCAACAGGTGGTTAGGATGCAGATGGGAGGGATGAGGGCTCCGCTGTGGGTGCGGGCTCTGGGGTGCTGATGAGTGGGACTGAGGGGTTCAGAGGCAGGAAGAGGATCAGGGCTGGGGCAAGAAGTTGAGGTGCAGGAGGGGGCTAAGGGTGCAGACTCTGGGCGGAGCTTACCTCAAGCAGCTTGTGGAAGCAGCGGCATGTCCCCCCTCTGACTCCTACCCGGAGGCGGGGCCAGGTGGCTCTGTACACTGCCCTGTCTGCAGGCACAACCCCTGCAGCTCCCATTAGCCACGTTTGCTGACCAATAGGAGCTGCAGGGGTAGTGCTTGGAGTGGGGGCAGCGTGCAAAGCACCCTGGCTGCACCTATGCCTAGGAGCTGGAGGGGGGGGATACGCTGCTGCTTCCGGGAGCTGCATGGAGCAAGCCCCCAACCTTGCTCCCTGGCAGGAGCTTGAGGGCCAGATTAAAATGTCTGAAGGGCCGGATGAGGCCCCCCAGGCTGTAGTTTGCCTACCCCGCTTTACATGCATTAGTTTAATTAGCTGCATGCATAATAGCAGTTCACACATGCAAGTGTAACACATAGCAGCAGCAAGGATTGAACCCAAAGCCTCAGAATCTAAAAGCGTAAGTCTGTAATGCTGGAGCTAAGAGAGACAGCGCATTAGGCAAAGCTACAGAAGCATCAACAACCATAATAGGTGACCCAATCTCCAGTGAAGGGGCTAGAGAACCATCCTGAGAGAGTGTGGTTTACACGTGCTTCAGTACAAAATAACATGTAGCTTATAAATAGAAATATGAAAATATGAATCCACTGGTATTTACTAAGAATTCCATTAAAACCTACAAACCCGCCTCTTTGTCAAACAAATCTCAGACTTTCCTTTTCAAGCTCCTCTCTTTTGCATTCTTACAGAATATCAGATTTAATGTTATATTTCTGTAGTAAAGTGATGCTCATTCACCACATTGGGGTAATCAGAGGAAGTTGTTCCCTCTGGATATACATCCCAAATGTTCTTTTAATCCAAACTTCCTTGTCAGGGTGGCAGTCAAAACTCAAGAAAAAGCAAAATCAGTCCTGATATGCAGAGCCACAGAGCTGCATGGCTCAGCAATATGGATATTAATCATACAGTATTTCGCTCTAGACAGACACTGAGATTCAGTTCCTCATAATACCCAGGTAGGTCAACTTCCCTTACTTACTGAGCTAACATCTGTAGAAGAGATTTTGTAACAAAACTTGCAACCTATGGGGAGAAGGGACTAACATAGCTTAGGTCACTGCTGTAACCCAAAGACAAATTGTAACCCCACCCAAAGTCTCCACTGCACCACCTCCCATAGCCTCACCTCATGGCATACTCTGCAACAGGACTCATGAAGAGGAACCTGCAAAACTGCCTGCCACTATCCATCTCAGCTCCTGTCCTGAAGAAATTCTCCCCAGAAAAGCTCTGGGACTTTTACTTCCACTTTATGTTGCCACAGCAGTAAAGTGGTTATAGAAGGAGGGAGAATCCTTCCCTTTACTGTCAGCTACCATCCAAACTGCATGTAATAAGAGCTTCATGGCTGCCTAAGAACATGCACAGCTGGCAAGGGATAAACTTATGTTGTTTATGTGCAGAGGACCTACCACAGCTGCCTGGAATCACTAGTGATTACAACCAGAGTGTAAGTTCTTCAGGGCACCAACTGACATTTGCTTTGTGTTTATACAAGAACTAGTTGCCCTCAATAGGTCCCCGATTTTGACTTGGGCTTTGGGTCACTACTGGAATACAAATAATAAACAGCAGCAATAACAAAGCCCAAAGCCAGAGTATGGGTGGCATATGAATCTCCCCCTGGAGGAGGCTATTTCCTTGTCCTGCCTCTTCTGCCCTTGGCCCCGGCCCCACCCCCACTCCACCCTGCCCCATTCCAAGCCCCGCCCTCTCCCTGCTCTGCCCCTCCTCTCACACCACCACTCAATCCCTCCTCACCTCTCCCCACCCACCTGCCCGTCACAAGACGCTCACCTGCTGCTTGCTCGACTCCTCACCCACCCCTTGCCTTCTCACTCCCCTGCCAAACCCCAACCCACTGCTGCCTCCTTGCCCCTGTGGGAGAGGGGAGGAGAACAGGGAAATGGCAAGCGGCGGGGACCTCTGCGGATAGGGGTGGAGGAGAGAAGGAAGACTCACCAGGAAGCAGTAGCAGGCAGTGTGGACCTCAGAGAAGGGGCGAGGCCACCACGGCCCAGGTATCTGGCAGCGGGTTGGCAGCAGTTGTGCCAGGGAAGGTTTAGCCTTCCCTGGACTATTATTCCCACCGCCCATGAGCCAGAGCAACTTTTAAAAATATTTCAAACAAATGATGGCTCTAGGGGATGCTGCCTTTGAAGAAAAGCCAGAACAGGCTGTCGGACTTACTGTGACTAATTGGGGGAAGACGTGTATGTTAAAAGCAGATTGTTAAAATAAAAGCATTTGCAGAACTGAGTTAAACTGGGTCAGAAACCTGAATGGCTGATGGAGGCTTACGGGGGACCTAGGGAAATGCTGCACTCCAGTTATTCCCCAGAGTAAGTGCCTATGTTTAAAAACTTTCAGTATCATGGAGAAAGTATCATGACTGAATGTGGAGTTGAGTTCTCTGAACACTCTCCACCTGTGGATCAAGGTGACTCTGAGCTGCACAAACAAAGAAAACTGCTTCCACAGAGTGGCCAACCTTTCTTTTGAATAGGTCAGCTTGCTCCATTCCCAAGATCCATGACTTTACACAGCTGCTGTGGTATGCAAGGCTGCAGATCATTACAGCTTAATAGAGCTCTAATAGGAGGGTTAGCTCCTTGCTCTGTTCCATGCATCTCTAGAGAAAACTGACATTCAATAGAATTGTAATCAATACATACCTGACAAAAATGATGTACATAAATTATAGTTGAAGGATTATTTAGATATGTTTAAACAATACAACTAGCCCTTCAGATGCACTGGAGCTACAGAAAATTTGGGGGCGAATAACAGTATAGGGGCTGGTTTTGCTTTTAAACAGAAAAAGACCTTGTTACAAATTGTATGGCTTAATTGAAATACATGCTGTCTCACCAGAGGAACAATGCCTTGGGTTGTAGAAAGACCCCTAACAAATTCATTATTTTAAAATAGTATCAAAATTGTAAGGTATTGTCCCACTTGCCCTAGATCAACTCCTTTTCCATCAACCCTGATTTGCCTCGAGCAATTAAAAGAATTCCTTAGCCCAGGAATTAGCCCACACTGAGGTGGGGGAGGGGGATCGACCTAAGATACGCAACTTCAGCTACAGGAATAGCATAGCTGAAGTTGACGTATCTTAGGTCAACTTACTTCAGCGTCCTGACGGCAGCAAGCAAGTCGACCGCTGTCACTCTCCTGTCAACTCTGCTTCCGCCTCTCACGGCGGCGGAGTTCCAGAGTCGACCGAGAGCGCGCTCGGGGATCGATTTATCGCACCAGACCCGGCAGGTAGTGTAGACCTGCCCTTAGTCTTGCTAGCTTAGTCTAGCTAACCCCACCTATTTCCTTCTTCATGTCTTTTCTCACTGTGGTCATCCTTTAGGCCAAGGAATGCAAAATGCAGTGCTTCAACACTATGCCTATATGGCCAAGTAAATATACAGGGTCTAATTCTCATCTTGCTTGCACTAGCTTTGCTTCAGGGTAATTCTCACCTGCGACAGATCCTCAGCTTGTGTAAATTGGTGTAATTCTACAGTCTTCAATGGACCTATACTGATTACAGCAGTTTAGGATCTAGTCCATTACTGTTACACCAGTATGAGTACAAAATCAAGGACACAAGGTTTTCCTGAGGACTCTCTCCTTCCACAGTGTCTCTGAGAAACTAGCTGAATCATCTTACCTATATCGCATATTTATCAAATGAACAAACTGCATATTTTCCCCCTTATTCTTCTTCCCTTTCCCGCTCTCACTTTTTCTCCCTTCTTTGCTTCACCAGCACCTTATCTCTCATTCTAGCTATATGTGAGGGCAATGGCCAAAGGCAATAAACCTGGGTTCATATATTTCTTTTGCTCTGAGCAAGAACTCACTTAGGTATCCTCAAAAATATGAGGCTACAGAGATTTATATTTGAGGACTCCCAAGGTATCAGCTTCTGACACAGAGATGCTCCTTGACTTCAATGTATCAGCTATGTGCCAGATTAAAAAAAACAGTTGCTACTCTCATCTGCACCACACATTGCCAACATGTGGCCAGACAGGTGTTTATTAGTAAAATAGAACCATAGAACTCAGTATAAGAGAGCGCACAAGAGAGAGAGGCCAGCAGTAGCAACAAGAGTGTAAAGAGTTGTTTTGTCATGGTTTAAACCGCTTTGTCATCAGCTTCCTTGCTCAATGACTTCTTTTCTTGAGAAGCACAACTTACTCGCTAATCTTAAACCAACAATTTAATAGCCTGTCTCTGAAGTGGCTCTTATTATCAAAAAGGCTTTGTTTATAGTTTAATACCTTCCGGCTTTTAATATCTAATCAGCTCCATGCAAGAGTAAGAATGTGAAATATCCCACTGAAACTTGAAACAAGCAATTCTATTTCCAATTATTATTCCTTGTTGCTTAGTTTGTCTTTGAGAAGTTAAAAGACAATGCAGTTACCTTGCTCACCAGTAGCAGCACAACAAATATATGGGCCCAAGTCTTGCATCTGCTCCAACTGCTTTGCAAGACACTGATGTCAGAAAGCAGCTGGAGATCTGGTGGATCTACCATGGCGGGCTTCCCCCTGCACAGTGGCAATCCATGCATGGGGTAGAAAGGTACTACCCCACACAACCTGTGAACCTGCAGAACAGGGTGTGCTTCAGAAGGAAAGAGTACATGGTCAGAGCATATTTACACTCCAGAAATTTCCCGCTGCCAAGATGGCCCCTTTGGATTGTGTGGAGCCAGAAATAAGTTAGAGCAGCCTGGAGGCTATTCTAACTTATGTCAGGGCCAGACTAGCCTGTGACTGCTCCAGGATCTGGGAGAACACAAAGAGGTGTAAGCTGTTTGCAGCCCTATTCAGTCCTGCCCAGAGCACATGTACATCAGATCAGAGAACTAGTGCATGTGTGTGTACTGTAATTTATACAGTACAGGTTTCTTCTGGATAAAAGATAACTTATTTGGGGCATCCAAATATGTAGAAATTTGAATAATTGTTACATAGTCTGAATTATTTTGATACTGCATAAATCAAGACCTATTCTGAATGGTTAGCTATTCTGCATAGTCATAATACATCTCACACCAATAACTTAATAAAGGTGGCATGATTTAGACAATTACTAGACATGATTCTTTGCTGGTGTTTTATGTACTACTTCTATTTGTCTCATAATAGGGATGAATGATGCTAAGAAACAACATAACTGAGCCATAAGAATAAAGACAACTCTCTTTAATTTATAGCTTTAGTTGTGGACTTGTGCTGCTCGAGAAAGAAATTGTTTGATAGCTAATATAATTGTATTTTTTTTAAAGCAGGTGTCACTAGTATGTAGACACTTTTCCCAAAGGGACATGAAAAAGTTTATGGAATTATTTGATCATTTGTAGAATTAGTCCCCTATCAATGCATTTTATAGCTCTGGTTACCAGCGTTTAAAATTGACCATATCGTTGCTCGAATAAAATGGAAGAAAAAGAGCATTAAGCAGCATACTGAAATCTTTGACTGGTGGAGAAAGTATTCCATTGCCAAGCTGGCAGTCAAACAAACTGTCGTGTTGAAGATCATAGCGTTTCCTGATAAGAAAGAAATGAAGGTCTGAAGGTAGGAACTCCTAATGGTATCTGATGTGACTGCTGTATATTTAGTTAACTGCTTATCATGTCTTTTTAGCCAAGCCTTCAGTGTACATGCCAGATATTGTAAATCACCATGGATCAGGGTGAACAGCATTAACTGCATATCATCTCCATTTATTAAATAGATTAATACTATTGGACTTTTCTTGGTTAAATTTTAAAATAGATTTAGATTACATGCAATTTCTGCTGTACTATACAGAATGAGAAGCACACAAATCACGTGGGTAGGACAAGTACTTGGGTCTCTGTCTCTAGTGGCTTTTTGCCTAAGATAGCTCATTAAGTTACTTTTCTTTGGCTTTTGATGTATAAAATATTAAGCAAAGAGGATTTTTTTAAAAATTTGGAATTTAAAATCCTGCCTTACTTAATCTCTCTGGCTCTATTTCATTATGATAGACTCTATCTATTAAAGTCAGACTTTCAGGGAAACTCAAAATTTGCTGGAATATTTTTGCAGTACAAAGTTTTATTTGTTTTAAGTGCACAGATAAAGTATGCAAAACATGAAGCTGAGAAGTAGATGCTAAATGGACTCCAATGATCAAAGCTCTTGGTTAGAAGTCAATAGGATTATAGGAAAAATATTTGCCAAACTCTACTATGCTGTACAGGGAAGAAAAGTGGAAGACAAAAAATGCATTAAAGGGAACAAATGAAAAACGAACAAATGAAAAATGATGAAAAATGAAAGCACTGCTCATTTTTTCCAAGAGCCAACGTCATTACAGCACTTTTAGCAACACATACAATAAAAAAGTAACCAAATTATACCATCCTAACTAAATTTCCAAATCAGCCTCATGATTTCCATGCAAGTCCAATGACCTCTGCCATAGAATACTAAATCCTTCACGTGAGCTCAACACGTATCTCCCCTCCATCATGCCTTGATAATAAAGGTACAAATATAATCACATCTTTACATTGAACATGTTGCTATGGATTTTATTCTCATCTTAGTGAGTCTATGGTGTAGTACAGGTAGAACAGAGTCTGATGTAACCTCTGGACCTTTGTATTGGATTGCATGGGAGCTTGGAGGGGATTCTGACAGTTCAGGGAGACAGGGCAATAGCTTACTTATTCTTTTCAGCTATTTCTAAGCTGCAAGTCACACCGCTGGTTTCTGAGCAAAGGACAGCACAATTTAAAGGCAGCACTGAGCATGCTCCTAAAAGCTCCATTCACTCTTTTCCCTCTTGTTCTCCTTTTACTCTTCTCATGTTGTTTTGCTCTTTTCTCCTTCTCTTATTCCCACTTTTCCTCCAAGACTCACTCCTAAGGCCTAGTTCTGGAGGGAGAGAGTCAAAGAGGTGAATCCTGCATCTAGATCTTAATATGGTCAAGCCTGGTCTAGTCTCCTCCTGATAAGGCAAAACATAATCAGGGTCCTGTTGTAGAGAATGTTAAACCTTACAAAGGCAGCTGGGTTAGTTGTCCTCTTGCAATAGGCTCAGCTCTCCCACTCCTTGCAAGGCCATCCATGCTTTTGTTGATCTTGTTGGTTAAATAAGTGAAAGCTTGTCACATCTGAAAGACTTTGTGTAGGTCAGCAGCTGTCAGCTGATTCACTATGTGGACTAGCTCTATGGGTGAAAGTTGATGGATACGACTGAGAAGAAGGAGCGGATTTCCACCTTCATTGCTTGGCACACATTTAGAGATGGAGATTATGTTTTTGGTGGTCTGGTACTAATTCAGGATTTGTGCCCTAGACAGTCTAATCTTCTGCTTTCATCCTTTTTGCTTGAGATAGTTCAGTTATATTTTACTTTACATGTTATTATCCAACATAATTTCCAGTCTTAGTGGCAAAGGTTTTTTACTGTCACCTGGATGAGATCTATGTAGTTCAGCAGGTCTCCTAACTAGAAAATGTAGTAAGCACTTTTGCTCATTAAGAGGCCATCAAGAGATCAAATCTGAGAAATAATTTGTCTTGATTTTCTCCTATTATTAAAGCATTAGCAGTTCAAAATGCACAAATATCTGTTGTCAGCAAGCATAAATATTTTTTTAAAAAACAACTGCAGATAGAATAACGAACCATCTGACCTAAAAACATCTTAATGTCTGTCAGCCCACTTGTCTGCCTAACTAGTGACCTACAACCAGCACTGTGTGAAAGATTCATAACAAAACCTGAAACCAGGCAAACTTGTTTGTTTTTAGGTTTTGTAACAAATTTAAAATTCAGGTTATGAGACTCTAAAGCTTTTGAGTAACCTTCGGTCCCTTTTCAACTGATCCTGGGCTGAATTACAGTTTCGCATTAAAATTGTGAGCAATTGGCAGTTTCACACAATTTCAGTGGATGCCATGTGAAAGTTTGGAGTATTGACTGAGTTCCACTTGCAGAATTTGGTAATACTTTGCTTTTGATCTAGTTGGGTTCATATCCCAAGAAAAAGAGGCTGTCAAGCACCCACCACTGTGGCATCTGGGCTTTAAACACTCATCATCTAACCCCTGAAAAGTTAACACACCAAGTTTTACACAAGTATAATCACCGTTTGATATTGGATTTTATCACTGGATTACAAATAATCTCTGCTCCCCAAATAGTGTTGCTCCCATCCTGACTAATGTGGTGATCTGGCCTCAGTTCCAAGAACCAATAGAATTCTGATGTGAAAACACTTTTTCTGTCCTTTTCATGAATGGCCACTGTCTGCCAAAGCATGCCTTCAATGCCAACTGAGCAAAGCTTAACTTCCTCTATGAGTTTAGAAATTTAACCACCTCTACTGTTGTCAGTGTTCCCTACCTACTCTGAACTCTGGGGTACAGATATGGCAACCTGCATGAAAGACCTCCTAAGCTTATTTTTACCAGCTTAGGTTAAAAACTTCCCCAACGCACAAATTCTTTCCCTGTCCTTGGATGGTATGCTGCCACCACCAAGTGATTTAGACAAAGATTCAGAAAAAGGACCATTTGGAGTTCCTATTTCCCACAAATATCCCCCCAACCCCTTCACCCCCTTTCTTGGGGAGGTTTGAGAATAATATCCTCACCAACGGTACAAGGTGAGCCCAGACCAACCTCCTGGGTTTTTAGGGCACTGAAAATCAATTGGGTTCTCTTTATTAAGAATTTTATTTAAAAAATCAGGATGGAAGGTAGCTTTACAGGATAAGTAAAAAGATTTAAAACACAGATGATTCCTCTTTAGGCTTAGCTTCAAAGTTACAAAAATAACCAAAAAACCCCCCCAAAAAACCAGGATTAAACTCCCTCTTAGCATAGGGAAAATTCACAAGCTAAAACAAAAGATAAAGCAAGGAAAGGCGTTAGGTTATTTACAATTTTTGTAATCTTAGAGGCTCATTTCAGGAACATCTTTAGGAGATGGATTTTCCTGCCCTGTCCCTCTCTGTCTGAGAGAACACAATGAAGAGCACACACAAAACCTCCCCCCACCACCACCCCAGATTTGGGCCTTCTGATCAGATGCCAACTAGGTTATTTGAGCTTCTTAACCCCTTTAAGGTAAATGATTTTGTACCTCTGTCCCAGAAGGGATTTTATATTACTGCATACATAAAGGTTGTTACCTTTCCCTTTATATTTTTGACAATTGTACACACAGTTGGCTCATTGCCAGTACAATAAGAGACAAGAGCCCAACTCAAGCTATTCACTTCCCATCTCGGAGGTGGAAACATAACACCTGCAGCATACATAGCCCCAGATAGCCTGTGAAGTCAAATGTCCCACAAGTTGCTCTGAAATATGAGTCTCCACTTTCACCAACTACATTAGTCACAGGACTTTGCACATGCATTTGTCATTGCAATATGTTCTTCAGTACCTTGCTCTGACATTGTGTAATTTGACAATGTTACATGAATTGCTCTCTCAGGATGAGTCATTTTGTAATATTCCCAGTGTGGTTAGTTTTACTGCTGAGCACAGCCATTTACAACTAGCTGGACAGAGGAGTTGGTTATTGTAGAATAATTATTTCCATATTGGTTAATTTTGCTGCTGTGAGTAAAAGTGGCTTCACCAAAGTTTAAAAGAGCCTCTCTCCCTTTGGCAGGGGCTCCTAAAAACAAAACAAACTGCTGACACATCAGTGATCAACTTTAGAGAGTTCTGCAATGAGAGTTCGACTGCTCAAAAGTCTTAAGGTTGACATGACATTTTCACCCGAGAGCACCTGAAAACCTCTATGCTATAGTCCCAATTCAGCCAAGCACTGTATGCGCGTGCTTAAGTCCCTCCATGAATCAACAAATCACTTAACCATTTGTTAAAATGTAAGCACGTGCTCAAGTCCCATTGATGCCTAAAGTTAAGAATATGTTTAAGTACTTTAGTAAATAGGGATGGAAAATGGAGTTGGGCCCTTACAAAAGAGCAGCAGTTATGCCAAAATGTGTCTCCATGCCATATAGTTTATGAGTTCAGCTCACGGAGACATTTTTCTCCATTTGCAGTACACTGTATTGTACATTCAGAGATCTTATCAAAGACTGCCTTGTTTTAGCAATGTATAAGTTTTTTTATCTTACAGCTTTTATGTAAGGATTGTTGTGATAATGACTAGATATGCAATGTTATCACATACCTCCCTTAAAGCATATTTTGCTCTAGCTTAATTTTGAATTAAGGAACAGCTATCACTGCAATCAATTTAAAGTGCAACTCATTAAACCAGATTATTATGGATGTTAAAAAAAACAACAAAAACTATTAAACAACTTAACTATTTGATTAAGGTTCGAAGAAAATTACCAGAACAATGATTACTAGTAACAAAAGTAGCAGAGATATATATTGCCATTTCATATGAGCATCATTGAGGAGTAATATATCTTTTAACTGAAGTCATTCAAAATAATCTTCATATAGCCTTTTGCACATAGCCTTGCATTTCCTAGTGCTGCAAAATTGTAGCTTATTTTATGTTTCGGTACATTTCTCCCTCTGTTGGAGAATCTCTCATACTGCACAATTCAAAGATGCATAAAGATGATGAAGTATGATTGCAACACACTTTCCTGACTGCTCCTGCTGTGAGGTCAGGACATTTTAACCTAACCATAGTTGAATGCATTTATAATGAATGTTGCACTGTCTCAACAGTTTATTAAATTGCTCTTTGGGTTGGAGCTTTATTTTTGCAGGTGACTTACAAGTTGAAGGCAAAGCATTATAATAGTTACAGGTTGAAATCTCTGAATTGATCCTCATTTTCTAAAAAGGTCAGTTTTCAATGTGTATGCTTCAGATATGTTCTCCACAGAATGCTACATATTTTCCCCCACTTTATTATGGATGCAGTTCTAAAAGATCTCCTGTTTCCTAAACAGGGAGAGAAGGAAAGGGAGCGGAGGGAAATTATCTGCAATTGTTTTGTAAAAACTTCCCAGTTTAGATGACCAATTCTGATTCCTTTTGATACCTGAATGCAGTTAATGCTATCAAAGATACTGAAATTAATGTTCAGGGGTGCACTGATAGCTAGAGCTAGTAGTGAGTACATTGAATGATGGAGCTAATATTGAGTGAGCTATTTGATAGGATTAAGGACAATAACTGGTGGAATTAGTTGCTTTCTAGCAATATTGCACAGGTTGGGGAGCACACTAATAAAACACACAGTATAAATCTATCCATAACATTGCAAAAAAAAGACACAAAAGGGAATTGGAGTATGAAAAGTTTGGGCCCACAGAACCAGAGAAAAATTAGAGTTTTTAGCCACGTGAATGATGGTGCTGGGCATGTTTACTTCTTAAAAACGATAGACTGTGAAATTATCAACTGATGAATTTGGGTTGGATGCTGATTATGACTTCAACATCTACCCAGTGCCTCTATGGACCAGTACACAGCACCACACTCCAGCTATCTTCTCTTTCATTCCCGCTTGCACACCACACCCAATATGCTCATCTTATGCTAAGAACATTTCAAAAGCAAAACATAAATCAGACACCAAACATTTTCTTACGCTCAGTGTTCACATTGTTGTAGTGGCCACATTATGGGTTGTGGGGGTGATAGTTTTGGGATTTTTACTTAAGTCATTTTGATTGAATGCCATCATCACTGTTTTCTTCGGAAAGAGTTTCAAACTGTAATTGATTGTGGCCAAAAAAAATGGGAACTGTTACTTGAAAATTATACAATAATTTAAAGTGTTATGAAATAGAATGGCACTACTGTAAAAAATCCAGAGAATTGCTGTCTGAATGAAAGAGACTGAAATCAGGGATCTCTTGCACTGTGTCCCTTGCTGGAGAAATTATACATTATCTTTGCAGCTCTACAGTACTTCATTTAAATTCTGTCGTTTGCCACCTGTATGCGATGGCCGTTCAGCCAACTGAGTAAAAGGGAACCATCTGTCAAGCTTGTTGCTTGGAGGTTAAAAGGGCAGGAACACTTTTTGCTGCAACTTTTCCACTCCTGTGACCCTGAGAGCAGAAGTCTTTCTGGAAAGATACAAACATATATTCCACTGTCAATTAGATCACTGTCTTTGTTGGGAGCTGTAAAGAATTCAAGCATGATAAAGCACAAGTGTTCTTGAAGGTCCAGACAGTACATATCTTGAACAGTCCTAACCACTCAGAAATGCTAATCCATGTCAAATGTATTTGGAGGACCAATTGCACTGCTAACTTAAGCAGGCTCAACTCTATTGACATCAAAACCAGCCAATTCTTTGGTATCAATAGAGTTTCAGAGTTTATGGCAGAGGTGAATTTGGTTCTAAGTGAGAGCAACATCAGTAACATGACTGGTTGTATGTAAGATTCTGTATTGTGTTTCACCCTGACCTGGACGTACTACCTCTAGTCATGAGTGGGAGGAGGGCACCTCAGTCTCCATGCTCAGTCATGGTAGTTGGCCTCTGTTGAGACTGCCAAGAAGAGAGACCACCAGAGTCTGTTGGATAGCAGCTTCCTGGAGCAATACCTCTATTTCTCCGAGGCCATCAGTTATTAACTAACCCTTTCCTGACCATGTTTAAGATGGTATCTAGGCTCTTTATTCTGGACACATGAGATTCCTTTTATAACAGATCTCATTAATAAGCCTGCCATTCCAATAATTAATACTTGATTTAAATATCTTATTTCAATTACAATTTGCATTGAAGTCACTATTGGAGTGTGATGGGGTGAAACCCCACCCATGGGCTGAAAAGTGTTAATAGACTATTATTTATAGCACAGGTGCAACAGATATTACTTCTCAGCTAGAGGAGAGGGAGGCATCAGGTGATAATATAATGAACACCTGGACCTCATAAAAGGAGAGAGTTCAGCTTGAAGGGAGGAATTATGGAGAGCAGAAGTCATCTGCAACAGAACAGATGCCTGAGGCATCTGTGCTCAATATGGGTGAAAGAGGGGAGAAGAGAAGATTCTGGAGTGTTAGAAAAAGGAGACTGAAGACCAGAGCCTAGAGGGAGGATTGATTTGTTGAGACACTTTGGACATTAGTTTGAGATTTTGTTACCCTGAAAGCGATAATTTAGATGCTTCTCAGCCTGAGGGGCAGATGGTCCACAAGGGTTGATGGAGAGAGCATTGGGCCATAATGCAAGGGGGCATCCTTGAGGCAAAAGTTCACCATAATATGGAGCTTTTTATTATATGAGCAATTCCAGAAATTAAAGTACATAAGACAGAGGTCCTACCCAAAAACCCTTGAAATTAATTTGAGTCTTTTAACTGATTTCAATAGGCTTTGCATCAAGCTCCAAATTAAAAAAAAAAAAAATATCCTGCCACTAATCTATTGTAAAATAAGTTACAGTAAGTTGTGAAATGTAAAGTAACTGATGTAGTACAATCTATAAATACTGGTGGAACTATTACAATGCAAGAATTTTAATGTCACAATCTGTTGAATGCAGAATCCCATTTCATTATTTAATAATTCAAATATTTATAAACGTTACATTAATTCCAAGTGTCATCATCCTGCTTTCTATGCTACATCTTCTAATTATGCTACTGTGTAAGTCTTTTGCATCATTCACATAAGCAGCAGAACTCAAAGCATAATTCTAGTAGGAGATTTCATACTCACAAATATTTTTTCTACTACTTGGTCCTATAATCCTGAGGTTAACATTTTTTTTAAAAAAAAATTATCCCACGCACATGCAGATTGGAATTTACTCCTGTGTTTTGTAAATTTGAACATTTGCTCACAAATCTCCCATTCCCACACTTTACATTATGTTGCATGTGGATTTTGAGAGAGAGAGTTTGGTGAAAAGAAATATCAGCACTATCACTAAAAGTGACTGTTAGCTTTTCAGTTTCCATTCATCTAGAGCCAGTATTTGTAAGAAATGTTCTGATTAATTGAACCCTTTCTTCTATTCATGAATTGTTCTTGCTGATCTTTATGAATTTATTTCCAATTCATAATTGTTCAATAAACAGTTGATACTTCTGCACGGGTAACTCAAGAACTGCATGCTTTTCATTTTTCACTTTTGTTTTTCAGTGGCATGATTGGTCACATAAATCACATATTATATTTACATTCCCTGACTGAACAAATGGATCATTTTTAAATAGAAGAATGATAAATAGCAAATAACCAAAATGAGTCTGGTGCACAAATTCCCTTTTTCACATGCAAATAGCAATATTCAAATAGCCATTCCCCAAACATGTATATGAGCCAAAGCTTGTGTGAATTGTTTATGAACAACAAATAAACTGTTCAGAATTCAGGTGAACTTTCACAACCAGTGTGGTAAACTGGGTTTGGTCCTGTTGATGACTGTGGTGTTACACAGCACTCAGTTGGCTTTATTTACAACCTCATTTTCACATGTTTACAACTTTCTGAAACATTCACTCTGGGACTGAAATTTTCCAGGCTTGACCTCTGCCCAAAGGCGAATATTTTGAGAAGTAAGATTCAAATAGCTTATGCCATTTTTTCCAGTGCAAAGAAATTCCAACTATACTTAAATATCTTATTTTTCTAAGCAGGGCTACAGAAAAAATAGCTACTTGGAAACTGGATACATATTAGTGCAGTCCTCACTGAGGGCTAGTGCCTTTGCTTGGTTCATAGGGAAAAAAAATTAAAAATAACTTCTGAATTTTCATTAGGCATCTGTTAAGATTTTTAATGGAGTCTTATGAGTCTTGGTGACCTTTTTAGGTTCCCATAAACTCCCCACCAACAGCTGCTCAAAATACCCCATATAAAAGTGTTTCAATGTATAAAGGTGAGTTAGGTGGAGGAACACCTATCTGCCCCTAGTTAGTGTATTGCTCTGGGGCTCATGAGTCCAGTCACCTGGCATGGGGCTGCAGTGCACATGTGCAGAGGCAGAAACATGGGCATGAAGGGAACTTCACTGCAAAAATGTAGACTCCAACCGGGTCTGGCAGCAGCTAAGCAGGGATTTTGTGAATCAGACTGGAGCCTGAGGATTTAGGCATCTAAAGTCAGCCCTTTTGTGAATCTAGCCCTGGGTATTAGAGTACCGTTTTGTTTTGTGTTTGCACAGTGCTAGCACAATGGGAACCTGGTCTGTGAATGGGGCTTCTAGGCAGTAGGGTAATACTGTACTATTATTTGCATCTAATAGGGCTGGATGGGAAATGGTTTTCCTATCCCATGAACATTATTCAATTCAGAGAGAATGAAAGAAAACGAGTCAAAACCTCCAAAATTTTGGCAAAGTGAAAAGACTTGTTTGGGTCAATTAAAATGTTACATTTTGATTTTAGCCCTTTTAATATTTCCTCTCTATAATATGCTTACATTTTTAAATGAAAGTCATTGTTTTAAAAACATTTGCATAATTTCAAAACTTACTTTTCAGTTTTCTTGAGTCAAAAAAATGGATCCTTCCCTGCAAAAAATTTTGATTTGGATGCAGCACCATTTTCCAATGGAAAACCTGTTTTGTCAACAACAAAAAAAAAAAAAAAAAAAAAAATCATCCCTGCCCTACTCGAACACCTAGCACAATGGGCTCCTGCTCCTATGTGCTTATCCAGCTTTACAGCCTCACCCAACAGAAATGCTGAATACGCTTTGACATAAGCCACTTTTGCTTAAGGGATATTTTCACTTAACTAATAAACCCATGAACAAAACTCCCTCCCCAAAAGTGTATTACAAGACGCTGCTGTATATGCTGACAGATGATTGGACAATCACAAAACTCTGCAATTGCTGAGCTAAGTTAATAAGAGCAGATCCTGTTGTAGTCCTTGAACATGTTGCCCTTAACACAAATTAAAAATCCAAACTCTGTTTACCCCTCCATAAGTAACTATCAGTTGGACACCTTGTTTCTCAGCATTATTTTTCTTATTTGATCTTGACTAGCACTGTCAGGGCATAGCAATCTGCAGTGCAATCTCCATCCTCATGATTAAATACTTCCGTGTGGTATTATTCATTTCACTGGCAGATAGGATGGATATATTCCTTAGTTAAAAAGGATGCATCTGAAAAAAAAACCCCATAGTATCTGAATATTTCAGCTCATGCATTGACAAAATAGGACAGATATAAGAATATCAGTCCCTCTCCAGCCTCATTTTGATTTCATAGATTTTCTTCTGCATTCATAAGTGAGGGGCATGGGCAATCTGATTGGAAATACTGCCTGTCCTAAAATGATTAGTATTACCCAGAAACGGACAGTGCGGATTACAATGGCTACTTGCTGATGCAACAGACTTTGAGGGGAGAGTGCTTATTTTCAGGTTTATGCACTGGTTTGCCACTTTGTTTGCTGTTCAGTTCCAAGGCACAGACTAGAGTCAACAACACCATCTCCTGTGAAGCTGTGATTGATATAAGGGCAACCGTACTATGCCAAATTACCCTGAACATCTGAAGTTACAGCAATCTTGTCTAAGACCAGAAACATTTTGGAAAGTTGGACAATTCTCTGAATGGGCCTCTACATAGGACATTGAACCAAAATCACCAAAATCACAAAAATCACCACCCCCACCCCTTTTAGGCTTTGCTATGAGTGAAAGGGCTGCTGAGAATTGCTGGGTTTTAAGTTAAGTCATGTCTGTGAGTGAAGCCCTATAGGTTTTCAACAGGCAATTGACATCAATAGGAGTTTTTCCCAAGTAGGGATCAAGAGCCAAGTTTTCTCTGCCCAAAGCCCTAGCAAGTGGATTTTATGTAGGAGACTGAAAAGATTATTGGCAGGGGGCATAGGAGATCATGTGCAAGTGTATGAGAGAAAGATGTGTCTAGGGAAGGGCAGCGTTCAGGCTGTCAATTCATGTATCTCTATGGTACTTATATGCCCCCCCACCACTGTAGTATCTGAGCATCTCATAATTGTTAACATATTTATCTTCACAACACACGTGGGAGGTAGGGAAGTGCTATTAAGCCCATTCTACAGATGGGGAATGGACACAGAGACTAAGGGTGGGATCCATGAAGCTACTGAGGCACCCAAACCCCAGACTTAGGCACCTAAGGTGTTAAGTCCCTGTCTTGGCTCCACCACAACCCACAGAACCCCTCGTCATCCCTTGTAGGTGCCTAAACTCACTGGGCCCCTAAGTTTCTCCAGAGGGAAAAAGTTTCCTCAGTGCTTAAATTCCTGCCTCTGAGCACACACACGACTCCCTCACTCTAGGCAGCCGGACACCCAACTCCTGTCTAAGCCCCAGGGTGATTCATGAACCAGGGGAAGACAGGCATTTGGCCACCTAAGTTGCATGCAGGGCCTGATCCAGTAGGTGTGCTCAGAGGACAGATACCAAATTGAATCACATGCAGTCTGGTGAGAGGAGGAAGTGGTGCCCACCTTACAACTGTTACATTTGTGGTTAGAGCACTCACCTGGGAAGTGGAAGATGCAGGTTCAATTCCCCCTTCCCTGGGAGGAGAAAGGATTTGAAGAGGGGGTTTCCCACCATTAGACTATCCCATAGCTCAGTGGGATTACATCACTCTCTCCTAATGAAGCAGTTGCACTCTGGATTGGAGCAAGAGGAGTGGATCCAGGGGCTTCCATGCCCCCAGGTGGGTGCCCTAAGCACTGGATTACAGAGTCATTCCCTTTTTCTCTCTCTCTCTCTGGACCAAAAATTGTTTAAGTAATTATCCACAAAGCAACAGTGGTTGACTCCAGGCTGCTCCAGTTCATGGATTGCTAAGCACCTCCCAGGAGCCAGAATTTTGGCTAGGTGGGTGGTAGGACTTGGCATTCTTGACAAGCTCTCGTCAGGCTTGCAAGGAAGAACATGTCAGAAGAAAATACACTGTACAACTATTAACCAAGAACTATTAACCAAGGGTGAAATTCATCCCTCCCTGCATAAAGCTGGCGTAAGGGCTTCTTGGGGGAAACTAAGGAAGTGTTGGATAGAATATCTGTTGCAAAGGGATTCCTAGATCTGCGGGAGTATGGATCCAGTGACTTACTCCTTGGTCCTCCATTCTCACACCTGGTACACATGGAGTGCAAACAGCCAATTATGGCTGCTCTGCACGCAGTCCTCAGCACAGTAAAACATCAGCGCTCAAGTGGTGTGGCCAGAGAGTCTTGAGTGAGCCCTGTAAATTGATTAATTCCATCCAATAATCTAAACAACAACAAAATAACCAAAAGCCAAATCCTGCAGTCCCTAACCAGACAATACTCCCATTGACTTCACAGAGAGATCTGAGTAAAAGATGAATGAGGACTGCAGGATTTGACCTGATAAACAATATTTATCACTTATCTTCAAAGTGATTTGCAAATGTTAAGAACATAAGAATGACCATACTGGGTCAGACTAAAGGTTCATCCAGCCCAGTATCCTGTCAGTGGTCAATGCCAGGTGCCTCAGAGTGAGTGAACCTCACAGGTAATGATCAAGTGATCTCTCTCCTGCCATCCATCACCACGTTGTGACAAACAGAGGCTAAGGGACGTTAACTGATTAACATGAAATTTGATTAAAATGAGGAACTAATTCACTTAATGATTTGTTTACAAGACCAGTGAGTCAATATTGTAGTCAAACTGGTGTGAATGAGAGAGATTTGGGAGGCTGGGGTGGGGTCAGCGAAGAGAAGAGGAAGGAGAGGGGAAAGGAAGGAAGTTGCAAAAGAACTCAAAATACTACAACCAGCCTTTTCTCTACAACTAACTGAGCCAGAGCAAAAAAGAATAAATTATATGCCAATTCACACTTTAAAATGCTACAGTGTAAGATAAAAATCAAGAGAACAAAGAAAAGAAGAACATCAGTTAGATCACAAGAAAAGCACTTTCCCCATTGTCATTAATTCTAAGATGAACAGAGGAAGCGGGAGCTGTTCCAAAACAGTATTTTAAAGTACATTTTTCTTCACTCACTTTAATTAAGCTTGTTCCGACTTGTGAGGCTAAAGAACTAGGAGAATTTGTGCCTTATAAAGCCAGTTTGACTTCATGCAGTGTTTCTCACTGTGTTCTTTCATCTCCAATTTTAATAAGGAAATAAATCCTAGAATAAATTCCAAGAAAATGTATCTCTGACCATAACTCAAGTTGGCCACTGGATGTCACTGCTGTTCCACACAAAAGATACAACCCTAGCAGCAGGTTATTAATTCTTTTCCCTATATTTTCAGATGAAAGCATTTCGGTATGTCTTTGGCACGCTCAAAGTTTACAGTAAATGCCCCCCTAATGTAAGGCTGGTATGAAATGTAAACAGATTAATAAATGTGACTCCTGAATGTCAAGAGCTCACTGTGTTTCCCCAAGAATCAATACCATCTCTGCCCCAGTTCTGACTGAATGGGATTCAATTTGGCATTCAAGGAAATCCTGCCAAAGAGTAACAATACATGAAAGCAACTGTTTCCATGCAGTCATTCTGAGAACAGACTAACCTAATTAGCTGGTGTCAAATGGAACAAAAAAGCCCATATGCTCTTGCAATAAAAATCAAGATAATCTTTGTTATCACTTTTATCAGTGATACTAAAATCCAACACGTTGACGAGAACTTTTCAGTGTGCTTTGTCTATGCATCAGGTTGATATGTAAGTGAAGTTTAGAGGCAGGAGCCTATAAACCAGTTCTTTCTTTCTCCAGTAAATT
This sequence comes from Dermatemys mawii, assembly GCA_007922305.1. NCBI lineage: Eukaryota > Metazoa > Chordata > Testudines > Dermatemydidae > Dermatemys > Dermatemys mawii. The sequence continues at coordinate 19,380,725 of ML677366.1, forward strand.
AACTTCCTGAGAACAATACTCTACTTCAGCTTGGGGAAATCAAATGGCTGAAAAAGATTTTCTTTCCTTAGGTTTTGGACAGGGTGTTGTCAATAGCTACAGTCTTCGCATGACTGCTTAAAAGGCGGTTTACAAACAATATCCAGTTCTTCTAAAACTAGACTATTTAAGCACAACCTAAATGTATTATATAACAGATTTTGAGTACCTCCATTTTTTGCCAAAGGTCTCCTGCCAGGACAGTCTAACTCCCCAATTTGTGCATGCCTATGACAGTTTGCACATGCAAAATTGAAACCCTTAGTACTCAGCTAATTTACCATACCACTAGTTACAGTTAGTATGGGTTTTTTCATACAGCACTCAGTTATTAATACTTATTCCTGCTGAATCTTAACTATTTGATGCTCCTGCTAGCAACCTGTTATGGCACAGGTAATTGGACATTTTTCTGTGTGGATGGATACCCCTAACAATGCCACTATAATGGATAAACTCTCCCATACAACTAGGCTTCCCACATTTTCCTACATCTTAACAGAGTTACTCTGTGTCTGACTCTAGGGAACCCTATCCTCTGCGTGTAATCTAGCTCCAATGGTTCACTAGCCTATCTCATGCAGATGTCCTGAGTAGGTTTAAAATACGTTTGTTTTCTAAGCCCAACAAAACAAGCTACAACAACAATGATAAAAAGATAATGTCTGGACAGCTGTATACTGTGACCCTATGATCAACTGTATTTCTGCGATGGTAAAGTTGAGACATTACTTCTGGGATGGGGAGATCAAGACCTAGCTGACTATCTGGAGTGAGGAAAGCATACAGGACAATCTGAGCTCCACCAAATGCAACCAAAGGCTGCATCAGCAGATCTCTGATAACTCTGAAGATACAAGAATCCAGGGGACTGCTGTGAAATTCAGGGGAAAAGTAAGTCCACAAAATTGCAATATAGCAGACAAAGATTCAGACAAGGCTTCTGCCAACTGGACAATTGTCTCAAGGAGCTGGACTGGGAGTAAAGCCCAAGGAAATAATTATATTTAAGGTTATGCAACGTTCCAAGGAATCACATTTGGCACTGAAATACCATTGACATCTCTGCTGGGTGGTGGGAATACCGGAGGCCCAGTGAAGCCACTGAAGTCACTCAATTAGGGTGAACTGCAAAGAATGGGGCAGACAATCCCCAAAGATAGTGGATAGTCCAATACAGTACTTAGATTTACCAAGCTAGCACAAAACAGCTTCCATAAAACCTACCTGGTTACTCAGAAGCCAGGCCTCCACCCAGGTACCCAAATCATTTATGATCAGGATTAGTGAAAAAAATCTTATTAATCATATAAAAAAGTTCTACCAATCCCAAAGGATCAGACACATTACTTTCCGGTTAATGACTATTCTAGGTCTTACCCAAATACATGCTTACAGCCAATTCTTATTAACGAAACTAAAGCGTATTAAAAAGGAGAGAGATGAAGTAAAGATTAAAAGGTCAGTATACATACAGACATAAGTATAATCTCGGGCTTCAGATTCATAGGAGAGACAGTGAGTTTTGTAGATGCAAAGAGTTCTTTTAGAAATAGTTAATAAATTATAGTGCAATGGTTGTATTCAGGGTTGTCCAGTCAGAACTGGAATCTCAGTACTTGTGGCTTAGGCTTCCCCTCCATGAAACCTCAAGCAGATCTGAGATGATAGGATCAGGACCCAAACCATTTTTAATACAGTTTCAGGCCTTGACAGCCCAGAGTCCCTTGGCAAACAATAGACACCCATGGGAACTTTGAAGTGGACCCATTTCCTAAGCATTTCGGGTAATTATTTACATAAGTCAACATAAGGCAATTGCCTGTTTTTCCACCATTCACAGATGATTTGCTATACATTCCAAAGAGATGAATACAGCAGTATCCTACGTTTACAGTTCATTTAAATGTTAAGATGTCCCTTTGATCTCTGAATTAACAGAATGAAGCACAGACAGGGACTGTTCGATTATATTGTTAATCTCTACCAGTTTATATGTAAATACACAAAAGCACAAACATTATCTATCCATGTTTTTAAGGGTTGAATTTAAGTAATATGTCCTGCAGGATTCTTCACCCTTTCTGGTCATGTGCCACGCCCTACCTATATTTTCCTATGCAGACTATACCTTTTAATTATTCTCGTATTATAAACCTTACATACATGAAGAGCCCTATGTCATGGACCACAGTGGATTTGGTCACTTGTAGCCATTTCATTTCACGATCACATAACTGCAACTTTGTCCTACCAATGGGTAGAGCTTGTTTTAGCCTGGACTCTGCCCTCATTCTAGTTTTGTTGGGTAACATAGATGGACACAAACCTGTGCATTTGTGTCTTCTCTTCTTCAGCTACCACATCAGACAGTTCTGGGTACCAGTACAGTTTCTGCCCTATTCTGCTTTCAGATTGTAAACTTCTAGCAGATGCAGCAGGAGGGGGTGTGTAGGGAAGGGGTGGGGAGGCATGCTTAGGGAGGGGGGGCTTTCCTGGAGCTCCTACGCAGAGTGGGGCAGTGTTTTCCACACACTGCTACTCCCAGGCACTGCCCTCACAGGTTCCTATTGGCCGCAGGGGCGCTTGAAGTGGGATCAGCGTGTGTAGACACAGACCCACCCCACCCAGGGGCTGCAGGGAGGGGCCAGCAGCCACATGGAGTGAGCAGGCAGGAAGCCACTCAGCTCCGCTGGGCTGCTGGTGGTGGGTGGGGGCTCCAGGCTGTTTTAAACTGCCCTAGGGAAGTGCCCAGGGGCAGAAGGCAGGGCCATGGGAGAGACCCACCCTCAAACACTACTGGAGCTGAGCCCCAGGCCAGGAATATTCCTGGTGCCCAGGCAAGCACCACAGGCCAAAAGAACTTGCCACTCATGCCAAGATGATGCAGCATTCGGTAGAACAGTGCTCCAATCAGCTATTTCTTAACTATGATGCCCCTCCTCCAGGGCGGAGCTTGGGAGTCACCTGACTGGAATTGATGGGAACAAGCACTGGAAGAAGAAATGGTTACTTACCTTCGCGTAACTGTTGTTCTTCGAGATATGTTGTTCACATCCATTCCAATATCCACTCTCCTTCCCTTCTGTCAGAGTAGTCAGCAAAAAGGAACTGAAAGGGGTTCAGGTCAGCAGGGTCCTATACTGAGCACTATGAGGGAGCCACTCCAGGGGTCTCTACAGCCAACCTAACAGGAGCTGCTAACGAAAAAACTTTCTGATGACTGTACACATGGCACGTGCACACCTGACTGGAATGGACATACTCCACATCCTGAACAGTCAGGAGAAGGTAACAGTTTCTTACCATCTATTGTATCCCACAGCAACAGCTCCCCATCCTTAAAAGTTCTAAGTTGCTTTCTTTCTCTGTGAACTAGTTTTTCAAGCACAGCAATATGGACAAAAGTTATTTAGCGTTCAACATGTGACTGTCATTGCTCTACATTGACTTTGTGCACTTTCTAAAAATCTGTTTTATTTAGCAAGAAGCCACATCAGAGTGAGTGAAGCCACTGGCCCTGTGGCCTCATGACTCACATTGCCCTCAAGATATGTACCAAACAGCCTACTAGTGCATATCCTGTTGCAGATATTGCTTAACTGCTGATTAGGTTCCTTTCTATGCATGCACATAAAGCAGAAGTGGCCAACAAGATGATTTTTGGGACGCTAGAACCAATTTTCAAGAAATGTAATATATTGGTTATTTTGACCCCAGGATGAGGAAAGTCTGCTAGCAGTGGAGACCAGTGACTAAGAGGTCTGTTATCATGCTCCACTAGGGAACTCAGAAGAATGTGACAATCCCAAATAGATTGCAGAACCTAGTTAGGATGGGTGAGGGTAGGACCAATGTAGATTCTAGATTTTTCCAAAACATTTTACAGCTGCATTTTCAATTACTAAAATCAGAAGCTGCAGGTGGCCTTTCCAGAAATTCAAACAAGATTCAGCATCTACTATGGTAAAGTGACATTCATGTGTGCAGGTAGGAAACTTCCTTGGTGTAAAACCTAACCAACTCTTTTAATTCAGTATTGAAGGATTAATTCAAAAAACACCATTTTAAATCTAAAAAAAAAATATTCAGATCAAAATAAGCTCTGCAATTTAGGGTCTCAAATACTTTCTTAGAATTACTGAGAAGAAATGCAATTCTTTTCTGTTTGATATTCTAATCAGTGAGAGGGAGAAGACTGTTCCCTTGTTCCTTGACAATTCTGTGTCCCTTTTTCACAATCTTGCTAGCATACAGTTTTCAAGGGTAGAGTCCAGCCAATGTCATGACACTATTTAAATTACAGTAAAATCTGATTGCAAAGTCTGTGTTTCTTACCAACACTGGTACAGCATTTGTTGATAAAGTCTCAAACTTTGTTAAATTTAAAACAGGGGATTTTCTTCATTATGTTGCTGATTCCCACCCAGAGAAAATTAACTCCCTGTTTTTCTTTCCTCTACCACTGATCTAATTTTAGCATCAGCTACCATGTGATGTGCCTCTATGTAGGATCACTCATGTATGCAGTATTGCTGCTTCTTTCCCCTATTGCTCTATGGCTTGGCTTTATCATCAAGCACCACTTGGCATGCATGCAATGTGGCATTCAGCCCAAGAGAGCTGACAAAGAAAAACAACAACAGTCAGGTCAAAATAGTACAGAAATACAAGCAAAATTGTCTGATGAGTGGGATATAATATCACATGGCTATAACCTTGTAACAAGGTCATGGGCCAGATCCTCTGCTGATGCAAATTGAGGTAGCTTCACTGAAGTCACTGAAGCTACAGCTAAGATCTGGTCCAATATACCTTCATGACAGGGGCCCTTTCTAAATACACTAATTTACTATTGACTATTCTAAAGAAAGGTCTTCTAGGGTCACATTAAAGATCATTATATGACACTACTTTGAAGTCTATCAACTACCCCAAAATAATAGGCAAATATTTCAGTAACAAGCATCCACAGAAGCAAAGCTTGCAATGTTCCATAGACAGGTGTGGCAGTGACATTGAGAATCTGAAGCTCTAAGGTTTCATTTAGAGTGACAGTTTAGATTCTGATACATACTTTTCATGTAGAGGAAGTTAGCGGTTTTACCCACTTTTGTGATCATGGGAGCAGTGAACAACTCTTCTGAAAATATTCCTGAATGGGTTCCTTTGATTATATAAGTAGATAACATTTCCCTGGCTAGTGTCAAGTTAAGGTTGTTGTTCAGTTTGTTGGGTTTTTTCCCCCTCAACTTCTCCCTGAATTTTTTTTTTTTGTGAGATTTGTAATAAAGTCTGAAAAACTCCAGTTGTGCCTTTTGCTACATCTGTTCTGGTAGTATGTGCCTTTTGTGGCATACAACATGCCTTGAGAATGCTTTGTCATTTTCCTGCCCCTTCCTTGTTACTAAAAATATTCCATGAGAAAGGATAGCAAAGAGTTTGGGGATATTACTTCCAACTAGCCATGGGAGAGATGTGAACCTGGGGACACTAAATGGAAATCAAAACTGAAATGGTAAATTGATACTCATTAGTTAAGAAATGGTGAGAATGAGGGAATAAAGTGATGTTAAGTTTACATTACCTGGGGTGCCATAGAAGGGGAGCTTTGGAACACAGCCTGGCTTTCCTCAGCAGTTTCTGCTCTAGAGGAATCATCCCCACACCAGGATCCAGGGCCTTCATAGCATCTGCTGTAAATGGGCCAGAGAAGGAGAGAGTCTCACCTCTTGGACTCTTTCACCCTCTGTAAAATGTAGAGCTTTTTGTTGTTGGGGGAAGAACAACAAAAAGGGGGTAGGGAGTACTGTGAACATTTTTCCATTTAATTTTTTGACCAATATAGGGATGGGGGTGGGAAATGAGCTTAAAAATATTGAAGTTTTCCTCTTTCTCCCCTGTAGAAATTCTGAAGTTTCACAAAATGTTGACCAATTCTAATGAAAAGGGAAATCAGACTTTCCTACCTTCCCCCAAGATGAACCTGCAGGCCATCTGTGCACTTGGGGAACAAATGCAGAGGCCAGGCAGAAAAATCAGGCCGTTAGAGGTTCCAATTTTCTTTGCATCCAGTCTTGCATCCATTGGAGCTAATGGTAATTTTACCATTGACTACTCTGCATGAAGAATTAAGCTCTTAACTACCCTGATCATTTTATTGTGTCATAGGACTTCCATGTAGTTAAAACCTTATGGGAGGGGTTTTCAAACTTTGTGTGAACAGCATCTTAATGATATTATTCCATGGAGATCTGCAGTCACAGATACCACCTCTTCCCCCATCGCATTCACATGAGACCTGTAGGGCAACTGCAGCTCATTGCTTACACATGCACAAGTAACACTAGAAATGTATTTCTGTATTTTTAGCTGCCTTTAGTACAGTAAGTGTTTTGCCCTTTCTGAAAAAAGTAGTCACAGTCTGCATTGGCTCATCATTTCATCGCCTACTCCCATCTGTTCTCTCTCTCAGCTGGAAAGAAGGACAACCAGCACAATGCAACCACTTCACTCTCTGGGGGCTGCTTTGTGGTTAACAGATTCACTCTGGGTTTGGGAACTGGTGCCGTATAAAGTCCAGGCTTTTCTAAATGTGCTGGAGATGTATGTTGATAAACTTGACTTGCCAAATTTAAGCCACTTTTTTCTCCAATATTAGTGCATGGTGTCGACCGTGAATTGTAATTCTCTGACCACGCTTTGGATTAAGGTTGCAACTTGTATCCCTCAAAGAGGGAAATTAATAAAGCTGGTCAGAAATTTTCCCCACTGGATTTTTTTTTTTATTGGAAAATGCTAACTTGACAAAAATCAAAGCATTCTGTGGAAATGTGGTGATTTTAGGGGAATTCTGACAGAAAGTAGGCTCGGTTCTGGCGGAAAAGTGCATGGTTACCTGCCAGCTTGCCTACCTGGGTCCCTGGCTACTTGGTCCCTCAGCAGCCTTCTAGGCAGACAGCCCAGGAGCCAGAGTTCCCAGCTCTTCAGCAGTTCCAGCCTCCAGAATCCCCAAGCTCCCTACCTGGTGGGCCACCAGGGCTTTAGGCTTCTCAGAGAATCTCAAACATTTCCAAATGGTTGAAACGAAATCTCACCATTCCCATCACATTCCCAGGAATTTCAGTTTGACAGCTCTAGAAATTAACTTCGGTGGCTCATATTACAATAGTTGCACAGACGGAGTTTCTGTCCTAGATGTATGAGCAACTATGTATCAATTTGAATTTATATACACTGCAATAAGTGATTCTATAGCTACACTGCATTTAGAATGTAGGAACATTTCTTCCAAGCAAGAGCTGGCCTAACCTTCACCCTGGCTCCAACAGCTCCAGTGTTCCCATGCTACTGGGGAAGCATGGGAACAATGCAGCCACACACCTGCCAGTCCCCAGTAGGCTCCTCTCCTCCCAAAGCTACTAAGGGCAGTTGGAGCACTAGCTACACCAGCCAGCAACATAGAACATTTGTCATCACTATTGTGACAGGTTGGACCCCCATTTTGGGGTGCCTCTGGATGTGCTGGGGTCCCACTGAGCCCACCAGTTCTACCAGCCTGGGCTTCCCTTGCACAGGCTCTCAAGCCCCTTTCCTGCACACACCCAGGCAAGGCCACACCCAGCTGTGGACACTGACTGAAATTAGTTCTGTGTATGAGGATTCACCTCAGGGAAAGACCAGCACTCCAGTGCACACACCATCCAGAGTGTAAACCCCAAAATAATATTGTCTTGTGCTGTAGAGAGAGATCTATTCAATGCAAGCTCATAAAAATCACTCCTTCCCCCAGTGGGAAAGGAGATATACACAGCTTCTCCCCACCCCCATCACCCACACACCCCAGATATGAATTGCACAAACTGGTTTTTGGAATAAACAATAAGTTTATTAATTACAAAAAATAAATTTAAGTGATTATAAGGGATAGTAAACAGAACAAAAGCAGATTACTGAGCAAAACAAAACAAAACACGCAATCTAATTCATTAAAGAAACAAGTTACAAAATGTAATTTCTTGCCCTAAATATTGTTTTAGGCAGGTTGCAGAGTTTCTGCAGCTTAGGGTTCCAGTTATTTTTCCTTTACAGACTAGATCCCTGTCTCAGCTCCTGGCCTTTCCCCAGCTTAGTTCCTCTGTCTTTTCAGGTGCTTTCAGAGTCTTCCTTCTTGAGCAGAAAGACAACGGAGAAGAGCCCTAACTGATTTACTTCCCAGCCTTAAATAGAATTTATATAAGGCAGGAATCCTTTGTTTCCAGTGGCAAAATACTAACACTGTCCCAGGTGGTACTCCAGGTGACATCACCTGATCCTGCAGTGTCAAAGCAGCATCCCAGGAAGTTTCTCAGGAAGGCAGGAGATTAGTATCTTCAAATCTTCTTATTCTCCCTAATGGCCCATTGAGGAAGATTGCTGTTATCTGAAGCTGGGAATATAAACTCTGTATTAATTGCAAAAGTGTTTGCATCTGGGAAATGCCCATCAGACAGTAGGCAATGATACATGCATACAAATATGATAATCACATTCAGCAACCATCTTGCATAAAACATCTTAATTATGCTATATTAATATCATAACAATATTTCTAGGAAGAATATGGGGTGTAACATTGTCACAACTATCTCCTTGCCAAATGCAGAGTTGAGGATTTACAGCATTATTAAATTCACAGATCACAAGTCATGTTGGGAACAGACATCATGGGGAGGTGTTTTGAGCAGCACAGTGCCATGAGCGTTTACAGATCCAACACAAATGTTACCTTTTAATATGGTTCAGTGATGCAGTACCTTTGCAATACAGAGAATAAGCGTTGTGTAGTGATGCTGAACATGAGACTCTCTGCACATTGGATCAAATCTCATTGTTTTGGGGATAGTTCATGTTTAAAGTCAATTTCCCATATCTTTTCAAATCCACAGCATCCAAAATACAGATGGCTGAGTACCTTGAGGCTGATGGCCCCAATGTAGCTAGATTGTCACATAACCTTGGTTTTAATTAGTAAGCTCAGGCAGCTCTGGAATTAATAAGTGCTTAAAAAAACCCCACAAGTTATTTGGTGAGATAAAAATTATGAGAAAGACCCATGAATGACAAAGTGTGGTTGTTTTGATTGGAGTACTTAATCTGATAATTCCTTTGTGTTCCTGCAAGAATCAAGGGATAGACTTTTTGTCAATCAGGACTAAATGGTTATGCTGAAATGAGGCCTTTTTGCTAGGCAATCATTTAATTATGGCACTGCTGTATGGTCCAAAAAGAGACAGCTTGCCCTTCTGTTTTAATTACTGGTTTTATTAGATATACTCTCTGGGAATATAATCTTAAACAAAAACCAACAAACAAAAGCCTGTTTTCTCAGCAGCTAGAGGGTAACTAGATGTTTACAGAGAAATGGGCTCTTTCACTTAAAAGGCGTTAATATTCATGAGAATTTCAAAATATAATGACTCAAATCAAGTCTTTGTTCAAAAGAAACAAATCTCTCTGATAAATCAGATTCTCTGCAAGCTTTAATAGAAACAGAATCACACAACAAACTTCTTTTCAGTGCAGCAGTTCTTTGTGAACAGATGGTGGCAGATCTGTGCGAAGCAGTGGGCAGGGTTTCCATATAATCTTTCTGGAAAACAGGATGGTGTTTAACTCGTATTATATATGTGCATTTATACACACACGCGCGCACACACGCTGGGGCCATGGGGAAGAGGCGGATCAGTATTTTGCATACAGGTAAGAATAGCGCTGCACATGTGCGCACACATACACATACACACACAGCATTATTGGCCTGATTTTCAGAGATGCTGAGTGCACACTGCTCCAATTAATTCAACTAAAGTTGTGAATGCTTGGTATATCTGAAAATCTGGCTACACAATATTTTTATAGCATGCCTCTTCACTATACACTGTCCAACTGGCTTCTCAACTATTCCTTTATTATAGCAGAAGTAAGTATAAAACAATAGCTCTTGTGCAGTATTTTTCATCCACAGATCTCAAGAAACTTTACAAAGGAAAGTAAGGGCGTCTCAACATGGAAACTTTGGCTTCTGTTTTCATCTCTTAAATTTGAATGTGATACTTAGAGGGAGTCTACACAGAGACCTAATGTGCCTCAATCTGTGGTGTCAATCTACAGCATCAATCTACAGCCAGCTACCCACACACTGACTGGTTGTGTGGACCTGTGTACACAGAACATTCAGTGTGCGATAAACAGGGTCCACACAGCCAGTCAAGATTCACAACACACATTAAGTCTCCATGTGGACACCCAGTATCATCATCATCCCAATTTAAGAGATGGAAAACGGAATCACAGAAAAGTCAAGTGACCTGCCTGCAGTCACTTAGCAAGCCAGTAGCACTCAGTGTCAAATTCTGGCCCCTTTGAACAACAGCTAAAACTCCCTTTGATTTCATCTTCAATTCCTGGCTCAAATTAAAGATTTTAAATAGATTAGCCAGTGTGCATTGTCAGTAAATCCAATACGTTTAATAGGAATAAGGGCAATATTTGCTCCATTTCTCATATCCTGTTTGTGCATGTGGCAAGTGCAAGTTTCTTTTAACTGTATCTATTACAATCTCAAAACTGGGAGCCCGAGAACAAAAAGTTCTAACATCCCTGAATAATCCTACAGAATAATGGTCTCTCTGCAATATTAGAAAGATGCACACACACAAATTTTACTTCATCTTGCAGTGCAGAATTTCTCAGTTAGGTTGGCAGAATTTGAGAACATCTAACATGCGCCTCACTGAAATGTGAGGGTTGGCAATCAGTATGCCATACCTTTCAGTACACTAGGAGGCTCCACATGTCACCAAATACTGCAGACCTCTCCCATTTTGTTTAAGCAATTTCCAGTCAGTTGCACTCTCCTGTGTAGGGTTCTGACACAGTTAGATATGAAAAAGAATGTGTTAATGTATTGTGTAATAGTCACTTTCATGGACTTGAACTTTGATTAATTACATTCATAACAATAAATTTCACAAATTAATAAACTATGCATGACACAGAGAATGCATTCTGTTAATTGATTTAGGAACTGAAAGCTTCTGGAGAATCTCATGGGTGGCTGTGGCATCCTTGACTTTACCTCTGAGGAACCTCACGTGCATGGTTTAGTTTAGCAAAATGAATATATAGACAACACTTCGGTCATCAGATATGTTCCTGATACATCAGCTTTAGGCAAAAGTGGACAAATGACTGGTGTATATGGGCTCTAAGACCACCAATTAATGTCCCTCTTTGTCCATTGTTGCAATAGGCAAAAAGCTTTCTCTTGAGCAGATATTAGAACATGAAGCACAAAGTCTCCAGCAGGCTCACTAGTTCTCCCTGGTGATCTAGGACAGATGGAAGTTCCTCTTCCAGAGAGGAGTGAGCTAGGATGGGGGCATTCCTGGATGGGGTACAGCTGACACCAGGGAGGAGGCGTAAGCTGAGGGCTATGGTATGCTACTGTTAACAAAGTTTCCAGTAAAGCCAGACTCCAGGAAGAATACAAGTCTGGACACTAACTCCCACTGAGACCTCTAAGAGATGAGGTGGGAACTCAGCCCATTCACAGCAATAAAGAAGCAAAGAAGGGCACATTGTTTTCTTCCCTTGTAGGGCCACATTTGAGAAAGTAAGCCTTTCCCTTTATTACTTAAAGTATTATTAATCATCTGTATTGAGTTGCACCTAGGAACAGACTAGGGCCCATTGTGCTAGGTCCTATACAAAAGAACTATCCATCCCTGAGAGGCAAGTTATGTCAACTATTTATCTCTGCACTGTGTAATTTCACTACTGAAGTATTCCTGGTGATTTCAGAGCCTCCAAAAATTTGTAAAATGAGAGGCAGCTCAAGCTAACTTTCCAGTACTTTCATTAAATACAAATGTAGCTCACTACTCTAAATGTTGGTTGGCGTTCATCCACATACAGCCAATATTCATTGCAATAAAGGTTATTACTAGAGCTGGTCAGAATTTTTCCAATGGAACAATTTTCCCATCAGAAAATGCTGACAACTGACATTTTCCTTGGAAACAAACTGATTCCATTGAAACTTTCAACTGAAACCTGGATAGCCAGAGACAGCTCTCTGGGATCCCCACCTCTTTGGTGGCCTAGCTAACTGGGCACCTGACCCAGAAAGTTTAGAAAAATTTCCCATTTCAGAGGAACCAGAAATGGGAATTTTTTTTATTTTTTTTTTTTGCAATTTCTCATTAAGCTCAAAGTTTTGCATTTGACTTCTCTTTCCAGTTTGGAATGAATATTATCAGAAATGCACATTTTCTGTGGGAGGAACACTCTGGTTCATGCACAACTTTAGATCTTTCTAAATTTATGCACAGTTTCATTTTTTTAAAAAAAATACAAAAGCTTCCCCCATACTTTTAAAAATAAATCTATTCTGTCATTCGCTAGCATTAGTAATTGATTCATATTGATTTCTCATACAGAGGCATATTTGTGAGAGGTAGCATTGAAATGGATCAATAGAATTGTCAGATTATTCATATTTGCACTGACAGACCAACATTTGCACATGTAAAGTGTTTGTTTCATTAGCGAGTTAATAACCAATGAATCCCTGAAGTTATCCTCCCTTGCAGGCAGGTAGTCTCTCTTCTACAGAAGAGAAATTGACACCTCTAATGCCACTGAAGCAGCACAGTATGATTAACTGTTTTCTACACTGGGGCTACTAATGGTTCAATTCTTGAATATTGGCAGGGCCTAAGGGTTAGCACTTTAGTACTTTCACATTAGCAGAGTTAATTAGTCCCTCAAAGGATTACCAAAATAAATCAATCTTGTGGCTTGGCAGTTGCCACACAGCATTACTGGTCAGTTAAAAATATATTGATGTATATATACTACATGTACTGTGTGCATTACTGGTCATACTAACTCAAACAATACTGAAGAATCAGAGTTCAGAGAAGAGAAAGGAGAGGGAGTAGAGGGGATGGAAAAACCCACCTCAGAAAGAGGGATTGAAACAATTTACATTGCTTAGGGTACCGGAGAGAAGCAAACAAACTAAAGATTGATTTGCAGAAGGTAGGTCAGGAACATCTGCTCTCCCCTTACTCTGAGAGAAATTCAATGAAATCAAAAGGCAGCAAATTCAAATTGAATTGGAAAAAAAAAAAAAACACAAACCCACCACTTTCATACAATGCATAATAGACCATGGAACTCATTGTTACAAGACACCTTTGAAGGCCAAGAATTTTCCAAGATTTAAAGAGAAATGATGTTTATATGAACAAGACTATCCAGAGTTATAATTGTGAATGCAAAAAAATGTATTTGAAAGAATATAAAACCTAATTCTTCAGGGTTCAAACCAAACAGACTACAGTTCTAGGAATTAGGAGGAATCCTTTGTTGGGAGGAGTGATGGGGGAGGAGGATACAGTTATCTCCCATACGTTTACTGGGGGGATTTCTTGTACTTCTGAAACTACCAGCACTGGCCTCTACTCCAGAATCCTCTCTGACGGAGAGATTCCAGGTCTGATCCAGTCTGGCAATTCCTATGTTCCATTGTCTAGGAGATGATTCTGAGCCAGCTGCTCAGGTAGGGATAAGAAAGGCCATTTGTTTGACACACGCACACAAATCCTCACAAGTGCAAGATGGTGTGTGGTCTTACTTTCCAGCCTTTGCAGTTTTTTTAAATTCTACTTCAAACAAGATGACTGAAGAACAAAGAAAGGGGGAGCAGGAGGAGGAAATAATATTACAAGAGTTTAAACAGTATTGTAGAAGTTTTTGTTTAATGAGAGCAAATATTTTAAGTGTTGCAAAGCATGTGAGAAACAAGGTAAAACAAATGTAAATATTTGTTAAATGTTGAACATGTAATGATCCATTTGTTGGAAATGGAAATAATGAACTAAATACAAAATAATGGACTCAATACTTTCATACTGGATCTGCATCTGTAGCTAATTTTTGCTGCCACTGTAGTAAAGCTAGAGCATAACACAGAGCTCAGACTTTTTATTGTCAACAGCTTAATGAGCACAGTACAAAGTTTTCAAAAGTTGCTAAGTAACTGCACACTCTTAGGGCTTGTCTTCACTTAGTGGGGGATTGACACACGATCGATCCATCCCCCGGGGGTCAATTTAACAAGTCTTAACTAGACCTGCTAAATTGACTGCCGATTGCTCTCCTGTCAACTCCAGTACTTCACTGGAACTGGATGCATGTGGTAAGTGGACCAGAGAGTTTCTCCCATCCCCTTAGGGGGCTAAGTCACTTTTGAGACATCACTTAGGGCAGGTCTACACTATGGGGCCAAGTCTACCTAAGTTACGCAACTCCAGCTATGTGAATAACCTAGCTGGAGTCAATGTACCTTAAGTCAACTTATTACGATGTCTACACCATGCTGGGTTGACAGGAAAAACTCTCCCGTCGATTTACCTTATGCATCTTGCTCCAGTGGAGTATCGGAGTCGATGGGAGAGTGATCGATGGTCAATTTAGCGGGTTGTCATTTTTTCTTTAAAGGAAAGCAGAGATTCTCATGTAGTCACAGGGCCCAATGAGCTATAGGAGAAACACCAAATATTGCAAGACTTGATAAAATCATTGAGCTGGCAATACAGGTTGACTCGTGCAGCCCAACGCATACAGCACCCAAGAAGTCAGATGAAGTTCAAGACTGCCCAGGGCAGGGGTTCTCAAACTTTCCCCCACAGACCACTTGAAAATTGCTGAGGGTCTTGGCGGACCATTTAATGAACTTTCAAAATGTTGTCAGTAATTTTAGCTAACTATTGTAAAGCACTTTGGATAAAAGTGTGATATAGATATAAAAAACCCTAATCATAATAAACTGTTTTTGTTATACAGATAAAAGCACACAACTCATATTTTAATATCAATAGCCTTATCTTTCTAATGCGATGGATGTGCCTTCTCTCCCTGTCGCGGTAGCCCCCAGGCTGGCACTGGGGCTGGGGTGAAGCAGGGTCTCTTCCCAACCACAGAGCTCAGGCTGGGAAAGAGGGCCAACTCTCCCCGGCAGCCACAGCCCTGGAGCTGGGGAAAAGTCATCTTTCTCTGGCCATAAGAGCCTTGCATGTCCCAAATCCCACTCACTCCCTCTTCTCACCCCAATTCCCTCTCTCACCTACCCCTTATTCCCCCCCCCCCCCCGCCCACCCCCTCACCTTACACGTGTGACTTCTCCAGGGTCCAGGCACCTAATTAGTGGAGCCATGCCTGTGCAGCTCCACTGATTAGATGAGCTGCCTTCCTTCTCTCATGTGGAACTATAGATAGAGGGAACTATCTGCAGACCACCTGAATGGAGCTCACAGACCACAATTTGAGAACCTCTGGCCTAGGGCATTGCCCTCTCTTTGTAACAATTAGTGCCTGGAGGCTGGAGCCAGGCAAATCCCTGCTCCTCCTGTAAAACAAAGTGTCTGCACTGCATCTGAGCATAGTCTCCATGGAATACCTGCTGGGATTCCACTCAGACTACAGGGCTAATTCTCCACAGCTTTGTGGGGTCATTTACACCTATGCAAAGGAGGTGATATTTTGTTCTGACCCAGCATGCATTGGTGTAAATCCATAGTAAGTACAAGGCAAGGAGACCAAGCTGAATATGTGCTATCCTGGGGGCGGTGCACTTTGCATTCCTTTTCCTCTCATGACATACTCTGGCTAATGTGAAAAAACACTGAGCTCCAGAAGAAGCAACACAGGATTGGCTACTTCCAAATCCAATGTCTTCAGTAATATCATTGGGGATCTCCCTCACTGCAGACTAGAATTTCATATTCTCCAGTGCAAGTTCACTGGACTGCAGTGGAGATATTCCACATTTACACCAACGCAAATGAGATCAGGATCTCACAATTGTGAGAAACAAAGTTTTTTAAAACGAAACAATTTGAGAGCTATTTGAAAAGCAAAAACAAGTTTATTCAATCAGTCTCACCTTTCTAGCGTTTGTTCTCAGCTGAAATGTTAGCCCAGAGTATCTGGCATGTTATAAGTCTCTGAAAATTGGCGCTTGTGACGCAACTGCCTCCTCAACTGTCACTACAGTGTTGCTACAGTTACGCTTGTAATAGGGCTATCGGATTGAATATCTAGCCTAGGCCTGAAAATGCTGTCATAGTAAGTTGATGAGAGGGAGGCTCCTTCTGGTCGTCTTTAGTTCTTGGATATAAGCCTAAGCTATAAATAAACCTTTTAACAGCTTTCTTTATCTCCTAAGGACAGAAGATGCCCGTCTTTTGGAGACGTAGAATTTAAATCCTTAGTACAGCATGACGAGACAGTTTCATTTTACCCCTTTTAAAAACATTCATCATTTCTTGTTAAAGGATCTTTTTAGGGTCAATTCTTGCAACATTTCCCCTGTACATCTAATGCCTCTAAGACACAGAGTCCCATGTGAAATTAAATTATATGGAGAGATTCATTTGTCAGTGAATTATTACTATTTGCATACAAATATGACAATCTGTCATTCCATTAAGTTATAATTTAGACTAGCCAGTCAAGAAAAACAAGAACAATTTTACTCTGAATCCCGTCACTTATACATCCACACTATCACATGCATGTATTTCCAGGTTCAAAGCGCTTGACAAAATTGGATAAGATGATATCCACAAATAAACAGTGCTCAACAAGTACAAAGTGGGATTCCTCCATTTGTGGTTAGACACATGGGAAATAAAATGAACATTGGTATTAAAACATTGGCTCTTCCTATTATACATGGGCTGTCTCAGAATTTGTGCTTGCTTAAAAGTGCACATTCATTCAGTTTCACTACAGAGACTACACTTATGTGCAGCACAAGCATGCAATCCAGAGAAAGAACACACAGGATCAACCCAGGCAGTAGCATAAGATTAAAAATTAACTAGTCCTGTCAAGGTCCAAGGGCTTGTTGCATAATACTAAGACTCCAGAAGTAGATTTACTTTGGCCTTCCTCTCTGACCACCCAAATATAGTTACAGCTGGAAAATCACTAATCACCACTAAATATTAATGTTGTTATGAGAGAGACAAGGTGGGTGAGGTAATCTCTTTGGCTGGACCAACTTCTATTGGGAGACACAAAAGTTGGCCCAGCCAAAATTACCATCTCACCTACCTTGTCTCTCTAATATAAGTGAGACTGACATGGTTACATTACTGCATATTAATTAGTGATGTTGTTCCTTAAAAACACTCAGTTGTGGGGTGGCCCAGTGGTGAGATGCTCTATGTGCATTTTACAAGAATGAAGGAATATCATCGTCTGCCCAGGAAAACTAAAGTCTCAAGTTCTGTGGTGAGGTTGATGTGGAGAAAACAAGTGGCACTGGTGGCAAACTACAGGGCCTTCCTTAACTGTACATAACAGAAAGGAAAACACTTTTGTAAATTAAATAGTAATGAAAGCAAATTATGCAAACATTATTTGAATTAAGTGCCTTAAATCCTTTTAGAGAGGAGAATAACCAGTCAGTGCTAAAGATCTAAGCACCTACACCATCCTTCAGTGATGTTTAACTATAGGTTATAAAAGAGGGTGAGATAAGGATGAGCATTCACCCAGATTCTTTTGGTAAACATGAGATCTATATTAAAAACAGTGTTCCCACCCCTCATTTTATTTAGTAAAAAACATGTTGTTGTTCATATGTATCTGCCTCTAAGAGTTGAGCATGACATCAAAACCCAACCATTTTTCAAAGTCTCATAACAATTAGAGGTTTCTCATTTCAAAATAAGAAAGCTAACATCTAAGGCTGTTTATATTCTAGTACATTTGTTTCAAATGATTAAAAGTACTTCACTGAATACACAGTACAGAATACTGAAAAAAAAAATGCATGAAGTAACCTGAACAGCAAAGTTTTCAGGAATGTGAAAGAAATAACTGTCCCTGCAGGTATGTATCCCTCCTAAGATCAGGGACTGGGTCTTTCTTGGTGAACAGAGAACACTGGCAACACAGAGCAATTATAAAATAACTGTAAAAGGTTGTTTTGATGGCCATCTTTTGTTCTGTGTTTATACAGTGTCTTGCACAATTGGCTCCTGGGTGCTACCACAATGCAAATAATCAGTATTCGCATAATATCAATGAAGTCAATTTTTGTCTCATAGCCCTTATCTTTAAAGATGCTGGGAAAGATAATTTCTGGTGTATCTTCATTGATGTCAGTTGGGTAACAGCAATAATGAATTTGGCCCAGAACACTTGTGAATAATTCAAAACATGACAATATCTTGGAAGAGCTGTGAACCACAACAAATCTGAAGAATTCTAAGCAGGGTGTCATTTACCTCTAAAATAAGATCTCCACATAGAACATAGGCATAGTCTATTTTTACATGGAAAAAAAAAAACTTATGTATTTAATTGAGGTATATTACATTTGCTAAGGAATGTGTCCATGTTTTATAGATTTTTTTCTAGACAGGTTATGGAAATATCTGTCACTGCTTCACTGTCTTAGTGTAGTGATGATTGCTCTCTTTGTGAAAGCTGCTGTTTAAGGGATACTTCCCAGAAGCTCAAGACTAGTGATGTACTGTAGATTAGGACACAGTGAATGCAGCTGTTATTTGAATGCATGACAGGACAGAATATTTCATTGTTAACAAAATTTGTTCTACATTTTAAAAATAAAACTTTTGGGGGATTAAGTGAAGTTCCAGAGGAAAGGTCACCAATAATCAATAAGAACAGAAAAAGTGCTGATTGTGTTCTCTCACTTCTAGAGAAGAAATAGATGCTATTCTCTGACATGGTAAAAGATAAGCAACACTGGATAAGTAATAACTTAGAAAGGAGGCGTTTGACTGTGTATTGTAATAAAATATGCTCTTGGAAACTAGAGTCATTTATTCACTAAGGGAAGGATTTTCAAAAGCATTCAACATTGCCCTCTGTTCCCATCAAAATCAATTGACAAGTGGTTTTCCTTTAAATATGGGCTTGACTTCAATAGGAGTAGAGTTAGACAAACAGTGAGTGCTTTTGAAATCTTGCTGCTATCTTTACTAGGGTGATTAATATTTACTCCTGTAAGAAATCTTATTTATTTCAGTTAATATAGTCTTAATCCAGACTGAAAGACTGGGACCTGACTGTTTAGTGAAGGAGAGGCATGTAATACTCCAAAGAATTTATACTGTGATAGAAAGGTGGGATGGGGTGAGAAGAGAACATTTTATTTACAGTTGAAGATACTGTACAGAAAAGTCAACCATCTAGATGGATGTACTAAAAAAATATCTAACATTCCAGAGAGAAACATTCACTATATTTCTAGAACAGTTCAGAGTACGGTACTATAGAAGTCACCCTAACCCTTACATAAGCCTTTGGAGTATGGTAAAGCTCAATGCAGTGCTGAAGACTTCAGTATATTTTGGTATCTTCCTGAATAGGATTTTAAGTGTCAGCTATGTTTCACCCTCCCCCCTCCCACCATTCCAATGGTAATTAGGCCAGGATCTTACAAGATTAAAGATAAATCCTACAAAACACAAACAGGCACAACAGAAGGACACCTACAGCAACTGACCAGAATCAACCCCTTCCAGACTTCCAAATGTATTAAGCATATATGTTTTTAGGATATTAAGTTTAAACCCATTTATAACAGAGTGAGATACTTGGGCTTCTGTATTCTTTCTTAATAAAGATGCAAGATGTTTGGGAGCCATAAATAGATTAATGGAGTCTCAAAGATTTTTGTTTAGAGTGGACAGCAATACCCATTATCCCCAGGAACATTAAGATGCTAAAGTCAGGGGCTGCTCCAACGTGAACTAACTGGAACTTTAGGACATGTGTCAGCTGGGGACTGCCAGAGTGCATCATACTCCAGCCCCGCCACTCCAACTCCAGGAGCTGCAAGGTGTACAGTTGCCACTGTGCCAAAGGATGATGCTCCTGAAAGGATCTTACTGGCAGTTTCCACTTACTTTGTGCCATTCATGGTAATGGCACGAGGCAGAAAATCTGTTCCACAATGAGCAGACTAGATTAGATCCGATTAGGGAGTGGGGGAGAATTTGATCAATTTGGGAAGAATAAAAATCTTCAGAATGATGCAAGTATTCATTATTTAAGCATTTTATTGTAACCCTAAAAGCACAGCAGTGGAGTGGCAAAGGACACTGCTCAAAGTTTAGACTAGTGGTACAGTACTATCCAAAAGAGATGCTTTCAGTCAGGATCCGAATGTTTCAGTCCCTAGGTACTTGTGAAAGATTTCTTGTTCATAGAAGAAACTGAGCACATCTGTAGTCTTCCATGGCTACATGCACTTCTGTTTTACTGCAAGGTAACCTAGTTGAAAATATCATTATACTCCCATCTGTGGTTGACCTCACCTAGTTTACCAAGTCTAAAAAGGACTGACCTAAACAAACAGCCTCAAATTAGGATTCCAGAAGAAAAAAAAGTAGCCAATAGCCTAGTGGTTTTGTCTCTTTGGATTGACTTAGAGAAAGCACTAGTTATCTTTTCCATCTGGCAGGACACATTTTGTGGATTATTTCAGCCTTATTATCCAGCTTGGTGGAGGATAATTTTGAATCATCTATCAAAATATTGTATACAACAGGAATTACAGAGTAAAGTTCCCAGGAAGGTAAAGATTCAAAGGGATTCTGGAGTAAGGCTTATTTTACCTTCACTTTTGAGATAATAGAAACTTCTTTAGAAAGGTGAGGGAGGGTCATGAACCAGAATTTTTTTTTAATGTTGTCTAAAGGATATGTGAAAACTTCAAAAAGATCAAACATTCTGAAGAGTCTGTTTCTCACCAAGTTGGCCCATAAAACACTGAGGAGAAGATGAAGCAAAAGTTTCATAAGAACTGCCGTACTGGGTCAGACCAAAGGTCCATCTAGCCTAGTACCCTGATGTCTATCTCAGATTTGGCTTGCGAGCAAGAATTATTGGCAGCTTTAGTATAATAAAAAATTAATTAAGTTGAATAATAGAAGACTGGCCTCCAAACCAAAACTCTCACTAATTGCAGCCAATTGTATAAGATAGTATGAATAACTCTGGAGATGCTCTCTTACATTGAAGGAGGTTTTTCATCAAAAGCTGCAACTTCTGGTTTTACTAAATTTCTAGTATTTTCTTTAGGTTACACAGTTTACATATAATTCCACTTAATACCATGGCTAAATGTGGTAGTTATCCATTCAAGGGTCAGATCCTCATCTGGTGTCAGATTACAGTTCTGTTGATTTCCTTGTAGTAACACCGGGTAAGACCACCTGAGAATCTGGCCCCAAACATCTAATTTATTTTAGCACATACCTAAGATAAAATAAAGTGCATCAATGTTAATGGCATGTATACAGTGGGAGAGAGCCTTGATCAGAGGAAGTGCAACACTACAATAATAGAATCATCTGTGCACCACTGGTAGCACTTTTAGATTTGGATAGCAGGCTAGGAGAGCCACAGTACTTATCACACCAAATTTATCCAGTCTAGATAAGGGCATGATCCTGTTTCCTTCGAAATCTAATAAAACTTCCTAACAGTAGACTTGGGTCCTGAATACTGAAGTGCAAAGAGTGATCAATGACAATGTTTTTCAATCTGAATTTGCTTTGTTAGTAAGTCACTGAAAACATGAGCTTGATCTAACAATTAACTTAAGGCCATATGTTCAATTAAGGCAAATAAAATCTTTTAGAGGAATCAAAGTGCAAGGGTGCAATCCTGAAGTCCTTACTCAGGAAAACATGCATTTACTTTAATAGAAATTTTATAAACACCTCAGGATCAGACAATAATATGGTGGTAAAAAAAATGCCCAAGTCCTGACTACACTACAGCTCCCACTATTGCTATTAGCTGTGGAGTTGTACGGAAGCGTAGTGCAGATCTGTTTTTGTTCAGTATAAAGACAACCTTACAGTGCTTCCTTACATCTTGGTGGATTATGCAATGTTTATTCCCCTAAACAGTTTATAGATCTTCTGTGGTTATTTTTCTTCTTCTAACATGCAGCATTTTTCACATTCTTAAGGTTGTTTCAACATTGATCACTTTACTCTGCAAAGTCTTTTGTAAACTAGCCCACTCTGTCATTACAAATACACTGAATAGAAGCATACCTACAAGAGCTTAAGATACCAGTGGAATTCTTGTCTCCTACCTCACTGAAATTAATGCAAAACTATTCTTTATTGTTTAATACAAATTGATTCCCCTCAGATACTCAAAAAAAAAAAAAAAAAAAAAGCTGCCCAAAACACTTTCCTCCCTAGTCCCAGTTACTAGGGGTATACAGTTTGAGCACTTAAAAGTGAATCATGGATCCCTCTGTTCCCTGCTATTGCTACACCATTTTACATGTTTCTCACTGAGACTGAAAGCAATGATAACCTTTCCCACTACCATGGGCCCCATTCTTGAGGTCAATAATAGCTAGTTACAACTGAACCACTCAAGGGTTAAGTGCATGCTGCACGTACGAAACTCTGAAACTGCTGCTCAGTTTTTCCACGCACTGTGTGTAGGTATTCCCACCCCAGGGGTTCAGCGCAAACGAGTGCCAATGCACAGATTCCAAGGGACAGTGCAGGAGTTCCCCTGCCAGCTGCTCAGTTTCCAGAGGACTTCATACACTTGTGGGGGAAGCAGAGAAGGATGCGCGGGGGAGAGGGGGTGCTTGGTAGAAGCAAATTCCCCAAGGCACAATATATTGTGGTGGCATCACAAACTATATAAGACTTACGGTAGTACAAATAAACAGACCACAAACACCTTAAAATCAAAGCTCTGCCCAGAACGGGGCATCCCAGTGCGTTTGAGGTTTTAGCTCATGCCCCGGTGTTAAAACGCTCTTTACTAATTCAGCAGCGGATTGTTTCCCTTTTCTCCCAGGCTCATGCAGTTTTCTCATCTAGTGGACTCCCAGCACTTCGGATAATTTGCACAACTAGTTTTCTACCACCACTGACTTCCTACTATTTTGAACACTGGGGTGGGGGTGGGGATCACAGGCTGTATCTCGTTCCATATCTCCTCTCAGCCAGTGGTTGCACAGATGTTGGCCTCTAACTCTGCCACTGCGCTTTGCAGCCCTAGATTAAGGTCGCTCTTCAGAGCCGTTCTTTTTATCCAGTCACTATCTACCCTGAGAGCCAGCAGAGCCTCAGCTCCAAGCCCTGGGGGCGTGTGCGCGCGCGCTCGGACACCCCTAGGGACGCGCCCGGGATCCCGGTCCGCGCCCCGCTGAAGAGGGGACATCCCCGGCGCACGGCCAGCAGAAGGTCTGGTGCCCACGCCGCGCGCGCATTGCCGCACGCGCGCACACAGCCGGGGTGCGGTCCTACGCATTCTGCTGCTCCCCACACCCAGCGCTCGGCGCGGCCGCCGCTACTCCCGCGCACGCGCGCCGCGGCCCTGCGCGCCCACCAGGGAATGCACTGCGCGCGCGCGCCAACTCACCTGGTTCGCGCGCCCTATCTATCACCCTGGGCTACTCTCTCGGGCACGAGCTGCGGTGGCGCGAGCCGGTGACTTCCCGTTCGGTGCGGCGGGAGGGAGGGAACGCGGGGCCATCCGGGTCCTGCTCGGTGCTGGCTGCCGCGCCGCGCCGCACTACCGGCCCCGGAGAGCGGGGAGCCCGGCCGGCTGGCCCCGCCGCAGCCTGTAGGTCTGCGGGGCCGTCATGCATCTGCACCAGGTGCTCACCGGGGCCGTCAACCCCGGGGACAACTGCTACTCGGTGGGCAGCGTCGGGGACACCCCTTTCACGGTGAGGGCGGGGCGGAGGCGGCGGGATTGCTGGGAGGGGGGTAATGAAGGGTGGGAGGTGGGATGAGGTAATTAGCTGGGGGTAATGAAGGGTGGGGTCATTATCGCTAGGGCAGTGGGATGGGGTAATGAAGGGTGTGGTAATCAATTGGGGGGGGTAATTAGAGCTGGGGCCGTGGCACGGGGTCAGGGGCAGGTAGTGGGGGGGTTATGCCCTCCTGGTAGGTTGGGAATTTCATACTGAGATGTCCTAGTACAGAAAGCGACTGTGGGGAGAGAGGAAATAACCCATCCGTTCAGTCCTTGGGCGGCTGTTTCCTGTACAACGATCCCCTAGCTCTCCCAGGGGGGAAGGGAGGGAGGAATCTGCCGTTTTACTCTCCCAGAACGCAGCAGCAGATGGGGGCTGGGATTCAAGGAGGCACTTATCACCTCTAGCTGGTGTTCAGGGCCTGAAAGAGGGAGAGAGGCCAATCAACTGCATGTCCCTGATGTTTTTGTGTACAAGGAATAAAATAGCTAATAGTTTGGCTATTTGCGATGAAAAGAGAGATTCATTTGGAACAATCTTCTTAAATACCCCATCTGCTGTTAGTGAGCAGTTGGTCTTCTGTTGCCATGAGGCATTGAGACATTAAATATTAATCCCTTTACCAAAAGCTTCCCTTAATATAAGTGAAAACAGATAAGACACATTTGAAACAGTTTGGTGGGGCCTAGTAATTTGTATTTTGAGTTGATTTATTTACCATCCATGGGCCTCTCCCTCATTTTAATGTAAACATTATTACATTATGTTTAATGTAAACATAATTATTATGTGACTATCTGATGTCAAAGAGGGATCAGCTCTGCAATGTTTAACACAATATAGTTTAATCGGTGTTTTACCGTTTGAGGAGAAATTGTGTCTTACTAGGTTTTGTGATGACCTTTACAAGCCATCGTTGCAGGCCTGAACTAGTTCTTGGCTAAGTGATATAAAGCATCATTTTCATTCTAAAAGAACTGTGGGCAGACTAGTAGGACATTTTAAACCCTGTTTTGTCTTACCATAACTATGTTTTTAATAACAGGTGGTTAAAAAGCTACAAGATATAAAGGGAACTAAGACTGAGCATTTTCCCTGTTGTGCTGCTATGCAGGGCTACTGACATCTAAGGGCATTGTATGGCTGCTGTTTCTTTTGACAGTCATAAAAAATCATATATTGTAGAGTTTTTTCCATTATAATGGCCTGGAGAGTCAGTTTATAATATGCTGTCTTTGTAATATAAAAATTATTTTTGTTAATATCTGTTAGTTTCACAACACTAACAACGAATGATATCCTTTTGCAGATTAAGCAATACTAGGTTATTATGTCAATTTTCCAAGAATACCAAAGTCGTGTTTTAGAAAAATGCAAAATCATTCCATGGTTCACTTTAATTGTAGAATTACATGTAAAGCACTCAGCCTCTTGTCTGCAGCTTTATTACATTAAATTAAAAAGGAACTAGCAAGTGAAATATGTAAGAGAAAACATATCTCATGATCTTGCTCTGTTGTAACTTTCTGCTTCTCATTCTGTCATTCTGTCTTATTTCGCTCTTGGCGTATTGTTTCTTGTTGTTTTATGCCCTGAACTTGCAATAAGCTTTGGGCAAGTGCAAAGGTCTTCCTGTGCAGAACTCAATCCAGGATCAGGGCCTTAGTGCCTAACGTAGATTGTAAATCTCCTGTGGCAGACCTGTTAATGTTCATTTCTTTTGTTAAACACCATGCAGACCTATAGTGCTCTATTATTATAGGTGGGGCCCTACCAAATTCACAGCTGTGAAAAATGCATCATGGACCATGAAATCTGATCTTCCCCATGAAATATGGCATGCAGTCAGGGGCTTCTACCCTTTGCAGGGCTCCAGCTGGTATTCGTGGCTGAGGATGGGGAGGGATGAGACTTTCTTTTCTCCTACAGGGGCCCCTCCTGTAGCAGGCCAGACCCATCTCCAGCATCTCCTCTGGCTGCCAGAAGCTCAGCAGCTCCAGCTGTCACCTCCCCATGCAGAGAGACAGCAGCTCAAGCTGTCACACACACACACACACCCACATGGAGATGCTGCAGCTCCTGCTGTCAGTCCCACGCTGGGACCGGAGTCTGCTGGGAAAACCAGATATATGTAAACCCCTTCCCCCACCCTGCAATCCTGGGACCCTCATTTCTGTGTTGCTGGCTTTAGAACTGAGTTGGCTCCCCCCTGTGACCCTCACTTCTGTGGTGCTGGCTTTAGAACTGAGCACCCGGCCAGCAGCCTTCCTCTGTGGCTGCCCAGCTCTAATGGCAGCAGCAGGGCAGAAGTAAGGGTGGCATTCCCACCGCTTCCCTGTAATAGTCTTGTGACCCTCCCACCAACTGCCTTTTGGGTTACGTCACCATGAAATTTCAGATGTAAATGTCTGAAAACATGAAATTGACTAATTTTAAACCCCGGCTGTGAAACTGACCAAAATGGATCCTGAATTTGGTAGGGCCCTAATTACAGGCTTAGCTGATAGTGATGCTTATAGTTAAGTTTGCTTACTTTGCTTACCACTTTCTATTGTAAGCCAGCTCCTGTCTTCAGTTGCCAAAGGCATTGTCAAAATATAACAGTTTGGGCTGAAAGATTCCACTGTTGTTTTCTGCCTTCATCAGGGCTTTTTTTGTTGTTTTTTTTAAACATTTTTGCAAAAATTATGCAGCTCTTTCTCAGAATGAGGTTGGGGGAAAAAAGTAGTTTTAGTGGTGGTATTAACTGGTTTTTACAGCTTTTTCTTTGAAGACCCCTGCTGCCACCAAGATGTGCTGCAGAATTTGAAATTTCAACATTGGTGGAGTCCTGTAGCCATATTTGGATTAATTATATACTGGGAAAATGCCATTTTCTCATACTCAATAAAGCTTGTTAGAGGATGGCTACTACAATCTCCAAACATTCTAATCTGAATAAAGCATGATCCCTTCCCCCAGCAATTATCTATACTATACATTCTCTTTAGACTCGCTTAGCTTGAGCTTCACACAGCAACTGGACCATTAGCCCAGGGAAAGACTCAGAGTACTGGGCTGAAGCCTACACTACACTTAAAACTTAAATTGACATAGCTACTGTGCCCCAGAGCACTCTCGCTATGCCAGCCTAACTGTTTGTTGATGCAGTTAGATTGATGGAAGAATGCTTCTGTTGACCTACCTACCATTTGCTCAGAGATGGAGTTCCTATAGCAGAGGGAAAACCCCTTCTGTCACAGTAGTCTGGATCTACACTGTGAGATTACAATGACACAGCGACTGTACCATAGCTTTGCTGTTTAGTGCCCATGGTATAGACATGGCCTGAGAGACAGTTGAAGACCATGGCCTGATCCACATTACATGATTAGCTTGACTTAAGATGCCTTGTGTCGACCTGTCTGTGAAAGTGCCTTCACTTAAATTTGGCTCCTGCTGACATAAGTGCCGTTCTATGCCACTTTAATAATCCCACCTCCTCCAGTGTCATGGAGTCTTAGTGACTGTAATTTACCGGCATTGCACTGATCTTGGACACTACAATGTTTACATTGACTGTTACTGGCTTTCAGGAGCTGTCCCACAATGCCCTCCACTGACAATACAATTGACAGGCGTTCCTGGTGAGGATGTGTACCGCCAACGCAAGGAGCCAAGTGTGTGCAAGCACAACCAATTAAATAACTACGACGACTGTATGATGACGTAAATTAGGTCAACATAATTTTGTAGCGTAAACATGGCCCATGAGTTCTTATTTTAGCTCCTTTGCTGACTGGTTTAATAATTCTATGTACCTCACAGTCCCTTCGTCAGGCGGTAGAGAAGTATCATTCCCCACATCTTACAGATGGGGTAACAGGAGAGCTTGGACAGTTACTCCTGTTGAAATTCTGTGCCACTGTGCTATGCAGAATTTGTGCAAAATTAATGTTCCCCACAGAATTTTATTTTTTCCACACAATTTGTGATTTCCACCAAAATGCTTCCTTTTTCTGGTTTGCATGTTTCAAATGTATTAGTTAGGTACACATGTAAAGTCTTTGGGCACACATGAGCACTGAGCGCTTCACCCTGAATTCCACCCTGTGCGTGTTTGACTCTAGTGGCACTGCTCTCTCCTTTATATTCCTTGACAGCCTGACCCTGCCTCCTCTGCTTTCACCTGTTGCTACAGCCCTTCCCCAGTACCCCCACTTGTGCCTTGCATGTGCATACAACTTCCAGAGAAGGAGCATTGGCTGGTGAACCATGTACACAACCCAGCCCACACAAACACATACATATACTCTACCCTGGGTTTCCCTTCCCTATGCTAACCACCCTCTATCCTACAACTAAACTACTGCTAACTCACCAACCCCCCTTCCGCTACAGTGATGTGGTCGAAAAACCTTACAATACACAACGAAGATTGAACTTGGACAAGACATGGCAGACAGACACAAAACAGTCTTTAAGACACGAGTGCCTTCTTAAGAAGTGTCATTACACTACTTTTGTATAACATACTTTCGTATAATGACTTTGTTTCAATGAAATGTTTTAATTTAATGTTTAAAATATATCTGCAGATAGTCTGAAACAGAAGAGAGGTGGGAACGGCCTGCTGGCCCACAAGTTGTTGCCCCAGCATAGCATACAAATCAAGCAGAGCCAAGCTGTGAACTGAGAATTAGTCCTGGGTTACAGGAAATAATGTTGGATCACAGAAACCCCCTTGGGGCTGCCAACTGAAGTGCCAAGACTACTACTGCCCCTGCTTCCTTGCCCTGCCAGATTGGGAATCCAGAGTCCTGCATGGTTTGAGCTAGACTCGCTAGCCTGCTTCAAATCCAGACCCAGTTCTGAATCACATCCTCTAACAGCTATAGGCTTACTTGGAAGCAGCTGAAGAAATGTTCCTGTCTTTAACGCCCAGATGCTCAAGTCCCGATGGGGTCCAAACCCCAAATAAATCCATTTTACCCTGTATAAAGTTTATACAGGGTAAACTCATAGATTGTTCACCCTTTATAACACTGATAGAGAGATATGCATTGCTGTTTGCCCTCCTCCCACGGTACTAATGAATACTCCGTGTTAATTAATAAGTAAAAAGTGATTTTATTAAATACAGAAAGTAGGATTTAAGTGGTTCCAAGTAGTAACAGACAGTACAAAGTGAATTACCAAGTAAAATAAAACAAAACATGCAGCTCTCTCTCTAATACAGTAATAAAATGGAATACAGATAAAAACCTTACCCTCATTGGTGTTCCAATAAGCTTCCTTTTACAGACTAGTCTCTCTCTAGTCTGGGTCCATCAATCACTCACACTTCCTGTAGTCCCTGTCCTTTGTTCCAGTTTATTTCAGGTATCCTTGGGGGTGGAGAGGCTTTCTTAAAGCTGAAGACCAAAATGGAGGGGTCTCCCAGGGGTTTAAATAGACTTTCTCTTATGGGTGGACACCCCTCCCTCCCCCATCTTTAGAATCCAGCTCCAATATGGAGTTTTTCAGTCACATGGGCAAGTCACATGTCCATGCATGACTGAGTGTTTTACCAGCCAAGCCACATTCCTGGAAAAGCTCAGATGTGGATTGGCATCTCCGTGTTCATTGTTGGCTTAATTGGTTCTTGATTTTCACTTAGGGCTTGGCTGCACTTGCAGCTGTAGAGCATTGGTGTGGCCACATTTGCTGCATTGAGAGTGGTGTGTTATGGGCAGCTATCCCAGCATTCAAGTGGCTGCAACGTGCTTTTCAAATGATGGGGGTGGGGTGGAGTGTGTTGTGTGTATGTGGGGGAGAGAGAGTGGGTTTTTGGAGTGCTGAGAGTGTGTCAGCACGCTATCTTAAGTTCAGCCCTCTCTGTCCCCCTGCTTCTCACTCACACACTTAGTAAATGTTTGCTTTGCCCCATAGCAGATAAGTAGCCGCTGTCTGAAACAGAACTTTGAAAAGGCACTTCTGCATTCCTGCAACAATTTCACAACAAAGGGAAGAGAGACCGCTTGACTTAAGGGAATTATGGGGTCAGTCAGAGTGCAGTAACATAACTCCTCGTCCACACTGACTTTGAAGCGTCTCACCCAATATGCAACAGCCGTTAATCCTCTTGGGGATGTGGCATACCAGGAGCGCTTCAGCTAGGGTGTCAGAGCTCTCTACGTGCCTTCCTAGTGTGAATGGGGAGTAAGGTAGAGCACTCTGGGAGGCTTTATTGCGGTATAAAGTGCCAGTGTAGCCAAGCTCTAACTGAGAATAGTTTTTTTCTCAGAAAGCTGATCAAATACTTTTACTTAGGGCTTGGCTACACTTGTATGTTATACTGCAATAAAGCCACCCAGCGCACTCTACCTTACTCCCCATCCACATTGGCAAGACACACAGAGCACTGACTCCCTGGCTAGAGTGCTCCTGGTACTCCACCTCAGTGAGAGAATTAACATCTGTTGCGTATTGGGTGAGATGCTTCAGCATCAGTGTGAATGAGGAGTTGCATTATTGCGCTCTGATTACTGCCTCCGGAAACATCCCATAATCCCCTTAAGCCAAGTGGCCATTCTTGCCATTGTTGTCAAATTGCTGCAGGAATGCGGAAGTGCCCTTTCAAAGCTCCATTTCAGACAGATGGCTGCTTATTTGAGTGAGAGAGAGGCAGCAGGGTCTGAACTTACAAGACAACATGCTGACACACACTCAACACCCCAAAAACCCACTCTCTCTTCCCCGACATACACACAACACTCCCTGTCACACTCCACCCCACCCCACCCTCACATTTGAAAAGCATGTTTCAGCCACTTGAACACTGGGATAGCTGCCCATAATGGCTTGCAGCTGTCAGTGCAGACAGACTGTAGCGCTTTCCCCTAGTGCGCTCTCCGAAAGCTGGTTTAACCCAAAGCGCTCTACAGCTGCAAGTGTAGCCATACTCTAAGGCTATTTAGAAATCAAGCAAATACACAGCCAGTATTCATAACTTCAAACATAAAAATGATACCTGCATACAAATAGGAGGAATAGATTCAGTAGATCATAACCTTTTCAGAGATGTTACATGGCACATGTGGCATAAAACATATTCCAGTTATATATACATTCATAAACATAATTCCCTAAAGCCTTATGGGGTGCACTGTCACACTCCCCCCATGTCCCTTGTCCACCCCCAATGTGCTTGGTACTCCTACCTTTCCTCTGCTTTTGATCCTTCCACATAGGGGAATTGGCTAGTGGAACCCATGTCCCGTCCCCAAATACCTGTTGTATAGTGGTGTTCAGAGAGCCCTAGTGCAGCTGAGCTCAACCAGTGCTGGAGTAGTGGTTTCCTTGCATAGCCTGCTGAAATCCTGTTTCACCCCATGCACACTAGAACTGCGGTGGTCCTACTCCAAGAGGCTTCTCCCATCCATACTTCCCATGAGAAAAAGAATGAGGAGTACTTGTGGCACCATAGAGACTAACAAATTTATTTGGGCATAAGCTGTAGCCCACGAAATAAATTTGTTAGTCTCTAAGGTGTCACAAGTACTCCTCGTTCTTTTTGTGGATACAGACTAACATGGCTGCTACCCTGAAACATGAAGAAAGAAGCTCTCGTATTTGCATGAACTCTTCTATTCATCTCATTGGGTTGTGAATTCTGTCTCTTACTCCTAAAACTTCTATATGTATGAGGCCTGTTGACCCGCTAATCCTTTGTAGTATATAGCTATACCAGCAAACCCTCCAAGTGGAGATGCAACTTGTACCAGCAAAAGAGTCCTTTTACTTGTATAGCTTATATCAGTATCCCAAACATGGACTTTTTTGCCAGAATAACTGCATCTTTCTGAGGGCTTTTACTGGCATAGGTTGTCAATTAGAGTCACATTTTTTTCCCACATTCCTAATCCAACATAGCTGTGCCAGCAAAGCTTTTAAATGTAAACCAGGCCTCAAAATACTGGGAAAGCGTCCCATTAATTTGCACCCTCAAGTTTGCACAAGCTTCAGGCACTGTTGGCAAGTAGACTAAATCTTCTGTCTGCTGTCTAACTCGATGATTTGTCAGAGGTTGATGGTTGCATATTAATGTGGCCCCTTTGCCCAGCAAAGCAGCTGGGATGCTGGAGTACTTTATTAATAAAAATTATTAAAATAGAATCTTAGGACTTGAAGGGACCTCCAGAAGTCATCTAGTCCAGTCCCCTGCACTCATGGCAAGACTAAGTATTATCTAGACCTGGTGTTTGTTCTGTTGTTCTGGTGAGTGTTATTATCTGACAGGTGTTCGTCTAACCTGCTCTTAAAAATCTCCAGTGACGGAGATTCCACAGCTTCCTAGGGAATTAATTCCAGTGCTTAATTGTCCTAACCATTAGGAAGATTTTCCTAATGTCCAAGCTAAATCACCCTTGCAGGAAATTATGCCCATTGCTCCTTGTTCTATCCTCAGGGGTTAAAGAGAACAACTTACCTCCCTCCTCCTTGTAACAACCTTTTATATACTTGAAAATGTATGTCCATCCCCCATCCCCTCCCGTTCTCCTGTCTTCTCCAAACTAAACAAACCTATTTTTTTCAATCTTCCCTCATAGATCATGTTTTCTAGACCTTTACTAATTTTTGTTGCTCTTCTCGGGACTTTCTCCAGTTTGTCCACATCTTTCCTGAAATATGGCACTCAGAACTGGACATGATATTCCAGTTGAGGCCTAATCAGCTGGAGTAGAGTGGAAGAATTACTTCTCGTGTCTTGTTTACAACACTCCTGCTAGTACGTCCCAGAATGATGTTTGCTTGTGATTCACTAAGACTAAGGCTAAGACTTTGTCACGCATATTTTTAGTAAAAGTCACGTGACCTGTCCATGACTTTTACTAAAAATATCCATGACAAAATAGGGAGCTTGGCTTTGGGATCTCCACACTGGTTGCAGCGGCTGGGCAGCTGCAAAGGCTCGCTCTGGGGGGAACCTTGCAAGTCCTGGCCACTGGGGCTGAAGTAGAGAGGTCTCTGAAAGTCACGGACTCTGTGACTTCCACTACCTCTGTGAAAAAATTGTAGCCTTAACTATGGGCCCCATATCCCTTACCAAAGTACTTTTTCCTAGGCAGTCATTTCCCATTTTGTATGTGTGCAACTGATTGTTCCTTCTTAAGTGGAGTACATTGATTTTGTCCTTATTGAATTTTCATCCTATTTACTTCAGACCATTTCTCCAGATCATTTTGAACTTTAATCCTATCCTCTAAAGCACTTGCAACCTTTCCCTGCTTGGTATCGTCCACAAACTTTAAAAGTGTACTCTCTATGCCATGATCTAAATCATTGATGAAGATATTGAACAGAACAGGACCCAGAATTGGTCCTTGCAGAACCCTATTCGATATGATCTTCCAGCTTGATCAGTGAACTACTGATAATTACTCTCTGGGAACAGTTATTCAACCAGTTATGCATCCACCTTATCGTAACTCCATCTACGTTGTATTTCCCTAGTTTGTTTATGAGAAGGTCATGTGAGAGAGTATCAGAAGCCTTACTAAAGTTAAGATATACAACATCTACTGCTTCCCCTCTGTCAGTAAGGCTTGTTACCTTGTCAAAGAAAGTGATTAGGTTGGTTTTACATGTTTTGTTCTTAACAAATCCATGCTGACTGTTATTTATCTCCTTATTATCTTCTAGATGTTTGCAAATTGATTGCTTAATTATTTGCTCCACTATCTTTCCAGGTATTGAAGTTAAGCTAACTGGTCTGTAATTCCCTGGGTTATCCTTATTTCCCTTTTATAAAATGGCACTATATTTGCCCTTTTTCCATTCCCCTGGAATCTCTCTCATCTTCCATGACTTTTCAAAGAAAATCGCCAATGGCTCAGATATCTTCTCAGTCAGCTTTTTGAGTATTCCAGGATGTATTTCATCAGGCCATGGTTACTTATTTTAACTCTCCAGAAACCCTCACTTCTAGACCAAGATACATGAGCCCAAACATCATGTCAAAAATAATAATAATTCATTGATATTTAAACTTTTCATAAACATAAGTTTTAATACAGCCTTTGTCAAGTTCAGACTGGAATTTCTGGTAAAAAATAAGAGGGAGAGAGAGATCATGGGCACTCTGCCTGATTCAGCATATAGTCAGTCTCCTGTTGGAGCTGTTTCACTATGTATAGATAAATATTCATTGCACCAGAGCAAGAGAGAGACTGACACTATAGGCAGATAGGAAACACTCCTGAGATGTGAAAAATTCAGGTTCAAGTCCCTGCTTGGCCTTATTTGGAGCAGTTATGTGAACCTGGTTATCTCACAGCTCAGGTGAGTACTCTCAGCACTGGGCTGCTGGCTTTTCTAGGGTGAGTGTCTCTCCTCCTCAGAATGAAAACAGATTTCAAAGCCTAGAAATTTTTTGTAAAACAATTTGTTTTCTGGCTAATTATATTATTTAGAGAGGATAATCTTTCATAATTAAAACTCTGAGATAAGGACACTTCTGAAAGAATAGCAGTTTCTTATCAACTCCGAATGTTTAAATTGCAGAACCTAACAGTAAGGCAGCTGAGAGGAGGCAGTTTATGAATGAACACATATACCCTATTCCCTTCCTAATATCTAAGAATGGAGGTAATGGATTAACTGTTTTTAAGTAATTAACTCCTACAGTTTGGGTCAGAAATCCTGCTATGACAGGGTCAAGTTTGTTGCCGTTGAACTCAATTACAGCTCTGTCATCATTCACTTCAGTAGACTCAGGTCTTGGCCCTTAGCAAGGACACTAGCAAACTGCAGCTCGTTAGCAGCTTGTGGCTCTTCCAGTCATCCTTGCTTCTCTGGCAGTTGCTACTCAGTTTAGTTTTCTTTGGAAGGTAGCAGTGTGACTAGAAATAAAACTGATGTTAGTTTCCTTTTGTGCCTTCTGACAATGATGTTTATTGCGGTTTTTCCAGTGCTCCTCATCATTGTGGATCTGAGCACCTTGTTTTCCCCAGTATTTGGTTTTCATTTTTGTATCCTTTATAGCAGGGGTGGGCAAACTTTGTGGCCCAAGGGCCACATCGGGGTTGCAAAATTTTATGGAGGGCCAGGTAGGGAAAGCTGTGCCTCCATAAATAGCCTGGCCCTACCCTATCTGACATCCTCCCACTTCCCAGCCCCTGATTGCCCGCCTCAGAATCCTCAACCCATCCAATCTCCCCTGCTCCTTGTCCTCTGTCCACCCCCTCCAGAGACCATCCAGCCCCTAACCAACCTCTGGGACCCCACCCCCTACCCAACCCCCACACTCCCTGTCTCCTGACTGCCCTAACTCCTATCTACACCCCCACCTCCTGACAAGCCCCTGGGAGTCCCATGCTTATCCACCCCCCCCCTTCCCTGTCCCCTGACTGCCCCACCCAGAACCTCCACTCCATCCAACTGCCCCCTGTCCCTTGCTGACTGCCCCCCGGGACTCCCTGCCCCTTATCCAACCTCCCCGGCCCTGCCCCCCATACCATGCTGCTCAAAGCAGCATGTCTGGCAGCTGCGCGGCCCGACTGGAGTTAGACATGCTGTTGCGCTGCCCCGCAAGAGCGTGCAGCCTCACCCTCCAGAGCACTGCCTGTGTGGCGGCATTGCTGCAGCGGAGGAGGGACAGCCCGGGAGGGGGCAGGGACTAGCCTCCCCAGCCGGGAGCTTAGGGGCTGGGTAGGATGGTCCCGTGGGCCGGATGTGGCCCAAGAGCCATAGTTTGCCCATCCATGCTTTACAGATTCCCCATCTCTGTCCCTAGTGCCACTCTAGTGTATTTTCATCCTGTTCCCAATAACAGTGTATTGCTGTATTCAAGTTCTTGTGTTGCTGCCACCATTCTCTTAGCCAAAGAGGCTTAAATATGATTGACTCAAAGGAGAGACAGTCAACTGCACTCCTAAATAGGATGGAGAGGATACTGTTAAATATTACAGGACACTTCCTCTTCTGCAGAGTGGAGTGAGCTGCTTCTGCAGTAATCCAACTCAAGCAAAAGGCCAGAATTAAGTACAATCTTAATTGATTGATGGATTTTTGGGAGTTTGTTTTAAGTATAACTAGACTATATTTTAGGAATTTATAACTGTCAGCATATTGAATGTAGCAAAAAAGATGCAGATACTGGTGCTCAGATATATGGAATGTGGAAATGTGTGTTGCAATCCAGAAAAGTATGTAACCCTTATTTGAGTGAAAGCTTTGTTTTAATTTTGCAGGGTACACCTTCCCTAAGAAGGGAAGATTGTTTTAAAAACAAAGGCAGATTTGCTTGATACTGGGATTTTAATAACTATTGGTATTAAGTTTACCTGTGTTTTTTTAAAAAGTGTTTTTCAAAAGCCCGAAATTGCTGGAAACCAAGTAAAAATGCACCTCATCAAAACCAAGAAAAACACAGTACCTGCCCCCAAAGAGTTTACAGTGTAAGGTCCTGATCCTGCAGTTTAAAGCCCAACTTCAACAGGGTCATTTACAAACCAAGGGCCTTTCCAGATGCAGGTGTCCATCCGTGCAGTCATTTGTAGGACTGTTGTCAAAGAGGGGAGAAGGGAAAAAGGAGAAGAAGAAAAGTAACTCAGTAAGATGTGCACACATCTCAGTAAGATGTCTGCAACTTGATAGTTCTGTTCAAAAACTGTTTTTGCTTATCTTCCCCTTTCTCCCTACTTTGTCAAAGCATGATGAAATACAGTACATCTAGCCCCAGAGTATTAGCTTGTTGGCACAGGGAATAGTAAGAGGGGAAGGCATATAAACAAGGGATTTATGTACTTTGATTAGAATTACAGAGCCAGTAGCATGATGGGAGCATGACATAATACAAGAGCCAGAAAATCTTAACAAAATGCCATTAGAGCTACAATAAGCATAATTAAGCATAATTCAGTTAAAACTGAGAAATCTTTACCTCAAGACGCACAGGAACACCTTTGTATAATACTCTTCACTTGGTTAGAGTTGCTGTTAGTGATACATCAGAACACATCTTGACTTTCAGATCCCAGATTAAATTAGCAGGACTGGGAATTAGAAAAAACAAACATCTTTGTACATGTAAATGGCAGATTTTAGATGAAGAGCATTGGGAGTACTGCTTGGCAACCCTTCAATGCCAGTTTTACAGACTCAAAGAGCAGTTTAAGGCAAATTCCGTGAAGACATAGTTTAATGTAAAGGTTGACCATTGGAATAAATTTTAACTGTCCAGCCTCTTTTGTGATATCCTCTCAATGAATAGTTCCAGTGTCACTGTTTTCTGCTCCTTGTAGCTTTGCTAGAACCACAATAGAAGCACACGAGTTGTGTGCTCTTGATTCAGGAACACAAGTTGTTGTCATGAGGTCACCATCTCCCAAGCAGCCTCTCTGGCCACTGGTCTGTTCTTTCCCCACCAAAGTATTGTCTAGCTCCCAATCTTCCCAACTTTGCCTTTATTTTTTCTATTAGAGTTATAGGACACAGAACATTCTCCTCACACCTTAGGCTTTGTAAGACTTTATATGCTCTCAAAACAAACAGAAGGCCTTTTGCCCACCTGGGCTTGCTACTATGTTATCCAGGATTCTCAGTCCATCCTTCATCTTTGTTCTTACCTCTTATCCATGAAACCCTGGCAGGAGCCTTCACCATCTTCTGCAATTCCTTCTCCATCTTGTTCTTCAGGGACTCCTGCAGGAACCTTTGCTCTCCCTGTGGTTTCTTCTCTCAGGCCTTCTCTGGGTTCCTGCTAGGCCCGGACCTTTTGCACTGTGTCAGGTTTGGGTGAAGCCTCACCGCTGAGTCCGTGTCCCAGGTGGGAGCTGTAGAGTGATCTCCCACCTCTGTGCAGCCAGGGACCTGTGCTCCCCAATGCTATGCTGGAGCCTCCACATTTATTTTACAAGTAAAATTTGCAGAATTTTGTAGGATTGTAAAAATATTGTATACAGAATTTTTATTTTTTTGGTTTAAGTTTTTGGCGCAGAATGCTCTCCGGAGTAAACTGCGTGTTAAACAAATGTACTTTACTAGTGTGCATTGGGGTAGAGATTTAAGTGTGTATTCATGATCATAATACACTTCAAAAATGTGATAATTCTAAAATTAATTTACTAAAATGTAACCGTTGTGGATCAACATTAGATTGTATGTATTTTTAAAATTATTACAGGCATATGGTTCAGGCTGTGATATTGTTATTCTGGCAAACGACTTTGAATGTGTGCAGATTATTCCTGGTGCTAAGCATGGAAACATCCAAGTCAGCTGTGTGGAGTGCTCTCAACAACAAGGCAGGGTAAGGTCTTTAATGAATCTGAATAAAGTTTAAAAAATGAACTATATAAACAAACTGTTTGACATGTTGATGCTATTGCTGATATGGTAATTTCATGATAAGGACTTATTTTTAGATACTTACAACTTTCTAAATAATCCTTTTTGGTTACAAGTAATGATCCTTGTTTCAGCCCAATAGGGATTTATTTTTTGAAAGTTTGATAAAACTGAATTTGGCCCTTTTTCAGCTACCTGAATATGTTTCTATTTTTTTTTTCACTATTTAAAAGTAGAAATAAATGTTCAGATAATTTATGCCACTTTTAAAAAGTTTGATTTGTATTTGTCTGCATATCAGCAAGGGATGCCGCAACAGCTAATTCTGAAAGTAACAAATTCTGAAAGCCAGTAAAAAGGGGTCTCACAAAATGTGAAAAGGTACAGCAATGTTTTCGTAACATAATATATTCTGGGATGAAGACCATACTCTCTAATTTGTTTGTAGATAGTTCTTGGATTCTTTAGACATCAACTAAAGCCTTTATATTTTGCTGCACTAAAATGTGTATTTCTTTCAACAGCAAGTTAAATGTTACTTAAAACAGAATTAAATAGATACTAGTTTTCTGTGTTAATTTACACTACTTTGTTTTGCAGGGTAACATACATATATAGTATTCCTCCTCTCTTCCCGCTGCTTATGACAGACTGCTGCCAAAAAATCACTCCCTAGTAAAAGTTTAAAAATCTAATACAAGAGATAGGAAGCACTTTTCTTGGAAGTGTGCAGTTAAAATAGCATGTGCTTTGAAACATTAAAAGAATCACCACGGGTTAGGTTCCCTTTTAATGGCATAGTTTAAATGTGGCACAGCTGATTATAGACTACATATTATTACTGGCCATGCCTCCTGTACTGTCTAAAGTGGCTAAAAGAAATCTACATTTTTAGCTAAGGAACAATTAAACCATTTATGTCTGTGTCCTGGGAAGTGGTGCAAGTGTGCATGTTCTTTAAAAGTACCTAGAAATGTTTAATGTGTGTACTAGCATAGTGAATCCTGATGACTGTGCAGACCCTGTGTGATTTACAACCGATTATTGACCAAGTTTTATGTGGATACAACTGACCATATTACAAATTTGGTTGTAATATAGACAGACAAGGTCTTAGGCCAAGGGTGGGCAAACTTTATGGCTCAAGGGCCCCATTTCTGTATGGAAATTGTACGGAGGTCCGTGAATGCTCACAGAATTGGGGTTGAGGTGCAGGAAGGGCTGAGGCCTCGGGCTGGAGGTGCAGGCTCTGGGGTGGGGCTGGGGATGAGGGATTTGGGGCATAGGAGGGTGTTCGGGGCTGGGATAGGGGGTTCAGAAGGTGGGAGGGGGATCAGGGCAGGGGCAGGGGTTGAGGCATGATGGGGAGGTGAGGGCTCTGGCTGGGGGTGGGGGCTCTGGAGTGGGGCCAGAAATGAGGAATTCAGAGTTTGAGAGGGGGCTTCGGGATGAGGTATGGGGTTGGGATGTGGTGGGGGAATTGGGGACACTGGCTGGGGTGCAGGCACTGAGGCAGGGCTGGGGATGAGGGGTTTGGGGTACAGGAGAGTGCTCAGGGTTGGGATTGAGGGGTTGGGAGGCTGGGAGGGGGTTCCAGGCCGGGGCAGGAGATTGGGGTTCACGAGGGGCTCAGAGGTGTGAGGTCTGGTTGGCGCTTAACTCAAGCAGCTCCCAAAAGCAGCAGCATGATCCCTCTCCGATTTCTAGAAAGAGGTATGGCCAGGTGGCTCTGTGCGCTGCCCGATCCGCATATGCCGCCCCTGCAACCCCTACTGGCTGCAGTTCCCAGCCAACGGGAGCTGCAGGGGCAGTGCACGGAGCCTCCGGCTGCCCCTAAACGTAGGAGGGAGAGGAGAGACATGCTGCTGCTTCAGGAGCCGCACAGAGCGGCCACTGACCCCGCTTCCTGGCTCGAGCAGGGCAAGTCCCAGACCCTGCTCCTCAGCGGGAGCTTAAGGGCTGAATTAAATTGCCTGGCAAGCCAGATGTGGCCCACGGGCCATAGTTTACCCACCTCTGTCTTAGGCAGTGTTGCGGGGCAGTTACTGCTAGCGAGTCCCTGACATTGCAGCTCCGCTAGAGCCACAATACCCAGGAGAAAGAAAGATTAAGAATTTTTTTTCTGATGGCCATGAAATCCATATGGATCCTGCGGTATTCTAGGTCCAGGAGATTAAAGTCCTTGCTGCCTCTTCTGTTTGCTTTGAGGCAGTGGTTCTCAACCGGGGTAGTTCTTCGAGAGATGTCCTGAAGTGGAGCACCCATAAAGACATCTCTTGAAGAACCACCCCTTCGGTGCAGCAGTTGCCTCCACAGACTCTGCCTGCATCAATGCAGCGGCACCAGCTCTACTTCAGTTAAATGTTACTCCTCTCCTGCCTTATCATTCGGCACCTGGAATCATTGCACTCCCTTAGTTTTTACATCCAGGGGATTTTAAAGTGTCACATACGCCTCAATCTCCGCTTCTCAGCCCCGATCTATCACCGGGACCTTCAGCACCTTATCTGCAGTACTGCCCTCCAACCTTCTTAAGTGGAGAAGAGGACGATGACCATGTTTTCCTCACAATTTTCCTCCCAGGTTCACTTATCTGCAAGTGGGAGGCGCACTATACTGCGCTCCTCCTATCCTAGTGGCTACCCACACTGGTATGGCAACCCCTGGATGGGACCATCTACCCCCTTTCGTGGTCACTGGCCACACTGGGGTACATAGAAGTACACCATGGCACAATAGAGCATTCACTGTGCCACCTGTAGAAAAGCTGTCAGGCATTCCCCAATGCTTTCTTACACGGATAGGCATATAAGACCTGAAGAAGCCGCTCTGCCTGCACAGGACATCGCTCTCCATCCTACAGCGATAGCACCAGAGGAGGCCATGGTGCCCTCACCAGCTCCCACTACTGATGAGCTCATTCACTTTCAGGAATTATTTAAAAGGGTACCTGATGAATTTAATACCCTGGAGGAGGTACCAGAAACCCACCACAAATTCACCGACATATTACAAGCTACCACCTTATCCAAAATAATCCTTCCAATTAATGGGGCCATCATGGAACCAGCTAAAATTATCTGGCAGACCCCGGCCACAGTAACCCACACTAGCAAGACACTGGACTGCAAATATTTTGTCCCATTTAAGGGTTCAGAGTTGCTATTTACTCACCCATCACCTAATTCACTAGTGGTTGCAGTGACCAATCAGAAATATAAGCACCATCTGATTTACCCCGTCTGACAAGGAGAACAAGAGACTAGGCTCCTTTGGGCACAAAGTATATTCATCTTCCACTTTGCAATTTTGAGTAGTGAATTATGCAGTGCTCTTAACAAAATATCATCACAAAAATTATGCTAAAGTAATGCAATTTATTGATAATGTGTCAAAGACAAATGACAAGAATTCAAAGCAGTGGTATCGGAGGGCCAATTGATCTCCCACACAGCTCTTCAAGCGGCTCTTAATGCTGCAGATGCAGCCGCCAGATCCACAGCCATGGCTATCATCATGCAGCATGCCTTGTGGTTTACTTCTTCCTCCTTTCCCAAGGAGATACAGAGCACTGTTGAGGATCTTCCCTTCGATGGAGACAAGCTCTTCGCCTCTACAGCCAGTGAGATCCTCCATTCCATGAAAAAATCATGGGCAACACTCAGATCTTTAGACATCCAGCTACCTGCCCCAAAAGAGAGGCAGTACAGATATCAGCCATACCAACAGCCACACTTACATGCTTTTGTACTCTATCAACATTTCAGACAATACAGTACACAGCAACACCACCACCATAGACCCAGAACCCAATGATGTCGCCCTCCACAAATGACAGCAACTCACCCTCAAACAAACAAATCTGAAGCCTTGGTTGTGGGTATAGAAAACTTCCCACTCTCTTCAGCGTCAATTTCAACCATCCTTTTCTTTGGACACCATCTACGCCCGTTTCTTGCCAATTGGGAAGCTATCATTATGGACAGATGGGTCCTGGAAATTATCAGATCGGGTTATGCCATCCCCTTCCTCTCTGTACCACCCACTCATCCTTCCACCCCGTCCCTCTTCAGGGATCCCTCTCACCAACAGTTGCTCCATCAAGAGGTACAACACTTCATACAACTAGGAGCGATAGAGCGGGTACCAGCTCAACACAGAGGGAAAGGGTTTTACTCCCACTGCTTCTTGACAGAAAAGAAAAACGGCGGATGGTGCCCTATCCTCGACCTTCGATGTGTAAATAAGTTAGTCAAGAAACAGAAATTCCACATGGTTACTCTACCAATGATAATTCTGACATTTGGGCAGGGAGACTGATTTTCAACCCTCGATCTCCAAGACACACATTTCCATGTGACTATCCCCCTTGCCCATTGACGTTTTCTCAGATTTGCCATGGGAATGGAACACTACCAGTACAGGGTCCTCATTTTTCTTACCTGGACAATTGTCTCCTCAAGTCCCCCACTCACTTGAAGGCGATCCGAGTGACTTCTGCAACTGTGCATTGCTTCCATACCCTCGGTCTGCAAATAAACAGAAACAAATCTACCTTACGACCTACCCAACAAATAGACTTCATCGGGGCACACCTTGACTCCACCACGGGTCTTGTCTCTCTTCCCCAGGACATATTCCACACAATGGGTACCCTAATTACCCAGAAACATGCCAGCCCATGGGTTACAGTCTGAGATTCCCTGCAGCTGTTAGGGCACATGCTAATAAGTTTCCAATAGTATGTTCAATATTCCGTTTCCATATTTCAGACTTTTCCTTAAAATTTACGGAACCCAGCAACGAAAGAATAACATCTGCTCCTATCTTCTTGTATTTAATATTTAGTGATAGGAAATGGAACTTGGAATCACACTGAGGACCCAAACACTGATAATTAATTTACTAGTTTTCTGTGAAGTAGAGCAAGAGCAGAAGGAGCAAAGGCATCAGCTTTCCGTTGTGCATTAACAGTAGCTACCCTGAAATAATAGCCGATTAACAGGAGTTAGCACATGTCCTTTTGTACTCAGGGTCTTTCTTGTTTACATTTAGATCTTTAACATGGGGTTACGCAAAATAAACAAATTATGTATTTTTCAATGTTTTTATAAGTAATCAATTCTATGTACATCACTACAAAGTGACGTTTGTACAAATTTTGCTTTCCTTTAGCACCTACACTTACTAGTTCATTGGAAATTCAATGAATATCTGTGAATTCTAGAGAGTTCTATTATGCTTTTTTCCCTTAGTCTTAACATTTTACTCATTCAATCTGTTCCAGATTGCAGCATCATATGGAAATGCTATTTGTATTTTTGAACCCCTTGGTATAAATTCTCACAAAAGAAATTGTGTAAGTATGTATTACATGATTAAACTATGTCTTGTTTTGTTGGAGCAGATAAAAATATGCCTACCACTAGTTAAAGCCCCATTAGAATGGAACAAGGGCGATTAACTGAGAAATATGTTCATATTAAACATATATTTAGTTCAAATATTTGTGTAGTGAGAAATCAGAATTAATTTCTTATTCTAAACAATACTGTCTAGCAAATACTCAAAATAAAATGCTCATTTGAGAATGAAAGTTAGAAAATATAATTATTTCCCTTAGTTTTCACCTATTCTGTAGGAGTATTTTATTAAATGGAACATGGCTGATTTTTTGTTTATATTCCTCCTTCCCTAACCAGGGATATGGTATTTAGTGAGTCCCAAGTATTCTGGACAATACTAGCACATTTTTGTTTGGAATGTCATACCAAAATGGTGAATGTTCAGTTTTCGGCTGCTAAAAGAATTTGGGTGCTGCATTTATTTCATCATTGTAAATCAGTTGAATGCAATTATTAAATATTTGATTCAGCAATCAATTACAATTTGAATTTATTTTCAAAAGAATTAATAGAAATCTGAAATTTACATTTGTAACTTCATATAGAAAGTAAAAAATGCTGTTACTTTATTTCTTTTTTACTGTTAAGAGCTAACCCTTTATTCCTAATGTTTTTATACCACAGCAACTGAAGTATCAGTGGCTTAAATCGGGGCAGTTTTTCCTTAGTTCTATGACTTACAATTTAGCATGGGATCCTCAAGGTAATGTGAAACTGATTAGTGTTTGTTCAAAATTTATAACTGTAGAATGATTCTAGTTACAAATAATTTTTATTTAAATGAAATTGGAGTGTGAATATATATATATTAGATAAGCAGTTCTCAAACTGTGGTAGGTATGCTACATATAGTACACAGGTTGATATAAATGTTAGAGTCACACTAAAAATCCATTGCAGTTACCATTTATGAAGGTGCTATACTTCTGAGTTTTAGACGTAGTATGCTAGGTCTTAGTTTGGGAACTGCACTCTTTGGTAGCTAACTGATATAAATATATCACTAATTCTAAAGTAGTGAG
The DNA here is from genome assembly GCA_007922305.1 of Dermatemys mawii. Taxonomy (NCBI): domain Eukaryota; kingdom Metazoa; phylum Chordata; order Testudines; family Dermatemydidae; genus Dermatemys; species Dermatemys mawii. The sequence goes on from ML677366.1 coordinate 19,425,343, forward strand.
AATGTTATGATTAGCATATATTCTGATAAGAAAAATACATATATTATGTTTTAAGATTTCTAAAATTATGAGAATTTGGAATTTGACTGGTTATTGAACTGTGTATAGTAGTCACTCTTAAACGTAGTGCATTACATTGACATTCCCCTCTGGTGTGTTGTCTGAACCGGTGATCTGATAGTTAACTCCAGTCCTTGACTCTCAGAGTCAGCCTTACCCTACTCTGTTCTGAGAACCCCACTCCTGGGCTGTTCACGCACAGCCTCTAGCATGTAAGCTGCTCCTTGGATTGTGCAACCGAATGACACTAGCCAATATCTCTGGTCTCAGACACAATCTTAGGAACCTCTGTCTTGCAGTGTCCAATTATGCCCACTGGATGCTGCAAGTTATACGAATTTGTCCATTTAACAAATAAATTGATATGTACCAGGCTTGTTCTCCCAAGGGAAGTCTCTGACATGGTTCAAACCAAACACACTGCTTCAGGTAGAATAAACAAACAGATGTATTAACTACAAAGATCAGTATTAAGTGATTATAAGTCAAAGCATAACTAGTCAGATTTGGTCAAATGAAATAGAAGCAAAATGGATTCTAAGCTTATCTTAACACTTTTAATACCCTTACAAACTTAGATGCTAGTGACCACAGGCTGGCTGGTTGCTCTTCAGCCAGACTCTCCCCCTTGATCAGTGCTTCAGTCGCTTGGTATGGTGTCTGTGGATGTAGGTGGAAGAGAGAGCATGGCAAATATCTCGCCCTTTTATCATGTTCTTTCTTCCCTCTTTCTTGGCTATGCCCCCCATCGTGTTCAGAGTCAGGTGAGCAGTTCCAAACTTACCAAAGGAAGGGGGGTGACTCCCTAGAGAGTCCAACAGATTTTTTTGTTGCTGCCTAGGCCAGTGTCCTTTGTTCCTGTGAGGCTGGGCTGGGTTTGTATACAAGCCCTAATGAGGTATGAACTGCCTCTCAGCTCTTGGGGAGTTTTTGCCTTGGCTTATTTTAAGCCATGAGTTTACATTTTCAGCCTCATAACTACATTCATGAAATTATAACCTATAACCTTATTATAACATTACTGCCACAACAATGCTCAATGTATCATGAGCCTTCTGAAGACACCTGACATGACAAACTTTGCATTGGATACCATAAAGTCATTTTACAAGGATGAACAAGGTAGTACTGGGTGTTCCCCGAGGTACAGAGCATCACAATTACTTGAGAAAACTCTTTTTAAAATGTCTATCTTAACAAAGGGGTAAATTCTTTCCTGTTTGCCAGTTCCACATCTCAAAGCAAGACATTACTATTTTTTTCCTGAAGGATTTTGTAAGTGCCATATATTTTGAGTGGCTAAAAGAAAAGCTACTGCTGGGAAATAGTTAAATAAATGGAAAGTACCACTTCACATGGCTAAAAGTATTTCTACTATGGTTCCATGCTACAGCTGTGAACTTCAGAGGAGAATGTGTATCATTTGACTTTTTAGAGATCAGAGAAACTCAAGTTCATTTGTACAAAGATACGTATTAGTGTGTCAGGGTTGATGAAGTATAAGATTGCTCTAAAGTGGCTAAGAACAGGAGAGTGAGTGGAAAATGGACTAAGGGGTGATCAGTATGTTTGTGAGAAGAAAGATATGAACTGTTTAGAGGGGACTGGCAAAATCTGTTGTGCCCAAGACCAGACAGTCCTTCTAAACTAAATTTAGTATCACGTTATGCCTTTAGTCCCCTCTCTAGGCCATTAACAAGGAAGCCCAAGGTCCTTCCCTGGCACACCAGATTGGGGCACCCAAGAACCCAGTAGCATATGGATTGAGGGAGACACCCCTTACAAGCCTATCAGTGTGAAAACAGCTTGTATCTCTCCCTGAGAAAATAAGTCACATTCTGGCCAGACATTTATGAATCTGTGCTGGTTGTCTTGATGATAGCTTTGGGGAGGCAGGAATCACCCTTTTTTTTCTTCCTTTCCCAACTACACCAGCATGAGAGGACATGAACCTCCACCCAGTTATGCTTAGATACCCAAGCGTTAGGTAGCTTAAAAATACCAGTGTTAAATAAAATAAAAGCATAACCAGTCAGATTGCAAGGACTTTCACCTATGCAGTGCAGCAAACAGTTGAAGCTAAGAATGCGGTTCCAAGAGAGAATATCAGTACCTGTGAACTCAAGTCTTTTCTGCAAGCATTGCCTACACAGCTCCACATTTTTCACTCCACATCTTAGCAGGAGCCCTCTAGAAAGCTTAGACCTTTGATGTTGGGCACATGCTTCTTCATGGTACTTGAACATTCAGATCTGAGGGTATATAAGGCACGATGACTCTCCCCCTCAGTTCCTTCCAGCCACCAGAGTGTACCTAGTCAGAAAACAGACGCATATAGACACACATAATACAACTACAAGTGCAAATACAACTTCCTTATGTCCTTTTCATGGGAAATGGACCTTCTCAGTTAGGAGGCTTATTTCTCATTATCTCTACAAATGAAAGTTGCTAATTACCAGGTTCTTGTGGCCAGATATTATTATTTTAAATGAGGCAAATTCCAGTGACTTCTGTATAGAAAAAAATTGCAAAGTGGTCATCTGGAAGACTAAATAGGAGACAGCAGATGTGAGTACTTCAGCCCTTTCAGCTTTCAACAGACATTTTCTATTGGCTGTAATTTAGTAATGTAGTAAGTTTTAAAAAAATCAATAGGTCTAGTTTTCCCCTTCATAGTTGGGCTTGTTGGTGTGGATGTGTACAACCCATTAGAATGGATTGCTGGAATTAATCACTACAGAAAAGAGAGTTTCTTCTTTACCTGTAACATGGGTTCTGTGAGAGTACCTCTAGTAATTGATATGCCTGACTGGTTTATTGATATTAACCAGTCTGTTGGCATGTTAATTATTGGACAGTCACTTTCCTGGTGCCTACATATGCTAATAAGCAATGACTTCTTGTGCTAGGGGATTTTTTCCCCCTGCAGTTCTCACTATCAAATGGACAAATCACCTGTAGAGAAAGGACAACTAAATATTTATACTCTATTCCATACTCTAATAGAAACCCATTTTGCAGGAAGTCAGAAGTTCCTTTTGAAGTTAAGGTTTAAAGACAAGTTTGACATTATGGAAAAATCCAAGACTCTTATTTGAGACTAAATGTATCTGTTTAATCTCCCTTTTTGTTTTTTTCAACTTGCACATTGAAAAAATTTTAAGAGGGAGATTTGTAAATATCTTGGTTTCTAATACTATGGTGATAATCGTGAAATTCTGCATGTCTTTCATCTACACTTCTGGTAGTGGAATTAGAGTTTTTGGCAGAAAAAATTCCCCATAGCCTACAAAATAAATTTTCGGACGGATGGACTGAATAACAAGGCCTTATCACAGTAACAAGACATGTTATAATTTAAATAGCTCCAAATAGTAGGTTGTCTTTCTGCTATACAGGGAAATAAATCTGTGTATTGGAAGAACAAATGTTTATCATCTGATATTACAAATGTTTAAGTAATGTTTACTAAATGTTTGCAAGTTTAAATGTAGTATGAATCAATAGCTGTATCTTTTGGAAATAAGAAATCAGTATAATTATAAAATGATTGGGTTTATTTTTAATTCAGATGGTTTAATATCCAAAACAATATCAATTATTTTATTATTTCTGTATTTATAATAGCTGGAAAAAAGCACTCTTGCTTAAAATAGATTATAAAATCTAAAAAATTTAATAAAACCAACTGGAGCAGAGGGTGCCATGTCTGAATAATCTACTGTAATCAAAATGGACTTCATAAAATTGTGTTCCTAGGCTATTTTTAATAACGTGTCAAAATAAGATACTCTACATAATCTTCCAATATAAATGCATCCAGAGTTCCTCATTCTGTTCTACAACTTTAATTGATATTATACACTTTCAGGTAATAGGCTCCTGACAGCAACTGACAACTTGCAATTGTGGGCCCCTCCATGTAGTGACATTCTAGAAGAAGAAGAAGAGGAAGAAGAGGAAGACGAAGATGATGATCCTGACAGTCAGATCAAAGATGATAAAGTTCTCCTTGTTCTAAATGACTGGAAATGTGTCTGGCAGTGCAAGTAAGTGAATCTGTAATCTAAGATGTGTTAACTAGATGTAAAAGACTGCATTTTAAATGTGTGCCATTAAAAGCATTTAAAGATTTAGAGCCCTGCGTAGATACAAAATTTTAATCTGCAGATATAAAGCAGATATCCGTAGTATCGCAGGGCTCTAGCAACAACAAGCGAGACCAGCAGGGCCATGGCCAGCAACTGCTTCACTTAAGTATTACATAATGATATCTGATTAATTGTATATTTTGGAACAATAATATAAAAATACATACACAGTAGTCAAGCGAGGTTTAAAGCTGAACTGCTTTTCTTCCCTAGGACTGCAGTATCTGTATATCTGATGGAATGGTCCCCTGATGGTGAATACTTTGCAACAGCTGGAAAGGTAAGAACAAATAATAGCTAACTAAGTCTTTGGGTGTGGATTCATCACAAGCTTGATGATAATTAATATGCAAAAATTATGGACTGTGTGCAATTATGTAGCCATAGTTAAGCAAAACTAATCATAATATCTAAATAATTACCAAACATTCTAATAGTTCAGCTTTTGTTAGTCATACCACTAATTCCACTCAGGGAAAAGATGGGCTTGAGGAACTATTTTTTTAATGTACCTTAACTCTTCTCCTTAATGGTTACCTTGAGTCACCAGCTTGGTGGTTATGTTGCTCTTATAGACCTGTGTGTGTGTGTGTGTGTGATTTCACTAGGAATGTGCTCACTAGAGTATCTTGGGTAGGTACTTCATCTTAAGATCCTTGTGATTAGAAAGTGACCAAAAGCTAGGCTATGGAAGTTTTATTCTTTGCATATCTCATCTGCTGTGCATATGCATTTATATCAGGGGTGGGCAAACTGTGGTGGCCCGCGAGCTCCTGCCAGGGAGCGGGACCAGGGGAGCGCCCCGGAGAGCGGGGCCGGCTACTGGCCAAGCACACCGCCCAGGACAGCAGACCCGCAGCCAGCCGGACGCACCGCCCTGAGAGCAGGGCTGGCGTGCCGCCCAGGACAGTGGGCCCACAGCCGGCCGCGCCCGAAGCCCGGGACAGCAGGCCTGTGAGCGGCCGGGCGCACCGCCCAGAGCCCGGGACAGCGGGCCCACGGCCGGCTGGGCGCACCACCCTGAGAGCGGGCCAGCATGTCGCCTGGGATAGCGGACCGGCAGCCAGCCGTGTGCGCCGCCCTGAGAGCGGGGCTCGCGCACCGCCCGGGACAGCAGGCCGCAGCCAGACGCCTCCCGCGGCCTGGGACAGCAGGCCCACGGCGTGTCCCACGCTCCCAGCCTGGGGTGCCGGCTGACCACGGCAAGCCCCGGGGCCCGTGCTCCCAAGCCGGGGCTGGGGCTGAGCGCAGCAGACCGTGGGGCCCTGTGCTCCCAGCCCGGGGGCTGGGCGGAGTGCTGCAAGCCGAGGGCCCGGGGCCGGGCTCAGCAGGTAAGCAGATGGGGGGCGGGTGGTTAGGCTAGGTATGCGGGGGTTTAGATGAGGAGGTGATTAGGGTGGGTGGGGGTTCCCAGGAGGGGGCAGTCAGGGAAGAGAGAGCAGGGGGCCTAGATAGGGGATGGGGCCCTGGGGCGGCAGTTAGAGTGGGGATGGTGTCCGGAATGGGTGATCAGGGGACAAGGAAGGGGGGTTTGGATGGGTGAGGGGTTCTGTGGGGGGCAGTCCGGGGGCGGGAAGTGGGTGGGGGTCGGATAAGGGGCGGGGCTTTCGGCCCTCCGCACAATTTTGAACCCCAGTGTGGCCCTCGAGCCAAAAAGTTTGCCCACCCCTGATTTATATGGATAAGATTCCTTGATTAGATAATTGCAGCAGATGGTACCAGAAGCCCATTCTCTGTCTCTGTGTCAGAAGAGGCTTCCACTTAGGTTGTGGCATATAGCTCTGTCAGATGTATGTGTAGCTTTAATCATAACTCTCAACATTGCTGCCTGCTGAGCATTTTTGTTAGTCCTGCTTGCGGGATCTGTGGTCAAGCATATCTTGTGATCTCTTTGTGGGAATTTTATCTTTTAGCTGGGTTGCAAGAGGTCTGTAATAGATCTTTTTTTAAACTTGATTCCTTCCATTTTCTACTCCCTTCCTCAGTCAGTCCTGCAACTAAAAAAGCTATTCTCCTACCATTGTGTAATTGTATTTACACTGATAATTATTGGGCACCTAGGCATCTCTTAGCACACACTAATGAAAGCATAGGTCAGTCTAACCAACTGAAAATCTAGTGAAAGCTACCTTAAAAGGGTCAAAAGGGGGGAGCAAAGGCACACATTGGCTTTTAGTTTTACTTCTGGCACTATCTGCTTCAGTCATGAAGCCAGAGCTTCTAAATAGCAGTGAGGACAGATTAATGAGGAGATTGAGGTAGAAAGAATTCCTAGCAGAATTTAAGAAAGATTTAGACAAAAGGAGTAAGGTAGCATGGAAGAATAATGTTCTTCCATCTATTCAAAAAGCCAAAAAGACTACTGCTAAAATTCTCTCTTATGTTACTTTTAACACATTTCCATGCCTGCCTCTTCCCTGGCTTCCAGTTTCTTATCTCTTCCAATTCCTTACCTTAAAGACACTGTGCAAACTTATCTGTGTTTCCCCAGACCATGCATAAGTAGTCTTTCTTCTGGCTTCCACATTTTTTCCTTCATTCTCTATAATCATCTCTTTACTACTCTCTTCATATTTCTTCCATGTCATTTTCAGGCCTTCATTCATACTATTACTATATTTGGCGGTGGTCTGCTCTTTGTGCTACAACTGCCTTCACTGTCCTCCAAATCCCTTTATAAAATTAACATCTAATAGAATTTTTTTTCCTTTGTTCTCCCTCCCTCCTACCTTAATTGTGTGCCACATCTTATTTGGTCTGTTTTAGGGAGCATTTATTACTAGGAAATGAGCTCTAAATTTATGGTGCTATGTATGTGGGGCCAGATTCTTAGTTGGTGTAAAATGACGAATTACACCAGCTAGATCTTTCCTTCTGCCAGACATTACATCAGTTCCCCGTGCTCATTCAAATGCTTGATCACAAATAAGCAGTCAGTCATTTTTTTGCTCATGCAGTTTTGATATTTGCTGTCTACCAGATAGTTGTACAGTCTTATATAACTTTGGTAATTTTAAAACATGAAATTTTATAGGCTACTGTAAATTAATTCTCCACACACATTAAAAATGTACATTTTTAATAAGTTACCTCTTGGTATTGATGGTGATGCTATTTCAACATTCCAGCTTGGTTTTAATTAACTACGGCACTAGATGTACACCGTCAAGCTAACTTCATCCATACTTTTGGGTTTCCTCTTTGTGACATTTGTATTTGTAGCCCATTCATCCTATATATGTTTTTGTTTCTTTGCCCAGGATGATTGTCTCTTAAAGGTATGGTATCCAATGACTGGGTGGAAGTCATCTCTTCTACCACGAGAGAATGAAGAAAAGAAAAAAAGCTCAACACTTGTTCACTTTTCCTTTGTTTATTTGGCACATCCTCGAGCGGTGACAGGATTTTCATGGCGTAACACTAGCAAGTACATGCCCAGGTTAGAAAGTTCCCATAAAAAATTTCGATCAAAATTTTCAAGCATGAGTGCTAAAAGTTAGGCTCCTAAATAGGTACGTGAATAAAAATAGCTTCATCTTCAATGGTTTCTTGTTCACTTTTTGGGCACATTTCTAAATTAAACCACGTCCATTATTGTACCTACATCTAAATTTAGGCACCTTAACTTTAGACATCCATACTTAATAATTTTGGACTTTGTCTTCATGATAGTTTAAATGCACTTATGTATTATACTTAAGATGTAATGCTTAAGGCTGTGCACATATAATTTCAGCTTGTTTGTTATGATGGTTATTTAATCCAGTCATCTAGTATTTTCCCTACTTCTTTTGGAACTAACACACATTTTCATTGAATTATAGGGCCCCAATTCTGCAAATACTTATATACATCTCACCCATATTTATTAAAAGGTGACAGGAACTGAGTTCAAGATACTGTGCGCTCTCTGCACTTTGAACATGTGCATAGTCCCATTGACTTCATTGGGACTACTTGTATGATTCAAGGTAAGCATGTGTATAAGTATTGGGAGGACTGGGGCATAGGTCACCCCGTAGCAATCCCTTACTACTATTTGAAAAGTATCAACTTTTCTATACATTTCAAATAGTACCATAACTGTAGGTTTCCAAATGTTTGGACAACCACTGTCAATCACAGAATTGCATAGAAATATAAGAAGATCTAATAAAAGGAGCTGAAAAGCTGTCAGGCCAGCTCCTTAGCTGCACCTAGTGTGTGTGTGGAGAAGGGAGGATGTTATGAAGATGTGCAATATTGACTTTAAGCCATCTGCCAGTCCTGGGTCACCTGGGGACGAAAAGGGCACAAAGAAGCCAGAGCTAAAGTTGTGATATAACCCTTATAAAATTATAAGAAACTATATGTAGATTTTAAATGTAGATCTTATATTTCAAAATACTTTAGAATTAATTTCTTCACTTACTTTCTAGGACCTGAATTCAGGGCCCTAAATATTAAGTTGACATTGCAGCCAAGAGGTATGGGGAATATAGTTCCTTGGCTTGTGATCACCAATAAAAAAATTGCTTTTTTTTTAAATGGCAACTGCTGTATATGTTAGTAATGTCATCAGCTATTACAGAAGGAGCACAGTATTTTGAAGAGTGAAGTTATGCAACCCTATTACACTGGTGAACACTTACTCAAGTGAGAAGTCCTACTGACATCAGTAATGCTATAAAATCTGACCTAAACTTTAGTACATTAAGTGTAGGAAGCACAAGTATAAACTTTTTCGTCAGGAAATGTTATTATGACATTTGAAGGAAAATCCTTGTAAATTGTTAAGAATTAACAAGCTCCTTTCTAAAGCAGACATGATAGATGTAGTAGTTTAGGATTTCATTTTCACTCCTGTAGTGATGCAGTATACATGCTCATACTTTACACAACCCAGGAAACCAGATAATTATAACTGTAACTACAGACTTGCTTATAGTTATGTTCAGTTAATTCATCTGAATTGATGTTACTATCAAATGCACTTTTGTTGGTAATCTACAATTTGCCATTAGCTAGCATATTTAAATTGTTACGACTATTATAAGCATGTTTCAGTTCCTTTCAAAACCTTCCAAGAAGCAGATCATAACTGCCTAACACTTGTATGTTTTTTGTATTTTCAGTTATATAACTGTACTTCATTTAGTTACATGAGGTAATCCTGACATGTTTATTTTCAGGGGTTCTGTCTGTAATGTGTTACTTACTTCATGCCATGATGGTATCTGTCGGCTGTGGGCAGAGACTTTATTGCCAGAAGATAGTCTTCTGGGTGAGCAGATTTGTGAGACTAGCACTTCCAGCAGTAGCAGCAGCCTGTTGCATTCTGGAAGGCAAAAAGACAGAATTCAGCATGCTCTAGAGGTACTGTAAAATATGAATGTCGCTAATTATTTTTTTTCAGCAGTTAAAATTTTGGGTAGGTACAATTTTTAAGGGATTTGGAAATCTGAAACCAAATGCTGTCTAACTTGTAATAAACAGTAGATCCGAGTGTAGCAGAGTTCTTTCAGTACTCAGTTTACAACAAATTACTAAGGAAGAAAGAGAGACAATTTATTTTTGCAGACTTGAGAATAATACCTTTAAGACTCAGATAAAAAATGGAATGAATCTACTTCCTTCTCAGCTGAGTGCAGAGTTGCTAGGAGCAGGTGATGTTAAATACTGCACAGTATGTGGTGGTTTCATTCTGGTTGGAGAATGAGATTCAATGCTTGTGAAAACATCCATGGAAACCAAGAATTGAATGGATGCATGTAAGGAAAATAGTCTTACTCCTTAATAATATTAGATATTGGCATATAATTGAGACATTCTTAAAAAAATATCATATTTCCTGTTCATTTGGTTTTCATTGCATTGCTTGCTAAGAAGACAGTTTCAGTACAGGGGAGGTTTTTCAGCTCACTCCAGGTAAAATGTATACCATCAATACAAACCTTTACTTTTGGTCTTTAAGTGATTTTGTTTGGTTAATGTCTTTAAAGGGCTGTTCTGCTTTGAAGAATGTCTTTGCAAAGATGGCATTGTGGTGTTTCATGTCTGAATCTCAGTGGTATCTGTATCAAATTTTTAGTTTAGAGGGAAGAAACAACCAGGTTTGAAAACTCATCCTGGGCTATGAAAATCATACTGAGGTCTTCCCTTTTGGCATATCACCAGGAATAAATATGGAACAGGACAAATTATGCCCTCAGTTGAACTTTTAGAAGCCATTGTCTTTAAATTATGGCCTCAGTTATATTTGTGCAGCTCCTGAAAGCTGATTAATTTTATTAATTAAATCAAGACAAGTGTGAAGATTATGTACAGTAATACAAAAATAATACAAATCCAAAGTGTGTTACAAAGTATGATGCCTCTGGAAGGTCATTGGGTCAAGAGTCCTTTATCACAGTGATTCTCAAACAGGGGTACACATACTCGTAGGGATACTCAGAGGTCTTCCGGGGGGTATATCAACTCATTCAGAAATTTGCCTGAATTTGCCTGGTTTAACAGTAGGCTGCATAAAAAGTACTAGCGAAGTAAGTATAAACTAAAATTTCATTCAGCCAGTGACTTGTTTATATTATTCTATATTTTCAGCAGTTCTCCAACAGTGTGTTGCGACCCCAAAGAGGGTTGTGAGTTTGTTTTAATGGGGTCACCAGGGCTAGCTGGGGCCCAGGACAGAAAGCTGAAGTCGCATGGGGGTGAAGCTTAAGCGCCGCTGCGTGGGGCTGAAGCCAAAACTTGAGTTTTTAAGTGAGGTAAATCTTGGGGTACACAAGACAAATCAGATTCCTGAAAAGGGTACAATAGTCTGGAAAGGCTGAGGTCCATTGCTTTATCAGACTAATAACGGTGACAACTTTTAGAATGACAGCTGCTTTCATACGAAGACTTGCTTACTCTGCTGGCAGACAAAAGTTGCTACTGCTCTGTCTCTATACAAATGCTATCACAAAATAATATTTTTTTTATTAGAGCAGAGACTTGAAGGCCTTCATATGTGGCTTTGATCAGAAAAAAATGTGCACAGTTTAACAACCTCAAACAATCTGCATGCAGGGTCATCACATCTTAGTTATTAGGAGACCATAAAAGTTTCAGGATTTGCATAGATATATTCTCATGAATCAACTTCACAATGAATTGTTTTCTTTTAGATTTAAATGTGATTTTTCTCTTTACTTCAGACACTTCACCACTTGAAAAATATGAGAAAAGGACAAAGAAGATCTTCAGTTCTTATTACCCACACAGAATTATTACCTGATCAACAGGGCTCACATGAAGTTCAGCGTCATATTTCACATCATGCTAATGTACTCTGTCACTTTCATATAGCAGCAAGCATCAACCCTACCACAGGTGAAAATACTCTTTTTTTTCTTCTTTAAATACTCAATAATAATTTATCCAAAATGGAAATGTTAGGGAGATGGTGTTCGCATAGAGCTCATGGTTTAATTTGCTTTCTTGAGTACTGTCCATATCAAAGATGTCATTTCACTAGTCTCTAATTATCATAGAGTCTTGCAGGACAGAAAGCACCTGAATTTCTAATGTAAAAACAAAACATACATCTACCTAAGCTGTAATTTCCAACTCAGATAGATGTAAGTTTGCTATCTGTGATCGAGCTAGCATGCTAAAAATAGCAAAGTAGATACAGCCATATAAGCAGCAGGAGAGGTTAGCAGCAACTGTGTACAATCCTGTGTGAAACCCTGTATACATATGTGAGGTGGCAAACCTGTCCTGCCGCCTGTGCACCAGCATCTACATTGCTTTGTTTAGCACCCTTGTTCAATCGGAGCTAGTGCAGGCTTGTCTACCCAGGCTGGGAATTTCACTTCCAGCTCTAGTATACAGGTACTTTTAGGTACGATAATGATAGGTGCTTTGGGAGAAATGTGCACAAAGGTTCAGATCCTGTGACGCACTGTGGCCTGTCAGGTTTGTCTTTAGCAATGGAATCAAGTGACATTGGTTCTGGTCTTTAGGTCTGATATTTCAATTTACTATAGTTTTTGAGCACTTCTGAAGATAGCCACGTCCACTTACATGCACAGAATAACATAGGTACCAATGGAACATATGCATCCTCCATGGTGTACATTGAATGAGAGAGTTTTGTACAAGTCTTTAGCCAGCCACCACTCCCTCCTTCAATCTTGTGATACATCTTATCCTCTTTAAAAATTTGTTAAATAGCAGTCTCTTTAACTACACACAATTTTGAAAATAAAGCATTAACAAAACGCCGTAACATTCGCAAAACAAGCTTCTTTTTTAATTAAAGAAGTTGTTAACTAATAGCAATGTAGTCACTTATATTTACGAAACCCTAGCACTTAAAGGATATAAATAGTTAAGGCTATAAATTATACACTATCCACATAATAAACAAATAGATTGTTCTTGTCAATTATAAAGAAATGCATATTTGATCTCAACACAACAACCTTAACTCTGACCCAAAATACATTATATTCTTACACCCATAATCTCAAACTATAAATACAAAACAAAATCCTTTTGAAAAAGAAATTCTAAAAGTTTATATTTATATGTTAATGTAGCAGGTTGCATCTCAAATGTAAGTCCTCAATGTGCATAATTTTACCAGTTAATAGTGTACACTTTTTTATTAAACTACACATACAGCAAAATTATTAATTTCAAAGAGCACATAAGTATGATACTGAAAAATTGTCAGTTGATAAATATATTAACTGAATATTTTCCATTGGACAGTATCCCTAAAAGAATTACATAGACATGAAAACAAAATAACAAAAATACATTTTAAGAATAACTTATTATCAGAGTTAGGGCTATGTTATGATTAATATTTGGTAAGAATGTGGGCAGCATAAGATTTATTACACTTGTCTTTAAATGGCTTGGTTTTATGAATAATTTTATACATAACTACAATATTTTTCATGTAGAGCACCATAACTTTTGTTATTGTAACTGGTTTTTGTTTATGGATCAAAGCTAATTTTATTTCTTCATCTTATAACAACCCATTTCCATTAGTATCTGTAAATTATCCACTGTCTTGTGTGTATAATTTGTTTTAGCTTACAGGTATAAATTTATGAAGTTCTGTATTTTGGGTAGCTAATTTATATTTCTTTATGTTGTGGTTTTGGGGGGATTTTTTTAACTAAATTTTATTTCCACAGATATTCCATCAGTGTTAGCTGGGACAGCTTTTAATGTAGATGAAGGAAATGGAGGCTTTGTGGTTCATTGGCTGAATAATAAAGAATTTAATTTTACATCCTCAATTGAAGTATTTATGCAGCATCTAAGAAAACTTGCAGAACAACAACCAGAACAAGATGCTGATGATGCTGATGGTGAAGAGGAGGAGGAAATGGAGGAGAAAGAGAAAGGTTTACATATGAAACTAGATCATGGTTGGTAATCTGGGTTATTATTTTATAATGCCTACATTAAAATTACTCTGGCGAACATAGTACATATATGATGTCACATATCACAAATATAGACATTTATAGTTAGGTTTCATGTGCTGTAGGTTGAAACCACTAGTGGGCACAATAATCTTTTGCATGAAACAGGTTTAACAGTCTTTCTTTTGGAAGGTTGTGAAGACTCTCTCCATTTTTTATAGATTATAGTGAAAACCTAGGTTTTATATTAAGGGGTTTATACCGAACACTGTTGTATGTCTGTTTGCATATCAGTTGATTATTCTCTTATATCCATGTAGATTCTCATTGAGGAAATTATATATTTAACTTCCAGGATGCTTTTCTGTTAAAATGTCTGCTTGATATTAGTGTATAATTATCTCTTTCCTTAGTTTAGAGAAAGTGGCATTTACACACAGTAATTAAAGGTTGCTAATTTTGGGTCATTCCCTTTAGTATATGCAAAGGAGAAGATAAATACAAATTATAGCCATGTGGCAGGCAAGCACAAATGGAAGAAAGTTGGTAGTGATATCCAAAATCTGAACTGCTTCACCTTGGGTCTTTAGGGTCATCCAATCTAGTTTCTCAGAATGTCATCTTGCATAAATAAAATACTAAGACTATCCTCCATATAGTTGTGAAGACAATCTTGAAAATGTGAAGTAAGCACAGTGCAGTGATGTCTACCTGAGTTTACAGATGTGCCCAGCCTGTAAGGGTATCTCTGGGAGGTGTGAACTGACCCATGTTAACATCACTGACGTTAACTCCGATGCCCAGTGGTATTTCAGATGCTAAATTGTTCATTGTTCCACTACTGATGTAATGGTGCAAAATTGTGGAATGATTATTATAAATGGATGCCCAGACTACTTAAAGGACAATTCTACAAAGCCATGGCGAGATGGGCAACCAAAGAGAGGCACTTGAGAAAAATTGACGCCATGGAAATGAGATGTTTGAGGGCCGTCGGGGGGAGTGATTTTGCTGGACCAAATGCAGAATGATGTTATCAGGAGTGAAACGAAGGTTTGTGGTATCAGAGAGAAGCTGCAAGAGAGAAAGCTGAGATGGTTTAGATGTGTGGAAGGATGAATTAAGGGAATTCTATACAGGAGGCGCTTGACATTTAAGTTTGTGGGCAGAGAAGGACAGCCAAGAAAATAGTGGATAGACTATGTACAGCAGGACGGAGTGAATATGGAGTGAGCGTTGGACTGGCAAGCAAGGAAAAGATGATCTAATGACCTAACCCCAATTATCTGGGAAAAGGGGAAGAAAAAAAGGTTTCACCACTGTCAGAGAGGAGAGGGACAAGCATATTATGAAATTCTGCCTAATGTTCTGAAAGTAACATTTCATTTTACTGCCATGAATGGATGATGCTTGAGACCACCACCACTTCTTCCCCATGGAGCTAAAAGGCCAGCTGGGAAAGGAACGAAGCCCAGCGGTTCATCTGAGCCCCACCAAGGCGGAGCATCATCCACTTACCATTCCAGAGCGCCCCTTTGTTACATGACACTGTATTTCAGCAACTCTCGCTATCCTCTTCAAGACTTCAGTGGTCGGGTACCAGGGTGATTGGGCCCTCCAGCCACACCAAACTACAGTTACACCCCTTTGAGGGTTTCAGTGTCCAAAACAAAAAGTGTCCAACAAAATAATGGTAATCAGCACAATGTCTTGCACCCCTTCTAGGCTCCTCTTCAGTTTCTCCTCTTCCAGAACAGTAGTGTCTCACAGGATTTTCCTGGAGTCCCTCAGCAAAATTAAAACAAACAATGAACTGAAATGAAAATGCAAACTAAGTAACTTCTGCCCCTCCCAGTTGAGTTTTTAGTCAGTTTTCAGCCATGTCTGTATGTACAGCAGTGCAGCTGTACTGATACATCTGCACAGCTGCAGTGCATGTGGATGGGAGAACGAATTCTGCGGGTGGCAAAAGCTACATTGGCAAGACAAGGTCTCCTACCAACATAGCACTGTGCGCACAAGTGCTTATGTCAACATAATTTATGTCACTCAGGGATGCTTAAATACTATATTTTGAGTATCTGCACAGTCTACTGTGAGAAGTGTCTCATGTGGGTAGAATTTAGGCGAGTGCCTGTTTCTTTTCTCCAGTTCAAGTCCTGAGCCATTTCAAGCACATGGCATTGTTTTTCTCAAGACAGTTACACTCAGGTTATGTACAATTTCTGGAATATGGGTTGAGATTAGGCACCACTCTTACACTCAGGTTATGTACAATTTCTGGAGTATCGGGTTGAGATTAGGCACCACCCTTTAGACACTAATGGCCACTGTCAAACCAGCAGATTTTCTAGTGGAAAAAAGAATCTGTCTATCTATATTTTTAATGCCGCTCAGAGTAGCATTAAATTGGGCTCTGCTATCTTTTGTCTCCCACTCTCACTTGGGAGCTGCCTGGTGTCCTGTCTTTAGGGTTGGCAGAATCTGATTTTGCCTTTTTTAAATATAATTTCAGTGAATAATATCACTTTATTTTAAGGTCGTCTTTAGATTTTTATGAATTTACATTTTCACGGTTGTGGGAAAGTGTGTGTGTGTGTCAGAAAATTATTTGATGACAGTAGATGTTCAACACACAACAAAACATACAAATAGCACGCTGGCACTGACATAGAAAAGGTCTGATATTTCACATATCATGGCAGCACTATAAGTACAACAGGTAGAACACAAAGACACTAAAGCCAAAATATCAAAAGCCAGATGTACCTTTGTAACTCTAAAACCAGTCTGTAAACAGAAATCCTGCCCTCCAAATAAACTCCAAATACTTAACTGGGTCTAACTATGTGGCACTGAAACTAGGAGACTTGACCTTGCTATCTAAACTTCAGATTTTCACAAACACCTGTCTTAGACAAATCCTCTTTATCAGATGGCCAATAAAATCACAAATGAAGAACTCTGGGGGAGGATGAAACAAACTGGCAGAATAGGAAATTATGAAGTGAAAATGAGATGTCCGGAGCATACATGGAGGAAAGACCTGAATAATAACAAGACAAGCACTGGACTGCAACCCCCAGAGCAAGAGGCAACAAGGTAGATCAAGGATCAAGGAAAGACAATAGGAGCAGAATTGAAAGCTATTAAGATGATATGGGAAGAAGCCAGCACTGCAGCAGGAGACCAGCAAAGGTGAAAGGCTGTGATGAAGACACTATGTTCCACATGGAGTAGAGGCATGAGAGAGATGATGAGATTCAAAAAATTAAAGCTACCTAAATGGTGTCACTATTCCAGGTCTGCTAATGCTAGTGTTACCACATGTTTTAGGCGCATTAAGGTGGGATTCTCATAAGTTCTCAGGCAGCATTTTTCTTGCTTTGCCTATTGACATTTTTGTTAGTTTCAGTAGAATGGTGAAATTTATGTTGATTGACATTTACCAATTAAAGTTTTTCGACTTCTTGTACCTTTCATCACTTTTCTAAATGAATGAAGGCTGCACTCTGCATCTATGCTGTAGTTAACTTAGATACATAATAAGAATGTGTATTTTGTCAATTGCAATGTGAATAAAGGCAGGCGCCATTATTAGTTTGGTCAGCATCTTTAATTTAGTTGCCTGGTGCTACTTCCATTTATTTAAAATTAAAAAAATAAAAAAAAAGTGCTAAAGGGGAAAAATCACCTGAGAAACTCTAAAATCAAAAATCTTTGTTTCAAAAAACAAGTAAGGTTAATTCATGGCAGCGGCCTGACCGATCACATCATTTATAAAACTCAAGTCCTTACACACAAGGAAATAAGTAGTGAAGGGCATTACAATTCTTACAGTATGTACACAATAACTTTTCCCTATCAACTGTAAAATACTGCACATTTCATCAAAATCACCTTATCTGAAAGGATCATATTAATTTGGAACCAGTGTGTGTGGGGGGGGTTTATAGATGATGATTTTTTATTAGTGCTTAGGAAACTCAATCATAAATGATTACTCTGTTGTGCTAGGCATTGTACAAACAAAGAACAAAAAGACAATTTCCACCCCCAAAAGGCTTACAGCATGATAAACATTGTTATTTAGCACTTTAATTAATTTTTTTTAATAAAGTTTTTTGTTTTACTTATAAATTATGGCAAGAAAATTTCTGCTGTAGTATAAGACAGCGTATGTGTTTATCTGTTTCAGAATTATCTATAGATAGAGAATCTGAGACAGGAACAGCTACAGGCTCTTCAGAACATGAAGATGGAGAAAGAGAGGGGAGCCCCAAAACATCTCCGTCAGCCAGCCCACGTATGCCACTTCCTACAGTTTTGTTAGATCGGAAAATTGAAATGCTGCTTACTGAATGGAACAGGAATCCAGACATGCTTTTTACTATCCACCCCATTGATGGTACCTTTTTAGTGTGGCACGTGAAATATTTGGATGAGTACAATCCAGGAATCTTTAGACAAGTTCAGGTACAGTACTGGAAAACTTAATTGTTTATTATTTTAACAGATACTCACCCTACACTTGCTAGTGAAACATATGTAAATATTAATTTAATCTGTAAAACAAATGTAATCTAAACCAGCAAAAACATATTAAAATTTATGGTTGGCTTGTGTTTAAAATGTTGTATTTTAACTAAATTTTTCGTTATTTTGGGTTTTGTTTTGTTTTTAGGTTTCATTTTCTTCTCGGATTCCTGTTGCATTTCCATCAGGAGATGCCAGCTCCCTTAGTAAAAACATCATGATGTATGCTTGCACTACCTCTACAAAAGATGTCAGTAGTGCTGCGCATCAGAAGGCAACTAACATTCCAGATAGCACTCTAGGAATTAATGGACCAAGCTCTTCCCAGGGTAGCCCAAATGTGAATATAATGGCTCCCATCGTAATGATGATTTCCAAACATATAGATGGATCCCTAAACCAGTGGGCAGTTACTTTTGCTGATAAATCTGCTTTTACCACTGTGCTTACTGTATCACATAAATTTAGGTACTGTGGTCACCGATTTCATCTCAATGACCTGGCTTGCCATTCTGTTTTACCATTATTATTAACATCTTCTCATCATAATGCTCTGTTAACTCCTGAATCAGATCATCCATGGGACTCTGATAGATTAAGCAAAATAATGGATCCTATTAAACATTTAAAAGGTTCTTCTAGGCAACATCTTAGAAATGCAGCAACTTGTACATTCCATGACCCAAATGCAATCTACAGTGAGCTGATTCTGTGGCGTGTAGACCCTATTGGACCGTTGTCATATACTGGAGGAGTATCTGAATTGGCTCGAATTAACTCGCTTCATACCTCTGCCTTCTCTAATGTGGCCTGGCTTCCAACTCTTATTCCCAGCTATTGTCTTGGTAAGTGTGTTATATCTTTTTTTAATATAACAATTAAATGTAATCTGTTTGAACCAAATATGTAGAATTTATTTTAGTAGTGTATCCTAATTATTTCATTTTTCTTGGCATTCACTGTTTTGTTATACATTATATAATTTCATTATCCTTCCTTATTTTTTTCAGGAAACTCCCATTGCTTTGAACAGATCATTAATTTAAAACTAATTTTTTTAGTTAATTGTTTGATGTGTATTATTGAAGTATACCTTGAACTAAAATAGGAAACTTAAAATGTTGCATGGATAGTAACACATTGTTAGAGCAGTTGATGTAATGTCCATTGTCCTTTGGAAAAAGGTTATCTTTATTGTGAAATAACGCAAAACTTCGGGCTTGGGGTAGAATGAATTCATGAAAGAGGTAAGGTCTGATCTGTTCAGCTTCTGGGAACTTCCTTCAAAGTGCTGACTTCAACTAACCTATTATAGAAGAAAAATAACACTAACTTTTTTGATTTAAGAATATAGTTGCAAAATCAATTTACTATATACTCCAGCAATCAATTTGTTTTAAAAAATCAGTTTTATAATATATAGGTATGGATAAGATTTTTGTCATGGTAAAATTATGCATAATTCATGGCACAGCCATGGTAAAATACAGAAAATTTCACACTGTGGTCACAGCAACAAAAAATTGTCAGCTACCATGCATTAAAAGTTAGATCTTTTGCTTTGATCTAGTTGCATTTCAAAGAGAACTAGATCAAAGCAAAACAACAAACTGTTAACATTCACAGTGTCCTCACAAAGAATTTGTTGGATTTGATCAGCTGCTGTGCATTAACAGTTCATTGGTTTGTTTAGATATGGCCCTCTGAAATAGGACTACATCAAAGCCAACTACCAAACTATGAATGTGCTGAGACAGGGTCTATGTAAATGGCAAAATGTCTCTGACAGTGACACCATCTATGTCATAATTGTGTCCTTTTATGTAGGGAATATTTTTAAACTGAGATTTAAACCTGCTCAACACTTCCATAAACTACTTAATGTCCTCCATGTTGGGAACTTTCATATACAGACTTCTTTCCACCTTTTTTCTGTTTTGAAGAAGCCTGTTTCTAAAGCTGAATAAGTTTTAATAGTCTGGTGGTACATTGCCTTTTTAATGCTGAAGGCATAAGGTTTTGGAAGGGGAGGAGGATTGATGGGGGGCGGGGCACCATTATGGTAGGTCATAGTTTTATGCTATGACACTAGAGCATCAGGTTTAATAAATTCTTTAATACTTGGATTTAGTGTTAGTATTTTCTAATATTACTACCAAAAAAATCTTCCATATAAATATTTGTAAACCTTTTCAGTCACTCAATTTTTACCTTCCAAAATATAATGAACAACTTTACCATGCCATATCTGTAGTCTTTGTGTACTGTGCTGGAAAGTTTCATCTGAATAGCAAATATATAGTATTTACTGTATACTTATTAAATTAAAAAACAGCGTTCAGACTAAGATTTAAAGTGCTAAACACTAATTAAAGATAAATTACTGAATCACAACAGTGATCTGTGTAGGTAATTAAGGAATACTGGATCTTTTGGTATCTGAGTTTTGTTTTTGTTTTTTTTCTTCTCAATTTCCCAGACCTTAAAAATGAACTACAAAGTGAACAACAAAAGCTTTGTTTTTTACTTAGTTTTATTAGAGGACTCAAGAAAGAGAGTTTTTCAAGACTTCGAGTTAAATAGATTTGAACAAAAACAACAAGCCCCTCACCAAATGTTTAATGCTCTAATTAAATATCCCTTTCTGATCAAATTTCAGTCTTCTGTGGTGTCATAATCTCATTAAGTTCTTCAGTCCTTTAAGGCTTTTTCCAGCCAAAAAGAGCTGAGTCATGACCTGATATTTCTAATGTAGAAAGCTAAGCAGAAAAACAATTCAAAAACAAAACTAAATCCATTGCATTAGACCTATTTTATGCATCATAGAGAAACCAAAGGCCACAAGCCATTACGGGTCACTTGAATGTATACATTTGTACCATGTGGATAATTACTCCTCTTCCCCTGTATTGCTACTTTTAACATTAGCAGTTTATATTTTCCAGGTCATGGACATAATAGGAAGGATATTATTGGGCGGATATACCACTTGTTGGTCTTTGCTCACTTGCAAAAATTTGTTTATTTATAAACATTCATTTATATATTAATTCTGCTCCTGGATTTTGTGTCTACTTAGATTGTTTTATGTAACTAAAATTTATCATAAAATGTAAATTAAGAAATGAGATTACTTCAATATTACATTTTTGTATTTAACTTACACATTTTCATGACATTTGCCAATATTTCAATACTAATCTGATAATTAAATATAGTTTCATGCAATAAAATAGGTTGTAATTGGCTACTAATGTCACGTCAGCCAATAATTGAGGGGAAAATGGTATCATAATCTGTTTATATTCTAAAATTTGTATTTGGTATTTTGATTCAGGTACATACTGCAATTCCGCTAGTGCTTGCTTTGTAGCATCTGATGGCAAAAACCTGAGACTGTATCAAGCAGTGGTAGATGCACGAAAACTTCTAGATGAATTGTCTGACCCTGAATGCTCTGTAAGTTTACATAGAGCTTATTTGAGAGACTTGAAATGTAAAAGGCAAAAGTTTAACTCATTAGTTTTGTTCCAAAAGATTCACTTTTCTCATAGCTGCCAAATTTTGTGTGGCTCCATGTGATGTGTGAATTTTTACTTAGTTTGCATATTTTTAAAGATTTGCATGTGCCATAATCATTAGTTTTGAAAACACTTGATTTAGTATTAGTGAAAGGCTAAGACTAGATTTCTGTGACCGGGATCCCTAAGCAGTAGCAGCAGTTGTGTCTTTATGCTAAAGAGGGAGGCAAGGGCATGTGGCAAGCCAGCATTTTGGGAGAATCTAAGAGAAAATGAACTTTCAAAGGAGAGCAGAGTGGGGTTGTTGGCAAGGAGAGAACCTGAAAAGGGAAGAAGAAGTGCTGAGGGTCACCACTGGCTTCCCAAGCTCCCCCACTCTCAGCTCCTGACCTATCCTGCACTTCCACTGGTTTCCGTCATCCCCATTGTGTTCCCTTATTAGCTCCTGTCCTTTCCTGAGCTCCTGCTCCTCTTTAGCTTCCTCTGGTAGTCCTGTCTTGACTTCTCCTCTTTCCCCACTAGCTTCTGGCACCCCTTCCCTTCATCCCTGCTTCCATCTCAATAGCTCTTGATTGTCTACTATGCCCAGGACTCCCTGTGCTGAGGCATTGACACTGCCACAGCACCCACTGCCTTTTTTCTGCTGCATGCCTCGTGGCTGGAAATGGCCGGGAGAGAGGCTGTTTACAGTCAACCTACACTTGAGCGAAGCCCTGCCCTTTCCTGGAGCTCTGCTGGATGAGTAATATTGTGACTTGGCTGTGGGAATGCGGAAGGGGCACCCTGCATGCTTGAACAGTTTGTTTTATTGAAATCCTATGTAGCAATGGAAACTTTTTCCCTATTGATGTACAAAGGAGGATATGGATACTCTTGTAAATTGTAATTGGGGGAGGAGGAGTGGGAGGGAGAAGGGTGGCATTGTATTGAAACTCCAAGAATAAAATCCCTTGCCCAAAATTAGACAGACAATCTTTACAAACTGCACCCCAGTTCTCCAATTTGGAGACTAAATATTAAGGGAG
Organism: Dermatemys mawii; assembly: GCA_007922305.1. Taxonomy (NCBI): domain Eukaryota; kingdom Metazoa; phylum Chordata; order Testudines; family Dermatemydidae; genus Dermatemys; species Dermatemys mawii. The sequence continues at coordinate 19,448,049 of ML677366.1, forward strand.
TGGGTTAGCGGTTCCCTCACCCCAGCACGTACAATCCTGCCACTTACACTTGCCAACTGTCCAGGCTTGTCCTGGAGTCTCCAGGAATTAATCTTTAACTAAAGAGTATGTCATAAAATGAATTCTCCAGGAATATGTCCAGCCAAAATTGGCAACCCTACTTCTGCCTGCAGGATTCAGTAGGTCTCTCGCCAACACAGTCTCACCACCTATAGGATACACTGGGTGTCATTGCTAGACTGGGGTTGCTACTGCTGCATCAATATACACCTATCCCCTGGCTTCTCTAATTTTTCTACAGAGACATTGGACTCCAAAATGTTCTGTGGCGTTTGGTTTGGACCCTAAAGAATGAACATCTTTATCTCCACCCGAGTCACATCCCCATACTTCAATACCATAAGCAGGCTCTTCCATATCCTGCTTGCGAAACCCTCTGTTCAGCCTCAGTGGTTTTTTTCTGCTACACAGTCTATACGCTAACACAATTTCTGTGATACTTTTCCTAACTGCATATCTCTCCTTGCCTTTCAGAGGTATAAGATAGGTCACATCTGAAAACAGTAAACCAGGCAGCCTGTGAACTACCATTCACAGCCTTTTGATCTCTTTGCATGCCTCAAATGTTGGTTCCTTCTTTCCACCTACCCAAGTTTAATTGTGCATAGAGCAGAGTCATTTATCAAAAACAGGCCTTGCAGTAGATTACTGTTTTTCTGCACAGTGACAAAATCTGAAATTAAGCAGGAATAAAGCAATGGGTTGGACAGTATTGTGTTTAAAAATGTGACGACTCCATATAAAAATGGGCATAAAGAAAGAAGAAATCCTTGAAAAAGTATCCATAAAAATTAATGTACCAAGAAGTGTTAAGGCATACACATGGATAGATCTAGTACAACAATGTTAATTTCATGCTTTATGCTGCATTGTTCATAAATATCAAAATGAAACCTGTAAGAAAAGCATGACTATTTATGCCAACAAGGAAAATTAGAAGCATCCAACTACTGTACATGATTATATTTTCAGCTAATTGCAGCTGCTGCTCTTTGAATGAATAATGTAGTAATCATTATCTCCTTTTGCTCTGTTTCAGAAACTCATTGGGGAAGTGTTTAACATTGTGAGCCAACAATCTACTGCTCGACCAGGATGCATTATTGAACTTGATGCAATAACTAACCAAGTAAATAACTGGCTGACCATTAATGGTGTCATGTAAAAGTGTTTAATGGTTTTGGCTGATAGTTAACCTAATCTACTTAAAAGAGAAAATATTTTTTTCAAAGTAATGCTAATTAACAGGTAAAACAGAGGACCTTTCCAGTCGTAGTAAGCTCATTAAAGATTATTTTATTTCTGTTTCCACATGATTATGATATCTTGAGAGAATTTCTCCTTTTAATCTTAACATGAATGTACCACATTTCCAAGAAAAGTTCAAGGTATACTACATTTTCCATGTATATTGATTATATAGCTAGAATGTTTTATGTAGCTCTAATATAGCTTATATTTAAAATAAAAGTAATATTGCAATGTAATTTTTGAATTTTTCTAAGTTTTTAGTAATAATCAAATGCTTATTTTGTTGACTCTTTTTAAAAAAAAATTGAAAAGGATTTTCTGGTTCTCCAAAATCTTTTAAGAATAACACCCTTTGAGATAATTTACTTAGAGCTATATAATGTTCTACCTGGGGTAGTGCCAATCCCTAAAGAGACTAATCAATCAACTGTTTTTTTCTTTGCCTGTGCAAATTAAAGGAAATCTGAAAATGTCTGTTTTTGTAGAGAACTTGTAACAGAATTTCAAGGAATTAACCTGGGATAATTGGGTATCATTTTTCACATTAATGACTGTTTGTTAATTTAGCAGCATATTGAACACTTTAGCCAATCAACTATCCTTAGTTAATGGGAATTGTGTAATTAAACTTATCCTGTAACATTTATTCCCAGACATACATTTTAGTAAAAATGAAATTAAGATTAACAATATTTTTCAAGAACATTGTAGTTATCAAAAAACACCCACTGTTAGAATACCAGGGAATTCAGAGTTTAATCTTAACTTAAAATTAACCTAAACATTCAAAATTGTAAACATGCATAGCAAAGGGTACCCATATGACTAACTCTGCCTTTATAGGACAGACCAAAAAACTGTCTTACCATAAATTTTATCTTATCCTGAGTATAAACTTGCTGCTTATAAGCATGAGTAGAGAATGCCTTGGTCTTAATTGTATTTTTTACCATGATTGCATCAACTACTGTTGTCTTTACAGCAGTGTCCTATCCAGCAAGAATCCCATGCACTGCTACAGACTAGGGACCTAATGTCTAGGCAGCAGTTCTGCAGAAAAGGACCTAGGGGTTACAGTGGACGAGAAGCTGGATATGAGTCAACAGTGTGCCCTTGTTGTGAAGAAGGCTAATGACATTTTGGGTTGTATAAGTAGGGGCATTGCCAACAGATCAAGGGATGTGATCATTCCCCTCTATTTGGCATTGGTGAGGCCTCATCTGGAGTACCGTGTCCAGTTTTGGGCCCCACACTACAAGAAGGATGTGGAAAAATTGGAAAGAGTCCAGCAGAGGCAACAAAAATGATTAGATGGCTGGAGTACATGACTTATGAGGAGAGGCTGAGGGAACTGGGATTGTTTAGTTTGCAGAAGAGAAGAATGAGGGGGGATTTGATAGCTGCTTTCAACTACCTAAAAGGGGGATTCAAAGGGAATGGATCTAGACTGTTCTCAGTGGTTCCAGATGACAGAACAAGGAGTATGGTCTCAAGATGCAGTGGGGGAGGTTTAGATTGGATATTAGGAAAATCTTTTTCCACAAGGAGGGTGGGGAAGCACTGGAATGGGTTACCTAGGGAGGTGGTGGAATCTCCTTACTTAGAGGTTTTTAAGGTCAGGCTTGACAAAGCACTGGCTGGGACAATTTAGTTGGGGATTGGTCCTGCTTTGAGCAGGAGGTTGAACTAGATGACCTCCTAAGGTCCTTTCCAACCCTGATATTCTATGATTCTATGAAAAAAAGATGTATTTTACCAATTCCTGATTCGACATACAGCATAATGAAGGAAGTCTTTTGGCACTCTTTAGTAAGATTCCATGTCTTTGCAGGGGTTTTGAAGTTTTTGTCATTATATTACAGATCTGTAACCTGAACTTTAAGTGTGTGGGGGGAGGGTTTGAGAATTTTCTGTCACTTGCCAATGATCTTCCTCCTATGAGGTGGAATTGCAGAAGGATCTGTTGCTGGTTGGTGAGCATAGCATTGAATGTGTCTGGAAGGAGGAAAATATGTTTTCTTCCTGTCTTAACAGCCTTTCCTCACAAGTTGTTTACTACATCCTGGAGGCTGTCTTTCCAAGGAAGAGAGCTAGAAATTTAACTTCTTTTTTTTAAAAAAAACTTTTTAGGTCTCCACCAGTCAATTGGCACCAATTAAAAATTTGCCAGCACATAGAGGATCATTCTTTTAAAGCTAATTTGCCAATTAACTTTCACAAATGTCATTTGTGCTATAGAATTAGTCTAGCAGAGTAGATCTCACAAAGATTGTTTGTTTTTCCACATCTTTTAAGTATATAAATGTCCTGACTTTGCTTATTAAAGAATCACAGTGGATGTCCCTGGTCTATAATAATACTAATGGAAAAGGAATTATACTAGTATTGAATGCTGGTATGTATGACAATTTTGAAATTGTAACTACTGTTCTACAATGTTTCCAGTGTGGCTCAAATACACAGTTGCTTCATGTCTTTCAAGAAGATTTCATTTTGGGGTACAAACCACATAAGGAAGATGTGGAAGGGAAGGAAACAGAAACATTTTTCAAACCATCACAAGGTACAGTATCAAAATAGTAAGCAATATAAAGTAGGTGTTTAAAATGTTCATGAAGAACACTGAAGCCTCTCAGGCATCAATTGAACAGTTTTATTTTTAAATATAGGATCTTTAAGGTAGCATATACTTCAAACAACTATAGTAACATTAAATGTGTTCTAATTTTCACAGAGTAGAACTATTTCCAATATGCATAATATGAGTTGTACACTCCAGTTCATTTGTTCAATTTTTAATCATTTGTATGAAAAATAGAACAGATTCTGATGTCATACATGAACTTGTTTATATAGAATATTTTAAGGGTACTGAAGAGGGACTCTGCTGGGGCTCATCCCTGTGTGGGGCAGTGGGGCACCACACTGCCTCACTATACCCTCACTGCTGGGTTGAGGAATACCCGGTCTATGGCCCAGACCCTCAGGCAAGGCTGAGCGACAGTTCTGTATAAGCCCAGGCCCTGGGTCAGGGCCGGGCAGCAAGAAAACAGTCAGGGGCACAGGCCTTCAAGCAGGGACTGAGCAAATAGCTCGATGTAAGCCCAGGCCCTGGGTCAGGCCTCTCAAGAAGCACAAATGGAACAGAAGCCATATGCAAGCCCTGCTGGAGAGTCCCCTGGCAGTGAACCGTTGGCACATCTACCTCCTATGCTTCCCTTGTCACTGACCATGATGCAGGGAAAGGAGTGGGGAGTAGAAATGGATGGAATGTATTCTGCTCCTCCTTTCCCCAGCCGGTGTATGGCCCTTTGGTGAACATAACCAGCTGGTGAAAGTTAGTGTAACCCCCAAGCTTCTTTAATTTTTGTTTGGATGGGGATTGGGCAGAGAATCAGAAGACCCTTTAGTGACTTCTTGCTCATCACTTCCCACTCTTCTGCCAGCGTGAGTGGCATCAGCTTTAATGTTTTTTCAGTAATCTTTGATATTGTCATCCTGACATACACTTCAGACTAAGAAGAATGTATTTCTTACATAAAATGAGGGTAGAATTTCTAACCTTGCTAAAAACCATTTTTTTGTGGTGTGTATATATTTAGTTTTTGTATTCTTATAAATTAATAATCAACCAAAGCAACATTTTGGAAAACTAGAAAACAACCTTTCTCCTCCCCGACCACATAATTCTTTAGGTATCAGAGGTTTTCATAAAAATTACGTTTATTATTTAAACCAATTTTATTGATCCGTTAACTTCATAATTATGTGTTTGGTTTAAATAACAGGGTATCGTCCACCACCTTTCTCAGAAAAATTCTATCTTGTAGTAATTGAAAAAGACAGGAATGGCTGCTCAGTTCTTCACATGTGGCATCTTCATCTTAAATCTGTGCAAGCATGTTTAGGTGAGTGAGTGAATGATTGTATTTTCTCAGAGATGGACATGTATTTACCTTAAATGTTGCACAGTTGATTTTAAGCTAGTTAGTTTTTTAAAAAGTAGATTTCCCCATTAGTAAACAAATGAGCAGCATCCAAGCAATCAGTTCAGTTTTATTAAATTTTTAGATTTTCACTTCAAATACTGGAGGACATTTAAGTAACGTTAGTGAAAGTTATCACATGACTATTTCTGTTACACAATAACTTCAATTTTTTTATATATATACAGTATGAGTTGTGTAAGTATAGTGGTCTTCTGTTTTGTACTATATGTATATAACTCAATTTCAGTTATATCACAGTGTTGGTCAGATGGTCGAATTCTACTACAAATAAAGAACTGGAAATTTTAGACTAACTTGTAAGATCAATGGAAAAGTCTGATGCAGCTGAATGACAGCTGCTTACTGAAGTTTTAAGGAAAATTAAATCTACTCTTTGCCCAACATAAAATAGCATTTTTGTTATAGGGTCAAGTCACATTTTCAAGCATGTTTTATCTTAAAATGTAAATGTTTGAGAAAGTTATGATCATGTGAAAACAAGGACTAACAATCTAAACTATTTCCAAGTAGAACAAGAGCAACCTAGAAGTATGCTATGTGCCTTTTCTATGTGACTAATGCATTCGTAAAAAAACTATTCTTTGTCTATAGGATATCTAAACTTTGGCTGTACACACAATTATTTATAATACTGTTTCTAATGCTTCTTTCAAGCAAAAAAACCTGATGTTACTTCATCAGAGACTCAACTTTGTGTACCTGAACAAAAGACTGTGGAGTCTTCTCCAGATACCTCACCTGGCTCAACTCCTATGCCACGTTCTTCATCAATTGCTAATCTTCAGACTGCCAGTAAACTCATTCTGAGTTCTAAACTTGTGTATAGCTATCCACTTGATCTTCCAACTGGTGTAGAAGTAATAAGAGCAACCCCTTCAGCAGGTAAAACAATATTGTTCTGTGCAGTCCATCAAGTTTTTGGCAACAAATTGACTTCTAGTTGTACAACCTAGGTGTTGTATGACCTCATTTTGCTGAACTTCTGGTTAACTGACATTTATGTCCTTCCATGATAAACTATGTTATGAATTTGAGGAGCTACACTCTAGGTCTCCTAACCATAGCAGATTAGAGAGAGTGGCAGTTGACTTTTTCAAAAGACTACACTAGTTTTTGTGACCTCCTTTAATGCTGATTTATAAAACTATTTGATAAAGTTGGGTTAGTCAATAGATCAAATTTCCAGCTTTACCCAAGCACTTTTTTCCCCCCTTGATAGTTTCAAATGTTCCCTGGGACCTTCAGAAGACTGGAATAGTACATGCTGTGTATATTTCTGAAAGAACAAGGAAAGCACTGTCTGGTGGTCTAGCATAATGTCTAAGCCCCATAATTGCTTTGGTATCATTTCACCCCTATTTATCCAAGTTAAGAAAATCCCAATAAATTTAAAAATCTATCCTAATATTTCTAATCTAAACCACAGCAAATAGTAATGATACATATTTTTCACTCATCCATTATATTTTATATTACTAATAGCAAATTCTATTTGATCTTACTTCAGGTCACTTGAGCTCATCATCAATATACCCAGTCTGCCTTGCGCCTTATTTGGTAGTAACGTCCTGTTCAGACAACAAAGTGCGGTTCTGGAGATGCACTGTAGAGATGGATCTAAATAGTGGAAAAGAAGTGAGGGAGACGTATCATTGGAGAAAATGGCCTTTAATGAATGACGATGGGGAAGACAACAGCAGTACACTATGCATAATAGGAAGGCCAGTTGCTGTTAGCTGTTCTTACACAGGACGTCTTGCTGTGGCATATAAACAACCTGTACAACATAACGGTTTTGTTTCCAAAGAATTTTGTATGCATGTTTGTATATTTGAATGCGAGTCTACAGGAGGATCAGAATGGGTTTTGGAACAGACAATTCATCTGGATGATTTAGTTAAGGTTGGGAGTGTACTTGATTCAAGGGTCAGTGTAGATAGTAATTTGTTTGTATATAGTAAATCAGATATATTTTTAAACAAGGACAAATACCTTATGCCCAATATCAAGCATTTGGTACATTTGGACTGGGTATCCAAAGAAGATGGCTCACATATACTTACAGTTGGGGTGGGCGCCAATATATTTATGTATGGACGACTTTCAGGAATTGTGACAGAACAAATAAACAGTAAGGATGGAGTAGCTATTATTACTTTACCACTAGGTGGTAGCATAAAACAAGGTATAAGGTCCAAATGGGTACTACTGAGATCTATTGACTTGGTGTCCTCCATAGATGGCACTCCTTCATTGCCAGTTTCTCTCTCTTGGGTACGAGATGGTATACTGGTAGTGGGAATGGACTGTGAAATGCACGTGTATGCACAATGGAAACATGCTGTTAAATTTGGTGATGGCGAAAGTGATGTTTTTACTGCTGAAGACTCAGCCACTCAAGATCCACTAAAAACAAGTTTGCTAGCAAAGAAGACCAGTGTAATTGATGGAGCAGGTGTTGTAGATGATGTCTTTGGCACTCCAACTGTAATTCAAGATGGAGGCCTTTTTGAAGCTGCTCATGTTCTTTCCCCTACTCTTCCACAGTATCATCCAACCCAGCTATTAGAATTGATGGACTTAGGTAAAGTTCGCCGAGCCAAAGCGATTCTGTCCCATTTAGTTAAATGTATTGCAGGAGAAGTTGCAATAGTTAGAGATGCAGAAGCTGGGGAAGGTGGTGGACCTAAACGTCATCTTTCTCGTACCATTAGTGTAAGTGGTAGTACTGCAAAGGACACAATCACTGCTGGAAAAGATGGTACTCGAGACTATACCGAGATAGATTCTATTCCACCACTGCCATTGTATGCATTGCTTGCTGCAGATCAAGATACCACATACAAAATTTCTGAAGAAACTTCTAAAGTACCTAAGGGGTTTGAAGATCACACTAAAAGAAAAACAGAGGAGCAATACTCAAATTTATTCCAGATGCAGCCTGTTACAACTGACGACTTCATTGATTTTGAGACAGAAAAGAGAGAGAGTAAATCCAAAGTAATTAACCTCTCTCAATACGGGCCATCTTATTTTGGCCAAGAACACGCTAGTGTCCTCTCAAGTCATCTAATGCACTCAAGTTTGCCAGGCCTCACTCGTTTGGAGCAGATGTTTCTGGTTGCTTTGGCAGACACTGTGGCTACAACAAGCACTGAACTTGATGAGAACAGAGATAAGACTTACTCAGGTTAGTAGTGAGTGTGAATTCTAATTAATTCCCATGTATTTCAATGATAAAAATAGAATTATGCATAATAACTAACCATAGTGTTTAGGTGAACTTAGTATTCATAAAAGGGTGTTGGACTGACAGAGCTGATATCTAAAGGCATTGATTCAAACAAGATACAACAGAAGCAATGGTAAGGTAGGCTTTTTCCTCATGCCCTTGCTCAGTGTGCCTCAGTCCTGATCTGTTAGTAAGTAGAGGGATGAATTCAGTCTCCATATCTGTTCAGTTCTTGTCCCCCCCTTATGAAAATATCAGTGAGGTGTAAATTGTATGTGTTCACAAGTACTCAAATCAAATATTTTATTTTGCAGGCAGAGACACATTAGATGAATGTGGCTTGCGGTATTTGTTGGCTATGCGCTTGCATACATGCCTTCTGACATCACTCCCACCTTTATATCGAGGTCAGCTGCTTCATCAAGGTAAGCCTTACAATATTTTATCTTCACATGAGCAGACAGAAAATGTTTCAGCATTATCTTCAATATTTGTATTATCCCATTTAGGAATTTTTATGATATGTGTTCACTTAAGCCATGATCCTGCAAAGACTTAGGCATATGTTTACCTTCATCCACTGTGAATAGGACCATTGACTTCCTAAGTTCTTTGATACAGTCTATGACCAGGGTAATGGAAGGAGAGCTATAGAAAAGTCATGAGTTGGAAAGTGTGGTAAAGATACTGTGGTTTGTCAGTTTGAAGTCAGAGTATTTTTCTCCCCAAAATTAAGGTTTTGTTTTTATAATCTCTTCTGCAGAAGAAATAAAAATAAGACTGTTTATTTTTCCTAAGCTATAATTTGTCATTTTCATCCCAGCTATCTGCTTCCTGGTTGAAGCAGAGGCTGAGTGATGCTGTTCTGAAATTAGGGTTAGGAGAGCAGGCAGCACCTGAAGAGCAGACAGATTCCAAGCCTCTGAAGGGACTTGTGACAACAGTGTATTTTCCCTTTGCCTCTGCCTCTCATCCTAGTATTCCAAGATACGTGGGAAAGGAATATTGAGAGCACGAAGGCTGCTGTATTGAGCACTAAAATCTTCAGACTGCAGTTAGAGGCAGGAGCAGGAAGGAATGCTGTTTCTTGCACAGTGTGCCATCAGTCATTTCAAGAGCTTGAGAAGTGGGTTAGGCAGCCTATTGTTTTTCCCAGTATCCTTTGGCTGTGTTGCTGCACAGCACATTTCCCTTCCTGGTTTTTTGGTCCCAACAGTGGCATGAGTATGCTCTCTTCTCTCTGCAAACTTGGCAGAGATGTTAAGACAAATGTAGCAAGTGAAGCCAGTGATCGAGGGGAGTTGCTACTGAAGGAGAGTAAGCAGGAGGAAGGCTTTTAGGCCTCTTGGGTTAGGAAACATTATTCCTTTTGACACTTAAAGCAGCAAGCATGTGTCTTCTTCCTTGTATCACACCTACCCTCACAGCTGCTTGTAAGCTTTCAGTTCACACACAATAGCTTTAAGACTCTGTCCATTGCAATTGCCTCACAAATTAGGGCCTGGGGAGGGCAGGGCGGAGAGGGGAAGAAAATAAGCCTTATTTCCCAGTAGAGCTGAGTTCGCTGCCTATTTGCTCCCTGGGCATTGCTTTGCAGTCCTGCATCATATTACTCTTCAAACCCAGAAAGTTCAGGCAAAGTCTTGAAAATAAGAATTGGATTATGAATTAAATACTTTAAAGGAAAAGAGATACTTGTTGGAATCTTTTGGGGATTTACTGAAATAATTTCAGTCTACATTCACAACATTTACTGACATAATACAATTTTGTACATGCATAGCAATGTGTGTTCAAAGCAGGACCCTCTCTACCTGGGAGATGCACCACCATTAGTAACCTCGTCAACAGCACCACTTCCTCCTGTTGGGACTGACCCATCTAAGAGCACCCCATTGTTGGGCTAGGAGTCCCACCTCTGTTTTGCTAATTTGCATTCGTGATTTAAAAAAGAAGAAGAGATTTGCCCCAGGATGCAAGATTGTAAACACTTTATCATAAGTAAAAATGTAGACTCAAAATAATAATTCTGTGATATGGCCCATATGCAGTTTCCCTCCTATTTTTCAAGGAGGGAAGGTTCATTGTTAACAGCCTTTTATTTTCTGAAGATTAATTGTTCCATGTCACTATTTAGGTGTATCTACATGCCATTTTGCCTGGGCTTTTCATTCTGAGGCTGAGGAAGAGTTGATCAACATGATTCCTGCTATCCAGAGAGGAGATCCACAGTGGTCTGAACTAAGAGCAATGGGTATAGGTTGGTGGGTCAGGAACATTAACACACTCCGAAGGTGCATTGAGAAGGTAGTTTGAATCACTTGTGTTAAAACTTTGTTATCTTTTGTATAACTTAAGAAATAAGTTATAGCAAGATATGTATTAAATATGCCATGCATAAAAGAAATCCATGATGAAGATTAGCGTTAAGATCTTCAGCATGTGTTACATCTCTTGTCAGGAACTCAAAAGGTGCATTGAAAAAGTACTTTAAGGTCAACAATAAGTTAAGAAGTTGCTGATTTTTCTCTTTTTAGGAAATACTTTTTTAAAAATCTTTTTTTAAAATCTATTAAATAGTGATTTGTTTTCATCTCAAACATATGGCAAAACTCGCATTGACTTCAGTGGGATCAGAATATTACCCATTGAATCTCCCAGCTTTGTAACTTAAATCCCTGATCCTAGAATTAGATCCATGCGGGCATGCCTCACATCCTCAGCCATGAAGACCGATGCAGAGAATTCATTTAGTTTCTCTGCAATGGCCTTATCATGCTCCTTTAGCATCTTGATCATCCAGTGGCCTCACTTATGTTTTGCAGCCTTCCTGCTTCTAATGTACTTTAAAAAATTGCTTTACTTTGAGTCTTTGGCTAGCTGTTCTTCAAATTCTCTTTTGGCCTTCCTAATTGTATTTTTATGCTTCATTTGCCAGACTTTATACTCCTTTCTATTTTCCTCACTAGGGTTTAACTTTCACTTTATAAAGGATGCCTTTTGGCCACTCACTGCTTCTTTTACTTTATTGTTTAGCCACAGTGTTTTTTTTTTTTCTTTTGGTTCTCTTACTGTGTTTTTTAATTGGGGGTATATATTTAAATTGAGCCTGTAGAAGGATGTCTTTAATAAGATTCCATGAGCTTGCATAGATTTCACTTTTGGCACTTTGTCTGTATCTTTTTATTTCTGTTTCATTAACGTCCTCATTTCTGTGTAGTCTCCCTTTCTGAAATTAAATGTTACAGTGTTAGGCTGTGATCATGTTTCCCTGCCACAAGGATGTTACATTTAATTATATTATGGTCACTATTACCAAGCAGTCCAGCTATATTCACCTCTTGGACCTGATTCTCTACTCCACTTAGGGCCAAATCAAGAATTGCCTCTCCTCTTGTGGGTTCCAGGACCAGCTGCTCCAAGAAGCAGTCATTTAAGTTGTCAAGAAACTTTATCTCTGCATCCTGTCCTGAGGTGACATGTACCCAGTCAATATGGGGATAGTTGAAATTCCTCATTATTATTGAGCTTTTTATTTTTATAGCCTCTCTAATCTTCTTGAGCATTTGACAGTCACTATCACCATCTTGGTCAGGTGGTCGTTAATATATCCCTAGTATATTCTTATTCTTATTATACAAACATGGAATTACTATCCATAGAGATTCTATGGTAAAGTTTGATTCAGATAAGATTTTTACTCATTTGATTCCATGCGTTCTTTCGCATATAGTGCCACTCACCTACCAGCACAACATGTTCTGTCCTTCCGATATATTTTGTACCTGGTGTTACTGTGTCCCATTGATTATCCTCATTCCACGAAATTTTTGTGATGCCTATTACATCAATATCCTCATTTAAAATGAGACACTCTAATTCACCCATCTTATTATTTAGACTTCCAGCATTTGTATTTAAGCACTTTAAAAACTTGTCACTTTTTAACTGTCTGCCACTACATGATGTAATTGAATGGGGCTTTTTCATTTGGCTGTTTCTCATCAGATCCTGCCTGTATTTTATCATCTTCCATCCTCTTCTACTTACTAGGACATAGAGAATCTCCATTAATAGATCCTCCCATAAGAGACGTCTCTGTCCGAACCATATGCTCCTCTGCGCCTGTCGGCTTTCTCCCAGCCCTTAGCTTAAAAAACTGCACTACAACCTTTTTAATTTTAAATGCCAGCAATCTGGTTCCATTCTGGTTTAGCGGGAGCCCATCCTTCTTGTATAGGTTCCCACTTTCCCAAAAGTTTCCCCAGTTCCTAATAAATCTAAACCCCTCCTCCTTATACCATCATCTGATCTACACATTAAGACCGTGCAATTCTGCCTGTCTAACTGGCCCTGCATGTGGAACTGGAAGCATTTCAGAGAATGCTGCCATAAAGGTCCTGGACTTCAATCTCTTACCTAGCAGCCTAAATATGGCCTCCAGGACCTCTCTCCTATCATTCCCTGTGTCATTGGTACCTACATGTACCATGACCACCATCTCCTGCCCAGCACAACACATATGTCTATCTAGAAGTCTCAAGAGATCTGCAACCTTCGCACCAGGCAGGCAAGTCACCATCCAGTTCTCCCAGTTATCACAAACTCAGCAATCTATATTTCTAGTGATCGAATCACCCATTACTAATACCTGTCTCTTCCTAATAACTGTAGTTCCCTCAAAGGAGAGGTATCCTCAGTGCAAGAGGATACCACAATATGTGTTGCCAAGTGAAAAGTACCTCATCAGGTTTGAGGGGTGAAAGATTTTTGTTTGGCCTTCTGTAACTTCACATTTTATATTTTTGAATATATACATCAGTATTATATTTTCTAAAGGCCTTAAGAAAAATTAAACTTACATTTAGAGTGTGATCTGCTCAGAAGCTGTTAAATAGTATCTTCTGAAAGATATTCCGAAATCCGTTATATAGCTTTATAGAAATGCACAAAAACTCCATGCTATCCTTCCCAGGAGAGTTTGTGCATTTTTTAGCTGAAGGCAGCTTTCTTATAATAATTCTGTTTGCTCTCCATATATTACTGTAGGTTGCAAAAGCTTCATTTCAGAGGAATAATGATGCCTTGGATGCTGCAATTTTTTACCTTTCTATGAAGAAAAAAGCAGTGGTGTGGGGTCTGTTTAGGTGAGTTCCATTAGCCTTTGACTTTAAAAGTAGTAAGAATAAAACTAATCGTGTAAAGAAGAACTCTTTCAGATTAGAGATTCATTTCAATTGATCTTGGATCAAAAAATTAAAAGATATAATTTAAGTAGGGCTGTCAGTTAATCACAGTTAACTCATACAATTAACTCAAAATTAATAGTCATTAATTTCACTTAAACAGTAGATACCAATTGAAATTTATTACATATTTTTGGATTTATTTATTATTTTAAATTTATTAAATATTTTCTACATTTTCAATGTTGATTTCAATTACAACACAGAATATAAAGTGCACAGTGTTCACTTTATATTATTTGATTAAAATATATGCACTATAAAAATGATAAACAAAAGAAATAGTATTTTTCAATTCACCTCTACAAGTACTGAAGTACAGTCTCTTTACCGTGAAAGTGTAACTTACAAATGCAGATTTTTTTTTGGTTACATAACTGCACTCAAAACCAAAACTGTATAAAGCTTTAGACCTACAAGTCCACTCAGTCCTACGTCTTATTCTGCCAATCAGTAAGACAAACAAGTTTGTTTACATTGATGGGGAAAACTGCTGCCTGCTTCTTATTTACAATGTCACCTGAAAGTGAGAACAGTCATTCACATGGCACTTTTGTAGACAGCATTGCAAGGTATTTACATGTCAGATATGCTAAACATTCGTATACCCCTTCATGCTTCAGCCACCATTCCAGAGGACATCTTCCATGCTGATGATGCTCATTTAAAAGAATAATGCATCAATTACATTTGTGACTGTACTCCTTGTGGGGAGAATTGTATGTCTCCTGCTCTGTTTTACCAGCATTCTGTATATATCTCATGTTATAGCAGTCTTGGATGATGACCTAGCACATGTTTGTTTTAAGAACACTTTCACAGCAGATTTGACAAAATGTAAAGATGTGAGATTTCTAAAAATAGTTACAGCACTCAACCCGAGATTTAAGAATCTGAAGTGCTGTCCAAAATTTGAGAGGGACAAGGTATGGAGCATGCTTTTAGAAGTCTTAAAAGAGCAACACTCTGATTGGGAAACTACAGAACCCAAATCACCAAAAAAAGAAAATCAACCTTCTGCTGCTGGCATCTGACTCAGATGATGAAAATGAACATGCTTCAGTCCGCAATTCTTTGGATAGATATCACGCAAAACTCATCAGCAGCATGGACGCGTGTCCTCTGGAATGGTGGTTGAAGCATGAAAGGATATATGAATTTTTAGTGCCTGCAAATTGTAACTAATTGTAGCCAATCAGTCAGACAAACCAACCTTGTTTGTCTGAGTGATTGGCTGACCAAGACTTTCATGATAAAGAGATTGCACTACAGTACTTGTATGAGGTGAATTGAGAAATACTATTTTGTTTTTTACAGTGCAACTGTTTTTAATAAAAAGTATATATAAAGTGAGCACCGTACTTTGTATTGTTGTAATTGAAATCAATATATTTGAAAATGTAAATATCCAAAAATATTTAAAATAAAATGGTATTCTATTGTTGTTTAATAGCATAATTCATTGCGATTGTTTTAATCGCTTAGCAACCCTACATTTAAGTTATAACTAAGTACTGTATATGTTGAGTTTTTTGTTTGTGTTTTAACACAGGTCTCAGCATGATGAAAAGATGACTACATTTTTCAGCCACAATTTCAGTGAAGATAGGTGGCGCAAAGCAGCTTTGAAAAATGCTTTCGCTTTGTTGGGAAAACAACGCTTTGAACAGTCTGCTGCTTTTTTCTTACTAGCTGGTTCCCTGAAAGATGCTATAGAGGTACATAAAGTACTACAGAATTTCAGAACTGAATTTGAGAATTACACGGTGATGAACATTGTTGTTAATCATTTCACAAAAGCTGTGGCAACAAAAAGTTGTACAGCGGAGCAATGAAAAGTCAGGATTGTGGAACTTTAATACTGCCTGTCTGTGTACATATTACAATAGTCTTTATTGCATGATTTCAGATATAATTCTGCATGCGGTTCAGTACAAAAAAATCCCAAAAAATAATGTTCATGTAATTAAGGCTGAAAATTTGTGCTTAAGCCTGAAGGAAAAGTATTCTATTAGATTATTGATCCATTGATACACTACTAAATAAACCAGAATTTTATAAAAATCTGGAAAAAAAAAATCAGCACACTTCTGACCAAACACAGAGGGAAAAAAATACGTGGAGCCAGTTTTCTGACCCTAAAATTTGATTTACCTTTTAAACTTTACATGATCGGAAAATTACTCTCTATTCTGAATGTGGGTAGTTATTTAATTCCTTCTTTCTTTATGAGAGCTAGGGTTTCCTAATCCAGCAGCTTGCTTTTTTGCTTTATGCCACAGGTGTGTCTTGAAAAAATGGAAGATATTCAGCTGGCCATGGTTATTGCACGTTTATATGAATCAGAATTTGAGACCTCCCTCACCTATACATCCATTCTTTATGAAAAAATATTGGGTTGCCAGAAAGATGGAACTGGATTCAGATGTTCTAAATTGCATCCTGATCCCTTCCTGCGAAGTCTTGCATATTGGATAACAAAAGACTACACTAGAGCACTTGACACTTTATTGGAACAAACACCTAAGGAAGATGATGAAAATCCAGGTAGGGGAAATATCAATGTTGTAATTTTCAAATATATTTTAGGATTAGGATTTATAGATCCTTACATAACTAAATATAATAATTAACCATTTAGAAGTAAAAACAGATCTTTAAATATGAAAAAGGCAGCAAAAATATTTAAAGTAGCTGATACTGTAGTAATCCATTAATATAATAATTCTCAGAAACCTTTACAAAGGATTTCTACAAACAGAAGCTAATATCTGTTAATGATTTGTTTAATTCTCCATTGTGATGTAGTTATATGAAGTGTGCAATAGCTACAGCATTCTGTTACTGTAAGCTTATTAGAATATAGTTATTTCATTTTTTAAAACGCTGCTTGTTGCAGTTCATTGATGAGTGATACCTGTAATCTCTGTCTCCCCGTGGGCACTTTCTTCAAGTTATAGTCCTACACCTACCTAATCAGAATAAAATCCTGAGGTTCACCCAACTTTCGACTGGACCTCCACGGTACAGCAGCCTGTTTCCCCAACCTAAGTACCATTATTCTGGATCTTTGCAGGACTGAACCCTTAGGCAATGTCTCTACATACAGCACTGTAGTGGCACAGCTGTGCTGCTACAGTGTGTCGAGTGAAGAGGCTGTATACCAATGGGAGAGAGATTTCCTGACAGCATAATAAAAACCCACCTCCCCCGCCAACATAGCGCTGTGCCCACAAATGCCTACGTCAGTGTAACTTACGTTGCTCAGGGAATGGAATATCCACATCCCTGCATGACAAATTTTGCCAACATAGTCGATAGCATAGACGTACCAAAGTCATCTTTTAGCCAGCGGTATAATAACTACCATGCCCCTAAAGAGAGAGGAGAGAACAGACACCTCCCATGTTCTTCACGCTGCTTAGGAGCCAAGGATTATGTCTGAAAGAACTAAAATTGAGTTTAACGCCTTCAAAAATGAATATTAAAAATCTGCATGAAATCCCAAATCATTAACAAAGCTCACCAGTAGACTTACAAACCATATTAAAGTTGAATAGTATAAGCTTTGTTTTGTGACATAGCAGGCCTCATTTTACACTGCTACACTATTAACCAGATGTAACACATTATTATTATTATTAATTATTATTATTATGAGTAGTATCAGCAGTGATCATGCCCCATTGGGCTAGGTGCTGTATGGATGTGTACTAAAAAGACAGTCCTTGATGGAAAGACTTTCATCCAGCTCAACAACGACTGTAACAAAGAACTAGAGTGGCAGGGTAGGAAATAAAAGGAGGGGAAGGAAGGTAACAGCGAATCAGGCAAGATTTGCATGCTAAACAAGAGTCACAGGTCACCAACTGCCTAGCAGTGAGTGGAATAACACCAGGATTAAACTGTATAACAGAGTGGCGAAACAGGACCTTCATATTCACAGCGTTCCTCCTCTTGGGTTTTGAGTCGCCATTGTGAGACAAATGGGATTCCCCTAGGATTCAAGGCTGTGGTATTCTTAGATATTGGCCAAAAAATGGGATGTTTATTTCCAAATAAACATTTCAATTTAACTTGTAGAAAAATCCATGTACTTATGTGGAGTCACTGATTGGATTCCTCACTCCAAATCCTGTAGTTCTTGATTGGAAACTTCAGGAAGAGGCTCTCTGGAAGTGGAAGGGATAGGTGGGAAGTGGTTTTTTAATAGTTTTGAACAAAATGGGGAACTAAGGTGTCATTACATTATATCTGTTTTTTGGGAGTATGTCTTTTTTAATAAAAGAAAGCAGATTTTTAAAAACATGTAAGAGTAACTAATTTATATAACTCAGTTTATAATTTTTTCTCTATTAATAAACATTGGGCTCATTCCTAGGATCCACCAACCAATCTTTGTAAGACCAGAAACGGTGAAAATAAAGGTGCCACTTTGCATCCCCTTCCTTTAGCCTGGGGGCGGGTTCAAGCTACATTTCTGGTTAGAGCATCCTTGAGCCTGGTCTAATTTGTGACCAGCTGTACTAACCTTCAGGCAGCCATTTCTGTAGCCAGGGATTACCAGAGTTCAGCAGTGCTGCAGCCAGGTCCCCTAGCCTAGGTATTACCTGAAAAAACTGCTAGGCCAGGGCCAGTTGCTGGGTGACAGTGAAGCTAGGCTGATTTTATGACACCAAGGAATTCCCCTATACTGTGGCAATCCCAAGCTGACCAACCAAGCCAGCTTTCCTCTTTATTTGAGTTGCCTGAGTGCCATTAATCAGAAGGAACAGGAGCCAGTATCTCACAACTTTTTATTCTTTCCATAATCAGTTCATGTTATCACTTTTCTTGTGGGATGTGTGATTATTTTTTATTTTTACAAATATGCTAGATTGTTTTGATAAGGTTTTTGTAAAGTGGCAAATATAAGGGTGCAACACAACCTTAAAATAATATTAATTTGTAGATATGTTTCAGCAAAGGTCATATTTGTTTAATTCCTCTAGTTATCATCAAGTCCTGCAATCCTGTGGTGTTTAGTTTTTACAACTACCTTCGGACCCACCCTTTGCTCCTCCGAAGATATTTCAGCTCACCAGAAGGGACTCTGGCCACTTTAGGTATAAAAACTGAGAAAAGTTTTGTTGATAAAATTAATCTTATAGAGAGAAAATTATTCTTCACCACTGCAAACGCTCATTTTAAAGTGGGATGCCCTGTTTTAGCTCTTGAAGTTCTTTCCAAAATTCCAAAAATAAGTAAAAAGTCCAGCATTTCTACCAAGAAAGATCAATCCAGTTCAAGTCCCACTAGAAAAACTGGTGTGATTCTAGAGTCAAACACTGTGAGTGATGGTGCTGAAAGTAGTAATATCGACTGGTCAAAGCCATTTTCAGCTTCTGCCTTGGAAAGTAGCACTGATTCTTCAGCACAGTTTGACTGGAGTCAGCTGGCAGTAAAATTCGAAGAGGAATCTCTTACTCTTGACTGGGGTGAAGACAAAGGTGGCTCAGAGGAAGAAAAAGATGATGTTGGTTTAACAATGAAAGGTTCGAAATTGGACTCTAAAAATGGAAAACTAGATGAGAAGAGTGCACACACTCAAGGGACACCCCAAGGGGAGGACTCTGATGCAGGTGACACTGAGGTTGATGTAATTGCCGAACAACTGAAGTTCAGAGCCTGTTTGAAGATCCTAATGACTGAACTTAGGACTTTGGCTACGGGGTATGAGGTAGACGGAGGGAAGCTTAGATTTCAACTGTACAATTGGCTGGAGAAAGAAATTGCTGCTATGCATGAAATATGTAACCATGAACCAGGTGGCAAAGACTACTGTGAAACATATACTAAAGTAGATGGTGACCTACTTGATCATGAAGAAATTGTGGATAAGCCAGATATTGGCTCATATGAACGTCACCAAATTGAAAGACGTAGGTTGCAGGCAAAACGAGAACATGCTGAAAGACGAAAATGGTGGCTGCAAAAGAATCAAGCTCTCCTGAGAGTTTTCCTAAGTTACTGTAGCCTTCATGGGGCACAAGGTGGTGGTTTAGCATCTGTAAGAATGGAGCTCAAGTTTTTGTTGCAAGAGTCTCAGCAGGTAAGACAGTCTCTTAAATGACTTTAAATTGAGTTTAGTTCATTTTAAGTAATTTAGAAATTGTAGTCATCTTACAGCCACAGCACAGACTGCTCTTTGTCAAGTCACTCACCTTAACAATGTCAGGCCAGCATAGTACTTAGATCAGACATTTCTAGGGTACTGCAGTCGGGTTGGTAAGTCAGTACATGGTAGTTTTCCCTCTAAGTCTATAAAGTTTTAACTTCCAAGGTGGAATTAGGGGGCACAGTCTGGTATTTTGAGATGCTGCTTTTGCAAAAATCTTAAATCTCGATCCTGGCCATCTACGATTATTAAAGATCCTATTTCAATATATAAGTTTAGAGTGTTTTAAGGCACCCATCAGCATAACATTTAAGATGGTACCTAAGTGTTAAGATTCAGTATTCTATGTACATTCCAGTTTTGGTAATTACATTTTATCTACCTTCGTTGTTCGAATTGGAATTTGATAGGATCTAATACCTCCAACCCTTGCAAATAATGCCATGAGACTACAAGTGATTGGGCTTGATTTGTGTGTCATCCAAAAAACAAAATCAAATAATATAGTGTCCCTAACTACTCTCTGGCATTTTCTGTGTTTATTTCATGCTAGGGAAAGTATCTTGCAGCTAAATCTTAGGACTGCAAGAGGGATTTATTTCCTATTCAACAACAGAGATCCTGTGTGATGATGGACAAGTCATTTAACTTTCAGTTTTTTCCACATTTAAAATAGGAATAATACTAGGATTACATGAGTGTTGTGAGATTTTAATATGTTTGTAAAATACGTAGAGTTCCTCACATAGAAGATACTATATACATGAAAATATTACTTATTATTAAACTCAGACCACTGAATAGCCTAGGAGCTCTGCTCATGTTAGTGCTCATGCATTTTTGATTATAGTAGTGCTTGGTATTAAATAGTCCTAACACTTGTTACTTATGACTAGTGGTTTTATCTTCCTGCTAGGAATCAAAAAGTATTTTCTAGAAAAGTTAAGTATATGTTATTCCCTGATCCTGCACCATTAAAGTCAATGAGAGCTTTGCCATTTACCTCAGTGATCAAAAAATTACATCCATATTGTATAGCAGGGGTAGGCAATCTATGGCATGAGTGCTGAAGGCAGGACGTCAGCTGATGTTCGGTGGCACTCACACTGCCCGAGTCCTGGCCACCAGTCTGGGGGGCTCTGCATTTTAATTTAATTTTAAATGAAGCTTCTTAAACATTTTAAAAGCCTTATTTACTTTACATAAGACAATAGTTTAGTTCTATATTATAGACATAGAAAGAGACCTTCTAAAAATGTTAAAATGTATTACTGGCACGTGCAACCTTAAATTAGAGTGAATAAATGAAGACTCGGCACACCACTTCTGAAAGGTTGCCAACTCCTGTTGTATAGAGATGAAGGAAGATTATTCTGTTTAATCATTAAGATTGTAAATATGTGCTCTGTTTTTCTTCTCAGCTATGTGACCATCTTACCTACTGTATTTTCTTTTAAGCAGGAAACTACAGTAAAGCAACTTCAGTCTCCCCTTCCATTACCTACGACGCTACCACTGCTTTCTGCAAGTATTGCTTCAACAAAAACTGTAATAGCCAACCCTGTGCTATACTTAAATAACCACATCCATGACATTCTTTACACCATAGTGCAGATGAAATTTCCACCCCATCCTAATATTGAAGATGTAAAGGTAAGGCAAAGGAAGTTCTCTTTGAATTTGAAAATGAGATGTCCTAGTTATTTATATATTTGTATATGGTGAGAAGGGAATGTCACACAGCTTGGTATATGTGTTTCAGATGGCCACATTACTCACAAGTGATGACTCTTGAGTTGAGCAACACAGTTGCGAGAAAAATCAAACTCTTTCAAACTTTGTGGAAATATAGCTGTTCTCCCATAATAGGGATAAATGTTGATTTCTTGGCACTTGGCTGTTTCCCTCCTATCCATTCACTTGTGCAAAAGCCTTTTAACACGAAGCATGAGTGACTAAAAAGCCAATCCCAAATCTAGGTCTTTGCTTCATCATTGAATCCCAGTGTTTCTGTTGATCAATGAAATACATTGTTGCAGAACTAACCACCAACAAGGCTTGGAGTGGAATTAAATGATAATTTTATATTACAGAAGATTTTTAAATATATTCTGACTTGAAAGTGCATCCTCTTAACTCAGGTATAAACCCTGGGCCTGATAAAACTTCCATAATTGTTGATTTTAATGAAGCTGTGTTGATTTACACACACTGAAAATCTGGCCCCGTATTCTGAGCTGGAACTCTGAAGAGTAAGCAACCACAGATTACAAAAGTCTCAAGATGTTTAATAGACAAAGACATGGTTTACTGGTGAGTTAACAGGAGTTACTTTCAGATTATTATACTGCAAATGTTAATTCAATATTGACATTTAAATGAAAAAAAAAGAAAACACTGGAAAATAGAATGGGTTGTCAAATTGTTGAAAGACAATTTAAAAAAAAATCCTTTGACATTTCCCTCTCCAGCTGATCATCTCTCATTCTCTCCATCATTTTCTTCCTTTATCTACATTTAGCTCCCTTTTCCATGGCTTTCTTTCTGCACTACAGCTCAGCCAATCTTTTCCCCCATAACTACAGTAGTATTTTTGTGTGCATTTCAGTTCAAAACTGAGTTGAGAAAGAAAAGGTAGCATTTTCCAACCAACAGTATAAATAATACAACAGTTATTCTGAAGGCAAGGACCTTCCTGATTAAGAGGAACGATGGAAAGGGAAATGGAAATAAGTTAAAGGTTTTATTTAATAAATAAAAAAATAAAATCTCCAACACTTCAACAGCACCATTTTCTTTGCTTTTTGGATTCCATTTTTAATTCTTTTATGTAAATATTGGAAGATTTCTGCCTTGACTGAAGACAACGAGAAGCTGAAGTATTATCCTTTCCGGCAGACTGCTAGAAAATTATGTGAGAGAACTGTTAGAGAAGGGTGATTATAATTGTGAGAGTAGAGATGTACATATACACAGTACAGTTATTGCAGAATTGCAAAATAACCATAAAGCTCTTTGTACTCTTGGCTAACAGCTATTACTAACCAGTCATAGCATAGGGATTTATTTTACAGATATTGATATTATCTACATAATCAATAATATATGTAAATATATTTACATATATTATTGATTATGTCGATCAGATGCCTAGAACCAATCAGAATGGGCATGATACTGCATTACAAAAAATTGTGGTTATTTACTCTGCACTCATTGATGGTGGTAATTCTATTTCAATGTAATCTAAATTATTTTGACGTTTATACAGTTAGAGCATCAGTCTTAGGCATGTTCAGGACAAGGGTTTTGATTGCAGTATTAAATGCAACAGAATCCTATATGTAGCTAAATTTTAATTTAGTTAAAACAATTGGGATGTAATTTTTAAGGTAGTATATTGAATAAATAAAATAAATCACAGTTAACAATTCCTTTCTTCATGTGACATATGATTAGTTAGTTATAGTTAATGCAACCTTTGTGTTTAACATTCAGATTTTCTCACTAGTCAATCTCACTCAATTTGTTCACTGTGATTTTAAGAAAAAATTGCAGTTTCCAATAACTTTTCATATAAAATGTAATATTGGATGGTTTTGTTTTAGGTACATACACTTCATTCATTAGCTGCTTCACTTTCTGCATCTATTTACCAAGCTTTATGTGACAGCCACAGCTACAGGTAAAAATTGAGCTCTTCTTACAGTTATGTTTAAAATGTGTTTTTGGTTTTCACGTAAGAGTAAATTTTCACAATTATGGTTCATTATGCGTTTATTTAAAAATGTGAATTAAGCACATATATACTCATGTGTATACACAGCCTGGCCTGAGTTCAATGTGCAAGACTTTGTGCACACATGTATATAATGCAGTTAATGCATTATGAAGCAATTGTGGTGTGAATGAAGCTACAGTTATTGTTTAAGTTCTTGTAACATTTTCAGAATAAACTGTATGGGTGCCTTCCATTTGCCTAGACAGTTTTAGATGAATTAAATTTAATACCAAAAATTGTTTAGTAGATTTTATGGCATGGAACAAAGAATAAAATCTCTAGTCACTCTATGATTGAAGCTCTGTTAGGCTCTATTAGAAGAAGAAAACTTGAAAGGCAATTTTCCATAGTGGATACATTGATGCATAGGAGCAATTTATTCTTGTACCTGACAAATGAGTAAGTTTCAGATAGTTATATGGCCATCTCTGAAAAGATTAGAGAATAAATACACCTACAGATATGAGGACATTTTGCAATTTTCACAACACATTTTACGATTACTAAAATCTTTGAAAGTGAACCTTTTTCTCGTGCCCAAAAACAGACAGAGTCTGGAATGTAAAACATTGCATGTAAACTTTAAGGTTTTTAGCACTAAAAGTTAACTATTCTTTACATTGTAAAAATATGACTTTACTCAGTCTTCTAAAACTGCTCCTCCATGCTATACAGAATTTTAAATGTATTTTCTGACAAATTAAAGACTAAAATAAAAATAACTTGCCATATAGACTGTACTTCATTACAAGAATATTCTAAAATCCTTTCTCATTAGAAAAAATTGATTTGTGTTTAGCAGTCAAGCAGAAACAAATCAGTTTACAGGAATGGTTTATCAAGGACTGCTTTTGAGTGATCGACGCAGACTGAGGACAGAAAGCATTGAAGAACACGCAACACCAAATTCAACTCCTGCCCAATGGCCTGGTGAGAAAAACAAAGTTATTTTTCACAACAGCATGCCAACAACACTTTTTTCAGATGTCCCCACTCTAATCTGTTTCTCACTTAATATCTTGATTTTTCTTGTGACTCTGAACATGCAGTGACATCTACAAATGCGCACCAGGCTTAGTGTTCAATCCAACATACATTAGTCAGCTGAAGATGCAGATATTATCAGATATGCTTCCCTTATAGAAAAATCTATTTGCATTCTTGCTTCTTTTTAACTCTTGAGTGAATTCCATTAGCATTTAACTTATGGCTCACCTACTGGAACAGAAAGATGCTCACTGTGCCCCAGATATCTTCAATGAGAGAAAGATCAGGATCCAGAATGTAAACCTGGTTACTTGATTATGTCTTTTTTGGGAATGACCATTTCCCTAATCTGTCCCATCCAAGAGAAGTTCTTCAGATATTTTGGCCATGTCCGCCTCAGGTTTTATATATGTATTTTGTAAAGTTGCACAAGGCATTATAATTAATCTAATAAGAATTTAGTGTTTACATACAATTTTGGAAATACTCATATGGTGCAAGAGTAAAGGGGATGAAACCTACTAGAGCCTCATGGATAAGTCTGAACTGTCGATAGCATTTTCAGGAAAAGAGCCATAGTTGCAAAAAAGTGGCAGATGGCACTATAGTGTTTAAGGCCAGAAAGGACCACCAGATCCATCTAATCTGATCTCCTGTATATCACAGGCCTCCAGCACACATACACTAAACCCAACAAATTAAATTAGACCAAAGTATTACAGCCCACTGAAAATTAGACTATCATCTGCCACAAGCAGAGAGGAGGGATCGAGGTGCACCAGTGCCAAACTCCCCTGCAATAGCAGAGATAGGCTTAAGTGAGATATATCCAGATAATCCTGGCAAGTGACCCACAGTCACATGCTACAGAGGAAGATGAAAATAACCCAGGATCAATGCCAGAATGACCCAGGGGAAGATTTCTTCCTGACCCCACATATGGAGATCATTTAAACCCTGAACTTCTGAGCAAGAACCATCTAGCCACACACCTGAAACAGAGAATGCTCTCAGGGAAAGGTCTGTCTTGGAAGAGAAAGTAATCAGGAAACAAATTTTATAATTATTCAGAAATAGGGGTAATGAACTTAATTTAGATCAAAGGACCGAATAGCCACTCATAGAATTCTTTGTTTAGCATGAAATGAGTATAAGAAAAATACTGACTTGTTTTTTGTACTTCTGCAAACTTATTTAAGTTACATCTTTTCTTTTTTATTCTTGCAGGTGTGAGCTCACTTATAAATCTTTTAAATTCAGCCCAGGATGAGGATCAACCAAAGTTAAACATTTTACTTTGTGAAGCTGTTGTAGCTGTTTACCTAAGTCTGCTGATACATGCCCTTGCTACTAATTCTTGCAATGAATTGTTTCGGCTAGCAGCCCATCCCCTGAACAGTCGAATGTGGGCTGCTGTTTTTGGGGGAGGAGTGAAACTTGTTGTGAAACCCCGAAGACAATCTGAAAATATTCCAGGTACTTTATTTGTGTTGATTTAATTTCCTTCTTTTTCGGTTCCAAGAACATTGTTTTAAAATGAACTTTTAAATTCACCATGTTTGATAGTATGTGTCTGATATCATCAGCTCTTAACATCCTCCAGGGTAAAGGTATTTTTAGAACTTCAATAATCATACTGAAGGAATTAATGAAAATCTTAAAATTCTTGATCAGTATGGATTGGCAAGAATACAACTTTTAGCCAAAGTTATTTAATTTAGAAAAGGGGAAAAAAGATGGTTAGCTCTTGGAGGTCGGCATTGTCTTCATATATTCCACACAACACATTGTGGGTCCTAAAGTATGATACAAATATTACAGTTATTGACTTAATGAAAAAAGCAGTTGAGCAATTGGCATAATAAAGTCTAAATTCTTTGTGGCTCTCTGGCATATTGTTATCCTTTTGTCTGCATGAAAAATGGTAAGTTTGATGAGAATAGGGTTTCAGATCTCCCAAAACTGAAAATCAGCTAGAAGAGTTAAAATTATCTGTTGACTCACAGGACTCTGAATACAGCCTTCTAGGGAAAAGTTATTTTGCAGTGGAAGAATAATTCTTGGCTAATGGTTTTCAGCCAGTTAGCGCTGCTAGTCCAGTGTATATTAAAGTCTCACCAGTCTCTGCAGCTCTGTCTTCAGTTACTGATCATCAGGTGTGTCCCCTACTCTGTTCAGTTTTCTAGCTGTTGCATATAAGGTTTGAATGTCTGCTTGGTTTAAGTAAGGACACCTGCTCATTGATTTAAAACGAAACATACTGAGACAGTCATCCCTTTTTCCTTCATTTAGAGCTAAGCAAGAATGAGCCAAATAAGCAATTATCTAAGCTCATGAATGAAGCAGTTCTCAGCAGCAGAATATACAGTAACTCCTCACTTAATGTTGTAGTTATGTTCCTGAAAAATGCGACTTTAAGTGGAAACAATGTTAAGCGAATCCAATTTCCCCATAAAAATGAATGTAAATACAGGGATTAGGTTCCAGGGAAATGTATTTTTGCCATACAGTCTAGTACTTTAGTTGGGAGGTTCCCCCACCTTACCTCACACAGGCACAGCCCACTGGCACTGCAGACAATGAGGCAGGCAAGGAGGCTGAAGGTGCTGTAGGCTAGGAGAAGCACATTGCGCAACAGCAGTGGCAGCTTCTCCGACTCTGCAAGCACTGGGGGTGGAGGGGCTCAACCCTCGGCCCACTCACTCCATCTCTTCCCCCAAGTCCCCACCCTTAACCTTCCTTTCCCTTTCCCACTCTTCCCCCTTTACTTCGCATGCTCCGTCCTCGCTCCTCCCACCTCCCTTCCCTGCCTCCTGCCCTCAGCAATCAGCTGGTTTGCGGCATTCAGGAGGTACGGGGCAAGGAGCAAGGACACGGCGTGCAGGCTCCCCTTCCTCCACTGCCTCCTGCCCACAGCAAGCCAGCTGATTGCTGGCCAGGAGATAGGAGGGAGAGAGAGGCGCACCACGTCCTCCCTCCTCCCGCCTCTCTCCTGCCCTTGGCAATCAGTTAGTTTGCCGTGTTCAGGAAAGAGTGGGGAGGAGCGAAGACACGGCACGCAGCCTCCCCCTTCCCTCCCCTGCCTCCTGCCCGCAGCAATCAGCTGCTTTGTGGCGTTCAGGAGGCAGGGGAGGGATGGGGAGCCTGCATGCTGAGTCCTCGCTCCTCCCTCCTGCCTCCTGAACGGCACAAGCCAGCTTATTGCCATGGGCAGGAGGCGAGGGGAGGAGGGAGAAGGTGCTGATCTGCAGGGTCTGCCAACAGGCGGAAGGCATGGCGGGGGGAGTGCAGCATAGGGAGGCTGCCAGTTGTGGACAAAGCAGGCAGCCAAACAACATTATGGCAAAACATTGGACAACTTTAAATGGAGCATGTTCTGTAACTGAGCAGGGACGTAAGATTGAAACAATGTTAAGTGAGAGGATGTTAAGTGGGGAGTCACTGTAGTTTGATTCTAGATAGCGCTTTTGCTTTTTGAAGTGTCCCAAATCCTTCTGTATAGTATGAGATACTGGTTTTGTGACAAATGGCAGACACACTCTTTTAACATTAACTAAGACACCACCTTTGTCCTAGTGCAGTGGATTCTCTAGCTCCCCACTCTCTGCCCTGCATGTGTGATGGATTCAGAAGCAGACACTTGATCTGATTTTTGAATAAGAAGAGAACTCGTAATTTATAGTTCATAAAGGTTCTGACTACCCTCAGAGCTGTAACATGGATAGTTTCCGTTTGTTGGAGCACTGAAAGATGGTTATTAATTTCTTTGTTGTGGAAATACCCTGGGGCCACACTGTGCTAAACACTACACATAATTTTCATGAAAAGTCAGTACCTACCACAAAGATCATACAGATTAAGTAGATTGTAGATATCAGTCCCAGGTATGAGAGGTAATATGTGCTACAGTATGCATACCATTCTGATGAATTTGTGATTTTGTGTCTCAGCTAGTAAGTGGGGAAATACTGTTCCTTTTATTTTGGCAAACATTGCCCCTTACTCATCTAAACTCTTCTCCAGCTTTTAATTAATTGCTAATGCTTTTTGAGAAAAATCAAAGGAATGAAAAATGTATTTAAATGGAGTTGAATTAAGCAAGAAGTCATTTTGTATGTGACACCAATTTTAAAACTGCTCTGGTATAATTATGTAAACTTTAAACAAATCTAGCTTTTTCAAATTTTAATGGCACAATGGACACGTACAGCAAATAAACCCAGTTTGAGGATATTGGCAAGCGGAATCTGAAAGTCTACACATTTTATTTTTATGTATATTCTGTACTAAATTAAGCATGTTTATTTAAAAGAATAGAGTCCTTTAACTAATTAAGGTAGAACCCCAGTTTTGAAGCTTTTGTAGTTGAATTTTAAAAATGTTTTATATTACACAAGTTAGGCTCTTAATAAATCATGGAAATGAACCATGTAACTTAAAATTTCACCTGTCAACTGATAGATATTTTACTATCGATAAAATATCATAAGAACTTCTCAAGTTGGAGCAGGACTCCACTGGAGCCCTAACGCTGATCATTTTTGATAATGGACTTTGGATACCACTTTGGATACATACGTATAATTATCCTCCCAAACAGAGAGAATGATTTTCAAGGAAAAGTGCATCTTTCTAAAACTACACTGGAACAGTCAATGAATAATCAGTCTCCTACTCTACCTAATTCTAGTAAAACAAAATGCTCAGACAGCAAGACAGAAAATGTAACACTTAACAAGTCATGACTGATCACACCAAATAACCTTGCCAAATAGCAGTGCAGTTGCTGCTGGCTGTGATGAAGAATATTTACCACAGAAGGTTGGTGAGCAGCTTATATGCTGATTGCTGTGTATTTTCCATTAGAAATTAAAAAAAATATTGGCATATGGCAAGAATTTTAAGAACTGGTTTTATTTTAACTGGGATTGTCTTTCCTTTGTAACGGAGTTTCACGTGTACAAATAAATTGTGGAAGAAGTAACTCTGAAAAGTAGTTTGAATTCAAACATTTTGAGTGAAACTTTTCTGATCAGTATTTTTATCCTCTACTAGTTTGCTAATAACTCAAGTTTTGCAGTGATTGCATATTTTAAATTGATTTTTTATTGATTTAAATAATTAAAGTAGTGTATTGTGTTGCATAGGGAAATATGGGAATTATCTTACTTGTTTATACTGCTTACTAACTTTTGCGATAGCTAGAAAATATTTCTAGCTATACAGTCAAAGGCTTTCATTCAAGATAGATTCTGTTTTCTTTAAACCACTAGCTGCTGCTGCAGTTTCTGATGTTTCAAAGGACAGTAATGAAGGTTTGTAAAGATATGCAGTGTAGATGGATGTTAGTGTGCTTTAAAAGAGGAGAGTGTTTTTAAATTTCTACCTTCTTTGTAATAAAGTAAGTGTAAATCTTCAATTATTCCTCTCCAAAACAGCTCATTTTCAAAGTCCGCATTCATACTGAGTTTGATTACATTAAAGAAATGTTAAAATCAGCCCTCCCCCATAGATTTCCTTGATTACATTTCTAAAAATTTCAGTGTAGTGAAATTATATACATTGTTTTCTCCTTTAGAAAAATCCTTCTCAATAGGGTTTCAAGGAGGAATTGGTCTAAAACTTATTTTAAAACCTGTAGCTCCTGAAAACTTAAGAGTAATTACAATTTATTTTCCTAATACATGTGGCGTACGAATTGCAACTCTACTTGGATTTATTGTAGTTGGACTATTTATATGATTACACTTACTTTATTTACAGACACATTTAAGGAATAGTACCTGAAGTGCAGTTTAACTTTGATTTTATTTTAACCCTATCAGATTTCGTTATCCAAATACTTTAACAAAAATTCATGGTTTTGGTAACTTCATTTACATTCTAAAATTAATCAGTTTCTAAAAATAAACCGTGGATAGCATTTGTTTCTTCCTATGATTTTAGCTATATAAATTCTTTCAATTTAGCCCCACCCGTTCCTTCAGAAGAAATGGATAAGCATCGTCGCCGATTCAATATGAGAATGCTTGTACCAGGGAGACCAGTAAAAGATAGTGTTGCTCCTCCACCTGTGCCTGCAGAAAGGCCTTCTTACAAAGAAAAATTCATTCCTCCAGAACTCAGCATGTGGGACTATTTTATGGCAAAGGTAGGGCATTCTGTGTTGAACCTAGTGGTATCACAAGAATATCTGACTTCTAAAAATTGAAAATATAAATTTAAATACTTTGTACAGAACACGTGCACTTTTTTTTTCTGTTCTACAGGACAAAAAGAACATTTCAAGAAGCATTTCATTAATGTGTTTCACAACCTGTAAAAAATGTGTGCAGGTTGCTTTCCCAATAGAAAAGATGAAAGAGTTACAAATCGTCTATGTAACTTCCAAAATATCAGTATCAATCTAGCACTTTTCTGCCAAGCAAAAAATAGTAGAAATAAGCATTTTGATCCTTGTTACACTTATTTTTGAAGGGAACATCTAACTTGCAATTTAGGTATATTAATAGATTTACATATCAAGCTGCTCTGTTTCACTACTAAGTTATTTAAGTGACATCTAAATAACTAGGAGAAGATTAAATGTTTAAAATATTGACAGCTCTGAAGAGTTATTATTATAACAGGTTTTTGTCTTACATTGCAGCCATTTCTTCCTTTATCAGATAGTGGTGTTATATATGATTCTGATGAAAGCATTCACAGTGATGAAGAGGACGATGATAGTGCTTTCCTTTCTGACACACAGATCCAGGAACACAAAGATGCCAATTCTTATAGGTTAGTGGACACTATACCATCGTTTAAAAAAATCCTTATGAATGTGTTGTGTGTTCAGCTTTTCATCCAAAGCAAAAGGTGATATCATTGGGTCTCTTTTCTGCTGTAAGGTATATTTATAGGATCTATTTATTTAGCGGCAGAGGCATTATTGAGGTAAGAAACTGTCCTGAATAATCTTAATTACTGACACTGATGTGCAAAAAGGAAGTAATCCACCTTGACTTTAAGTTCCCATTGAGTTTGCAAATATAGCAGCTAGATTTTTCCCCTTCTGCATTCACCTGAGCAAATAAACAAATCAAATTTTATTTCAGTCATTGAGACACAATGAACATCCCTTGATGCCCAGTTTAGCGTTACTTTTCAGAGTAGAAACCAATTTTAAGTGTAATTTGAATGTTCTGTGTTAATTTCCCTTTTTATGTGGGCTAGAAAGTATTTTTTTAAAAAAAGGTTTCAGAATAGTAGTCGTGTTAATCTATATCCGCAAAAAGAACGAGGAGTACTTGTGGCACCTTAGAGACTAATCAGTTTATTTGGGCATAAGCTTTTGTGGGCTAGAACCCACTTCATCAGATGCATAGAGATGAACATACAGTAGGAAGATACGTATATATACAGAGAACATGAAAAGGTGGAGGTTGTCATACCAACTTTAAGTGGCATAATCAGTTAAGGTGAGCTATTACCAGCAGAAGAAAAAAAACTTTTGTAGTTATCAGGATGGCCCATTTCAAGCAGTTGGCAGGAAGGTGTGAGTAACAGTAGGGGGATACTTAACATGGGGAAATAGATTCAATTTGTGTAATGACCCAACCACTCCCAGTCTTTATTCAAGTCTAATTTAATGGTATCCAGGTTGCAAATTAATTCCAGTTCAGCAGTTTCTTGTGGGAGTCTGTTTTTGAAGTACTTTTGTTGAAGAATTACCAATTTTAAGTCTGTTACAGAGTGACCAGAAAGATTGAAGTGCTTTCCTACTGGTTTTTGAATGTTATGATTCCTGATGTCAGATTCGCGTCCATTTATTCTTTGCATAGAGACTGTCCGGTTTGGCCAATATACATGGGAGAATGTCACAAGCAGAGGATGGCATAAATGAATGAATCACATCCATTATGAAAGTGGATGAAAATAAAAGGTTTTCCATCTACATTGTATCAAGTCTTTTCAAATCCAGTAGACTATAAATAGAACTATTTTGTTGTACTATATGAGAGACTGGAAAAAAATCTTTGATTTATACCATACCAATGGTTCCTTTCCATTTATTTTGATGTCATGGAAAGTTTTGTCATGTGGACTTTCATTGGCATTGCCATAAGATTTATATTTGATTCCTGACCTTACATATACTTCTCTCTTACACACACGGGGATCTATGTCCAGGTGCCCTCTGCTAGAGGGAAGAGGATGATGATCAGGGGTTTGGAAAAGAGGGAGGGAATATTGTGGGCTCCAAGGAGAGAGACTTAACATGTTTAAGATATAAAGATCTTACCTTGCATTGCAATATGGGGTTCCTATTGCCCCTCAAAACTCAGTAAGTAAGCACTATTTATTTTTTGAGCAGGGCGTTGGATTAGATGACCTCCTGAGCATTCTTCCAAACCTAGTTTTCTATGATTAATTATAAATGCTTTTCTCATATACGTACATGGTTTTGTGAGAGATGCTAAATTGTGTCCTGCAGATAACTGAATCTAAATTGTACTTTACAAAATGGAAACTGTTCTTTTTCTACAGCTGGGCTCTCATACATTTGGCGATAGTAAAACTAGCTCTGTACAACATTAAGAACTTTTTTCCCATTGCTGGTTTGGAATTCTTTGGTGAGTTAAATTCTGACTTCTGTTTTACTTTGCTCTATATGTGAGTTAGTACAGTATTGGCATTTATATATGAAAAGTTGTTTTACACAATTGCTAATAGATGAAATTGTGTGTTTTATTTCAGATTTTTTAAATGCACCCATCCAATATTTTTTTATCCTTTTCTGTAACTTCTGTGGAAGCGCACACATCTTCCTTATACTTATTAAATATTAGTAATAGACTACTATGTCAGACTATGGTCATGGATTTTTGTTTTTAGTTTTTCTTAGTTTTTGGTATCTGAATAAATTCTGCTCTTGGCTACTACTATCCAAAAAATAAAAAAAATTCTTCGTAATATTGTGTCTGCACTTTACTGCGGAATTCTTTTATTGCTATTAATAGTATCAGAGTTTTATATTGGAATTAAACCTTTGTATTCCATTTTAGATCTGCCTGTGACATCACCATTGGGTATTGCTGTGATTAAAAATTTGGAAAACTGGGAACAGATCCTTCAAGAGAGAGTGGATCAGTTTGAAGGCCCACCACCGAACTACATCAATACCTATCCCAGTGACCTTGGAGTGGGAGCTGGATCAGCTGTTCTCCGCAACAAAGCGATGCTTCAACCTGAAAACACACCATTTAAGTAAGAAAAGCTTTCAGGAAACTACTATCCAAACTTTATTATAATTTGATAAATGCACCTTTTATGCAGAAACAGTCATAATTATGTAGTGGATTTTTTAGTTAAAAGAACATGGTGAGGTAGCTAAGCCAAATAAAACCTAACCTACAGTGGCTTTACAGTTGTACCTTAATGAATGCAGCATAATACAATGCCTATTTTTACTGATGCTTATGTTTAATTATTACAAATACTATCTTTAAAAGGACAAAACCTACTTAAATTTATTAGTGCCAGTTAATGAGAAAGAAAGGAGGAAAATAAGGAGAGGTCAGGATGGAGGAAGAGAATTGAGGTCCCTTTGAACTTAAGGCTTAGATACTGCAAATACTTTGGTGGAACTAGTCATACTTAAACTAGTTTAGTAAGTGTTTTTGGGATTTGGGCCTAAAATAATGAATTTAAGAGAGGTTTGAGAAGTTTGCAGAACTGACATACGATTTATCCACTCATACTGCCCATGATTTGCATAGTTGATACTGCTACACGTTTTTGTTCCCAGTTCATTCTGGCAGTTCATTAGTTTATATTTTATTTTTACACTTTTTCAAAAATGAATTACAATAGTAACTTTCATTTTCAATCTGGGAAATACTGTATACACTTCCAGCCTAAAGTCACAAAGAAACTTGTACACAGTGACGCTCAGCATTGCTATGCATAATTTGCAGGTGCCTAGAAAATCACTGGGCTTCACAAAGCCTGAGTTCAATGCCTAGGCTCCCTATACAATGAATGGGGAGATAGCAGTGCCTCAGAATGGGATTCATAAAAGTGAGCACACTAGGTTGCTCCTTGGCTAAGCTACCCAATGGGAGATGCCAAACCAATGAGTGGTGCTAATCCTTGCTCTTCTCTTGGAGATAGGTGCCTACATCGAGGCTGGCAAGAGGGTGACTTCCTCAGCATGGTTCTCAGCTGCCAGCCCTCCTTTGGCATTAGGCAATGGCACTGTTTTAGCAAGAAGCCAGGGGCAAGAGAAAGTGAAAGACTTTCCCTCGTAACTTGTAGGCCAGTAGTTAGGGTACTCACTTGGGATGTAGAATACCTTAGTTCAAGTTCCCCCTGCACCTTAGGAGGAGAGAGGGTTTGAACTGGGATCTTCCAGTTTATCATCTGTGGATAATAAATAAAGTCATTGGAGCAGGGGAACTGGATCCTGGGTCTCCCACCTCACAGGTGAGTGCTCCGTCTACCAGGTTATAAAGTCACTCATACTTGTGTGCACGCTCTCTCACTAGCCCAATGATTCTTTTGCTCTTTATCCAAAGTGGAACAGCTTCAGCAAAGACTGAGGGAACCCTACGTCAGAGTATCCCAGAGCCCAGTGGGCACTCACCTACATGGTGGCAGATCCCAGTTCAAATCCCTTCTCCCTGCGGGGTTGGGGGGTGGAGATCTGAACTTGAACCAGGGATCTGAACTTGAACCAGGGATCTGCTGTAAAAGGGCTAAAAGTCATGATGGAGTGACTTCTCCTCACCCTTGCCATTTTGCGTAAGCTTGAGTATAGGGATCCAGTCTGGTAGGCAAGGTCTGAGCATGTTTACCAAATTGGGCCCCAAAGGCAACTTAGATAGGAATGCCTGTCATCCTTTGGTTTGTGTATTGCATAGGGCTTAGGCATCCGGCTGCGGAGGAGGGGCTGCAGTGTACATGCACAGAGGCATAAACATAGGCACTTAAGGAACTTTTACTGCAAAAATATAGGCACTGAGCAATTTTAGATGCCTAAATAGTTCAGGGTAGCTGAGCAGTGGTTTTGTAAATTCCAGATTCTGGGATTTAGATACTTTGAGTGGTATTCAGGTGCTTAAGTCCTTTTTTTAATCTTTGGATAATTCTTTCCCACTGTTTTACTTGCATTTTTATTCTACACATATTTTGTTTATTTCTGCTTTTTCATGCACCATTTAGAAGAACAATTGTGTAGTTGATACTGGTATAAATTTTTGTTCACAATTTCCATTCTACTGTTACAAACCTGCATTAAGTGACACTGGGGGTATGGTTACACTTACAAGATTATAGCGCTATAGGTTATAGCGGTCCCCTTATACAGTAATATGTATAGCGCTATTGTATGTCCACACTCAGATGCTCCTGCGGTATAGCATAGCCACATTTGGGGCACTTAATGCGGCATTAAGAGCAGCGCATTAGGGCAGGTATCCCAGCATTCAGCTGGGTGCAACGTGCTTTTTA
The DNA here is from genome assembly GCA_007922305.1 of Dermatemys mawii. NCBI lineage: Eukaryota > Metazoa > Chordata > Testudines > Dermatemydidae > Dermatemys > Dermatemys mawii. Next base: position 19,484,269 of record ML677366.1, read on the forward strand.
AACGAGCGGGGTGAGGGGGGACGCGTTGTGTGTATGCGGAGGGAGAGAGACAGTGGTTTTTCCGTTTTTCTGAAGCCTGTCAGTGAGCCTCCATTCACAGAAGGCTTTGTTTTCACACAGGCTCCCTCCTTAAACATTTGCATTGCTTATCTGCCGAGTTAAGAAAGAAACTCTAAAGAGGTACTTCCGCATTCCTCCAGCGGAGTTCAAAACAAAGGGAAGAGACGTCAATTGCCTTAAATGGCTCTAGGCATCTCCAGAGATTACTTGTAGCGCAGTGGGTGTCCACATCCTTGCTGTAGCGCTACAGCAGCTGCGCTACAGCCCTTATTCCCCATGCGGAGGTGGATTAACAATAGAGCTATAACTCAGCAGTTATAGCGCTCAACGTGCCTTGCCAGTGTGGACGGGGAGGAGGTTATAGCGCTCGTGGGGGCTTTATAGCGCTATAAAGTGCCAGTGTAACCAAGCCCTTATTAAAAAAAATGTGAAGCATTGCATTTCATTTTGGTTCGTGTGTGATCTAATTAAACCCTTATAAGAAAGCAGTGGACCCACCGATTTGGTTGGCTTAATGTACGTTCTCTACACACATCTGATTTGAAGGCTTATTATGTGTACATTAAGGCAAAGTCTGATGTTCAACTGTCAAGTGGTGCCAATACCATAGAAATGGGGATAAACAGTGATACCATCAACATGATAAAATGACCACTAGGAAATATTTGCATTCATTTCTGTTAGTTTAATACATTTCTGTGTATTTTAAGACATAAAATTGGATTTCTTTGTGACCCAAAAGCATCACAACAACAATCACTAAAATGTAGTAGCACTAATGACATTTCTAGTCAACTTCGTTATTATAGTCTTGTTCATCATTATGGTCTCTGTTGAGAGTGTGTGGGTTACCAGTCTTCATTGCCTTGGCACTCACACAGGTCTGTGCAGGGAAGATTGTTCTAACTAGAGCAGCAGTTCCCAGACTGGGGTTCACAAAACGTTACAGGGGGGTCTTGGGAAAAAATTCCCTAATGGCCGACAGAGCTGTCCTATGAACCCCGGGCAGCATGCAGCCAGCAGCCCAGAGGTCCTGGACTTCCAAGAGCAAAATAGATCAAAGCAAGCATCTCTATCATACTGAGGAGATTTAAACTTCAAGACTCTTTATGAGAAATGGAAAGGGAGATGGATATTTTTGATGCTTTTAAAATTAAATAGGCAGCTAGTATTGTTTCTAAAATTATTACTAAAATTAAGTTTAAGTTTTGTTGTAACATACGTTGTTTGCCTGGACTCCTCAAGACCTGAATGCTTGTGTAGGAGGAACTCTGAGTTGGCTTCTTAAAATACCTTGATGCTGTTTCACATGTGATACTCCTTGCCTTAGAACATAAAAGCCTTATCTTATAACAGGCTTATTTAAAGTGATACAAGCTATGAAAGTGAGATCTTGGAAGAGTGTTGCCAATTTCATGATGTAATATAAATACTGTAATGATAATTAATAGCGTGTAATAAGCATGTCATAAAAACAAATTTTATATTTCTACGATCACTGCTTTTATAATTTATATTCAGGTAAAGGAGAAAATCCCTGGAAGTATTCATTTTTAGGAGAAGGTTTGAGAGACTTGGTATTTTAGTGAAAGGGTTTCACAGGTTGTTAAAGTTTGGGAACCACTGGACTAGACATGCAGTTGATTGTTCAGTGACCCCTGCTGTTACAGGCACAAATAAAGTCTTGTAGAAGTTCAGATGGCACTGGGTGCCCTTTAAAATTAAAAGTAGTAGTTCATCATGCACAGTTTTATATCCATATTACAACAGTGATCCAATATCTTGTTTACCTATGAGTGAAGACATCCAAATCTTTGTTTGCCAAGATGTTCTTTTGATATGCTCTTCAAAACTGGAATGAACACACCTCCCTGGAATCTTTCTACTTCAATTTTTGCAGCATTCATGATGAATACCCTCAGCTCATCAAAATTAATGCAGAATCTATGAAGGTGTACCATATCAATTAAATTGTGAGACACAAAATCAAGGTATAGCTGTGCAGGAAAGCTTGTATGTAGTGGTATGATCATTTTGGAACTATTTAATACTATTCACTCCATAATTGAGAGGCACTTTCTTTGAATGTTCAGCGATGTTATTCATTGTTTGCTGAATTGTATGCTGCTTTACGTATCAAACACCTGCATCATTTAGGGCATAAAAGTAGCTGACCTCTGTAAACTACAACCACCTTGCTTTGAATAATAATCAGAGGCTTTTATTTTGGCAAAAGATTGAAGCAGAATTGTACAAAAATCACTTGAACTGCTTTCAAATGAACATCAGGCTCACTCAAAAGAAGTAGACCCACAAAACATTTAGAGGACTTAAATTCCTACTACAGATTACTAGCAGTTTGGATAGCATCAGCTATTGTTATTGCACTGCATAGAACAATGGTAGGTTGCCTTGTCCATGCTGTGCATGGAATGAAATTGCAGAACCTTAGTGTTTTTCTCATCTTGCCTGGAATAGCTTACAGTTTCTACATCTGCGGTAAGTAGGGCTTTATATCTTTGCACTAGATCATTGTCTGTCTCTTCAATCAGCTGATAAAATGCAATTTCCTAAGGTGACTGTTGCAGTGTATCTAGGTGGTTTGGCTTTAAAATTCATTTTACTCAAGTAGGAAGAAAGGTATGTTGAATGATAGACTTGATTGCTAAGGATGAAGTTTTTCACAAATATTCTGCGCAACATGTCATCATCTCCTCCTTGAAGTGCTACCTTCTTTAGATTGGTTGCTCTCTCAAATGTTTCTATTTTATGAAGTTTCTAGCCTTCCTTATGTTTCTCTGAAGCAAACAATATCAATGAGACCAGTGTCTAGAAGATGTGCTTGCTCTGGTAGAAGCAGGTGAACATGATGCACTCCAGATTCAGTGTCTGTTTTCTTTCCTGGATTCTATACAACTCTGACATGTCCCAAATTCAACTTGTATATTTCTAGATGCAATCCCGGTGAAAGAGCATTGGTGGCACTTCTTCTTGCCCCAGCCCCTCCTCCCCTGAGCGTGCCACGTTCCCGCTCCCCTGCCCCGCGTGTGCTAACAGATGTTTGGTGGCGTTAGCACATGCGGGGCAGGGGAGCAAGAACGTGGCACACTCAGGGGAGGAGGTGGGATCGGGGCAAGGATTTGGGAAAGGAGTTGGAATAGGGGCAGAGAGGGGGCAGAATTAGGGTAGAGGACTATGGAAAAGGGGTTGGAAGCAGCGCGGGGAAGGGGCAGGGCCTGGGGCAGAGGAGGCTTGAGCATTCAGGTCAAAAAGAGGGGAATTTGGCGCCTTTGTAGACAATTACAAATTAAAACCTTCTACCAGGAAGATTAGATGCTAAGTTTTATATTCAATAGCTTACAAATGAAGAAACATTATATTACGAATTCACATATACCTATAGCTATTACAATCACTTGTGAGATACTTTGACAATTAAGAATATGAAAACATTTCATTTTAAGATATTGCAAATTATTGATTTTTGCCATTTTTGTCACATGCTAAATAGCTTCGTCATTTCTGAAAAAAAACTTGCTCATGAAAACAATAAAAATCTGACATTGCCATTTGATAGCTTTGACCAATAAACACCAAATTAAAGTGCTGAAATTAACTTAAATAGGAAAAACTATAGGCATAGTAATTTGCAGTGTTTATGGAACTGCAAAAAAAAGGATAAACTCATTTTGGAGACTATTGTTTCACAGGCTTATGTAGTGTCTTGCAGTACCATTTGAAAGCTCCACATCGTACCTCATCTAAATGTACATAAAATAATGTTTCAAATGACATATGATGTGTGAACACACAGAGAGTGGGTACATTACACTCCAAAAATATGGCCCATTTTGAAGAATTGCCAAATGCCTTTTGAATATTAGAAGAAAAATGTAAAACCATTTTACATGTCTTATTTGTGTCATCCTGATGCCATAATTGTAATATCAGAGAAACTCAACACAATCTAAACATAAGTGTATGTGACTCAAGGAAACAAGTTGTGGCCCACAATCCCTTTTGAATTCTGTAGCTGTGTGATCTGGTATCACAGAGGAAGTCCAGGAAAGTTTTTATTCCTCTTGCCTTGTCTTGGCTAGAACACAGAGCATACAAATCCATCATATTGTTTCACACTGAATTGCATCTAAAATGGTTTGGAGTCTCTTCACCTTTCTTTGTCCTCATTTAACTATATTATGACCATACTGAATTTTATAAAAAAAATTATGTAAAAAAAACTTTTTCTTTCAGATCAAGGGATTATTCAGCACTTCCAGCTAAAAGACTATGGCATTTTCTGGTGAAACAAGAACTTCTTCAGGAGACCTTTATAAGATATATATTCACTAAGAAAAGAAAGCAAAGCGAGGTAAACAAAACTAATAATTAAAAGGCTTTTTTACATTTCCTCAATCTTTAAGTGTCTTCATTCTAATTTTTGTTAATATTGTCATTTTGGTGGGCATTTCAGTTTCCTGTTTTTCACTTCAGCAATGTTTTAAAATCAACATAATAGCGTGCTGTTTATTAAAGTACAAATCAAACTAAAATGTGTGTTCTTAGACAAGGCATAGCTGAGTTTACAATGCAGTATATATATTTTAAAACATTTTATTTTGCTAAAAATAGTATATAGGATAACTAATAAATGGATTGAATATTCTTGAATCTCTATGGCTTGTCAGATATAATATACTGAAATGAGCAATTCTCATTTTGCGGTTTAAATATATGTATATATGCATGTGTAATATATACATATACATAATATTATATAGTGATATATAATATTGATTTTTATTACTATCATGATTACAACTGAAATTAGTTACAATTAAATTTAAAGTTTGATGTGTAACAAACTGAAAAAAAATGCTAGTTACTATCTTAAAACTTCCTGTAAATATGAAGTTTGTGTGTCTGTTGCTCCTTTTATTTACTATGTCATACCCTTTTCTTTTCTTTTTTTTTTTAAAAAAAAGTATAAATTTGCAAGTCCACTAAAGTTGAGGGATAAGTACTTTTTATACCATACATTTTGTGTTCATTTAGGAGGCATTACATTTTAAGTGAGTTTGTTTAGGTTCCTGTCTTAGTTTCTGTGCCTTTTATAAAAAATTACAAACACATTTGTCATCATTTACTGAGAGGGGTGGCCTTTTAAATCTAGTTTGGAATGTTTCATTCTTTTTTTATATTTGTTTGTGCATGTGTTTTGTGTTTGTGACTGTGTGGTGTTATGTAGTCTGTAGAAGATCGTGTGGAGCAGGTCAAACAAAACTGCGTAGCAGAAGATCACAAAAGCAAGGTAGTATCCCTTCTCCCAAACCTTTAGCACATTCTTAAAAGTTCTGTGGGACTGGCTTTTCTTTTCTAACAGAAGCTAAATGTTCAATGTAGTCTCTGTGTGGCAGACTCTTAATCAGTGCATTAACTTTGGATGTCCTGTGATTGGGATAAGTGAACACCTTGTAAATTATGTTACTCACACAACTTGTGGGGTTTTTTTTTTAAACTTTCAGATATGCAATTTTTGGCATTTAGAATGCCAGTGAGTGCAAAAAGTCTGAAGTTTAGCTTCCTAACCATGCTGAGGCCACTGAACTTTTCTTGCATGAATGTCTGTAGATTTTGCGGTCTGTCCATACCACTACAAAAAAAAGTGTTATACACCAATTAAAATTACCTGTAAATGTTTTATAGGTTGAAGCAGATCTCGGCTACCCAGGGGGAAAAGCAAAAATAATTCACAAAGAATCTGATATGATAATGGCATTTGCAGTTAATAAGGTAAAAGCCAATAACATTGTTACTAATTGCTTTATTAAATCATTGTGTTTGTGTTGCTCTAAGATCCTAATTAAAACTAATGTATGTTACGTGTTTGTACTCTACAGGCAAACTGCAGTGAAATTGTTTTAGCATCTACACACGATGTGCAAGAACTTGATATTTCAGCTCTATTGGCTGCTCAGTCATTTATATGGATTGGGGAAGAATATGACAGAGAATCTAAAAGGTTCATCTTTCTTTTTTTGCAATTATATTTAAGATAACTTTTTACTTTGAAAGTACAGACACAAGTGCAGATAGTTCAAATTTTTGTTGTTGTTAACAATAAAACATATACACTCTTCTTCCATAGATCTCAAAGCACTTTACAAAGGCAGCTAAATATCATTATCCTCGTTTTACAGATGGGGAAATGAAGGCACAAAGTTTAGAGTGACTTGCCCAAGGTCCCACAGTTTGTTCACAGCAGGCCCACCAACAGGGGCAAAGGGGGATATTGCCCAGGGACCAAGGCAATTTAAAAGGGCCCGGGGGCCCATGGTAGCTGGAAGCTTCGGGCCCTTTTAAATCACCCAGGCAGGCTGTGGGGTTCCTAGGTGCATTCTACTGTTCCAGGCCCCGCACTGTGGAGACAAGGGACTGCAAGCCTAAATACCCTGTTTGGAGGGGGTGAGATGTAGGTCACCACTATGTGGAGATGTGACATATCATAGGACCCTGAAGTTGTAAATGGGTTCCCTCCAGCAAGACCAAGAGCAGGGAAGTCCAAAGGTGCAGTTAATCTTGACACTGTGCCAGGCCTGCTGACAGCAATTCTGGGCCTCTGGGCCAGTGCCGTCCCTATGACGGTGTTAAGATGAGGGTCTTAACGAGACGCTAGAAATCGATTTCTAAAAGATTGATTGCTACCCGCTGATCCAGCGGGTAGTGAAGACATACCCTCAGCCTTTTTACATCAAAAGGCTTTCTTTGACTGCTGGTCTCTGAAAATCTCATTTGAATCAGTATATGCAAGCCTCTCTAGAGGAGTTTACAACCTGAATGATTAATCACCATTCCTCCGCCCCATCACCACCTCGAAGCACTGTGGTAGCCTTCCCCTCTGAAATTGCATGTAGTCCCTGGTCCACAATGATACATAAACCATTTGTAAACATAATATAATATGATCTGTGAAGACATAGCATGCAGTTGCAATCTGTCTCAGCCACTATTACTTAAAAAAAAGAACAGCAAAATGTAACAGTAATAAAGCATTACACTGGTATCTTTTTACAGTTCAGATGACCTTGACTTTCGTGGTTCTACCACAACACTAACTCAGTCAAGTGCACCATCATTTGGAGTGAATCAGATGCAGCCATCTTCACCTATGCCATGGTTAGGTAGTGGACAAACTAGCACTGGAGCTGGTGTGGTATGCGGTTTGTTTTGTTTGCTGTTTATATAGTTAGTTCATACAAAGATCTACACACAGAAGCACTGTTATTTGATTACATTGGATGGTCATATGATAGCCATCAGCTGGCAAAAAATGCCAAACTAATTCAATAGTCTCTTATTTTAATAATTTTGGATTGGCATACCTATAACTTCCTTGTTTCAATCGATCAATGAATAGTATAAACTATGTTCCCAACACTTAGAAAATAAATCTCCAAAATATTTTTTCTTACAGTTGATTAATCTACTGCATTCCTAAATGTATTTTGATTGTTTAAATTAATATTCTACCATTATTATTTTTCTCCATGACAGATTTCTTTTTTTAAAATGCCAGTTGAAAGGTAATATGTAACTTTGTTTCGGACCCCAAATCTGAAAAGCATTTAAGTACAGTGTTCTTCAGTGGGGCATGCCTCAAGTTGAGCACATACATAAGTGCTGTCCTGACTAGGAATCTTTCCTGAATTCAGGCCTTAGTTGGTGTATTGCAATTGAAAGTAATTGGATCAGAATATGGTTAACAATTAACAATCTATAGGTAGGGGACAAAAAGACAGTTCATTGTGTAGTAATACATACAATATCCTGAGTTCATTTATGTTTTCCAAACTCATTCAAAAGTAATTAGTCTTTGACGTTCACAAATTAAATATGATATTTCTTTTATATGAAGCTCATTAAAAGAAATCTGAATAACGTCAAGAGAATGGCTTCACATCCAGTCCATCAGTATTGTAAGTAATTTTTATTTAACAGTGTGAAAGTGAAAAATGTATTTGTTTTTCAAAACGTATTACAGAATAAATGTTATGATATTTTCCTGCTGATTAATAAATCACCTGTATTTTCCTTTTTCTCCAGATCTCACAGGAGCCCAAGATGGTAGTGTTCGAATGTTTGAATGGACAAGGCCACAGCAGCTGATATGCTTCAGACAAGCTGGCAACGCAAGGGTTACTAGAATGTATTTCAATTCCCAGGGCAATAAGGTTAGTTCTCCCAAAATAGGGTTTTTTTCCACTTCTTTTTAAATGATTCTTTGACTGTGCTGTGGACACTTTAGCCAATTTTTAACCAGGGGAGCACAAAAATGTCTATAATGTGTTAGAATGTAGAAAATATTTGTTTCAACATATATAAAACAAAGAATACAATCTTGCAAACACAGATCGTTAAAGCTACATGTGGATATTTAAGTTCAGACACTCTTCAAATGTACTTCTACTGCTGTATTGAATAAGCAACTTTCAGTATTCATATTAATTGTAGAGACTAACTACTTTATAACTAGCCCTAGAAACAGTTATTACCATGAGTAATCCAGCTTTAAGTCAGTGGAACTACTTACTCGGTAATAATTTTTTGCAGAAACAGGCCCTTATTTTGATTGCATTAAAGCCTCATTTAGCAGGAGCCAGGTTGTGTACCCCTTGCTCTCAATTACTCATCTAAATACCAAAGTGAATAATGGGTTCAACATTTTAACCTTAAATAGGATTTTGATGTAGGGCAACCAACTTGGGAGATGGCTACATTGTCAATGATTGAATATTACAAAACAAATATGAAATATTATGGCAACCTATATCCTCATAGTACTGTGCAGAAACTGGTTGTCCAAAAAAAAATTTCTGACATATCTCCACTGTAGTCAGTTAAGCTCAATACTGAGGATATTCCACCTTGCAGTTTAAGTGCAGAGAGATGTTAGCACTAGTATTAAAGTGTTCAGTATAGAATCATAAGATATTTTTAGGATAGTGGCATAAATACAATACTAGATTTGTATTTTCTTTTTATAGTGAGCACATTTTGAAAAAGTCTCAGCAGAAAATCTGTAGTATGATTATAAATATATTTTTGTGCTTTCTATGATATAGAGAGATGCAGATGGCTCAAACTTTGAAAATCATCTAAGGCTTGATTCAGTAGTTCTATCTGGGTGCTTTATGCTGCTCCACTGGAATAAAGAAGCTGTAAACATCCTTTAATTCTCTTCCACATAGAGGAAGCCTACAATGCACAGAGCCATCTTGTGACACATACTTCACTTCCTGTACTGGTCTATGGTGTTAGGATGCCCAGCTACCAGAATGGTTTTTTAGGTCCCGCAAGCCAGCAGACATTACTTAGAGCAGACTTCGGGTTGCTGTAACTTATATTGGTGCACTCAATCCTTGCACAGACAACCCAAGAATTGGGGAGCATAACAGTGTATTTAAAGTCTCCTTCTCCCCCACTTCCTTGTCACACACATTAGTCTTGCACAAAGAGCCTGGAGCAAGAAATCTGGCGCTCAGTTTCACAAGTATTATATAATTTCTGGATTTTTTTCCCCTCATTCTTACTAATAGCCATTTTTCTGAAAACTAGGGCCCAGAGTCATTCATACTCTCCACTTGTTTTGTGGCATCCTGCCAAAGTAAAAGCAGCTGTAAACCACACTTACCTCGCCATTTAAATTAGATTTGCATCTCCAGTGCAAGGCAGTTTAGCGTGCCAGTGAATCTGGTACATGATTTGTTTCTTACTGTGTCTTACTGCTTCAAGTCTAAGTGCTTTTGTGACGTGACCGTTACTAGAGCGACTAATTTTTGGTCTTTATGGAAGATTTTGAATAAACACGGAGACTGATTCTCCCCTCTGGTTTATCCATTTCTGCCCGTGTAATGCCATTGATTCCTGTGGAATTATGCTGGCATAAAACTAGAGAAATTAATAGAAATCAGTTCTGTTTACATATCTTATAGCTTCTGTACTCTCCTCCCCTGTGTTTCATAGCTAGGAATAAAAACAGGATTTTATTGAAGAATTTGTCTCCTGTTTGTCCTCACACAAAGAAATAATCTCCTCTTTGTGAATTGCAGTTGATTGTTGTGAAACTGCAATTCACAAAGAGGGGATTATTACAGACAGTGGATTAGTACTTCAGGTAGGGAAGAACATTAAGAGCAGAGAAGCCTCTAGACAGGAGACATTCTGGTTTTCAAATACCTGTATTAATGAAAAAAAGGAAGAGAAAACAGAAGATATATTGGATTAACAGAACTGATTTTGAACGTTTTTCCTGTAAGGTGACAGTGATCCTAAGGAATCATTTAATAGAGATTACAAAGTGATGGTAACTGATTATACATCTAAGTAAAGCTCACTGAGAAAATGTCCCACAGAAATGTTTTGAGATGTCAAAAAATTTCCCATTGTACATCAGGACAATTTTTTTTGACATTTTTCACAAAAAAAACAGAGTGACACCCAACCCAGAACAGCCAGTAACCTCATGGGTAAAGCACTTATCGTGGATGTGGGAGACCCAGTTGCAAGTCTCTGCTCTGAATCACACTTGCCTCAATTTGAACCTGGTCTCCCACAAGCCAAGTGTGTGTCCTAAACATCATTCTTTTGGCCATTCTAGAGTGGGCATCTCAGGTTCTGACCAGAAATTCCATTCTGGATCTGAGAAGCCTTCCCAAAACCTCACATGTTCCTGCAAAAAGTGTCAACAACTCAGCATTCTCCAGGAAAAAAAACCAAAACATTTAGTCAAAGTCACAGTCAGCTCTACTCTGAAGTGATAACAATATGCAGGTGAGATAGTTGTGTACTCTTGACTGCCTCATCTATACCTTCCTCCCACAAATCCATTGCCACTGGAACTACCAATTCCATTGCAAACTGTAAGGAACTTCAAAAAAGCTGTCACTCTTTTAGCCACTCAACAGATAGAGACATTTCCTTCTCTTCATCTCAAAAGCAGAATCATTCTAGTCTTCTAAAATTTAATTGGGCTGACATGGAAGATGGGCAGCACTCAGTCTTGAACCAGTGACAAATGGTAGCGGATTTTAGGACAAGGGCTATGTGGGTGAATGACCACAAGGGTGCCCAGTGTGAGATTTAGGCTAATGGAGAGAACTGTAGATGTGTATTTGGTCCTGGTTGGACAGCTGGAATGGCATAGTGACAGCTGGAAAGAAGTTGATGCTAGAGCTCCTTCCCTTAGCCTGGACCAACTCTGGCCAAAGAATTCCCTGCCTGAAAAAGGAACTCACTGAAGTCCCTCCAGTTTGTGTGATCTCCCCACAAGCATTCAGCAACCTCCAAAATTCAGCCATAATCCTTCATTTATCTGATCCATTTATGTTTATTACACACACAAATTTCTTCCTGCCTCCCCATTCTGGAGTAGGCAGATTCCTCTTTGCCATTGTTTTAATGTAAGGTTAAAAAACAAGTTAGAGTTCATCCACTGATTCTTTCCTGCTGGCCATCTTGCAGAAGTGGGATTGATTCAGACTAGAGTAATTGCCAGTTGGCATCTCCTGCTCTGCTTCCTGGATGTGCTTAAGGCTTTGAAACACCCCATAATACCTAACAAATGTATTAAACCCTCCTGTTCAAAGGAGGAAGATGCTTGGGTTTGTGGAGCCATTCAGGGAAAAGGAGTCCTGTCTGGCCTCACCGTACAATGAGGAACTGGGGAAGGGATGGGAGGGGGAGAGCAATTTAAATGGATCTCCCCTGGAAGAAAGGCAGTGGGGGTGAAGGGACTCCAGAGGATTAAGCTCAGGAGGGAGGGACTCAGCAGGGAACAGATGCCCAGTTATAAGAAGGAAGTTGCCAACCCCTTGGCTTTGTTTCCCGCAATAGCCATATCTTCTGATTTTTCAGGACTGGTTCTGTATATTTTACTGTGTATGTGAAGACAAACTAACTTTGATTAACCTTATTACACCCTTAAGGAATAAAAGTGACTTGCTGTGAAGTAGGGATGTTTGGGCATCCCTCTAAACCAGTTTCAAGACAACAGAAAGGGTCATCCAGGAATCCCGGACAAGCCCTGCATTTAGGGACAGCTGGAAACATTAAACCACATCATGGAACTAATGAAGCCTGAATTTACAGTTACAGGGACAATATCAGTGAAGTGTTTTAAAGAACATTTAATATATGTCTGTGAAGCACATTGCATATACAGGATACCTAAGTGGTCTAAAGGTTTAACTGCTACTCATTTGTGTTGATCTGCAGAGCTCGCTGTGGCTTTGCCACACGTAATACAAAGCAGTTATTCCATAATCGTTCCTAAGTCATTTATATAGGACATCATGTGTGTTTGTTTTTTTCAATTAAACTTGGGGTAGTAGGTCTAACCTATGCTTGGGTATCTAAAATTAAAAATTTTAAAATAAAATAATCTACTTCAAACTTACAGGACAATAGTTTCAAAAGCACCCAAGTCCCAATTTCAAAAGAGGGCTTCATCATGTTGGAGCATTTCAAAGAGACTTAGGGCTTGCTTATTGGCGTGTGGCAAGCCGGAGTTTGGACATACAGAGCTTAAGCCAGGTGGGCACTAAATGGCTATGTGGATCTTGCCACCACACACTAGTAGTTCCATAGAGTGCTTTGGCCTAGTGCTGAGGGACAAGCACCCCAGAATCTCCTCTAGCTCAGTGGCAGGGCATTCACCTGGGCTATTGGAAATCCGAGTTCAAATCCCTACTTCAAATCAGGCAGAGTGGGGATTTGAACCTGGTTTGGGTGGCAGGGGGAATGGCCTACTTGATGAATCCTTCTAGAATTTAAGCATTGAGCCACGCAGCAACATGAAGATATTGTGGGCTTTGTGCATGCTCACTGATGGAAGTTTAGGCACCAGCTGAGCAAAGTTTTTGATGTTCTAAATTTTGGACTTAGGCACTTTGATCTTTTTGTGGCTTTTGGCCTAAGTGCCCAAGTCACTTTTGAAAATGGAACTTAGACTCTTGAATCACATATGTGCCTTTCAGATTTTTACCCCTTGTATTTAAATATAAATGCAGCTATTTCAGCTGGCTTCAGCTTCTTGTTAAATATCACAAAAGTGATTAAAAGGTAAGACTGGTCACTGAAGAACTTTTCAGTGGTTTATAGAATAAATGAAATTTGTTTCTTGCAGTGTGGCGTGGCTGATGGAGAGGGATTTTTAAGTATTTGGCAGGTCAACCAAGTTGTATCTAATCCTAAACCATATCTGGTATGTAACAAAATCATTCTCTCTTTTTATAGAAGAAATGTTTAGGAACCAAGACTAAGTGTCTCTTACTTTAAAGTTTCAAACAGGTCAAGAGCAGATTCAGATAATGTGAATTCTTGATTAGTGTTTTTCTCTGGAGTGCTAATTGGCATACTATCAAAACAAGTATAGCGGTTGATGGACACAGCTTTGAAGAATTCATTGCAGAGTAAATAAGCTGTAATGTGATTACAGATATCACTTAAGCATTGTCCTTGAATTTACTAAGACTGAAATCTATTGCAGTGTACATCAAGCTCTTTCAAAAATATAAATATATTCATTCTCAGTTCTTTGCCGCTAATTATACAGCACACAAAGTCTTTGCTTGTGATATGCTCTTAGAAATACATATGACTAAATATATTTTAAGTTGTTAGAAACTGACATATAGATGATAAGATTGCATCTTGATGATGGTTGTGTGTTTCATTTTATAGAGTTGGCAGTGTCACAGTAAAACCACAAGTGACTTTGCGTTCATTACCTCTTCAAGTCTAGTGGCTACATCCGGGCAATCCAATGATAACAGGTGTGGTAAAAGAGAGTGTGCAGTCAAAAACAGATTAAAATATCTAGACTGAGAGGTTAAAGGTTTTCAGCAAAGCTACCTGTTGAACAGATCTTTGGATCTTGAAGCCAGAATTTTGAAGCCCAATGTTCTAAAAGCTGTTGAATTCCCTTACTAGCTGTATGTGCATGGCTAACTGCTTGTGTGTCACTCCTTCAGGTACTTTCTTTCTGCAGACTGGCAGACTAGTTCCCCTTATTCTGTTGGCTTTTCAAAGCTCCTTAACGCTGTGATAAATTATCCTTTTTACTCCTTTAATTAGTGATAAATTATCCTTTTTACTTTATTTATAAAGGATAATTTTTCCTTTATAAATTATCCTTTTTATCCACGTGATAAATTATCCTTTTTACTCCTTTATTTAATTAAATACATGTCATTGAGGTCTGACTGCCTGGAACCAAGGGTTTTTGACTGAGCACATCCTTTTGTTTTATCATCTCTTCTGGTTTTAAATTATTTCACTTTGGTAGTGTTCTTCATTTCTAATGTGGCCATCTTTATTACTACTCAGTGGTTTCCAGACATCCCAGCTGCAACTTGTTCTGATGGGTACATTTGTAGTGGGTTGGGGAGGAGCTCATTTAATAAATACAGGAGGCAATCTTGGTTGTGATATTGAATGGTGCATAAGTTTTGCAGGAAGGCTGGGAAACAAACATCAAGGGCTTGTCTACATGTGCTGTAGTCCATATTAGCATGTTGTGTACTAACAGCTGGTAAACATGAAAAGTTCCCTGTTGCATATTGCTGTAGTCCTGTTTCAAACTGTACTATGTCTATGTGCACTAGGGAACTCCTATTGTGCAGGATCAGGGTCCAAGGGCCAGTTAGTGCACAACATGGTAATGTGGACTAAAATTTATACCTCTCCAGTGCAGACCAAAGCACAGTGTAGACAAGCTCTTAGCCTTCAAGGAAGGCAGAGTCAAGCATGGTTCCCAATGGGGATTTCAAAGTTTTTTCAAAGGCTTGAATGACTGAATCAACTGCAGTTAGGCTCTGAACTGTCATTTGTGTTTTTGCATGTCTTCCCCCTCCTCCTCATCTTCTAAGTGACCCATACTGTCCCAGGGATCATTTAACATGATGCCATCATGACTTGTTTTGTTTTTCCACCAGAAACGTGTGCTTGTGGGACACTTTGGTGTCTCCTGGTAACAGTCTCATTCACGGTAAGTACTGCAGTAGAACACATTTTGTTTTTTTAATGGTTAAAGAATCAAGTGGGATTTGTGCGTGGATTTTGAGGAAAAGGTTCATATGGAGTAGACTAAACATCTGTATTACAAGTTAATCAGTGCAATATCAATACTGCTGCGTGTCTTGAAACAGTAGATTTTATGGCTTCCAACATGACAGTCTACTTTTGTACATACCAATGTGTTTTTTAAAAAAAAAAAAAAAAGAAAAGGAGGAGCAGCATCAGAAAAGGTCACAGGCAAGGCCATCTTGTGAAGGTGTTTATAAAGGATTAAATATTTGAATGCAGCTGTTTGGTTTTGGCACCATATCTTCAGACTTTATAGTCATCATTAACAACAGGTCCATAAGTCTGCATGTAGACTTCTCCTGAAACTGGCAGTTAATTATAGCTTTCAGCACTGCCTTGAAGTAGGGGAGCTGTATGTTGGTGATACAGAGCCTGTCCCAAAGAGCTTTACAGTCTCATTCAGGCATGACCACCACTTAAGTTTAGCAAACAAGGTCAAGGGTGGACACAAGGGTTACAGGAAAAAGGTGGCGTGGGTGGGAAGTTGTGTGTGCACCTATCATGATGGTATAGAATGTTCCATGATGGATTTTTTTCATGTTAATATAAATTGTGACCAAGGATGATTTATTTTTGAGGTCTTGGGAGTGAGGGAAGCTGCAAGAAGGGAAAAGATTAGATGGAATGATTAAGATGAGAAGCCGGGGGAAGGCCAGCAACAGAGGAGTTGTGATTGTGAGAAAGGAGCAATATGAGGGAAGGACACACAGCCAAGAGAAAATGTAACAGTCTGAGTTTTGAAAGGGGAGTCTGATGATTGATGTAAGGATATTGCTCCCTGTGCTGCTTGATGTTGATCAGCTGCAGAATGAAGGGCTCAGAGTGGGGCCTTGTTTTAGACCATCATTAGCTCCTCCATTGGTGTTCTTATCCACCTGACCATTTAAGATAAGGAAACTAGGCAGCCATGGACTTCACCCTTTTCTTTATTCTGCTTGTTGGGGAATGAAGACCTTTGGGGCTGGAGTCTTTTTATATGCCACATACAGTAGAAAGAGGCTGAGACACTTAACTGTACCTGAGATAGTGAGTGATTAGCCACTTATAACCCAGTTTATAACCCAGGCTGGGTCCAAGTTTAGGAAGCAATTATGTTATTGGCTGCCAGACATTGCAGAGTCAGTCTTCTGGTGCCATATTAGCAAGCCAGCTGTGACTGTGAAGGACAGCTCTGAGTAGTGTGCTCAGAGACAGCCATCTCGGAAAACCATGAAGTATTCCTGAGATTACATTACTACAAGAAATTGCCCTGGTCCTGATTACTTAAACAAAGCAAATCTAATTTAGCATGTGTGGTTAACCCCGTGTTTTTATACGGATGTTTGTTTCATGAACAGTATTTGCCTCTGTCCAATTCTTTCATCTTTTACTTCAACTCAGAATTGAACTTGTGCTCAACTTTTCTTGCCATAAACTATAATTTTTTTGTAAGAAAGGATGTAGCTAGTAATCACTGCATTTGCTCAAGCAATTTTAGCAACTATACATGCAAGTCATAGACAAAGTTTTTATGCACATTTTAAAAATATGGGCTGTAAAATATAGCTAGTTTCTGTACAATGTCACAGAAGCATCAGATCTCAGTTTTAAGAGAAAATGAATGAAGCAGAGGTCCTATGGAGAAAATGGCATTTGATCACATAACTGAAGAGCATCATAATGCATACACAAAAGATGGCCGAATTAAGTTTGCATAACCTTATTTTGGGCATTTTCTAATTTTTGAGTGCTCAACTTTACAACTTTTATATTTTTATTATAGTTTTTAATGCAGTTTAACATACAGTATGAATTGTATATTTTTTCAACTTTTAAAATTTCAACCAGGGATGTGTGTTTAAACTATAAATCAAAATTAACTGATTAAACGGAATAATAGAATCCATCTCACTCTTAGTTCTGCAGTGCTAATGAATATAAAGAGTAATACAGAAAAGTTTGTCATTCATGTAGCAGATATGTCTGTATACACACACTCAAAAGGAGCGTATCTATTGAGTAAAAAAGGTGCCAGTTACCTTTTAGAATAGAACTGTGCTTTAAAAACTACACAAGACTACAAATCTGTAACAATCTTACATGTCTCTTAGCCTTCACTTCTCATGATCATGGGGCCACAGTACTTCAGTATGCGCCTAAGCAGCAACTGTTGATTTCTGGAGGCAGGAAAGGATGTGTCTGCATCTTTGACATCAGACAGAGACAAATCCTTCATACCTTCCAAGCGCATGACTCTGCTATTAAGGCTCTTTCACTAGATCCTTCTGAAGAATACTTTGCAACAGGCTCAGCAGAAGGTAACATGAAGGTAAGATTATTGAAGTGGCTGAGTTGTGATGTGAATTTTACCTGGAGAAAGCACAGTGCATTATGTTGAATTATTTATCTTAATTTATTACTGTCTTCCTTGTTTTCCTTTGGATTTGTTTTTCCTGTGACAATTGTTAAAATAAACTGCCAGTTGCTCTATAGGGTAGTCACAGTAGCTGTATGATAACATCAAATTCTAAATAAGAATTGTAACTAGTTGGATTGTGATAGTGCCTAGGAACTCCAATCGTGGGCCAGTACCTAACTCTGCTTAGACACTGCAAAAGCACACTCCCTGTCCCACAGTGTTTGCAATCTGAATACAAGAGAAAAAACAACAGGGGTAAATGCAACAGCGAGAGAGGGTGCAGAAGTTTTGCCTTAGCTAAACCATGCTATAGAGGTCCAGTATGTTTTATAGTCAGATAAGAGAACCCCTGGCCTCTCAGTATACACCAGTGTTAATGACATTTGAGCCAGCTTCTCTGCCCCTGCTCCAGGAATTCTTAGCTGGCATAAAAGCAGTTTATGCCAACCACCCCTCCTAGCTCCACCCCCATAATATAGGATAAGTCAGGAGTGGCGGTACAGGGTGGGCATGCAGGTAACAGAGAAGGCCGGGATGAGGTGGAGGGGAGCTCAGCTTCACTACATGAATTCACAGCTTGTGTATGGTTGCTTAAGAGACTGTGGCCAGCTGTCATCCATTAAAACAGCCCCTAGGCTGCTCTAACTTATGCCAGTAAAAGAGCATCTTGGGAATCCTGCAGCTGTACAACTTCCTCTCTGACCATCCACATTTTCTCCTCCTTCTGTGCTGAATGGGTTTTGATCCAGATTCTCAGTAGAAATGGCACATTTTAATCTCATTTTGTCTTGTCTGTCATTCTCTTAATATAGGTCTGGGGACTCTCAGGCTACAGTTTAATTCATTCCTTTAAAAACGAACATGCCAAACAGTCCATATTCAGAAATATTGGTGCTGGAGTCATGCAGATAGAAACTATGCAAGACAATCGCATCTTCTCCTGTGGAGCAGATGGCACACTGAAAATGAGAGTTCTACCTAATGCTTTCAACATCCCTGTAGGCATTTTTGATGTGCTGTAGATTTATGCGGTTTAGTCCTGTTTTCTGTACGGTTCCGTTAAATTGCTATAATGCAGTAATATGCATTAATGAAAGGAATTATCCTACATTGCTTTGAGTGCAATTAATGCAGCATTAAATATTATATGAAACAGAAAAAAGACTAACTTTTAAAGCAGGGTTCTTGAGAACTGCTTACACAGATTGGTGGGAATGGAAATGCATGTAGTGAGTGCATTGTAAAAACAAAGAATAAAACCCATTAAAGTCAGAGGTAGGTTAGTGCTCAGTAACCTACTTTAAGCCGCCTTTAGTAAGCATATTGCACAGATTCTAACAGTAGCTGCAGACATATACAAGCACTGTAGCTCTAAATAAAGTCAATAAGCCGTATGTAATGTGATTCAGGTTTTATTTTTCTTCCAGTTCTTGCCACTAATTGAAGCATGTCTACAACTACTCATTTAAAAAACAGCTTGTTGTAATGAAGGGTATTCAGAGTCTGAAACAATTTGTGACAAGGAAAGTGTAATAGATTCAAAAGCTGTGGAACAATGTGCAATGCAGAATGTACTATGAGACATGTATCTTTTTATGCTGATATTTTTACCAGGTAGTATTAATACACAATTGATACTATACATTGCACATGGACACATTTTTAAAATGCAATGTTTTCTTAATTTGCACATTACTTTTTGTTTGATGGCTGTGTTTTATATTTTGGAGATATGCCTTTACATTAGGAATGTAATGTGAAAATTAAATGTTTGTAGTGATGAGAAACATGTTTTTTGTTAGCTTTTAGTTTTGAAACTCTTATGTTTGTCCAGGGAAAAGAAAGACTTCTTTAAATGAAGCTATATAAGAGAATACCAGTGTAACATACAATGCCACATTTCAGATGAATGTCAGGCTTTATGTGGCCAGCTAATAAATAGTTGATAAAGCTGGTAATTTAAGTTATTACCACAGCATATTGTATAAACTATGCAGAGTTCAATATTGTTTGCTTGTAATATACTAGCCACTGTTGTCATATTTAGATGTATTTTTCTGTGTAAACAAAAAACATGTTCTTAAGATATTGAAATGGGTGTCTGTGTATTTAAATGTTAACTAGTTGTCCTCCTTCTTCAATGAGAATTTTGGTGTCTGTGCAGCAATGTAAAATATAATGGGATAAAATGGACCTTTCTCCAAAGGGGATTTTAATTGCAGGTTGTGAAGTATGGATATGAAAGAAAAGGATGTGTCATTTGTTAGTTTTACCTTTGTAAGTTAAATAAATTCCTTTTATTTCATGGAACAGGTTAGTTCCTGTGCAGTCTTTTGTCTTGCACATCAGCAGACTCGTTAAAACTTCAGTATCACAATTAGAGCTAAAATTGTCATTGGCAAGAAAAGAGGTTTGCCATCAGACTTTTGTGTTTCGCTGCTCCCAAGGGTTACAAGATTAACAGAACTGAAGTGCACTTTCTACAGCACAGGCAGCTGCACTACACACTCTCCTTACACCATCCTGCCAGTATGGTTTCTGTCACTTGGGTGAATTCATTCTCCTTCCTACTGTTCAGTCCTTGGGCTCTCTGATAAGGTTGCCCAGAATGTGTTAATTTGATGGAAACAGTAATTGGTCTGAGACCACTAGTTCATTTGACATGCATCAGGTGAGAAAAGTTTCCCTTTCTAGCCTGCATTAAATTTGCCCCAAAAGTGAAAGGTTTCCTCATCCTATTTCTATTCTTTCTAGCCAGAGTGTCCTCAGTCAGTTTTTTAATTACAGTCGTAGTAATAATAAATACCCAGTTCTAAACTGTGAAATTTAAAATAAATAAAGTATTTTATGTAGTCAAAATGAGCAAAACAAAAATGGTCTACATTTTTTCTAGTTTAACACCCTAAAGCAAAATTAAGTAGATTCAGTATATGTGATTCTTATTATATTGAACTTGCAACTTAAGGAGGATGTTATCACAAAAATGAATTAAAATATAGTGCAGTAAATGACAATGATATTTAATGCTTCTGATATTTGTTACTGGCAGTAGTTCCTGCTTCACCAAACTACTGCATATTTTGAAAAGCTAACATAACTCAAAGTAGGTTCGTTACATACCTGGGCACTTGTTACACACAGAACACTTTCAAATGACATCAAAGCATCTGGCTTCAACTTACAAATATCAAGGAAAATCAAACTTCAGGTAGAAATGCATTCTTAGTACACCTACTTCACTATTGTTTTCACCGCGTATGTTTTAGTGACTATGTTTACAGCAAATAAACTGAGCAACCTTTCCATTAAGATACCACTTTGTGTTGGGGTGAAGAGGGAGAGGTTATATGTATGATCCCCCACTCTGATTATTTTTACTACGGCTATCTGAAGATGAACTTTCAGTGGAAATCCATAAAGGCAAAGGAACTTTGAGTTCAAAAGTTTAACAACATTATATATATAAAAATCTTCATTCAGAAAGATTAAAATGTGCTTTAAACTATAGCAATCTGTTCCTCACGCCATTTGGAAATCAGTCGTTGATGCAGTTAAGGGAGAAACATTGTGGCAGCCATGCTGATATAATAGATTAGAAACAGGGATAAAATGTACTTCTGTGGAAATGAGCTAGCCAGCAATTCATGGTGTGTTATTCGTGAGTAGGAATGCTCATTACTCTGTCCACTTGTATATATTTGTTATGCTCCCTTTTAAAAAAAAAAAGTTAGTTGTTTATATAGTCACAATTCAGTTCTTAAGCAATAAAGTACAGATCACAGAGAGAAAACAAGCACTCCAGCTGCAGTGCCCTTCACTCTAATTCACCTTTACCTTGGAAGTCTTTGGTGGGTGTTGGGGGGGGTCCAGCTGTGGTCAGTGAGCCCTGGCCTCCTCAAGCTCTTGAAACAGCTTCCAACAACTTGAGGTGGTGAAAAATGACCAAAAAGAACAGAGCACTACCCTCCTGTTCTTTTATAAATTACCACTCTCCTCTCTCGTGACCACCTGATCACTCTCAACAGGTGAGCACACACCTCTATCAGGTGATGTCCCTGATAAACTCACTTCTGGCAGAAATCCACTTTTTGTCTAGGATCCTCCTATTTGACTAGAGAACTATCAAGATTTAACAACCCTACGTTGTTAGCCCTGTGCTACTACCCCCTCTTGGAAAACATGGTGGTAAAAGGACATGAGAGAAAGCAACCAACCTCCACATTCAAAATGGCGTTTGCAGACTGATACAAACAAATGTTCATAATTTCAACAATTCATTTGTCCTCCACAGAAAATTTCCCCAAATCATCGCAGAAAGTTGTTGCTCATAAATACTCTACCTTTTTCTATAGATAGTAAGATACATTGTAGATGGCACATCACTATTTTGTGACAACTCTAAACATATGAGTGACACTGAGAACATAATCCCTTCATCAGTGTTTCTTTGCCTGGGGTGTTTAATTTGAAAGGTTGGTGCTCACTTTTTAGTGTGTGGGTGTTGAGATGGGCAGAGGCAAATTGCTAGTGTGCAGGTGGCTGCATTGATGGGGGAGGTTTCCATCCTGTGATGCTTTTTAGGCCAAACTCTCAGTTTAACATAGTATAGGTCTGATAATCATATCCAATGTGCTTTCCTTTGTTAAAATGAGATATGCACTAGCAGCTGGCCGGTACAGCAGTTCCTGGGAACTGTTGATTTGTTTTTATCAGCTTGTAAAAATACCAATGGATATGAAGTTAATTAAATTCCTTCACACAGTGCTGCTGAATACATGAAAGTTGAAACTCTGGCCTATTTCCCTTAAACACAAAGGCCTGATTCGCCTCTGCCCTGTGTTGTCATTTACACCTATTTAAAAATGGATGTTAAATGCTACCATTCTAATGTGGTAACATATATTACACCCATTTTGCACAAGTGTGACTACCTGACTATGCAGGGTTCAAGCCAGTGATGAATCAGGCTCATGCAATATGAAATGGAGCAGAGTTTCAAACCGAGCAATTTAAACACAGAGTCACATCCCCTAGTTCCTAGTAGTCAAACTGCTAAATACATTATTCTTAAAGGACAAACAAACTTAATCCCTTCCAGCCTCTAAAATGTAATTTTTCCTAGTGATCAAGATCAAAAGTTCCTGGCTATATTTTCTTAGCTGCAACTATCATTTATTTGACTGTAATCCAACACTAAAGTCAAGCAGGCTAACCAATTTCATCATCAAGCACTTTGACCAGTACTTTTCACTCTCATTCAAAGTTTTAGGTTGTTGGTTTTTTTCCAATATGCTAATACAATAGTACAGTCTTCATTTGTGACTAGGAGTTTTGTGTAAATTTGGGCCAAATTTGTTGGAAGCATAGTAGGGCAAGTTACACTTCCATAAAGATGAAGTTAGATCAAGATAAGCAATCAAAAAAATGTTAAATAAAAGGAGCTTCACTTGCCCTGACTTCATTTCCTGTGGTAGCACCTCTCCCCGTGAGTACCTACTTCACATTTCACTAGCCATCATTTATATCGCCTCTCTATTTGCTTTTTGGTTATTTAGTTGTTAGCTAGATTTGTCAAATTTCAGGATTCTTGCTTTTTTCTATTCTGACTTATAAATATGGAATGAGTTTTTAATAAACTTACTTTGGTCTTTATGGTATTTAGTACGAAAATTACTGTCCCTGATCATTTTAATCACTGTACATCATTTTTTTTAAAAAATCACAATTAAACAAAATTAAGAGTTGATGCTAGGTATTAAATAGAAATGATACAAAGAAGCTTATTTGTAAAAATTGTTTAGACATTTATACTAAACTATAATCACTGACTAGAAGATAATTGCAGACAGTAATTGCAAATTAAGAGTAAAAACAGACCCTATTGAACATAGTATTGTAAAATAATCAGTATACAGTAGATATAATTATGGCCTGCATGATAGGGAAAAAACAAAAAATAAGTTTCTAACACACAGCTCTTTCTCTATAAAGCCAAGAATTGCCTATATAATTTAAGTATATTGAAATGACCCAAGGGGTCTGGTCTCCCCTTCATACATACACAAAGAACCACTAACCTTCAATAGAAAATAGGTGTGTATACTGAAAGGAGGAGATGTTTAGGATATATCTTTAAATAACCTACTTAGTCCAATATGGCCAGCATGATGTATCATTTTAAAATAGCATTCAGCTGTCAAAATGTACAGGGTATTGCATTAAATAGCCATTCTCCCATGTATACAAGTCTCTATCTCTTAGACTATATGAAAGCATAGCAAGAACAGATTGTGCCGATCTTAACTCAAAGCTTGCATCGATTTGCTTCTCTCTCAACAAATCAAAAGCAAAAGTTACCCTCACATCCTTAGTATCAGTAACATATAGCACTCCACATGCTATGAATGCATTGCCAGCTTTGGACTTGGGGTATGTAGTGTTGATATGTTGAACGACTGAAAAAGTTTCTTCATCAATATGTGCTACAATTATATTTTCATCAGTATTTGAGGCATAGATAATCCAAAGACCCTTTTCATCCACTGCCACATTGAAGTACGTCTTGGAGTTAGAGAAGAGGTAGTGGCGACCATCATGTAAGGCATTTTCAATTGTCAGGGTTTTGAATGATGCTGTATCAAGCTCAAATCTGAACAGAAACAAAATAAATATTTAAGATGCTGGTTTAAGAATTTGCTTTTTATACATACATAATTTGGGTACATTCTTAGTACTGAAGAAATCTCTCAGGAAGAATTGCCTTTCCTTTATCATTTTTTTAAAATCAGGACAAAACCTTTGCTCAGATGGTTTAACCTTTCCTGACAAAAATAATCATTAGTGCTCATGTCACACTGCCTGTGCTTGCTAGGGGAAAAGTATCCTCTCCGGGTTTAAATAAATACTATGATAATCCCATCGAAACAATCAATAATCCTTTGCCTGCTTCCCTGGAGAGATGTCTGGTGAGAGCATCGTAACAAACCAGGCACTCAACACTCCCATCTCTGTTCTTTAGATTTATGCCCTGTAAGCTGCCGCCCCCAGTGAGATTTGGTCTCTCACCTTTTCGGGGGGAGGGGAATATGGTGGTCAAAGTGAGGTCAACTAGATTTTGAAAAGCCCAAGGTGCTTCTGAACAGCCCAATAGACTTCTAAAGACCATTAAAATCTGGCCCCAGGTACCCAATGAATGAGTCTCTAGCTGTCTCGGCTTTATACCAAATTCATCATCATAGTAACTAAGCAACTTACAAACATTCAGGCTCTCAGGGCTAGATTCAAAAAATGGATTTTGACAGCAGAGATCAAAATTTAGTTCCTCAAAACCCAGCTGCCCCCTTGCCCTATAGGCACCTAAAATCCCTAAGCACCTACATTTCCACTGGTGGTCATGCACAAAGCCACTGAAGTTCTGGTACTGCCAACCACCTTGGTGCCTAAGCCTCAGTGGGATTCACAAACTAGGTGTTCCCTACCTATTTCACCTGTGATAATTCATTAGATGTTTCCAGAAGCTGCCTAAAAGAATGCCTACCTGATTGCATGAGAAGGTGCCCTCTTTGCACCCAAGAGCCTAGTGGTTTAGAGCACTCGCTCTGGTTGCAGGAGATGCGGTTTCAAATGCCCACTCTGCCAGATTCAGAGCAACGATTTGAGCCCAGGTCTCCTATCTCCTAGGTGAATGCCCTAGACTACAGAGTCACTCATTCCCAATGAAGATTTAAATATTTCATTCAAAATGGAACAGCTTCAACAGGAGAGAATAAGAGAACCCGCCCCTCACACACACTGAATACCCTGTAGCCCGCTGCTTAGTGGAATAGCTGGGAGACCACTGAAGTGTTAGGGTGGCAGCACCACCATCACCTTCTTTTGTGAGAAAGGACTGACCAGAGCTAGATTCATGACTGTGAATTTCCACTGGATGACTCATTCTGGCCCAGAGATAGGCACCTAACTCCCTCTGAGGGGCAGGGGTGAAACTCCATCCTTCTTGGCATTTCCTACTGGCTACTTAGGCAGCTCCTCTCTCATCGTGCTGGCTTCTGTCAACCTGATTCTTAGGGGCCCCAGGCATTGTACAGAGAGCCTGGGTGCCGAGCCTTAGTTCCCTTTGTCGACCTTGCCCTATATTCTCCTTCTCTGTACCCTCACAGTAGAGGAAAATTTGATAGTAGTAGTGAGAGGGTGGTCATTGAGGGGAAGCTTGGCTGAGGGTTGAGAGAGATTGGGAGCAAGTTCCACACTTTTGGACCATGTACTAGGACAGCAAGTGCAAAGAAAATATCCAGAAATCCCAAAAAAATCCCAAATAATTATGGTGGGTTTTGCTATATTTAGCTTATGAAATTTTCTCATCACTAAGAAGATGTCAGTCAACTAAGGAGAGGAATGGGTTTGCAGAAGGAATGAAATGATGGTTCCATTTTTCAAGTTCCTTGCAAGTAACACCGGGAGAAGCAGCAAACCGAAGAGAAGAGGATTTGGGCAGAAATCTGGTTTTGTGCTGAGGAGGAACTCAAGCAAGATAATATCAAGCATGGTGGGCTGAGTTTGGGCCAGTTCACCTCGTCATACAGCTCCACATGTTAATTGATCACAAATACTTCTAAAAGTCATTCAAATAACAAATAAAACCATCCTGACAACTTGCTGACCTCACACTGGCCTCCATCAAGGCAACCTGAATGTCTCATCTGAAATAGAAAAGTGTCTTTATTCCTTGAAACTCCTAGATGATAGAACGATAATCTGAGAACAAGAGAGCTCAGCAAGCTATTTAATGCAAGTTTGTCTGCTAGTTCGAGTGGGTAATCAGCTACTATTCAGGCATATTTTTAGTTTGTATAAAACCACTCAATGATGCAGTGTTTTGGAGCGTATGGAAAGAATGCACTTTTATTATGGATTAATAAACTCACATAATAGGAGCCTGGTAGGCTGGTTATTACCTAAGAATGCCACCTACCATGTCTCCCAAAGCACAGAAGGAAAGCACATTCAACAAAAGAACCTGCAGCAGATCCACGAGCGCTAAGGAAAAGAGGTAGGCCCATCCGTAAGGCTAAAATTTACTCCTGGGTATTTTTAGTACAAGTCATGGACAGGTCACAGGCAACAAACAAAAATTCACGGCCGTGACCTGTCCATGACTTGTACTAAAAATACCCCTGACTAAATTAGGTGTTCTGGGAGCTTCCGGGGCACCACTGCGGCTCTTTGAGGGAGGGAGCAGCCGCTGCTCAGGGGGGCAGCCTGGGCCACAACTGCTGTTCAGGACTGCTGCTCCAGGACTGCTGCTCCGGGTCAGTGCCCAGGTCCACTGCTGCTCTGGCGGCCCTTGGGGCCAGCTGCCTGGAGCAGCCCAAGCAGCGACCGATGCGGCTGGCCCTGGGGCCACTCCAGCAGCAGCAAGCGTGGCTTGGCACAGAACCATCTGAGCAGCAGCCGGTGTGGCTGGCCCGGGGGCTGCCCCAGTTGTTCAGGCGGCCCTGGGGTCAGCCGCGCTGACCACTGCAGAAGCCATGGAGGTCCTGGAAGATCATGGCTGACAGACTTGCAGACATATCAATTAATAACAAAGACAACCCAGCCTAAAAGTCAACAAAATCCTGGAAGGAGCAAAGCTATTTCCTAGGGGAGATGGGTGTTGGTAACCCATATAAGAAAATGTTATTTATTGCATGCTGAGCCTAAGAAAAGCAGAACTGGCCAAATGATTCCCCTCTGCTCCTGAAAGCAGAGACCTTCGACTTTAAGATCAGAAGCAACCATCATGATCATCCAGCATGATCTGCACATTGCAGGCCACCCAGCATGTCGATCTGGAGTGGGGGTGCAGCAGTGCCTTTGCAGCATCTCCTTGCTCCACCAATGTGAGAGCTCCACAGAGCAACAGCTTCATGGCAGGAGAAGGCTTCACTGATGCTGAGCCAGTCAACATCACCGTAATCTCCTCCTCTCTGTAAACAGCCTTCCCCTTGGGGGTGAGTGGAAGGGGACAGCCCTTTTGGAAGAAGGAAGACTTCACCTACCCTTCCTATCCTTCTCTTTCCACCCACAATCCCAAAAGACACCCTCCCTGGGAGGGGATAGCCCCTGGGAAGGGCAGCTCTTGCAGGAGTTGTGTATCCATAGAGGGCTAGAGGAGATACAGAGCATTTGAAAGTAGCCAAACTCTACTGGTCTAAGATACGTGTATTCTGCAGGGCCGAGCCTCTGCCCTTTCCTGCCTCCTACCTGCCCATCACCCACACAGCATGAAAACCTGGGCTTGGTCCTTGTTAGGAGTGATCTACTCTAGAGTAGGTGACCAGAAAGCAAATCTGAACAATCAGGACAGGGGGTTGGGGGGTAATAGGAGCCCATATAAGAAAAAGCCCCAAATATTGGGACTGTCCCTATAAAATTGGACATCTGGTCAGCCTACTCTAGAGTTACCAAATATAACCAAGATCGTTCCTTCACTCACCACACCAGCTGAGTATGAAATAGTGCATTATTTCACTAGTGTGAGAGAAGGCAGACCATGCTGACAAACATTTCTTGAATGAAGCATGTGAAGAGAAAGGGACAAAGCATTCTCATTAGAGGAGATCTGCCCCTAGAAAAGGCTGTCAGAAGAGATCAGACAAATCCAGAGTCTGATCATTTCTGTGAGTGCTGCACAATCTTGTTCTTTGATAAAATTCTTCCAACAATATTTGCAACATCCACCAGCCAACTCCCCCTACACTGAGTCCTTCACATAAAACAACTATAACTCCCACAAGTAGAACTTTCTATAACCCAAAAGGGAGAAGACAGAGAGACTCTATGAAGTCCACTGAAGACTTTGCCAATCTATTCTGCATGGAAGTAGAATTTCTACCTCAGGTATTAATAACTGAAAAGTGTGGTTGACAATAGAAAGGCCATCTCTTAGCAAGAGGTACCCTATCATCTTACATTGTCAAGATAAGTCGAGCTGGTTCAGGTGACAGTCTGAGAACAAGTAAGGTGCCAGGAACTGGAAGCGTCTTTGGCAGAACAAACAGTGTATGATCCCAGCAACCAGCTCATTCTTTTCTCACTATATCCCTTTGGGTACCAGAGATACACACCTGCCGGGGGAGAAACTTCAAAACACAATGGTGTTCTTGGCTCAGATGTCAGAGACTCAGCTGGAAACTTGAAAGCAGTTGGAATCTTTAACTTGTCCTTGAAGTCCATTTGCTTGGCTCTTCCGACAAGGCTGAGTTTTGTTTCTAATTAGCACTGTCTGCCCGACTCCTCAGTAAAAACTAACAAGACACAGATGTGGTGGCCTGGGCAGTTCCAGGTTCAGACCCAGCTGAGGCAGGGTGGGAAAACCATAGCAACTTTCTAGTTATGTGCAATCATATTGTGAAGTCAACACTCTACAAGGTAGCCTGTGGGCTTCACCACATTGCTTGCTAATCATCTGATGCCTGAGTATTGGCAAATGGCAGTCCATGCACAGCACAAGTTAGAGACCACTACCAGCAACACTAGGTTATATGTGACTTTGCGACTGAGCTACTGCATGGCCATGCATACATGTCAGCTTAGCAAGAAGGCCTAGCCTGCCAAGAAGCTCCTATGCCAAAGACAAGTTCCACTGTGTCCTACCTTTCATAATTACATGGCATGGTTGACATCCAGGGGTGGGGTGTCAAAAACAACAGACGATCAATACAGTGGTCTGAACTTTCTCGGTGCCAGCTGAGTGGGAAGGGGAGGCTGAACCAGTCCCTAGCATAAGGTAGGGCTTCCATATGATTGCTCTAATTTACACGACTGGCAAAGCCATTCCACTGGCCTGGGATCACCAGAGCACACAGCACTCTGGCTCTGCCCTCAGCACACAGCTTTTATACCTTTTTGCACCACTGCAGCAGCAGGGCTTTCCGCTGGGATGAAGATCTAGCTAGCACAAAACAGTTAATGTTGTAAAGACTGATTCACTTCCTTGTTTTCTTTCTCACATGCTTTTTCTGTGCCCTGATCCCACCATTAGGCCTCCCCTCCCCAGTTAGAGCCCCATTAATTTCAGTGGGATTCTACCCAGAGGTCCAACTGCAGGATCAGGGCCTAAATTTGTCAGAACAATACAAGTTATAAAATGTGAGCCTGTTGACAACTGATTCTCGTGTCACACATTGTAGGCTCCACCTCTGCATTTGGTGGCCATTTCTAGTAGCAGCTAATGGAGAACTAGTTTATCCCTTGAGTTAGATACCACTGTCCTTTTATCTCCCCTTCCTCTCCACCCCCCCTTTTTATCCGCAATCTCAAAAGAAACCCAAAGATACTACAGACATTGTGACTTACTTCACAATGATACTGCTTCCTCCTTTTTGAAAGTATAGACAGTTGTTATATATCACATGGCCACATCCATAAAAGATTCCCGGGAGGTTAATATTTTTGTAGTTGTCATTCAGAAATGCATTTATATTCTCAAATTCTTTTATGATGTTTCCTTAGGAGAGGGAAAACATGAAAGAAAACCAATCAGTTGGTTTACTGAACTATCTGACATCTCTACTCTCATCCAGATACAATTCTATCAGAACGAAGTTCCTGCCAATCACAGCCACATTTTTTTTAACATTTCTCAGAGTGCTGGAACACAAAAACCAAGAGACAAAGCTCCATCTAAGCCCAAATTATTGTGTTTATTATTCAATCTTTGTATTGTGGTCGGATCTGGATTCTCCAACAGGGGACTGGGACCCAGGTCACCCAGAATCCAGCCCCCATTTTCATGTTTTTCCTGTTCTCTCTATCTCTCTATTTTTCCCCATTTTTTAAACCCTTAAACTTGTGAAGAATGTCTGCATGCATCCGACGAAGAAGTGGGTATTAGCCCACGAAAGCTTATGCTCTAAAAAAAATTTTAGTTAGTCTTTAAGGTGCCACAGGACTCTGTCACTTAAACTTGTGAGTCACAATTTAGGAAACTGAAGTCAGAGAAATGGTAGGATTGATGAACAAAATGAACAAAAGTAAGACATTAAAATTAGGCTTGGTTGAAAACTTTTCCTTGAAACTATTTTGACAGAAAATTGGATTTTTCAAATTTTGCAAAACATGTCTGCTTTCCACAATTTTTAAAAAAAAATTTTTGTCAAAGCCCAAAAGCAGTTCTGCTGAAAATATTTGGTTTTCAGCCAAAATTTTTCTGCTTTCTACTGAAAAGTCAAAATTTTCCACAGAAACCCCCTTCCACATTTTCCAAGCCGCACTAGCAAATACCTTCCCTGAGGCTCCAAGACGTGTGTCCAGGTATATTGTGAAAGCAGATGAAATTTTCAAATAAATGTGAATGAGACCTGGAAAAACTAGGGCCTCCCTCCACTAACGTTGATTCAAGTTTGTTACTCTTCTACATGACCCTGTGAGCCGAAGGTCCTTGATGCTGTGGCACATTTAAGGCACAAAGGCTTTTCAAAAGATTATAATAGTAAATAATTAGACAGACAAGGACTGTTCCAGTTCTAGTTTATAAGAAGAAAAAATGATGCTATCTGGGTTTAAAAATAACCTCCACTGTGCAATACTGCCCCTGGCTTTTCAACATGTGAGGCAACAGACCTCCCCACTAAAGCTCACTTTCACTCATTATTTTACACACTATATTTCTAACAATACTGATTTGGCTGAAAAGCAGTATAGGATCAATCTATCCACAATTATATCCATGGTACCTGAAAAATGCATCGTAAGCCAAATTCTTTCGTCATTTCGATTTGCAGGTTCCCTCATCCACGTTCCAAATGTTTGCTGTATCTTACCCACCTCAGTGGGACTTCCAATTGATTGAATGATGCATTCTAATAGCAAAGAGAAAAACAAATTTACATCATCCCCAAGCTCCACAAGTAAACAGTAGACTTTAATGATGCATCATATTTAGAACAAGTTACCAGCTCTTTTTGGATGGTATCCATTGGTTTTCTCATCGGCTTTTCCTACCAACGTGTCATCATTTGGTATGGCACATGTCTCACCTAAAATTGGGGGACAGAAAACAAAACCTTTGAATATGTTTGACAGATCTGGGGCACATCATCAGTTGGTGTAAACTGCTACACTGAAATGCATGGATGGTGACAATTTATACCAGCTGGGGATCTGCCCTGTGTGTTTCTTAGATTTCAAGATTTTTTACAAGCCAAAAAAAAAAAAAAGTGTGGAATATGAAATACAGATCATTTGGTTTAGTACTTATCCAGCACTGGTTAGCATGTGCATTTGTCATTAGTTAAAGTTGTGTCAAAATTCTGAATTGCAGTTTTATAAAGTTGGTTATAAAGATAAGTTTGGGGATAATAACACTAGCATACATTGTGTGGCTTCTATGTTTATCACACTTTAAAACAATAGTTCTTGCTTTCTTTAAGCTTAAAATGTCAGTTAGCCAAACTAAAATACTTTTTGCACTTGTCAAATAAATCCTTTTTAAATCCATTAAAAATACACATAAGTGGCTAGTAAGGAGTCCAGTAATAAGACAGGCGTAAAGGTCAGATATGGGGAAAGTCATCCCTCACCCCTACTTCAGTATAAAAAGCAATTCTGTTCACACACACAAGCCCTTCCACAGATTTCAATATCATCCCTAGGTGTATGTGTGCAAATCTGCAGCCAGGGCCTTAGGCTTCCATAGTTCTCACACCTGATGCAGCAACATTTTATACGCAGTCTCTCCCTTTTACAAATGAGAAAGTCTTTCTCGGCCTTCATGGGAACAAGGACTCATAGGGCTTGTCTGCACTATGCTTTAGTCCACACCAGAGTGGTGTAAATTTTATTCCATGCTAGCATGTCATGCACTAACTGGCCCAGGTGGACCGCTGACACACACTAATGCACACTAACATAGTACCGGTTGAAAAGAACTACAGTCACACACACAAGGGAGTTTTAGTGGATGTCAGAATGGTCTACATGGGACAGTTAGACTGCTTCATGCTAGTGCAGACTAAAATTTACACCTCTCTGGGGCAGACTAAAGCACCATGTGGACAAATCCAAAAAGAATCCCAAACTCTGTTCCTCCACTTGTTCACATTAGGCTAGTGTCATGCGAAGCAGCACAATCTAGTGGACTGAGCATAAGACTGGAACTATGAATCCATGAATTCTAATCCTGTTTCTGCCACTGGCTCACTCGATGGCCTTGTTTAAGTTATTTGGCTTCTCTATAAATGTGCCCAGATGAAGCGGTGATGTCACAAGACAGAAAGTGATGGAAAGACAATGGTCTCCACCTTATCTACCTCATGGAGCGGATGGAACGTGTTTGTGTAGCACTTTGAAGCTGTACACTTCAGAGCCAGTTCCTGTTCCATTTGATAGTATTGATGGATCTCTCTGAGCCAGATGTGCCCCTAGAGAGGAAAATCTCTGGATTTGGAGTGAAAAGGAAGAGAAAGGGGAAGAAGTGCTGATTCCACCCCCTACAGAAGAACCAGAGGGTTCATTTTCAAAAACCTTCACACTCTACGTTTCTGTCTGCCTTGGACTATGCAGTGAAATATACAACTGAACTTACAGGGAAACCCATTTGAGTGTTTGCTATCACTGCAACCTTGATTCCCTTCGTTACCCTGATATGAAGGCTGGGCTGATTTTGTTTCCCTCCTTAAAGTTTTCAGACTATCAGTCTACTTTGGGACTACGTAATTTTGTTAAACAACAAAAACGTAAATGTCTTGCTCTGAGTTGCTAGGGAGCATGTGCGGCACCTTTTCTTTACACATGTGAGGCAGATGAGACGGCAGGCAGCTGTCCAACTTGTCCTTTGATATGATGAAGAATGTTTGTTTGGGAACACCAAAGGCTCATAAACGACTGAAACTCACATGCAAAAACACTTACAATCCACGAGACGGGGTATCATCAGCGGGCAGCAGGCACCGGCCCACTCCTGCCTTTAATGCGAGTATCTCTGCTAACGCACACCAGAGCGTGGCTTAGCGCTGAGGGAACTTACCCTGCTCCTTTTTTTAATTGTAAACAAACAATGGGGAGGAGGAAGGGAGCTTATGCACTGTATCCTTGCCCACTGAAAAGCCATTCATCGAAAGAAAACAGTAGAGACAAAGCTGGAAACATTTTCCTATTTGAAACAAATCTGTTGGTTTTTTTAAATATTCTTTTGTAATGTTCTCTAAACTATTTAGGCTCCTTTATTCCCCAAAAGCCACAGTTGCCTTTTCAGCAGCAATTTATGACCCATTTTTGATTCACTTACAGAGAGCCTCTCCAAGGAACATTTCCCAGTTCTGTTTTTGCTTCAGCACGGCTGGAGGTAACCTCAGCTCATTGTAATGCCATTCTCCACACCCACGCCACCCTGTTGATCTGTTTTATCCACCTATTTTAACCTGTCTGATGTGTCAGTTGCAAGCTCTTTGGGGAAAGGACTGTCTTTTTTGTTAGTTGTTCATAGAGTACCTGGCACAATGGAGCCTTGATCGAGGTTCCTAGGCATTAAGGTAATACAAATATGAAATGACATTAAACCAGTGCCTTTGTTTAACTGCATGCAACTGCAGCTTGACACTCGGGAAGAAAGAAATAGATTAACTGACCCACTGAACTCATACTTTCCACCATCTCTTTTACAAAGGGCACAGGGATTCTGGGCTTGGATGATGAGATCAGAGATTTCCACCAGATGCAGATGCACGGACATCCCATCTCAAAAAAGGCCCAACACCACAATCCGGATGTAGTTTTTGGAAATCAATGTCCACAGCCAGACTCTAGTAATCCTTATACAGCCCCTTTCATCCCATGATGTCAAAGTACTGTGCAAAAAAGGGTAACTAGAGTTACCTTCATTGTACAGATGGAGGAAGGATAGAACGGGGTGGGCAAACTTTTTGGCCTGAGGGACACATCTGGGTATGGAAACTGTATGGGGGGTCATGAATGCTCACAAAACCGGGGGTGCAGCAGGGGGTGAGGACTCTGTCTGGGAGTGCAGGCACTGGGGTGGGACCAGAAATGAGAAGTTCAGGTGCAGGACGGTGCTCCGAGCTGGGGCAAGGGGTTAGGGCCCAGGAGGGGGTCAGGGGTGCAGGCTCTGGGCAGTGCTTACCTCAAGTAGCTCCTGGAAGCAGCGGCATGTCCCTCCTCCGGCTCCTACGCGGAAGCATGGCCAGGCAGTTATGTGTGCTGCCCTGTCCACTGGCGCCAACCTTGC
Organism: Dermatemys mawii; assembly: GCA_007922305.1. Lineage (NCBI taxonomy): Eukaryota > Metazoa > Chordata > Testudines > Dermatemydidae > Dermatemys > Dermatemys mawii. The sequence goes on from ML677366.1 coordinate 19,519,095, forward strand.
AGCTCCCATTGGCCATGGTTCCCAGCTAATGGGAGCTGTGGGGACGGCACTTGGGTGGGAGCAGTGTGTGAAGCCCCGTGACTGCCCCTATGCATAAGAGCCAGAGGGGGGACATGCTGTTGCGTCCGGAGCCACGCAGAGCCATGGCACATGCAGAGCGAGGGCAAGTCCCCAACCCCGCTCTCGAGCTGGAACACCAGAGCAGGGCAAGCCCAGGACCCCACTCCCAGGCTGGAGCTCGAGGGCCAAATTAAAACATCTGAAGGACCAGATGCGGCCCCTGGGCCATAGTTTGCCCACCCCTGGGATAGAGGTTCAATGACTTGCCGAAAGTCATACAGAAAGTCAGTAGAAAAGTGAGAATAGAACTTCTCTGTCTCCTACTCTACCATATTAACCAAGACAGCACATCTCAGCCTCCTATATGTCTTGAATATCCTAATAAAGAGTTTTAATATCTCAGCACAGATGTTTGTCTTTGCTGAACCCTTTTCAAGAAGCAGAATGGTTAGTTTTCAATAATACTGTGTCTTATACTTGCCAGTCACTAGGAGCCAGATACACAGAATGGAATTATCTTTTGAAATTCTCATAGCAAAAGCTCCCCAGAGCTAAGAAATTATACCCCTGAAGTTTATGCTTCCCAGACTAATTCTAATGAATGTAGTTAACTGTACTAGCAGCTCTCCTAGACGGCAGTTTATCTGTGACTGTGGAACAGTCAAGGACCAGGTCAGTGTTCCTGATGAAGCTGAGTGCAGTATTTGGGTTTGAGAATAGTTATAATACTCTCCGTGAACTTTTAGCTGAAAGAAACCAAAGGCAGCTAAGACTAAAAGATATTTTTCACTATGAGATAAACCACAGCTTGAGAATCTGCTATTTGGAATTTTCATTGCTTACCTTACCTCCAAAAAAGATTAGTACCCTGTATATTCTCACCATAAAATATTCTGTCTGAGGTAAATAAAGTTTATATGACACTAAAACCACTGATTTTTGGGGGGTGGGAGTGGGGAGTTGTGTATTTGGTGGGGGGGTTTTAAACAATTAACAACAGCAACACTATTAATACAAAACATGCTCAGAGATGTATTCCCTAACTAGTTATTGTCTTCTTTCTAAGGAAATCAAGTTTCCTTTATTAATTGTTTCAAAATATTAGCTCACTAGATTATTTTTAGTATCTGTATTAGCATCTGAAACCATTATCTTAACTTCAAGTTGTCTTTTTCTGGTTCCTTTTTGGGAAAGTAAATGTAACAAGTTAGTTTAGTTAGTTAAACTCTTTACTAGACAGATTGCTGGCAGTGTAAGGGACACGTGGACAGCCTGTTACAGTATGAAGTGTTTTGCAAAACTGATCAAAACTATCAATGTTTTACCGGAAACACTGTGTGGATCAAAAGGCGGCAGTTTCTCTAAATTGCAATGCTAACAAAAACAAGATAGGGAATCTGTGATTATTGTGTCAAGAGTTAGTAAAGTAAAGCCTACACTGTATATTAAAAGTGCACACTTAACATGTGGAACTCACTGCCACAAGATATTATGGAGGCCAAGAGCTATTAACGATTCAAAAAAGAATGGACAGATTAAAAAATATACAGAGTTACATTAGCTAGGATAAAAATGTTTACTGTCTTAATGTAACCCTGATGTTTCAGGATATAAACTAACCATTAATTGCTGTGGTAAAAATAAACTTCTTCTGTAGGCATGACATTGCAAAACTGTACATTGGGAGAGTATTACCCCTTCCTCAGAAGGACCTTGGATTGGGCATCAGTTTGGTGACAGGATACCAGATTAGATGGCATACTATTCTGATCTGTTTATACCTGTGTTTCTATATTTCAAGTTGAAGTCAGATGTCTGCTAAACTGTTCATTTAATTGTTACCTAATCCTCCGACCCCATTTGTCTGTCTAGTCCACCTGTTGTCTCCTGTCTGATACCTATACTTGAAGTTATCAGAGGCAAGGAATGTCTTTGTCACTTCTTGGTACAATGCCTACCACAATGGGACTCTGCTCCTTGATCGGTACTGTCAGAACATGGGTAATAAAGAAAAGAGAAAAGAAGAGTCTGAAACATACTCTGTTTGGTACTAACTCCATTAACTACTTACAGTGACTGATCATAATAAGAACTGCATTTTCATCCTAGCAAATGCTGCAGAATCACAGTGAGAAAAATTACATATATATTTCTAAAGCACGTACTAGCCTTGGTTCACCTGAAATCCTTTAACCTAAGGCTGAGATTACTAATGGCTGTTAATATCCACTTCCCAGTTATCTTCCTTTCACTAGATAAATTATATGCTAGACAAAGCAAGGTAAAGGGCTACAGCTGAAATGGTACAAGATGAAACTGAGAGCATTACTCCCAACAACTACCAAGAGCTCTGTCCTGAATGCTGAAAAACACCATGTTCCCACTGCAACCCTAATTACTAGAATGTGAAATCAGTATTAATGGTGAGATCTAATGATAACTCCACATACTCCAACATTAATGACAGCATCAAGTTATTGTGACATTCACCTTTGAGCTAAACTACAAAAGAAAACCCACTTTACTAAGCACGTTCACAGATTCTTTCCATTCGTAATTACTAAAATTCACCTTCTTCTGCATTTCCACATAGCAATTACAGCATTTATCTTCTGATGGAGTTCGGTTTGGATTACTTTGACCTCGTTAAACAGGGACATCATCTGCTCAGCAAAATTGTTCCCAAATCCACTAGAAAGATTTCAACTGTCACTATAAGCCTGAAATATTCATTGGTTTCAGTGGACATATTGTGCATGTAGAGAAAATAGGATTCATTATGAGGATCCAAGAGGGAAAATTTGCTTGCATTCCCAAAAGCGACTAAGCAAGACAAATGTGATGGTTTTGTAGCATCCTCTTTCTACTTTCCGTATCCTGCTGCTAGCCTGAACTGAGATCTTTTAGGATTATCACATGTGACAAAGCTCCAAGTTTGTAATCGTGGGTCCTGCGCTTCCTGGCAGATTTAGGGGCCTCAGAAACTCATCTAGGCCCCAGAGTGACCTCCCTTTCTCAGTATAATTGGCAAGAGTCACCACCTAGTGAGTTACCTTCATCACAGGCCAGTAGGGAAGGTGGAAAGAGCGGGGGGGAGCCCAGGCCCACCCTCTACTCCGAGCTCCAGCCCAGGGACCCTAATAGTATCAGCTAAGATGGCTGAGCTTTTATCCACAAAACACAATACAATTTCCTGGGCTACTTCCCCACAGCAGTCCCTGCTTCTTCAAACTCCACTTCACCCTTACCTCAGGGCCTCCTTCCTTCTGGATGATATGTTGTCCACCACTCAGTCTCACCAACAGCACAACCTCCTTCCACAGCTCCTGACACCCACAGCCCACCTGACTAACTGGGAAGTTTTTATCTGGATTCAGCCAGTCCCTGATTGGCTTCAGGTGTCCCAATTAGGCTAGCTGTTTCTACTCCTTTCTAGAAGGTTCTTAATTGGCCCCAGGTGTCTTTATTGTTCTGGAGTAGCCTTTGTTTGGCTATCCAGGGAACAAGGACCTGCACATCCTAAGGCTGATATACCTGCCTTCCAGCACTCTCCTATATCCTTCTGGTCTGACTCCGTCAGACACAGTACATTGTCTTGCTTCCAACTCCCATCTGCTTGAGTCTCCTATTCACCATCTTCAGCTCTTCTAATTGTGCCAACTCTCCATTGGCAAAAATTGGCTCATTCTCTTCGAGGATGCAGAAATGATTAGAACTGGGCCCTTACAATTTCATTTGCTGCCATTTTTGTCCACAGGAGTGTCCTGTGATGATTGTGGCTGAGATTTTAAAAAATAATGAGTGATTTCAACTGGAGATAGCTTAAAACGCCTGACTTCCAGAGTGTGGGTGCTTAGGACTTTCTGAATAACCTGCTCCTTTTCCATGTCTCAGGTTGGGCACCCAAAAACTGAAATATCTAAAATCAATAGTCACTTTTGAAAAACCTTTGGTCCCTCAAAAGACCAACACTCAGTACTTAGACAGTGATTATTTTCAAAGGCCTGCAGAAAATGTTAATACCCAATAAAACACCTCATTCTGTTTATTAAAAACCATCCCCTTCCTAAATATACAAAAAGAAGACACTCAAATATATCCAGAAAGCCAGTTTAAAAATCAAACACAGAAAAATGCCAAGCACAGAGGGAAGGATTTAGTTTAGACAGGCAATAATAGATACTGATACATTATACATTCTTTGATAACATGTTGATTCAAACCCTTCCTTCCCACATATGTGCTTAGCTGAAAAGAATACTGATATCTTATTCCCGTATTAAACTCTGGTGGGATGGCAAGATGCTCGGCACATTTATAAATGGCAACATTTTTATGAAACACTCTTGCTGTGTAGAGTGCAAGTTGTTTACCGCTAGTCTTCTGGTGGAGAAGAGGATAAATGGAAGAATGCTAATTGATAGGACACTGCTCCAGCATAGCAAAGAGGAACTTTTCCAGAGATTTAAAAATACTTCAGCTATGAGGCATAATTTCAATCTATTTTTGATTGAGAAAAAAGTTATCTTATAAAACATGAATAAACGCTTTGTTTATCATATGCTATTGTGAGTAACGACAGAGAACAATGGCTAGGAGAGTATTACATAAACAAACAGCATGAAGTACCATTGTCACACATTTGTCATTTACACACTGCCTTTTGCAAGCTTTAAAGAATTATAAACTATGCATGAAACCTCACCCTGTACACTAAGTAAAAAGCCCTATTTTCAGCTCGGGGAGGAAGACTTGGCTTTATATTCTGGTTCTGACAATTATTTGCTGTGTGATGTTGGGTAATCACCCATCCCACCCTAAGTTTTCCTAGTGTAAAGTGGAATCAATGCTATTTCCCCAAAGTAATTACAAAATGGAATTTCTGATATCTCCAAGGGGTGAACGAGACCTACCTAAATAATATCTGTACAGTATTTTTACGACCAGTGAACAGGAAAGGTGGAAACAGAACTCAGGAGTTCCTGGTTCCAAGCCCCATATTCATTTCTTTGGGACATACAGTCTCATAGCACTACCTTCTCCTCCAGCATCAAAAGTCCTTAAAGTCTAACTCAGTTCAGCCACTGAGTAGGCATTTCACTACACAGTTAATCTCTGCACACATACATATACCACATGAATATTTAAGAATGGCATTTAAAAGACAACAGTTTAGCAACAATTTGAAAAAAAAAAAAACGAAATCAGTAAAAAGACCCCCAAAATATTTGCAACATTTTACTGTTTCTTTCATTCAGCTTTCTCAAAGCCTTTTCTTCCCAGGAGCAGACACTATTGATATTTCATGTGTTGTTTCTGAGTTACCCTCCTTGGGGGTTAACTCTTGAATCCCCATCCTCTCATAATTCAGAGATTTCACTTGCTTTCCACCCTTATTCCATCCAGCAGAGAACACCACATGGAAATGTGTAGCCCCACTGCGAGAAAGGAGGGTGAGAAAGCAGGAGGTCATCATAGAGACTGACGACAGCCTCATCTTGGCCAGGGCACTTAAGTATTTTCTTAACTTTAAGCATGTGAGTAGTCTCACTGGAGTTAGCAGATTAAGCCTAAGTGCTTAGTGGAAATAGAACCCTATAACAGACGTAATCCTGCACCTGCTATAAAGGAAAACATGAGAATAATGGAGGATACCCCAGACACCAACACTGACCTGTGCATTTGCTGTTGTACATGTTCTCCTGAACCTGGGATTTTGCTTTGCGCTTCCCTGGTGGCCCGGGAGGACCTCGCGGCCCTGGAGGTCCTGGGGGCCCTGGAGGCCCTGGCTCCCCCTTTGCACCTAGGTAGAAAGCAGAATAGAGGATTACAGTTGCTGCAGGTGAATAGATCTCCTCTCAGCAGGGGGCACTGTATGCACTGGATCCGATGTACCGAGAGAGGCTTGCAGGAACTAAAGCCCCTATCCACTGATCTCCACTGCAGGAGTAACAAGCTGAATGCTTGTCTATGCCCAGAGACCTCTCCCCGTTTGTGTTTACAAGGGGGTAAATGGCTTTGCAGTGACAGAACAGCAAAGCTGTCCTGTCCGCTCTTGTCAGAAACCGATTTTAATAGGCTCCTGTTTTTTAAAGAAGCCTGGTGCTTGTTCCGCTGTCACAAATGAACTGGGTTTCCAAGTCCTTTCAGTGTTTGGGGCACAGCGACCGTGGAGAGAACACTGAGCTTTAAAGCAGGGCAGCCTTATACCACATTGTTTTCTGACCTCTCAGCATCAGAGGCAACAGTGCTACAATTTTAAGCAGCATTTATTTATGGCTGCCAATGGGCTTCCTGCATGCATTCCTGGGTGGAAATCTGCCTGTCATTTTCTAATAGGAAAAAACCGCACTGTGAGAGAGCAGAAGGAAATTTACCATGTGAAAATGTACTGGACGAGGATGAAATTCACCCCTCTCTCAGCCCAAAGCCTGAGTAAAAAGGCTTCTGTGGGGAACTACACTAGGCTGGGGAGCATAATCCCATGGGCATCTCTACCAGCCTGCTTCAAAACCCTCCTACATGCTGGGCTGCCCAAGGGTGGGATGCCACCCAGCCCTGTGTGTGCAACGTCTCCCTGTGCCCCTGCTCACCATTCCCCATGCAGCAGAACTGCTATAGCTACTCTTTACTGGGAACCTCCTGAGGCCCCAGAAAGCCTGCGGGAACGTCACTGCAAGTGATGACCACGTTTAAGACAATGAAAGCGCAAATGCAGGTACTGTAAAAATACCAGAGTAGTACTGCTGTAAATGATAGTGTGTAGCAATAGCCTGCAGAACACCACTGCACTAGAGAAGGGTAGTCTATTTTATTGTGTTGTCTATTTTTGTGCTGCAGGAGAGATCTTAATGGTGCTTCCTCCTACCTTCTGATATCACATCATTGTTTGCATCCCCTTTGTCCCCCTTTGCTCCTCTTGAACCTTTTCCTCCTGGCATCCCCTCTTTGCCAGATAAGCCCAGTTCACCAGGGTCTCCCTTCTCTCCTTTCTCTCCTGGATCGCCTTTTGGTCCTGGTAAACCTAGGCATGAGAAGTTTGTTAGCCATGACTGTGAGTCCATACATTTATAAGACTATCATTCCCAAGGTCAATGTACCTTTCTCTTGGTTGTTTATTTCTGAAACTCACTTCATGTATTATTTATGCCGTACCAACCCAGTTGTTTTCTTCACTGAATTTCCTCAGTTTTGTGGCTTTGAGATATTTCTTTATGATTTAACAAAGCTTTGTAGCCAAATAACATATCCTATCCATAATACATGTTAGGATACACAGTGTATGATGCATAAAGACCAAAGGCTATATTTTTCAGAAGCGTTAAAAAATATTGCATGCCTGCCTTGAAATACCACGATTCTGATTTTCTGAGGTGCTAAGCATCCACAGCACCCACTGACCCAAGCATGTCTGGGTGAGGAGGGAGTGTTAGGTTTAAAAAAAAGTATTATTTTATCTTGAAGTCCATTAGCATAAATTTGTTATCACTTTTTGGGGGGATAGAAGGGGGACCTCTTTGTCAAGAATCCACTCAGAATTAGAATATAATCCAGGACTACTGACCTCCAGCTGTCTATTCTAGCCCCTGGTCCACAGTTCCTTCTTCCATCATTATTTTTAGTACACAACATTTTCTATATGGATATATGTACACACACACACACACACACACACACACACACACCCCTTTGTTTTCATTCTTTCATTTCTCTTTGCTAGTCAGCCAGTGAAGACTTCCTGATCCCTAACTTTTTTCTAGCATTTAGGAAAACAACTTATCTAATGCTTCTTTGATCACATAGATGCTGACCATGATTTGTAGGGCATTAAACAGTCATCTACACAGCTCCACTTGCCTTTCTTTTAAGACAACACTGTACTCATTGTTGATAGAATAATAACTTGTGCCAACAAAAACAAACCCACTCCCTTTCTAGTAAAATTACCGTTATTGTGTTCTTCACATTTTATTTTTATGACATCATGATAAAGCACAGCCTTCATTTCCTAGTAATGTCCTCATCCTGCCTCCTCACTTGCTACAAGCATGATCAGTCCACATACTTTATGCAGCTGATTACCATTGAGTACAATATTCAACAACACATTATATTGTTGAGTCTTATGACTCCCAGAAACCTCATCAGCACATTTTGCAGTAAAGGGGGGGAAATGAACAAGATGGGTTTGTACAATTCATATGCCAAAATTTTGTCCTGTCTGCTTCTCTTCCTCTTCCCCAAAGACATTAGCACCTGCAGAAGAGCTAACAACTGTACTAGCACTGGAGCTGTAAATGTATAAATCACGATCAGTTGGAAATGGATCATGTGGGTTGGTGATGGCTACTGATTGTAGAGAACCTCAGGTTTTTTACATGTTACTTATTTTACATGATTCAGTGAAATGGAGAATATAGTTAGATTTCCTGACTCCACTGAAGTCAATAGTAAAACAACTCCTGGATTCAATGGGACCCAGATTTCACCTCTGGTCAGGGTGACCAGACAGCAAGTGGGAAAAATCGGGACAGAGAGTGGGGGGTAATAGGAGCCTATATAAGAAAAAGACCCAAAAATCAGGACTGTCCCTATAAAATTGGAACATATGGTCACCCTACTCCTGGTTTCTAACTTGCAAAATGTGTTGAAAAGTGCTAAAATCTCAGCCCTGGAGACTGAAGTCTTCTGCTTATCCATGGAACTGGTAGCACACAAGCAGTGTCAGTGCAAGTTTCCCCATATCAACCCCACAATAGCTTCTATGGGGTGGAGAACAAAGGCACTTCAGCTTCCACACCCATTCAATCAATAGGCGCTCTGTGGAGACGGCCAACAAGTAAGGCAGTCGTGCCAGCTCCCTGGTACTGTTTGTGAGTAAGACTTGTGGTCACTGAGGAATGCACCCCTGGCTGCTGTCACAATTTTTAACGCACATCTTAAGTGTTACCAGACACTTGCTGAGGCTGCTAACTGAGATTAAAAACCAAAAACTGGCCTTCTAACAGTAGACACTGCTGCAGTGAGTGGGCGGAAGGCAGGCTGATAACAGCCTCTCTTTCACACACCCTCAGGTAGGTACAGCATGATTTTCAGCCCCCTCTGTACCCCACCATCCAGACTTATGCCAAGCACCATCATAGAGAATCAAGGCCAAGGTGTCCAGCAGTCACAGAAGGTGACTGAGATTCTTGGGCTCTAGTCCCAGCTCTGCCACAGACATGGGTGTGACCTCGAGCAAGTCAGTTATAGTTAGAGTCAAAAAAGGAACTGTTGCCTACCTGCCACTTTAGGAGCCTAAACCCCAGAAATCAGGCCTCACTGGGATTCACAAAATCCCCAAACAACTGCCGCCAAACCCTGTAGGCGCCTAAATTCACCTGGCACCCACATTTTTGCAGTAAAAGTTCCCTAAATGCCTATGTTTGTGCCTCTGCATACGCGCAATGCTGCCTCATTCTAGGTGTCTGGGTGCCTTAGCCCCAGCATGGTGCATGGACCGGAGGAAATACAGTCATTCCATCGCATATCTTGCCCGCTAGACCCAATCCGGTAAGCATGCTTGTCCACTGGATCGGGCCCCCACTGGAAACCTCACACAAAACAGCTGAGGAGAGAAGGACCCTAACTCTTAGCCAGCTGGTTTGAGCACTCACCTGGGATATGGGAGACCCCTGGTTCAAGCCCCCTTTCACCAGAGGAGAAGAAAGGGTTTCAACAGAGATCCTAACCATGGGGCAATTCTGATGTGTGGCTCTTTCAGTGTCTCCGGTTGGAGTTTTCCACTGTGGCTAAATAGTCATTGGAGCACAGAGACTGGATTCTGGGTCTCCTACTTCCAGATTAGGGTCTCCCTCTCTTGCGCATGCAGTCTCATCTATTCCCTACCCACTGTACTGAGAGTTAGGAACGTGGTCCTCCTCCTCCTTGCACAAATGACACTAGCACTGAACTCCCTGAAAAGGGCAGGACTTAGGATACACTCCTCTCCTCAGCATCCCCCATTACCCAGCTTAAACAGGGAGCAGCCTAGCATGTTGGTTTTTGTGAATCCCATTCTCAGGAGCCTAGGCTCCTTATGCAATGACTGGGAAGAGACAGGTGCCTGAGAATGGGATTCACAAAGCCAGCATGCTGGGCTGTGAATCTCAATGATTTCCTAAGCACCTAGAAGTCAGGTGTGGTAACACTGATCGTTGCCATGCCGATGTTCCTTTGTGAATCTAGGTCCTACCCTGTGTGTTCAAGTACACATCTGCTTTGTGAGGCACTCTGAGATTCTACAGTAGTGCAAAGTATTATTATTATGGCCAGCCCCAAGTTTTCAAAGTGTTTGTATTATTCATATTATGGTCATGCCCAGAGGCCCCAACCAAGCTCTGGACCCCACTGCGTTAGGCCCTGTAACCCCTACCTAATAAGAAACATTCACTGACTCAAAAAACTTATAGTATAAATAGGCAAGATAGAAAGAATGGAAGTAAAGCAGCATTCTTGCCACCACTCCATTTCACTCATACACTGAGTGCACCCCTGCCTGCTGTCACAATGACATGTAATAAAGACAGGATCTCCCCAAATTGCTGAAACCTCTTCAAAGCCATGCTGGGGTCCCATGACCAGAGTCTGGTGGGAGAATGAAAAACTCTTACAGTGACAGAACACAACTCCCATTAATTATAGTTATTTGCATGTAGAAAATACTATGATTTAATTAAGCTGCATTAGATCTCTTTCTAATTAGGACTGTATTATACTCTCTAGAGTATATCTGCTATGGCCAAATTCTCCCCTCAGTATAGTGTAAATCAGGAATAAGTCCACAGAAGTCAATGGAGTGGCACTGGTCTAAAGTTGGTGAAAGCAACAGGAGATGTAGAAGATAGAATAGAACTGGGTACTATATGTCTTATTGGTAGTCTATAACATGTGTAAACCTTTCCTGGCTTCCTGAAAAGATGGGGCTGGCAATAATAATACTGTACATATACTGAAATTGATCTCCTCTGCTCAGATTCTATAAGTAACTGTGCTTGTGTATAATATTAATAACTCTTGGGTAAAATACGATATGTCTGGAAAGTACCCATTTTTCCTCTTCTTCCATTTACTCCTGGTTCCCCCTTTGGCCCTGGGATGCCAGGGATGCCATCTGATCCATTGTAGCCAGGTAATCCATCGAGTCCAGGAGGCCCTGAACAAACCAACAAGAGAGTGTAATTTACATTAACCAAATACTATTTGCACTTCATCCTCAAATACACTGCATTTACTATATATCAGCAGTTCTCAGAACCTAACATTATTTGGGCTCAAAATGTAGCATGTCCTACATTCCAGTGCAATGGCCTTCAATTTCCGATAACTAAGCATGAGTCCTAGCTTAAAGGTAAAGGGTAATATTTTCCCCATGATCTTTGAGCAAAAGTGTGATTGACATCAATTGGTGCTGCACCTTTTGCCTCCATACCAGTACAGAGAAGCAGTTTGGGGCTTGTTCATGGGCTCTTAAAATGAGGGTCCTGAAGAGGCCCAGTGGGATCATGACCACACTCCCTTTCTCTATGGCTAGATGGGGAAAGGAAACCAAAGTTATGGTCCCCAAACCTTTTTTCTGTTGTTTTTTCTGGGGTCATTTAATGGAAATGATTGAGAACCACCAAGAAGGGACTAGGAGTTCTATTGTCTGCTCTCCCCTGACTGTGTGGTCTTAGACAAGTCATGCGTGTTGTAACCTTAACCTCTCTGAGTGCCAGTCAGCCTATCTATAAAATAACACTTTGCTACCTACTTTTAGGATTAAGTAATGCCAGACTGTGGTTGCCCTGATGTAATAGGGGAGGGCACTAGGAGTGGTCTGTTCCCCCTCCACCACCCTTTGGACCCCACACAGAGGAGGGAAGAGAGCCAGATACTTAGTAGAAAATGGTTCTAGGAAAAACTGCAGGTACAAAAGCAGGGAAAAAAGGCGAGTAATCACTCTTGTAGGGGGAAGAGAAATCAGAAATAAAATGAGAGATAAGGACAAGGAAAATATAAACACAAAAATCACCAGCCAAAATTTTAAAGTGCGGCCATCTAAAACAGAGGAGTTCAGTTCTACAAACTTATCCCCTTAAGCAAACGCTGCTTAAACCCTGTCTCTTTCATGTGTTTAATGTTTAACAGATGCCTAGTGATAGCATTTTAGGGCTAAATCTGAACCATCCCCTTGTATGGATGCACAAGACCCAAAATACAATAAAATTAATGCAATTCTGCTGAGTGGTGGATGAAGCACAAACACAACTGTGCAACCCTTATGTGGCGTAGGGCAGTGCACGTTGTCAACTGTCTGGGTGGAAACATAGGACAGTGGATTTGAGGACAGAGGAGCGGCCAATGGGTCAAATCCCACCAGCCAAAAACCCAGCATGGGGCACTTGCAGCAACGGGGGCTATGATCACTACGACAGTCTAAGTACCCCCTGCGTTGGAATTAAAGGATTCCATACAACAAACCCTGTGTTGTTCCCATGCCCAAGCCCCATCTAATCTAATTTGTCATGAAGATCAGCATTTGGCTTTTAACTAGGAAAGAAAGAGCCAGCAATTTGTGAAACTTTACAACTTTTTCTTAAATTTAGGATTTTATGAAGCTTCTCCAAGTTTCACCAAATATTTTCCTTGCCAGTTTAAACCATTGTTTAAAAAGGAAATTGAATTAAATGCCTTGCATTTCCAAATAAATGAAAGCCTGCACTATGCAATTAATAACCCCTCTTCGCTGAAAATCATCCGTGCTTCTAGGACCAGCAGGGGAATAAAATGGAAAACATGCAATAGTGCATGACTTGTACTTGGATGGCGCGAAACAGAATGTGAACCTCAAAGATTTCCAATTTGTTCTGAGAGCTATGATTTTTTAGTAGTTTCCCAGGCCTCAGTCCTGAAAGGCTCATGCATACTTTTAATTTACATGAGATCCTCACATATGTAAGTGTATGTAGTTTGGACCTAAACTTTGGAATTGGTGAGACTGTAATGGCTGCTGTTTCTTTAAAAACTGATTGTCTTACAAACTAAGGCTCCTCAGCACCATTCCCATTCACTGTATAAAGGGAGAGCTCACTGCTAAGAGCCAAAGGAGAAGGCTGATCAGAATACATATAGCCATTTGATCCAGCTACATGACACATGCACTACAGCATATTATGTTTGTTTATTAGATCAGTGAAAAATGGTCCCAAAGTAAATAAGGCATCAGGTAAATATTAAAAATCATGAAATAAACAATACACATATGTAAGCTGTCGTGTGAAAACACACAGTGCTGCTATAGTTTACACTATGCGTTTCATAATCTTTGGTATTCAATTGATGCCTTATGAAAGGAAAGATCATTTTCTGCAGAAAAAAATGTTCATGATGGAAAACAGACATTATGGGATTAGTATCCTGGTTATTTCATGTGGGTCTGTTTACAATAAAGTTTGGAAGATTCTGCAATGTGGCTCCTATTCAAAAACATTCATATAATGGTATAATAAATTTAAAGGGCCAGAATTACCAGCATATTCTAGCAGTTTTGTGACACTCTGGTGATGTTAACCTGCCATAAACTTATTTTAGTTAGCCTGTTAAGCTGGGTTTACAGCTGCTCTGCATCACCAAAATGGAACAAAGCAGCTGGAACTTCCTGGGGAACCTGGCCTAATAGGATGAGAATGAGAGGCAGTGGTAGCACCACAAGGGTAGGCAGCCAGGGGAGACAATCTCCAATTTATAATCCTTCTTGCTACTCAGAGACAGTACTGGCAGAGACACCGGTAACGCTGGGTGGTTGCAGTAAAGCACAGGAGGAAAGGCGGACCTGTGGTTCAGGTATAACATTGGGAATCAAGGTATGTGGGGCTTTCTTCATGGCTCTGCCATAGACGTGTGTGACCTTAAGCCTGGTGTTCCCCAGTGCTCTTATCTGGACAATGGAGACAATGGAGGTAACCAGAACAAAATGAAAATAAACATACACCTGACACTCTTTCCCCAACGAGAAGCCCGTTCCCCACTGACCCCCTTCCCTCAGCTCCTGGGCTGTGACCTACTTCTGCTGGGCTGGTGGTTCTGAAACAATGCACCAGGCTCCACTTATAGCAGTGAGGGAGTGGCAATTCTACCATCAGCTTCCTTCCGGAAGTGCTGCTGTGTCTGTTTTCCTCAGGGGCTAGAACAGAGGTGGGCAAACTTTTTGACCCGAGGGCCACATCGGGGTTGCAAAACTGTATGGAGGGCCAGGTAGGAAAGGCTGTGCCTCCCCAAACAGCCTGACCCCTGACCCCTACCCGCCCACTCCCACTTCCTACCCCTTGACTGCCCTGCTCAGAATCCCTGACCCATCCAACTCCCCCTGCTTCTTGTCTCCTGACCGTTCCCTCCCTCCCCTGCTTCTAACTGCCCCCCCCAGAACCCCACCCTCTATCCAACCCCTCATTGCTCCCTGTCCCATGACTACCCCCCGGCTCCTATCCACAGGCTCCTCAGGACTCCCATGCCTATCCAACCCTCTCTGCTCCCTGTTCCCTGACTGCTCCCCCAAGAACTTCCGCCCCATCCAAACCCATCTCCCCCCACACTCCCTAGGCTGTGACTGCCCCCCTGGTCCAGGCCCCCCACACCCTTACCATGCGGCTGTGGGGGTGAGGGGACAGCAGGGGAGGGGCAAGCAGGACGGTCCTGCAGGCTGGATGTGGCCAATATGCCATAGTTTGCCCACCTCTGGGCTAGGAGAATGGCCTTACAGAACCTATGGCAGAACCCTCTGCTCGGAGGAGAGGTGGATGTTGCTGTTGGTCGTAATTTGGCTTGGCAGAATTCTGTTTGTTTATAATTTCAACAGACAATCTAGATATTTATTTTAAAGCATTTTTCCCTATTGTATCTATTTAATTTTTCAGAGTTACAGGAAATTATGGGAGAATCAGCCAATGGGGGGGAGGTTCAGACAATAATTATTTATAACAGTAGATATTGAGATTCAAAAAGTTAAAGCTTTAAAACCACTTAAAGAACAAATTATCAACATATGTCAATAGATACAAAGTATAAACATCCTTAAGTCAAACTCTAATAATTTCAGAAGTAGCATTTTTCTTACTTTCACTATCTGTAAACTTCTATTATCATTGATGGAAATATTTTTTGTCATTGCATGTCTGCTATGGTGAAATCGATGTAAAAATTTAATCCTTCCAAGTCTAACTATAAAACAGCATATAAAACTCAAAATGTTGAGGACAGGCTTGAATTTTACTGAAAAATGGCACTGTCCAGGGTGAGGGAGTACAACAACAGACTATCTGATCACTGGAAGGATAACGACACTATATACCTCACGTGATTGTTGAGAGGCTAAAATTGTAAATGTTTGCAAAGCATTTTGAGATCTTCTTACAGATGCTGTAGAACTTCTAAAATTATTCTAACACTCATTCTCCTGGAATAGCTAACAGATGGGTAGCAGTGGATTGGTAGGCAGGCATGGGTACCATGAGCTCACCGCACTCAGCCAAAACCAGAATGAATGGGAATGGTTAGATGAGGAACAGAAATATCATAAGAATAGGCAGAGAGGAGAGCGGAGTCTTTTTTTCTCTTTGTATAAGCATTACATCCCTGGGCCACATAATACGGTCAAGCTACAAGCACTTCTAGATGTTCAGCATCCAAATATTTTCTTATTAGCCTGAGGAAACTTTGGTTCATAGAATTAGGGCCAGTCTTCAGGAAATATGTTTTTTGATTCATCCCTCTCTCACACTAACCTGGAGAACGCTTTGCCAAGGGTATGTCTTTATATAAATATTTTTAAGCCACCAAGTGAATCAACAACATACTACAGTATTACAATTGAAAAGGTATCTTACCTGGGGAGCCTGGAGGGCCTAAACCAAAAACAACCAAAAGAACATGGGAAACAAAGAGAAAAAATGATGAGTATAACTTGGCAGCTTAAGTAAAACCAACACTAAACTCGGCTGATTAGCATGAGACCAAAACAAGATAGAAAAGAACTTTCAAACTTCTGCAGAGGCACTTATGGGTTTAACTATTTTGTATTAAAAGTAAGTACTGAAGCACTAGTGCAGATCCAGCCAGACTAGCTGTATAATTGCTTGTGAGGATAATCTTTCAAAATACCCACTTTATATGCCAAGCCCAGTCATTTGTTAAATTTCCATTGATAACAATTTGACAAAGAATGGCCTCTGAATTCTCACTGCTATCGAATGAATTAATCTGGAGATAGGTGTGCCTTTTCATTAATATGCACCTAAATCATCCATTAATTATTATGTTTACATTACTTAGTGCCTCAGAAGGAGTTCTCTCAAGCTTTGGCTGTGGTAACAGAACAGGCCTACAGTGTCTCAGGTTAAACACTGCAAATGTCATGAGAAATTTTTTTAGAGAATATCCATTCCAAAGTATACACCTTCCTGGGTAATCAGCAGGAATTCAGAGGTCTGAAATAGGATGGTTAAATATTTTCTCTTCCCTAATCCATAGTAGCTATGGCTAAATAACAGGCTCCTTATAATTGTTCTCAGTTCAGGATTGGATCTGGTTGCCTGTGGAAGTTCACTCTTTGGTAACACTAGAAATTGGATTCACTCTAGTAATTCAAGGGACATTCCAGTGGAAGCTGTGGAAATCTGTTCTGTCTGTGACTTGAACTACATCAAAAATAAACCTCCACTAGGGGTATGCAAAATATTATCATTCATTTTCTATGGAAGAGAAGCTTAGTGCTACTATCACCTGAGAGCCCATAAATTAGGGTAGCTTTTACGATGTATGCTAAGGCACCTTTGCTCTGCCAAAGCAATATAAAGGGGTCTTACTGTACGTGACTTCTATGCCCATAATTCTCATGAGGCAGGAGTAAATAATTAATACTGGGCATAATAAGAAGAGGCAAATTATCTGTTCTATGTAACTTCTGGTAAAACATACTTTTATCAAAATCTGAGGAAAGTTAGAAGATATGAAGAGAGAAAACTGCTGGGATTAAAGAACCAAATTCTCTGTATTAACATTTTTACCATGGATTCCAAAGAATTTTTTTTAAACATAAAACTCTACAAAGAAACTAAAGAGATAAACAGATCTCTGACACCAAACCTGACAATTTTAAGGCATTCATTACAAAGCTTTATAGGAAAAGTAAAGCACAGTTTAGAACAGCACTAAACCTGCACTGACATTTTAGTAATACTGGTAGATACCCTTTCAGTCAATTTTCCAAGAAATGCCTGACTTTTTGATTGTAGACAATTTTCTTCTTAGTACTCTCAATTACTTTGCCATCTTGAACTCATTGAAGACCCTAGATGTTCTTTTATCAGATAGATAAATAGGAAAAGTACTTGAAATATAGCCAATGTACTGAAGATAGGTAATGTCTACCATGTACTGAGCTATTGTTAAAGTCAGTGTTGGAGTGAGGCTTAACTGAGATGAAGATTTAGGGAGTGCACAGAAAGGGATTTAGTAGTGTGAAGTCAGAATTCTAGAACCCAACACAAGACACATTTAAACTGCACTTGTCAGTGGAGTTGTCTTTGTTCCAGTCAAATTTCACCTGGACTTTCAAAAGGAGTTTTTGTGTTACATCTCCAATATCTCAAGGCCAAATTGACACAGGGGAAATTTCCCACAAAATTCTAACTCATTTTGAATTCAGGTCACTTAAATTGATATTAAACCCTGTTGGATCAATAGTTTATACCAACTGCAAACGGCCTGAACTGTTTTACTGAACTGGTTTCCAAACCTAAGTGGTTTACTTATTTTCTCATTTTCAAGTATGTATATCAGCTTCAGCAGCTCAGTCTACTACTATATAATTTGGCTGGCAACGATAAGACAGAGCCCTTGGAGTAGTTAAAGCTTTACATTTCTGGTTTTCCCAGACCACATGCAAACTTTTCATGCCTTCAGCCTGCCGCAACCATCAAATTCTTTTGGATTTCTGAGAAACCACCCTCAGAATGATATGATATGACCATCATGATATGACCATAATCTTCCTCCAGAATCCACTACCTCCACTTCTACCTTAGCCATGGCAGTTGCTACAGTGATACAAGACCCTCCCTCCCTTTGGGTTGTCCACCCCATGCTGATCTAGAATCAAGAAGCTGAGCTCCAGTCATTAATGGTTGTATAGCACCTCGGAGATGCCAAGGGCTATTAAGTACCATTATTGAGATCCCAATTCCGTAATGAGCTCTGCAAGTGTGGCCTCCCACATTGGAAAACTATCTGGGAAATAAACATCCCAAGGTAACAGTGTTATTCTGGAGACTTTTTAATCATATCAACAGTATTATTCCTATAATAATTATAGTCCTACAGTCTATAATTATCTCAAGCCAATTTTTCCTCCAAAAATTTCATCACCAAGCATACAGCATTCAGCATAATGCTATAGTAGTCTTTGAAAACGTACCTGTTAAGCATATCCCTTTTGTGCTGTTACATAAATCCACCATCACACGGACCTAACATTACAAAAGAATGTAAAATTCACAATGCACTGAGTTTCAGATTCTACAGAAAGGACAAACAAAACCTCTCTCCGGTTCACTTCATTCTTCTGTATGATTGCTATGCAAAAAGCAGTTGGGGAAATTATCTACTTTACAACTACAATACCTTGGAGAATGTGAGCAAACTATTTAGGCCTTAACTTTGGCTTTTTGAAGGCTTGCATATGTATTTGTAAATTATTCTATCTTTAAGAATCTATGCATTGTACCATTTTAACAGCATTTTTAAAAAATCTGCATGGACACATCTCTGGATGCACTCTGGGTAGAAAGACTTACACCTTATTTCACTTAAGTTTTCATGGCCCTCTATCTGAGATAGGTTATCAAAGATTGTCAAGGCCGGCAGCAGCCAAATATGATCAGTGTTTAACTCATACATATGTCCCTTTATGGGTCATTTTCCATCATGCAGTATAACTCAGCGTGCTTACCAGATATATAAGGTGATCCCTACTAATTTCTGCACTTGACATAATACAGAGGAGCATGTGAATTTAGAATTAGATTATTGGAACCTCGTGCATTTGTGGCACTACAATAATTGGGGCATTTGTTCTGCTACTTGAAATCGAGAGACAGCCACAATTCACCGTCTCAACAAGACCATCTTTATAACAATGTCCTTAAGTTGCAGTAGGTATGCCTACCGATAAATTCTGGTACTGTATTTTTGTCTACATTTCTTTCTTTTTTTATTTACTTCCTAAGAGTGAACATTGTACTAATATGGGGCTCAGCACTGTGAAATGATGAGTACTCTCAACTCCCAGTGATTTGAATGGCAGCTGGCAATGGTCAGTGCCCTGCAGAATCAAAGAGTCCTTATGTAAGTGCTAGCCAACATTTGTGATCTAAAATATGCTTTATCTCATAATTCACTATCCTTACAACATCTTCAGATGTCACAAGTATCTTTCCAAGGCAATATAAAAACCACTTCATTCTCTTCTAAGTAGTATACATTGTCACTGTTGAAGTTAAGTTTATTTTTATAAATCAAAAGATACAAAGGAACAAATTTCCAGCCTTCAACTGCACTTGAGTAAAGCTGTGCCTCCACTCAACACACGTGCATGCATTTGTTTTTGCATAACCTTGTGTGTGCCCTTTAAATAATCTGAAGACACGCAAGGTTTACCATTTGCACCTGCAAACCCCATTCTCAACCAACTGTCCTTTAATCTGTTCTTCGATCAGGAAAGTTACTGACACTAGGGATAGAAAATGCATAAATCATGGGATCAGTAATGGATATGTACTTTATCTTTGTTCTGTCAGTTATTGTTTCAAATCCAGCCCACAATGGTATTGACTAAAAGTTGTTGCTACCTGGAGACAGTTCGGAGAGCTGTGTGATTGGCGGCCTCCATGTAGCTCCTACAAGACAGGTGCCCAGGTCATAAAAAAAACTCAATAAATTTAGCCCTTATTGGCACCCTTGTTGGTAAACTCAAACAAGGAGACCAAGAATTCAGTGAGTACGGAGAGTAAACATTGTTCATACCACCAATAAGTCAGAGTCAAAGTTCTTTAGCTGAGGAGCATGGAGAAGTTTATGCCACCATTTTCCCTGCTGAACTTCTGCTGTGGATGGAGAATTTCTGTCTCCATGGCTGCCCTTTTCATCAGCTCTGGGCTCACTTTAAACTTGGTTTTAAAAGAAAAAGGTGAGAATGCCAAACACAGAAAGTGAGAAAGATATCAGCTTTGTAGAGTTCTTCAGCAAAATCAAGGAAATCAAGACCTGATATTTCTAATGTAAAAAGACAAGTCAAGCCAGTTAAAAAAAAAAAAGTATAAGGCTCTCTTTATAAATAATGTAAAATAAAAATCCAGGATACAAAAACAAAAAGAATCTGGGACACAAAGGTGGTTTGGTGCGTTTTCGTTTTGTTTTTTGCTTTGCTATGCTAGTCACCTATCAGAACCACTGCCTTCTGATTTTTTGTCTCTGGATCATGTCTAGAGGTTCTGCAACCTTAGACAAACTTGCAAAACACCACCCCTACTAGTTCACTGTCATCCACTGTTTTACTGGCCCATAGATGTTGATGTTCAAGGTGATGGTCTACCTCAGAGGTTCACAAACTGTGGTCCATGGCCCACCAGTGGTCTGCGAGCTTCATTCAGGTGGTCTGTGGATAGTTCCCTCTAAGGTGTGCGCCTGGGCAGCAGCACACAAGAGAATGAAGAACCAGCCACCTAATTAGTGGAACCACACAGGCATGGTTCCTCTAATTAGATGCCTGGCCCCTGGAGAAGATGCACATGTAAGGTGAGGTGGTGGCCTTGGAGGGAATAGGGGGCAGGTGGGAGGGGAAAGTGGAGTGAGAAGAGGGAGTGGGGGAAAATTTGGGACATGCAGGGCTGCAGCAGCCAGAGAAAGAGGCAACTTTCCCCAGCTCCAGGGCTGCAGCTGCCAGGGAGAGACAGCCCTCCTTCCCAGCCTCAGCTCTGTGGCTACTGTGCTGAGGAGAGATTTCCCCTCTGTCCCAGCCCCATCTTGGAGGCTGCTGCAGTGTGGGAGAGAGGGCAAGACCCCCCCACTCTCCCCAGCCCAAGGCTGCTGCGGTGGGGGAGAGAGAGCACATCCATCACATTAGAAAGGTAAGACTACGGATATTAAAATATGAGTTGTGTACTTTTATTTGTAGAACAAAAACCCCTTAATTATTATGGTTTTTTAAATATAGTGCTTTTATCCAAAGTGCTTTACAATAGTTAGCTAATGGTACAAACAACATTTGGAGAGATCATTAAATGGTCTGCTGAGACCCTCAGCAATTTTCAAGTGGTCTGCAAAAAAAGTTAGAAACCCACTGGTCTACCTATTTGATATTGCCACTCTTACTCACACAATCAAGGCAAAGAGCACAACCGTCTGAAGTGCCAATAAACACCAAGTGAACAATATCATATGACACTTTCTACTTAGTTGTAGTGAATTTAGCTACAGCTAAGTAACAGGTATGCAGATTTTGAGTTCTTTGTTTGTATGTAGGGGGTTTCTGAGGGCCAATCCTGCAAGGTGCTGAGTACTTCTGCACAGATCAAAACACCTTCAACTTCCACTAGCATCAGTGGGTGCTCAACACCTACCAGGATCAGGCCCTCTTCTTCTGCAGACCCGTGTTGACAATTAGCATGTGTTCATTTTTTCTGAGGATCTTTCAGATTCCAAGCTGCATTTCAGATCAGACAGAACAAAAATGTTCTTAACTGGCAAACATGAAAAGTAAATTCATTCACGTGTAGTATTTCTCTTTCATTTGTGTATCACTATATTATAATATAAGATGATATTTCCAAAATGGTTTTAATGGTGTTAAAAGTAAAATGTTCTAGTAAAAACCATATGATCGTATGAAAAGAATCTTCTTCAGTAAAAAGAGTTTAAAACAATGTATGTAAACCTGATCTTCCTAACATTTGTTCTGAAATATGAGAAAATAAAACATAAGCTGCTTAACTGCACAAGTCTTGTGTTTTGGATTTTTAATCAAGAACTTGCCACACAACATTCTGATGCAAAAAAAAATCAAAAGTACTTCTGTTAAAAATGTCAAGCCAATAAACTTCTATATTATCATAATTACACGAGTCACTTTATGCAAGTAATCTCATTAAATTCAGTTGTTATAGTGATAACATTTACATAAATACAAACACCAGTAGTTTATTAAGCTTAACAATGATCTCTTTTAGTGTGGCAATACTGAAAAACCTTACTTCCATAAGTAACCCTTACAGTCATAGGGAATATTTACATCCGTGAGGGATGGGAGGTGTCAGATTTGCCTTTTCTTGTTATATTTGAGCCAGGGCCTGCAGTCCTTACTCAGGCAAAACTCCCAATGAGTTTCTCACACACTGATGGGATTTTGTACTGAGTAGATAGAGTAGAATCAGGCCCTAGAGCCCCTGTCCTAGAAACACTCATGCACATGAGTGAACCCCATATTCAGGAAAAATTCACGTTAAAAGGTGAGAAATTCAGTGCCATTTTGCCTCAGAAAAGACTTCAGAATATGGCCCAACTGTAACAAAGGGCTAAATCTTGCTTTCCTTACTCATGCCACTAATCCCACTGATTTTAAATCTTGCTCAGTGAATACGTTTTTGAAGGAATGGGCTGCTAAAGGGATGCCCAATATGCCTAATAGTACAAAAGTGGAAATGTGTGTGACGGTAGTTAATTATACAATGAGATTCAAACTAGTGGTGTAATACAGGGGAATATTTAGAATTTTAAATTCCTGAAAACTGTCATTTTATTTGAATTTATTTGTAACGGTCTCTTTTGTATGCATATTGTAACTAGTTTGAAAGCTCCTCGTAGTATTTTAACTAAATCCAATACTGCACTTATTAAATAAATCACAATGAAAATAGCCTCTTCTTTCAGGAAAAATTGGGGATTCTATCAGATCCTGTTAAAAGCTGTTGCTCTTATTCTGTCTGCACAATAGCCATCTTAAAAAACTTTAGTTACAACATGTAAAACAATATAGTCTGTTCTATGGACTTCTCTGCCTTAATATTTGCAGGCTGTAACCAGTGTTTAGTTTTTCATAAAACTAGACTGAACAAAACACTGGGAAATATCCTGTAGGGAACACAATCCCTGCAGGGGCAGGGGCTGACTAAACAACCAAACAGTCCTTTTCTCATCTCTGACTTCTATGTTATGGGTCATGGATGAGATTTGCTTTGCAATTCTGTACTTTTCACCTGATTTTTCAGATTCGGGAACAAAGATGAGACAGATCCTAAAAGATCAACCCAGGGTCCTGAAAAAGCGAGTGGAACATTAGAAGGAACATGGAACCAACAACCAACTCCTACAAAGGCCACTGGTACTGCAGGTAGGGTGGCTTAGGCTGTCGGTGTGATCCAGTCTTTGTGCAGGGGTCCCTGTTTCTCCTCACTCACGCATACTCTTTTCCTGAGAGGGCAGAAAGTCTCACCACTCTTCCATTAAGTTTCATGTTAACATTTATTTCTTAAAACACCCTTCAAGAAGCTGGTGAATTTCACTAGTAAAGTTCTCCAGCCCTTCCCCTGGGGGAGAGAAGCAGATATGCCCTGGCCCGGGATTCCACCTTGGGCCACAGCCCCTTTCTCTTGAGGGGAACCTCTTATGGGCCCTTCCCCTGATCCCAGCTCCGTGGAGATGCTCTCAGGGCCCAGCCCCTTCCCCTGGGGCGCACCCTACCGGCACCATGGAGTAGGTCATCATCATGAGCAGCTCGTCGTTCTCGGCCCGAACGTGGCCCCTGGCGCCCGCTCTGCGGTGGCTCCTCTTGTGCCGGACGGGCCCTGTGGCCGCTGCCCCCGGGGCGGTGGGGCCCAGGAGGGGCCGCAGGAAGCTGTCTCCCTCCCGGGGCCGCGCAGCCTCCAGCTCCCGCAGCGCGGCGCTCAGCTCCCTCCACTGGCCCAGCAGGAAGAGCGTCCCCGCGGCGCTAAGCGCCGAGAGCAGCCCCACTGCGGCCAGCGAGCAGCGCAGCGCCCGGCCGCCGTCCCCCTGCATCCCCGGTCCGGCTCCTGCGAGGCCGAGCGGCTGCGGCTCCCCGGCGCTAGCGGGCAGGCGGGGGCGAAGCGGCGCTGCGGCCAAGGGACGCGCTGACTTCGGTTCCGGGACCGGCTTTATGGCCCCAGGCACCGTGGGCTGCTTCCACCGCCAGTCACAGAGCGGCGGAATGAATGGAAGAGGCGGGCGCCGCGGGGACTGGGCAGGGATGCGGGGGACCTGGCTGGCCCCGAGGCAGGGACACTGGGGGATCTGGCACTGTGCCACTGGGGCAAGGGGAGAACAAGGGGAAGGGACATGAGGGACCTGACACCAGGGCAGGGTGGGGGAGTAGGGGGCTGGGATCTGGGGGATCTGGTCTAGGGACTGGGCAGGGGCCAAGGAGGAGCAACAGGTTTCTGGCACACGGGGAATCAGGACACAGGATCGAAAAGAGCGGTTCCAGGCACACTAGGGTCCAAGGCCCAGAGGACAGGGCAAGTACAAGCACACAGGAATGGAGGACCAGCGACTGAGAAGTGAGTAGGAGGGTCGGAAGAGGACAGTGGCAGGGATACTGCTGGGTTGACAAGGGTCAGTGAATCAGGCATAGGAGTTAGGGGTACAGAGATGCCTGGATGCAGTCTGATGGAAGGGGTTGGGAGATGAAGAAGAACAGGTACCACAGTATGGGACAGAGCCTCAGGACAAATACAATCAGAGATTGGGACAGGGAGCAGCAGCAGGGGAAAAGGTGAAGGGAATGAGGATGATAGAAAAAGATGTGGAACATGGACACGGTGCCAAAGGATAAACAAAGAGGGGCAGAGCATCTAAGTTAGGACTCTCATTACAACCGGTGGCTGAAATACTCATAGTGGGCAAGTAAAATTATTAACCTAAAATCCCTATTTACACTGATTTGTTTAGTGCCTAAAATTAAGCATCAACTTTGAAATTGTTTGCCTTGATGTGGCAGAGCTAGGGTAAAAACCCCATGTTTGCCCTGCCCCTGGAGGCTAAACCCCGCTATCTGGTAGAAGGGCCAGAGGCAGAGCCCGATGGTAGCTGGAAGTCTTCAGGAGCATAGGCTCACAGAGTTGGCTTGGGCTGAGTGGCTGCAGCTGGGGCAGGAAACTGATCAGGCTTGAAAAAGGCTGACTCATAGTCAGTAGGGGGGAAGCCAGGCAGGGAAGAGGAGACATGAACTCTGTCTCCTGGCCGCAGTTAAGGCTTTGAGGGCCTGGGAAGGTGACCAGCAAGACAGTGGGGGTAACTGTCTGGGGATTGGGGGAGCACTATTAGTCACTAGGGAGCCATGTATGTGTATTATAAATAAAGGACACTTGGGTGAAGCACTAAAGAACGGTGCGAAGACCCTCTTTGGGAATCCAGAGAACACGGGTGGTGCGGACCCTGTGACACTTGACCTTTGCCCCTGAAAACTGAAATTAGGTCAGGATATTGTTATGGGAAATTGCAGGACTGCCCATGGGAAGACAATCATAATCCCTTGTTGCCTCCAACCATGATAGACATTTAGATGCTTAAGTAGACATCACTACTTGCAATGGCTGAGGTATTATTGTGCTTCTAGCCATATTATAAGGACAGCTGATTACATCCCATTTTGCTGCTTGTTAAAATTATTCCTATATATCTACAATATAATTTTGTAATTTAGAAAAGCAACTTGATGTCTTCAAAAGGTACCATATAATTCACTAATAACCATTTCAATAATCTATGGCTGTAGAACTGGGCACACTTCCAAAAGCCTTATGTGAATTAACATTTTATGATCATCAATTAATTATTTTACTCTAATGTGCTATGTGGGAGATATAAGCCAAATTCTGCTCCCAGATACCATTGTAAATCCCAGAGTACTGCCATAGAAATAGAGTTACTCAGGATTTATCAATGGTGTAAATCAGAGCAGAATTTGGCCCATAAATGTTACAGTTTTCATACAAATCTCCAAGAAACCCTAACCCTTGAAAGAAGGGTTAAAGCATCTAATTAATAAAGAAAAATGTGTGTATGTATAAACACATGAGAGCGCACACACAAATTCAAGGTCAGTGCCAAAGTCACTGCTTTTTCCCCTGTAACAATGTGGGTTAACCCTTCTTAAGGGTTTGCTAGCTTTTGAAGGTCTGTAAGACAACATACGGGCTGAATTCACTTTCATTTAAACTCCATTAATTTCAGTGGCATTACTCCAAATTTGCATCAATGTACCTGAAGCTGAATTTGGCTATATCAAACACAGAGAGTACAAAGAGATTAAAATAATTAATGGATAGATATAAAATGTTTATTTATAGTCATAACTGATGTGCTGGAAAGATTTCCCCTCCCACTTTCTGGTCAGAGACTACCCAGAGCATTTACCCCACATTTTATGCCAAACCTTGTGTTTGCTTTGCCAGGGCTTTGGAAGTTTAGCTAGTATTGTGTGGGTAATCTTGCCATGCAAGAGTATTAAATAAAATTGATGGATTATGTATTAGGTTACAGCCTGGAAATGGGGAAAGGTGAGGTTATAGATCCACAGCTGGAAAGTTTGGTTCAAAACCAAATCGGGACTTAGGGTTTGATGGTGCTGAAACCTGTTCTTGCAAACGTATTGCACCAATGGTGGAAATGTCTTTAAATCAATTGATCTTAAGAAATTTTCATCATTTTGAATGGGAGAAACCTCACAAGAGAGGTTCCATATACTTGGGCAGAAATCTTATCAGAATGGCCATTCTTTGGAAATTTCAGCCACCTCTTTATCAGAACCAGAAAGCTGCAGCTTCAGATCTGACTAGACTTTGAAACAACCCTCAAATGCCTCTGATTTTGGCTTCTCTCTGCTAAAGGCAGTTCTGATCCAAAACATTTTACATGTTGTAAAGGAGCCAAGTTGGGGGGGGAGGAAAAAAATAGAGCTCCACTGTACTAAAGCCTCGATATGTATAAAAAGACCCAACATGAAAAACAGCTGGCCACTTCAAAAGTCAAGTTAAAGAACATACAAGCAGGGATAATTTCCTAAATTTGTTGTTCCCATATGTGAGTATATGAACCTTGTAGGCAGGGTGGGAGTAAAGGAGCTTAACTGAGGTCCAGAGTGATAAAATTTCCATTGGCTTCAATAGGTGCGGGGATGGACCCTGGCTCTTGTTTACTTGACCATTTAGATGACTTTTTAATGTGGCACTCTTGTATAGCTGTTGCTCCTTCTAAGTTAGCTACAGTAGACTAGTTTAGATTTTACGTTAGTAATAGTGGTATATTGTACCTACCTGCATATCAACCTGTCTATACCAGGGTCATGTCCGCAGTGTCTGGGCGCCTTTCAAAAAAGTACTTAAAAATGAGATTCTCTGTTCCTCTTCCTCTCTTTTCCCAATTAGCAGGAGTTTGCCACCTTCTCTCTCCCTCCTCATGTCTAAGTGAAAGCTAAGACAAAAAATGAGACTTACATTTCATTCTGAAGGCAGAGAGATTCAGGCTCATACTGCTCTTTCATGAGTGAATTCCAAACACAAGGACCTGATGCCAAGAAGGCTCCATATCCCAAGCTTACAAATCGACTGCTGTGCTTGGAACAATTCTGTTGTTCCATGGAACACAGCTTTTGTAGGATGCTGTGATCATGAAGCGGGAGGCAGTCTTGGAAGCAGCTGAGACATATTTCTAATAGCTTGAAAAATGCCTTTTATGCCTGTTTAGAAAGTAGATTTGGAAAATCTGTTTCAATACATTGTGTAAATGCCTTGTACTTTATGGATGGTGGACTAGTTACACCATCAGAAATCCTTCAGTTGTGCTCATGATGTGTCATACAACCACATTAAATTCCCCTTTTTATGAGACTCCTCCATCCCACAAAATGTGTCAGGATTCCACACACCTCAAATTAGCTGATTTTATTTTTTAAGAGAACACATATACAATATACAGTAAACTGTGCAAAATGTCAGGATAGAAGGGAAACTGCTGCCACAGATGCCAAATCTCTTCACACCTCACTGGGGGAGAGTGGCAGTAGACCCATGAACAAAAGACATAACAATCAGGACAATCTGTAAAATTCTGATCACGTTATGATACAGTATTGTCTGAGCTCCCGCAAGGACGCTGCAGATAAACCATTAATGATGTCATTGTACAGATAATGTCATGTGCAGCAGATTATCTTTTTGTGGAGTGAATGAATGAATGGCGTCTCAGCATGTCTTCTAATGGTAGAATGTAATATAGTGACATTCACGGCAACCATGACAAAAAAAACTAAGTGAAGCCATCCAACTTGAATTAACTACACTGAAATTATCATAAGATTTTATTTACAGTTGAATAGTTTTTTGTGATAATGAAGATAACAAGTAGACTTGTTTACTCTGTCAACTGATAGCCTAACCGATTGTCAAAATGTACAGTTGAGTTTTATTTTGCTTATGGCATTAGCCTTGTGAAAAAGACAATACAATCATGAATGAAAATACATAAAACAGACCCTGTGCCAAACAAACATAATTCATAATTACACTGATGCAATAAAACCACTAAACATCCATATAACAGCAAACTAGAACCTGTCTTTTTTTAAGAACATAAATGGCCCTACGTGGAACTGCACTCCAGAGACTGTATAATGTAACATGCAATAATTCTTCATCTTTTATTGTCCATTCCAGAGTACAACTGACTAAAGAGCATAATAATCACGATCCGCTATTTGGAGAATAGTGGAAGTGATATAGCATTCTGTTTATCCATCTGTCCACTCTTGAAGGGGATTTGGGTTTTATCTTTATTATGGTTAAACACTGAGGTACATCATGCTCCCTGTGAACATCTCAAGTAAGGCTATGAGCAAGGAAATTCCTTGGTTGTCAGAGATGTGAATCTTCCCCCTTCAGTCCCAGGCCACAAGGCTGCATTGGATCTGTTTCACAGCTGCCAATATAGCATGGAATTTTGCAAAGGCCTCAGTGGTTGCTGTGCCACCTGCTTCACAGGGGACTTGCATATTCATGGGTACATTTGCTGCACCTTGCCTTGAAACCTCCTCTCCTGGTGGAGTGCGAGGAGCCCCTACAGAGCACAAAGCTACACCATACAGAAGGGCACAAAACCCCCTGCATGGATTCCCATAGCCTTTCCACCAATAATAGTAAATGTTTATATTATGATAGTGCATGGATCAGGACTGGAGCCCCATTGTGCTGGGTGATGTACAAACAGAAAAGAAAATACTGGTTCTGAAGAGTTGATAGTCTAAAAAAGCTTGGGGAATATGGGCAAAAATTGACTCACTGTATTGCAACATCTATGAACAGCTTTCTAAAATGTCACTAACTTAATCTACAGTAGATTGAATGTAATGGAAAATTAAATTCTATTTACTCACTAAAACACAGAAAAAGTCCACAGTGGAAATTCAAGGATTCCCACATCAATGTACCATATGTCTGACTTCTGACTTGTATGATTCTCATATTCTAAGAGTGATAAAATTCTTAGCCCTCACTCCCGTCCTGTACATTGAATTGCTGGTTTGTCTGCTGAGACTGTCCAAAAGAATGCCAGTAAGTAGAGTTTCAGTTTATGTGGAGGAGTTTCCATGGGGACATTTGATATCAGATTTTCACACAATTCATACATGCATTAGAATTTGCATCAATGAAAGCCTGGCACATGAAATAATGCTTAAATCTAGCCCATGTTCTTTAGGAACTAGATTGAGACCATCAATTTAATTCATACAAGCCACACATCAGCTATCGTACCTGGTCAAAATCTACCAGTGCGGCCAAAATTCAAACTAGAGATGAAAGGCTCAGTATCCTCATGGCCATTCCCAGGCTAACCTGTTCCCCTCAAAAATACTCTTGATTGCTCAGTTATTGGGGCAGAGGATTGATGCAGCAAGGCACACCATCTTGCTTTAATAATTCTCTCACAGATTTTTTTAATTATTATTGTGCAAAAATGTAATTGTATATTTCAATCCATTCTACTCTCAGTGGCAAACCCTGGAAAACGGAGCAAACTCTGTCTGACAAACAATGCTGAAAGCTGAATTGAGTGCTGGGACAATTGAGGATGAGCTGTGTGTAAGATAAAGGACCAATCTTCCTCTCATGATTTTATTAAAGGAAAAAATGAGCCTGATTTTTAAGCTAATCGAATTTTGCCCTCTCTTTATGTGAATTCTTAGAAATAAGGAAATACAGTATAAACCTTTTCACTGTACTCATCAAGGGAAGGCAAAAGACATACTATGTCTTTATACCTTTAAATGGAAACCAATAGATATTCTATATATTATTCTCTGCCAAGATCAGGATTCAACATGTGGCTTGAACACACTTATTTTAGGATTCTACTGCCGGCTAGAAACTGTTTAAGTGGAGTGGAAAAGATCATCTGGATTCTGACAGAAAGTGAAGAATAGATGAACTGTTCAGCAGGATGGATCAGTACCTCACCAAACGCTGCATGGAGCATGGGTTCTTGTACTTTTCTCTGGAGTACCTGGTACTGGCTACTGTTGGTAACAGACTAGATGGATCACTGGTCTGATGCAGTTTGGTGATTCCTGTGAGAACCATCACTGTCTTACTGTGACTGTTACTGTTTAAAAATGTTAGAAGACTCCCCTCAGCATATGAGAAATGGAGACGTCCGAGTTTTGAATCATATTAGGTTTCTTTCTATTCACTTTAGAAAGAATCACTCATGCATGCTTGAAATGTCTTTGCAATATTTATGGGACAGCTCCATCAATAAGTGCATCAAATTCTACACAAATATGAAGTAATTTCATGTGGGGTTACTCCAGAATTATATCAGTGAATGAAACTGATGTCAGAATCTGCCCCATTCCATTTCTGTATAGAGGAAATTGAGCTATTTAAATTATAGACAGGCAGAAATAGGATGATTTTGGTCTTGTTTACATTCAGGACAGATCAGTCTTTTCATGGGAAGAAACCACACATACACTAGAAAGACTCATAAAACTAGTATTTATAAATATGTATCCCATGATGGAAGACCTTAGTGGGAAGACACTTACTGGAGAGAGCAGTGAAATAAATATCCAGATGTGTTGGCAAAAGGACTCGAAAAATAAGAAATTCAATTCAAATGAAGCAATGGGCCCTGAACGAATGTCAACAGAAACATAAAAAATGCATACTTTTATCAAAACAGCAGCCAATAGAAAAAGAAATCAGTGTCACAAATTGTACATTACACATTACTGGAATAAGTGAAGGACCTGGCAGGAACAAACATCCAAATGCTTCACTATATAGGGTAACATCTAAAAAGCAGCAAATTTATATAAAGATAAACCTGTTGTGGGAAAAAAATAAAATTTGTCTATAGAACATCAAGTAATTCTTTATCTAAGAAAATTATAGGTAAAAACAAGGGGCCAGATCTTTGGCCTCTCAAGTTCCCTTTGTACCACTGTCAAGACTGATTCCCCACTCTGGCACTTCAAGTGCAGAAGGTGGGGGCCTACAAGGATTCTAAAAATCACTCAAGGCTTGTATTAAACTCCCAAGGTTACAGTCTCTCTCTGAGCTTGGATCGGTAGATGCTGCCACCACCCAAATGCAAAAAAAATAAACCCTTTGAAACTAGAAAGGTGCACTTGGGAATTCCTTCCTGTGGGGTACTCTCAAGTCCTTTTGCCCCCCACCCTAGGGAAGAGCTGAGAAAGAAAAACGAAGGAAATCAGTTGTTGCCACCAGCTAATTTAAGAACAAAAATCCAAGCCTGTTCTTAAAAAAGGTAAATTTGAATAAAAACAAAAAGGAAAAAAATACATCTGGAACTTAGGCTTTTGCTAGATTTAAAAAATCCACTTACAAAATTTAAACATCAAGAATAACTTTCTTGAGGTCCAGCTTAAAGGTTACAAGAAAAACAAAAAACATGTGGGGTTAGCACAGGAGTCCACAAGTCATTAAGAAATAAACACAAATAAACCTAATCACATCTTTCTAGACATTCTCTAATTTACTTACATGTCTGCGGTTTCAAATAAGCAATTTCTAGTTATGATCTGATGGTTTTTCATATCTGGCTTAAGCTCCTCACAGCACAACTGCTCCCTGTTCCCCTCTTTCCCAGAGAACCACAACACACAGGCAAGGGAGGTTTTTTACCAATTTTCAAAAGTTCTAGCCTTCCCACTGGTTCTTTTGGTCAGGTGCCTACCCCTTTCCTTTTACCTGTGGGCTTGATAGCTCTGTACAGGTAAAGCAAGTAGAGAACAACCATCAAGAGGGATTCCATAGCCAACTGACTGGCTGGGTGTCCACAAAAGGGAGCTACCCACCCTCTCATTTATCACAGCAACTCCAGCAGCATAAGTGGACTTAAAAGCTACCTTAAGGAATCAGCTAGGGATTCCCCTAATGTAATTCCACTGAAGTAAAGTGAATACTACTTAATATAAGGGTTGCAAGAGTAAATTAATACTTTCAGAATAAAGGCTCAGCTAGATGCTATTTTGGAATAGCTGGTTTTAGCGGTAGGTCATAAATTAAGAACCAGAGTGATAAGCAGCTTCTTCTAAAACAAAAATGCTTAATGTCTGTAAATTGGCACAACTTACACTGCACAAAGAAAAGTACTCAACACATCAGCATGTCTCACTGTCTTAAGCAAGACATTAAATGATGTTTAATGAGGACCATGGCTAAGAATCACTGAAAAACAGATTCAGTACACTGGCAGCTAAAGTATACTTTCCCAGAAGATTACACAGAATTCCCCCAAACAAACATTTGTTAGTAAAAGCAAAGATGAATCAGAGAGGAATGTTGGCCCAAAGGGGAAAATTAAAAACAGAACCAACTCAAACAGCATGACTGTAACTGCCCATTCATAATACAGGCCTGGGAAATAAAAGCAATTGATAAAAGCCTACGATACATGATAAATCTTCCAAGATTCACCTGTCACATCATTATAATAGCACTGACAACCGAAAAAAACAATGTCAAAGATTTGAGTTTTATAGCAACAATCAAGAAAGGTCACTGATTCTTATAGCATATCCTTGCAATCAGGAGTTCAGAAGGTGTCAATAGACTCTGGGAGAATCCTTATCAAAACCACAAGACAGGAATAAATATTTAATATTTCTAATGAATACTGGTCCAGATTCTCTGATGTGTGGAAGGTGGCATAAAGCAGCCTGAAAGCTAGTTTTGACATGGGAAGATTCCTGCAGCACAGGGAAATGCCTTAGTGGTGTAAAACTGCTGCGTCAATTCTTATGCCATCATCCTGCTAGCCACCAGTATAGCCAACGAGAAACTTCAAACTGGATACCATTAAATTAGACTTGAATAAAGACTGGGAGTGGCTGGGTCATTTCACAAAGTGAAAACTATTTTCCCATGCTAAATTTACCCCTACTGTTACTCACAACTGTTTGAAATGGGTCATTCTGATTATCACTACAAAAGTTTTTTTTCTCCTGCTGATAATTGCTCACCTTTATTGATTAGTCTCTTAGAGCTGGTATGGCAACCCCCATCTTTTCATGTTCTCTGTGTATATATATCTTCCTACTGTATGTTCCACTCTATGCATCTGATGAAGTGGGTTCTAGCCCACGAAAGCTTATGCCCAAATAAATTTGTTAGTCTCTAAGGTGCCACAAGTACTCCTTGTTCTTTTTACGGATACAGACTAACATGGCTACTACGCTGAAACCTGATCATAATCAATACGGAGACTTAAAAAATTAGCAAAAGAAGTGAATCAGTTAAGATAATGTATAAATAAGTTAAAGTTGCAGTTTGGTCATAGAATGTCCAGAAAGAGAAAAATAGCATCTTTAGGCAAATTATTATATTGTTATTATACATGCTGTATAATTCAATCAGCTCAAGTTTGACCTAAGTAGATATCCTATGAAGTTATTTCATAATAAAAAGCACCATCCAATTAAAATGAAGGACAATGAAGCAAAGGTATAATTGGAGGACAGACAGACTAGAATGCTGGTAATATTATTAAAGACAATAGTAATATCCTAAATTGAGAAGATCCATTTAAGAAAGATCTAAAGAGCTTCATGATAAACCAGTCCTGTTTTTGTCTTCAATATCTATTTTGAATACCATGGAAGCTGATCTTTTCATAGACTCAGAAACAGAATGTTAAACTTGAGCTGGTACATAATTGGATGTATCCACAATGCTTGTTAACAGATCAGTAGAAACATGCCTCTTGGAATCACCAGACCAGCAAACTATATCAACATATTGCTAGTAATATTATTAATTATTGTTGTTGTTATTGTTACTACACAGCCCTTAACCAATACCCATTGAACTAGACACTGTACAGACATTTAAAATACAAGACAGTCTCTGCTCCAAAGATCTTACAATCTTAGTTTAGGATAAGATGTAACAGGTAGGCGAAGCAAATAAACAGGCATGGAGGGGTGGGAGGATGGGATAATGGTAATTTCAATATGTTTTTGCACAGAGGAGCTGCATGCAAAATTTGTAGGCAACATGCCTTTTGGATTTCTCCACTAAAGAAGGAATATTCCTAACATTATTTTTAAAGAGTCAGGATTCTCTACCGAATATCCCAGAAAAATTTGAGACTTGGGTGCTGTATTAAGGAAATGTTTTAGGAAAAAAACATTTGTTTCTTGGTCACGTATGTCTTCATTTTCAGATGAGGAAGCAGGCAGATCTCAAAATGGCACATGGGTAGGACACGACATTCAAAATCTTCCAGGACTACAAAATGTAGGGGGCCACTTTTGGCAGAATATTCAATTCCCATCCAGGCACTGTGGATACTTCCCACATCAACAGTGAATAATTTGGCATATTCCAGCTCCGGGAAGAACCCTTTCAGAGCTATGTTGTCAGTGTTACTGTTCCTTGTCTACATAAAAAAAGGGATCTGAAGGAGCCCCAAGAGAGAAAAGAAATGTCATGAATCATGATCTGAATACTATTGGCTTTGTAAGCAAATTGATTTACTTTCACCACGGTTCAAAAAGACTTACACAGAGTTAGTGTGTGTGACTGTGGAGAGAGTCATAAGAAGATGTACGCGCCAGGAACCAGAAATTATAACCACAGTGGGTCTGTTTATCAAAACTCTCGACACCCACCGCTTCATCTGGAGATGCAGATGCTCAGCATTTCTGAAAACACTTCCTTAAAACAGCACCCAAGTCTGGACTTTTTTGACAGCAGCAAAGGTTAAGACATTTCTGCAACAATAACCTCGATGTTCCTAGAGCTTATACAAACCCCAAATGCCCAAAACACAGCGTTTCTCAAAATGCTCCTATGACTTGGACTCTTATCCACATGATAAAGAAAACATTTGTTTTGAGTACTAGCAAAGGAGGACATTTTAAAAATACTATTATAAATAAATGGTGATGTATAGATGCACATGCATGAAGGCTTCCAGAGGCCTTAACTATATAGCTCACCACTTCCCTATCTGCAGGGTGCTGTAAGGTTAAATTCATTAATGTTTGGGGATGCTCTGAAACGAAGGTATGGAATACTATAGAAAGGCAAATAAAACATTTTGCAGAAGTAATTTTTTATGTAAGAAAGATTCATTCCACACTAGCCTCAATCTGGAAGTGTGCACTGTGTCACAAACATTTTCTTTAAAAAGCAGCATTAATGCTTTGTGGTGTTTTGGCTGCTATTAATGTTTTAACTGCAACATCTTTGGAAACAAAAGTGATTAATCAATACTACTCAGTGAAGCATACCACACTCCTGAATCCTAATCCCCCTTCTCTTGTATGGTATAAAGGTAATACTGCTGAACAAACAAACGATCTGTTATTTATCTCCTTTTACATTTTATTCCTCTTTTATCGCCTCCATTTAGCAACAACCTTTTTTCTTATGCGTGGACACCTCAGTTATTCCTGACCCACTTTCTGTAACATGGTAAAAATACATTTCTGGCTTTCTGACTTGTGATACCTTTCTCTTTTGAAAATGCAGAGGTGTGTATTGGAATATCAATTTTGTAGCACCTTTCATCCACAATGCGCTTTACCAACAATAGGCCCTGTCTGCAGTCTTTACTCAGACAAAAGGTTTAATTCACAATTTCCTTCCCATTCTCCCCCTAGGAGACAGGGATTTCTAACCTTGCAAGGCGGAAAAAAGATCGGAGTTAAAGGGGATATGGCCTAGAAGCACAGACTCTGCAGAAGTGACAAAGAGTCCTGTGGCACCTTAAACACTAACTAAAATTTTAGAGCATAAGCTTTCGTGGGCTAATACCCACTTCGTCGGATGCATGCAGTTGAAGTATCCAGGGGCAGGTATAAATAGGTAGGCAAGAACCAGGTGGGAGATAACAAGGTTAGTCCAATGAGGCTGAACCAGCTTGTTATCTCTAATCAGGGAGGGTGAGGTGTTCCTCTAGCAGCTGAACTGGAGGTGTGAATAGCGAGAGACAAGAAGCTGCTTTTGTAGTTAGCTAGCTATTCAAAATCTCTATTCAGTCCCAAATTGATTGTGTCAAATTTGCAAATGAATTGCAGCTCTGCAGTCTCTCTTTGCAGTCTGGACTTGAAGTTTTTTTGTTGCAAAATGCTGACCTTTAAATCTTTTATGGTGTGTCCAGTGAGGTTGAAGTGCTCTCCTACAGGTTTTTGAATATTGCCATTCCTGATATCTGATTTGTGTCCATTTATCCTTTTTCGTAGGGACTGTCCAGTTTGGCCGATGTACATAGCAGAGAGACATTGCTGGCACATAATGGCGTATATTACATTGGTAGATGTGCAGGTGAATGAACCAGTGATGGTGTGGCTGATCTGGTTTGGTCCTGTGATGGTGTTGCTGGTGTAGATGTGTGGGCAGAGTTGGCATCGAGGTTTGTTGCATGGATTGGTTCCTGAGTTAGAGTTATTATGGCGCAGTGTGCTGTTGCTGGTGAGAATATGCTTGAGGTTGGCAGGTTGTTTGTAGGCCAGGACTGGCCTGCCTCCCAAGGCCTGTGAAAGTGAGGGACTGTTGTCCAGGATGGTTTGTCGATCACTGATGATGCGTTGGAGAGGCTTTAACTGAGGACTGTAGGTGATGGCCAGTGGTGGTCTGTTTACTTTCTTGGGCTTGTCTTGCAGCAGCAGGCTTCTGGGTACACGTCTGGCTCTGTTGATCTGTGTCCTTATTTCCTTGTGCGGGTACTGTAGTATTGAGAAAGCTTGGTGGAGAGCTTGTAGGTGTTGGTCTCTGTCTGAGGGGTTGGAGCAAATACGATTGTACCTCTGTGCTTGGCTGTACACAATGGATCGTGTGGTGTGCCCGGGGTGGAAGCTGGTGGCATGAAGGTAGGCATAGCTGTCGGTAGGTTTTCGGTATAGGGTGGTGTTGATGTGGCCGTCATTAATTTGCACCGTGGTGTCCAGGAAGTGGACCTCCCGTGTAGACTGGTCCAGGCTGAGGTGGATGGTGGGGTGGAAGCTGTTGAAATCATGGTGGAATTCTTCCAGAGTTTCTTTCCCATGGGTCCAGATGATGAAGATGTCATCAATGTAGCGTAGATAAAGGAGGGGCGTGAGTGAACGAGATTTGAGGAAGCGTTGTTCCAGGTCAGCCATAAAGATGTTGGTATACTGTGGGGCCATGCGGGTGCCCATAGCGGTGCCACTGGTCTGGAGGTATATATTGTCACCAAATTTGAAATAATTGTGTGTGAGGATAAAGTCACAGAGCTCAGCAATCACTTGTGCTGTGGCATCATCAGGGATACTATTCCTGACAGCTTGTATTCCATCTTTCTGTGGAATTAACCCACAAAAGCTTATGCTCTAAAATTTTAGTTAGTCTTTAAGGTGCCACAGGACTCTTTGTCACTTCTGCAATTCCAGACTAACACGGCTACTCCTCTGATTCTAGACTCTGCAGAGATACTTGGCTTGATCCTCAGAGATCCCATGGTTTAACTGGAGGCTGTCACTGCATCGCCCTCAGGAGTCCGGGCTATCTTTGACTATCCCCTCCTCTTGCACCTAAGCCCCCTTGCTCTCCGAAAGCACAGTGTGATGGTGAGTTGCTTTCAGAAGGGAGTATGCCACATGCAGCTCTAGTGCCACCTTTCCTCATCTAGACATGCCCCTTCTGATCCACACAGCCCCAACTATTCAATACAGAGAAGGAACTTCAGAGGGCTCCAGTGGGAGAGGGGAAGCATTGATATGAGTTATGGATCCCCACTTCCTTGCCTCACTGCCTAGTTCTGCTGGTGTTAGCTCTCTACTGCCAGTGCAAGTGGAAGAGGGCATCCAGCTTTCAGCTTGACATTCAGTTTCTGGAAGATGCTGCCTAATTATTTTGGCACAATTGTAATCACCGCTGATTACTCCCTTTATTCTACAGAGATCT
Organism: Dermatemys mawii; assembly: GCA_007922305.1. Classification (NCBI taxonomy): domain Eukaryota; kingdom Metazoa; phylum Chordata; order Testudines; family Dermatemydidae; genus Dermatemys; species Dermatemys mawii. Next base: position 19,557,689 of record ML677366.1, read on the forward strand.
TGCTATGTACTTATGTCTATTCAATCCATTCCAAGTTTTCACAAAACATGAAGTGTTAATCCGCACAGTTGCCAACTTCAGTCTGGTATCCCAGCAACCAAAATTTTAAATGGATACATTTAAAAACTTCATAAAGGTATAATCAAGAACATCATCACAGGAGAAATATACACAGCTGGTGGCACAGCAACAAGATGAATTAAGATGATTTCTACCTACCCACTATTCTTCCTAAATGTTACATTTAATTTATCCAAATATTAAGACATTCAAATCACATTTTTAACAGAGAACATTGTTAAAGGCAAATTACTTCTCTGATTCTCAGATGTATATGGTATCATGTCTTTTTATTTTACAGATTTCTGCCTCTATTTACATACAATTCTGCATTTTTGATGCTCTCTAATATCTGATTCTTGACTGGTTTTAGCTTTTCATTGTTTCCTTTTTTGGTCTCAATTCTAAAAAGATTCTTAATCCTGACAGCAGATTTTGTAATTTCCTGCTCTGTCAATTAAAAGAACTGGATCTTTACAAGAAATAGCCACTGTAAAATTTCTTTTGTGTATGCCTTCAAAATAGAGCTTACGGGTATTTGGCACCTTTGTTCTTATTCAGCTTTAATCATTTGTGATAATATTCCAACAATGTAGGAAGGTTTATGTGAAATTCCTTATTGCTGTTTGTTTGCTTCTGTTCTCATTACTACTAGACTTATTACTCCTTTTATGTGATTTCCTCCACTCACATGACCTGATTAAATCTCGTTTTTGTTAGCAGTCCTTTCGGGCAGATGATTCCTATGCACTTAGACATCAGCCATAACATTTACATGTTGCTACACCAAAGTGCAGTTTTTTACCCAGAACATGATCTTTCTGGTCAGAGCAGCATTAAGAGAAACCTAGGGTTTGTAATTTTGGTTCGTACGAGAGGTCATTTAGTTCAGTACCCTGTTCTTGATGCAAGGAATGAAGAAGGTGTAAGAGACACCACAGAGGAAAATTATAGAATAACCTTCCCACATGGAAACCTTATGCTTCACTCGCTACAATTAGTTGTTGGCTTATGCCCTGAAGTATGAGCGTTTGGGATGTGATCCAAAGCCCATTCAAGTTGACAGTAGTCTTCCCAATAAATTCAATAGACTTTAGGTCACACACTTTTTTCCCTTCTAATTTTTTCAACCCTACCTAATGTATCTGTGGATTGTTCATGTTACTGATTTAAATGCCCAGTTCTTCTGCCAAGTTCTCCGCTTCAGTGATATCTTGTGGCAATAAGTTCCATGGGCTAATGATGCTCTATGTAAAAGGTATTTTCTTTTACCAGTTTCAAATATGATGACTTTGAGTTTCATTGAGTGGCCTCTTGTTCTGGTGTTATAAGAAATGGAAACCAGAAGTGTACGATTTCCATTCTCTAAACCGTCATTCTGAATACCTCTTATGTCCTCTCCAATTCATTGCCCTTCTAAACAAAACAGGCCCAATCTTTTCAGTCTCTCTTTCTATGGAAATTCTTCCATGCCTCTAATCATGTTGGGCACTTACCTCTGAGCCCTCAATTTCTCTTTATACTTTTTGAAATAGGTTAATTGGAACTGAACACAATATTCCAGATAAGCACATACCTTTGATTTCTACAATGGCATAATGAAATTTGGTATTTTTCTATAGTAATTTGACATATCTCCAGGATATCAAGTGTACTCACTTAGCTTTGACTCAATCCCTATTTATTCAAGTCACACATCCTTTTTGAAGTCAGCAGTTCATCTTAAAAACAAATGTTGTGATGTAAGTAAGTTCGTAGATATCAATAGACCAAGCAGGAGGTTCTGCATTATATATTATCCTGCATGTTGGGTGCTAAATATTAAAAGAATTGTGCATCTAGGACCTGACCCAACTGCAAAGAATGTCAAGGGAAAGCCCATTATCTTCAGTGGGGTTGACTCAGCTCCATAGGGCATGCAGTTTTTTCCCTGCATGCCACCAACTTGTTTGGCTATAGCTAAAGGAAATGGGAGCTTTGCCTGTGTTAGTTATATGGGGTAATCAGTGACATGGAGCCAGATTGTGTTTTCTAGGCTCTTTTCTCATTCATTTTAGTGAAATCTTTATTTTTCTTGTTACCTTTTGCAACGCCTTTCACTTCTTTTAGGAATTTTTGTTTGAAAATTCTTACTATGCTGGAGTTTTATCACCAGTAAGGGAATCAGAACGCAGTGATCACCAATGGGCTTTTCCCTCTCAGATACATGATTGCAACTTTTTAGACCTATTATTAGGTTGATATGGATGTAAGGGCTTGGCTACACTTGTGAGTTATAGCTCAATAAAGCCGTCCAGAGTGCTCTACCTCACTACCCGTCCACACTGGCAAGGTACATAGAGTGCTCTAACTCCGCCACTGGAGCTCTCCAGGTACTCCACCTCCCCAAGAGGAATAACGTTTGTTGCACTCCCGCTGGAGCGCTGCAGCAGCAGTGTGGATACCAAATGCACTCTGACTGGCCTCCGGAAGTGTCCCACAATGCCTCTTCTAGCCACTCTGGTCATCACTTTTGAACTCTGCTGCCCTGTCCTCAGGTGATCAACCGTCAGATGCACCCTTTAAATTCCCTGAGAATTTTAAAAATCCCCTTCCTGTTTGCTCAGCCAAGCGTAGAGTGCTCTCAGCGAATCCTTCCAGGTGACCATGCCTCCACGCACCAGGCGACCCCCAGTATGGAGCAATGGTGAGGTGCTGGACCTCATCAGTATTTGTGGGGAGGAAGCTGTGCAGTCCCAGCCGCGCTCCAGCCATAGGAATTATGATACCTATGGGCAGATATCAAGGGACATGATGGACAGGGGCATGACCAGGACATGGTGCAGTGTCGGGTTAAAGTAAAGGAGCTGCGGAATGCCTACCACAAAGCCCATGAGGCAAACGGCCACTCCAGTGCTACCCCCGCGGCCTGAAAATTCTACAAAGAGCTGGACACGATACTTGGGGGCGATCCCACCTCCACTCCAAAGACCACCATTGACTCTTCCGAGTCCAGCATAGTAGTTGTCTGGAGTTGCTAGCTTCCAGATTGCAATAGCCACCTCCTTCACCGGCGAGGCAGCTCTCAATCTCGTGTCCTTGTGCCACAGGGTGGGGGCGAGTTCAGTGCACAGTCCCATGAAAGTGGCTTTTCTCATCTGAAAGTTCTGCAGCCACTGCTCTTCATCCCAGACTTGTATGACGATGTGATCCCACTGCTCAGTGCTTGTTTCCCAAGCCCAAAAACAGTGTTATATGGTGAAGAGCATGTCCGTGAATGAGACAAGCAATTTCGTTTCATATATGTTATGCAACTCGATATCATCATCGGAGTCATCCTTGGTGTCAGTTTGAATCTTAAGGAGTAACTCGACTGCCAAACGCGACATGCTGGCAAGACTCGTCAGCATGCTCCTCAGCAGTTCGGGCTCCATTCTCGCAGACCAGAATCCCCAAAAGGGAAGACAGAGCACGCCACACAGAAACCATTGAAAGATGGTGCGAAATGTGGACAGAAACACAGGGATTGCTGGGATGCAAAGCGATGCATCACGGGGTGTTGGGACAGGATCCAGAATGCCCCGCACCCCATGCCCCCTTCTCACAAGCCACAGAACCACAATGTGAAGAGGTGGGATAGCTGCCCATAATGCACCGTTCCCAATGCCGCTTCAAGTGCTGCAAATGTGGCCACACCAGTGCACTTGCAGCTGTCAGTGTGGACAGACTGGAGCGCTTTCCCTGGTGCGCTCTTTGAAGGCTGGTTTAACCCAAAGAGCTCTACATCTGCATGTGTAGCCAAGCCCTAATTTTTGCATCAGTTAGAGTCACTGATTTCTTCACGTGATTAAGAATTTGCTTCTATTTTTTTCCCTAAAGAAGTATATAGTTTAATGGGGGTGGAGGAAGAAATGGGAGGTTAGTAGCATAGAAAAATTGTAGTGGAGCAAGCAAATGGGATGTTTGGGAGTTCTTATTTGTTCTGCTCTGCCAGACTGATCGTAATAATACATCACCATCCCAGCAGAGGTCCGTTGTAGCCACTGGCCTTAGGGTATCTTTATATTCCTTTAAATGACCTCGTTTGGAAGTTGCTGGCTTATTTTTTTAAAACAGCAAATTGACTATGAGGAGCTCTGTGTTTTACTTTATTAGATATTAATTTTAAATGGAATGCTCTTGTGTGCATGGCCGAATTTGCTTTTTATGCTTTAGAGAACTAGGTCCGAGTCTATTATAATTAAGCATGGAGCCTGCTGCCAAGCCAAGAAGAGAATTACTAAGCTTATCAATTTCATATGGAGCAAAATCAACGGAGATCATATATACTTGTTCATGAAAACAATTCATAAGCTAGAATCATTAATGACCCCAGTTCCACTGTTTATTACTCATACTTTCAGTCAGTCATTTGGTTCTTTTACATTCCCACTACGACTCCATAGAAATCTCACATAGATACAATTCAATGTGCAACACACATTTCAGAATTTAATGCTTTATATTCATTGCCTTGAAACATCAGCTGCTGCATTTACTATGGTATGCCTCGTATCATAGTAAAATGTGGAGGAAGGTAGTAAAGTCCATCTGGTAAGTAGGCCTTATTGATTAAAAATAATGTTTGGCAACTTTTAGGCTCACAAGCTGGTAAACAAAATATAATTTAGGTTGATGAAAGAAACCATTCAGGCGCATTGATTTTATCTTTATCACTCAGACACACTTTTCATCTTGGATTGTGAAGCCAGCAGTCACTTTATTTTTTCCCCCTATAATTAATCATAGTGGACAGTCTTCTGAAGTGGTGGTGACAATAGTTGAAATACAAAAATATAAACCCTTCTCCATTCAAGAATCATTCCAAATATCTCACAGAGCTCCAATTCATATCAATGGGAATTCTGCTGGAAATTAATTCTAGATACATTTTTTGATTCACATCTGCTTAATGCTCAGTATTTCTCAGTGCTTTGTGGGCAGAAAGATTGAAGTACATAACAGCATGATACCATTAAAACATAGACACTTGCAGTCAGATTTTCAACTGGCATAAATTGGATAGATCTACTGACATCATTTGAGCTATGCTGATTTATACCATCTGAGAATCTGGGTCCTGATGCAGAAGCTTTGGGTATGTAGTAGGTAACAAAGAATTTCATAGAATCATAGAAATTTAGGGCTGTGGGATGCGGCTGCGGAAAGTAGCGGCCAGCACATCCCTCAGCCCGCGCCGCTTCCCTTAGCCCCCCCATTGGCCTGGAGTGGCCAGTGGGAGTGCAATCGGCTGAACCTGCAGATGAGACAGGTAAACAAACTGGACAAGCCCACCTGGAGCTTACCCTGGGGGCGGAAAGGGGGCACGTGCCAAAGGTTGCCAATAACTGACCTAGACCATATCTGACAGGTGATTGTCCAACCTGTTCTTAAAAAATCTCCAATGATGGGGATTCCACAGCCTCCCTTTGAAGCCTATTCCAATGCTTAACTACCCTTATAGTTAGAAATTTTTTCCCAATATCTAATCCAAATGTCCATTGTTTCCAATTAAGCCCACTCTTCAATGGACCTGGAGAACAACTGATCACAGTCCTCTTTATAACTGCCCTTAACTGCCTATTACCAGGTTCATCCTCCCACCCCCTCAGCCTTCTTTTCTCAAGAATAAACAAGCTCAGATTTCTTAGCCTTTCCTCACAGGTCAGGTTTTCTAAATCATTTATAATTTGCTTGCTGTCCTCTGGACGCTCTCCACATCTTTCTTAAAATGTGGCTGTAGTGGGACAAAGTGTCCTCCCTCCTCCAGGGTGAGGGAGGGTCCACTACATGTCCTTGGGAGAGTGGAGCCTAGGTCGACCCGCCCCCATCACCAGACGTACAGGGGCATAGCCGGAACTATAAAAGACTGGTCCTGAGCCCAGTGGGGGCAGAACCTGCAGAGGAGCAGGACGCTTTGCCTGGACTGCAGCAGCCTAGAGGAGATCCTACGCCTGGCTGGGCCAAGGCCCCAGATGCTGAGGAGGACTGGCCTGGAGTGCCCTCTGCCGTGTACCCAGAGGAGCCTGACGAGTGCTAGAAACCAGAGGTACACGTCCAAGGAGAGGCAGCAAGTAGCCCGGGGCTCCCACTGTGCCACCAGCTGCAAAGCCTGGAGCAGCTGTGTTGGTGTGTTGCAGATGGATCCCCACCGATGTAGGGGCAGCTGACCCTGACCCTGCTAGGGCCCTGGGCTGGGACGTGGTGGAGTAGGGTAGGCCCGTGTCCCCCTGCCAACCTACCCCTTGATGGCAGATCTACCTTGTGAAAGGAGGCTCTAGCCTTGAAGAGGAGCTTCCCTTACCCCTCACCCCCTATAGACTGTATTGTTTGCTGGCTGCCTGAGCCCTGCCCAGGCTTTAGCCAGCCCTTAAGACTGTGTTTGCTGGTTGCCTGAGCCCTGCAAGCCCAGGCCCCAGCCTGTTAATAGACTGTATTGTTTTACTGGCTGCCTAACTGATCTGTTGGCAGCTCATGCTGAAGTCTGACCTTTCTGTGGTTCATTTCAAAGGATGCAGTTCTGTATGTGGTAAACTCAGCAATGCCAGCTTCATATTTCCTTAAGCATGCTTATTTCATCATAACTTGGTATCAAAAATATCTTTTTGCCAGCTACAAAATTCAGAACTGGACTGGATTTAGGTTCAGATTCTGACTTCCCTCAAAGACTGGAGTTGTTCACAACAGGAGTTTTGATTTGAACCCCTTACCAAATGTGACTGTTAAAGTATGATCTGAACCATCTTGCTTCTGCTATTGGCTTTTGCTGCAGAGATAGTGAAATTATAGAATGTGGTGCAGTTTCAGGTGGTACCAACATTCCATTGAAAATGTACATGAGAGGAATAATGAAACCTGTATCTGGTAAATTAGATAGACATATGCATTTACAGTCAAACCCTGACCCAACTGAAGCCAATGGCAGAAGCCAAGTCAACTTCAGTGGGGCTTGGATTACACCCCTTGTGAATAGTAGACAACCTGGAATTTTTCGAGTGCACAAGGGAATGATTTTGTGGTGGTATTTCCATCTTCAATTCTAGACAATTAATCTAACTTAGATTTATTGTGGTTTATGGGTTTATTTATTTAGGGGCTGCCTCAGGGAATACTCGTCTCTTGTACTGTCTGAACCATAAGAATACGCAATATTTTTTTTTTTAAAGAAAACTGCTAAGTAGCAGAATGCTTTACAAACTTGACTGACACACAGACACATTTTTATAATGGTAATCAGACATTATAAATAAGGCTATTAGATCAATCAGTCTTAATTTCAGAAAATGCTTTTGTAGACCTGCTCTGCCTTCAGGCTGCACTGTAGTAAGAAAACAAATCTACTGAACTTTGTCCCTCTTCAGATTTATGCAGCCATGGCTGCTGTACGTAAGAGACTGATAAATCACTATTAGCATTACTCTAAAAACCCATTAGGCGGATTAAAACAATTGGAAAAGGTTGCTTACATTTTTATTTTATTATAACGTACCCATGTTCCCTAAATGAATTCGAGCCATGCATAGTTTACTTATATTGGTCAAAAACATCCACAACCCATTTAAAAATCACTACTTTCCAAGCCTGAAATTCATATGCACTGGAATCTCAGATTTACTTTTCTGTAGAAAAAAACTAAGTTTTTCAACCAACTCTACTTTTCTGTTTACATAACAATCCAATGAAACAATTTCACAGGCAGATAAAAACAGCAGTCAAATCTTGATCTCACAAGCAAAGGCTAACGAAAAGAGCTTTGCCCGTAGGAATTAGGTGGGGATAGGAGGCACCTGTGCAGCTTGGGTATGGCCACTATTACAAAAGCTATTTGGTCTAATAGTAACAAATCAGATATCAGGATCCAATCCTTGCTACTGTTTTGAGCAAATGACATGAAGATTGCTTTATCCATTGTTACAACATTTTATTCTCTTCCCTGAATCCAAATCAAGATAGGATTCCAGAGCGACTACAAAATCTCTCATTTTTTCTATTGTGACCCTTACAACAGTGGTTCTTAACCAGGGGTCCAGGGTCCACTGGGGAGCTGCAAGCAGGTTTCCGGGGGGCCACCAAAATAAATCAGAAAGCAGGGCCACCACTGGACTCGCTGGGGCCCAGGGCAAAACTCTGAAAACCAAACCCTACCATACAGGGCTGAAGCTGCAGCCTGCGCAATGAAGCATCACAGGGCCCCCTGTGGGGTGGGGCCTTGGGCAGTTGCCCTGCTTGCTATTCCCTAATGCTGGCCCTAGCTTTTAAGAGTAGATATGCAGAAAAACATTTGTGGAGGCACAAGTGGGCTAAGAAATTTTTATAGCATTTTGGGAGCATCAGGAAGAAAAAGGTTGAGAACCCCTGCCTTACAACACATCAAACTATTGTGTCTATCACTTGTAGGTCTTGTCTTCACTGCTGAAAAGGGTTGTTGATTTTTTTACCTTGGAGTAACTAACACAAGAGCTATTATAAGATCAAAAAAACAAAACCAAAAAATAATGAAAACAAAGCACTTTAATTTTACTGTGAGGTAAAGAAGGTGAGGTCAGTACTGCATCCTAGCCTGGTGTTGAACTCAACAAGGCAAGGTAAGCTAGATGCCACTGTGTATTTACTTCAGAACAGCTCACTCGATGATCCCAAGGAAAGATGTACCTTTTTTAGCAGTGAAAACAAGGCCTCAATTCAGAAGCATCATCATCCACCTTCCTGCCATGTTTAAGACAAGCAATGTTCATTAAGTGATGGAAAGTATCAAGCCCAGATCTCGTCTTTTTAGACATTTCAAATTGTGTTGGTGATTGTCACCAGTGATGCTAATACACTTATCAGGTACTTAACATCTGTAGTACAGCTGGAGGAGATTAGAAAGGATTCCAAGTATACCTTGCAAAGACCATGCATTGCTGTGCCTAAGTAGCATATGTATGCAATTGCTAATGCAGATGAGCAAATATTTGCACATTTGTGTGTGTTCAGTTTTCAAAAGCTTGCCCTGTATGACTTTATTCAAATATTATTGGGTGAATAAATATGGTTTAACATTTCAAGCACAACAGTATGAAGAATGCTCGATCAGCACACAGAAGGGTGCCTCAGTACATGTATGAAAGAGGATGGGGTCAGCTGTCACAGGAAAAGTGAATCTGTGCAGTGAATGAATCAGAGGAAAAGTGGATGAGCTGGATTGTGAATAGGGTCTGCATTTTCTGGTGGAATAGATCCTTCATAATGTTTTGCAAATGAGAGGTGGATAATTCAAAGCGCAAAATGAAAGCATATCAGAGAAAGATATTATCCTTGTTTCAAGAAATGCATTACATTCCACAGGAAAAAAAAGATTTTTTTAAAGGAAAAGAGTCACAAAAAACCTTGAAAGCAAGAAGCAGAGATTCTGAACAAGGTTGCATTTTGCATCTGTATACTGTGACAGAGTTAGACCAGAAGGGTATAGGAGAGTGCTGGAAGGCAGGTATATCAGCCTCAGGATGTGCAGGTCCCTGTTCCCTGGATAGCCAAACAAAGGCTACTCCAGGCCAATAAAGACACCTGGGGCCAATAAAGGACCTTCTAGAAAGGAGTAGAAACAGCTAGCCTAATTGGGACTCCTGAAGCCAATCAGGCACTGGCTGAAACCAGATAAAAACCTCCCAGTTAGTCAGGTGGGCCGTGGGTGTCAGGAGCTGTGGAAGGAAGTTGTGCTGTTGGTGAGACTGAGTGGTGGACAACATATCATACTGAAGGAAGGAGGCCCTGAGGTAAGGATGAAGTGGAGTTTGAAGAAGCGGGGCTGCTGTGGGGAAGTAGCCCAGGAAATTGTATTGTGTTTTGTGCATAAAAGGTCAGCCATCTTAGGTGATACTATTAGGGTCCCTGGGCTGGAGCCCGGAGTAGAGGGCGGGCCCGGGCTCCCCTCTTTTTTCCACCTTCCATACTGGCCTGTGATGAAGGTAACTCACTAGGCAGTGACTCTTGCCAATTATACTGAGAAAGGGAGGTCACTCTGGGGTCTAGATGAGTTTCTGAGGCCCCTAAATCTGCCAGGAAGTGCAGGACCCACAAGTATAAACTTGGAGCTTTGTCACAATACATAAAACCGATGGAACCTTTGTAACACAATGACATGAACTTAAAAGATTCTTGTGCTCCATGAAAGATTAAACGGGTATGTTGTTTAGGAAAAAACTGAGTGAATTGCTCACACGCTTGTCATAGTTGTAATAAAAATAGGCAACTTGAACATTGAATCAGTTGGATGGAATATTCAATATGTTAGCTTCTTTTGAATAACATGATATACAATGCTTGTGGAGTGCATGCATTAGTTTGAGAGAATGAAAATTAATTAGTGGGTTTGACTCAGTGAAGAAAACGCCCCAGTTTCTGTGGCTGTACTGTCAGAATAAATATTTTCTCTTCCTAATTACAGTTATTGTGCAAGATTGTATGTTGTTCCATAAAACACTGAGATGTCTTGGTGGGCTACTATCTAGCATTCTAACAATACAGTCTGATTTTAGACATCAAAGAATTTCATAAAGCCCCTCAAACTCTCCCCAGCAACTTGGAGATCTTTAGAGGGGCAACTGGGAGATGAATGCTCCCTCTAAGCCACCTACAAAGGCTTCTTCATACTGGCAGTTCCTAGGGTGATCAGATGTCCCAATTTTATAGAGAGAGTCCCAATTTTTGGGTCTCTCTCTTATGTAGGCTCCTATTACCCCCAACCTCCTATTCCAATTTTTCACATTTGCTGTCTGGTCACCCTAGCAGCTCCAGTGAAATGCAGCTCTTTTATAGGATAATCTTGATAGGGCAGACAAAAGGGCCAATAGTTGAAATATTAAATGTGTAACTTGGGTAGAAATAACGCCCAGGCTAATTGTATTGCAAGGCATTTAATTAAAGATGCTCAGAAGGTCCACATACTTCCTATGCACTAGGTAAGGACAGAGTCAAGCCTACGTCAGATTCCCCTCCCCCCCCCCCGACCTCGTTTTGCCTTGCTACAATACATTGGATCATTTGCATATTAAAGTTTCCTTCATTTACCAGCTTAGTCTCACAAATCCAACACTGGATAGGCAGGTATTTCAGATGGAATTTGTTTTGTACCATATACATGGCCTGTCCCTGTCATGCAGCACACATGTGATTCAGCTCTCCACAAGAACACACTGTCCCCATCTCTGAAATAAACACCGCTTTTGAGTTCTTGTGTGTAGTCAGTTGAAATGGTCTGAAATGCTAAACTTATGCAAGCCGCCTACCAGGAGGAAAAAATATCCAGATTGCCAGCTCCAGATATTGCTTTTTGCGTTTCACTGATTGCATTTAAAAAAAAACAAAACATTTTTCTCTAATCTGGCTTGTGCAATGTGAACTGAGGTTTCTCCCTTTAAATCATCAGAAAGCCATGCCTTATTTTACAACCCTTGTCTTGTGAAGTTATCCTTCAGAGGCAATTTTATTGCATAATGCCAGTTAACAAATGTCAGTCTCTAAGGCAGCAATTAATTAAATAAACAAACAAATAAATATGCAGTATTTTGGCTTTGCTTTAAGGATCTCAAAGCATACTGAAAGCACTAATTAAACCTCACAACTCAAAGTCACATTATGGAATAATAAGTTTCTATTAGGTACCTTGGGTAAGTGGCACAGAGAGGTGCTGTGATTTCTCAAGGTCAAATAGCAAGTCAGGAGCAGTGACAAAGATAAAAGTCATTAGTACAGAGAATGCACTCTCTCCATTCTGTGAGACAGACTCCATGTTGGGGGACTAGGGAAGCAGAGAGATCTCAACCTTTAACAAACAGTAGATGCCTTGGGCGGATTTTCAAAAATGCCTAGATATCTAACTCCCTTCAGGGAGCCTACTCTCTTCACTAGGCATCAATCTGTATGTTTAAGCATATAAATACCTTGTAAAAAAACATGGCCTGAGATGCTTACTGCTGTGGACGAATAATGGTACTACTTACAGAAGTAAGTACTGACAGAGAAAACTGACAGGCCTAGATGTGACCAAAGTAAAAAAAAAAAAAATTCAACTTGACTTTTACTGCTTGACCTTTAAGGCTTCTGCTTTTGATTATCTGATGCAAGTAAGGTGGAAGGGATTTTTTAATGTCAATCTTATGGTCATATAAAGATAACTGCCACTGCTAACCGCAAGGCCATGCAATTCCAGACTAACACGTGCCGCCGTGTTAGTCTGGAACTGCAGAAGTGACACAGTCCTGTGGCACCTTAAAGACTAACTAAAGTATTAGAGCATAATCTTTCATGGGCTAATACCCACTTAGTCGAAGCTCAAAGGTTTCACAAGTAATTGTTGCTTGCAAAACTCCCTAAAACATTAGAGTAAACATGTTATAAACTCATTGGTCAAAGGCTTATTGCATTCCATATAGAGCATCATACCAGAAGCTTGCTCATGTCATTTACTGTGGTTTTGACGCATAAAAGGTGTGAAATATCTCTGTCCGGTGTGCGACTCCTGGTGCTGTCTTTGAACGGTGAGGATCTCATCATTCTTTTGCATGCAAATGTGGTATACCAAATAAAGGCCTTAGATGTTTCTGATCAAACACAATGCCTGTGGTTAATTTCCACAACAAATCGGTGCCCTGTGACTCGGATCCACAATGTACCGCCTGGTCAGAAAACCGTGGGCCACTCCCCACCAAAACCTAGCCAGCATCAGAAAGGTAAGAGACCTTTTAAAATCTCTATTGTGGGCCATTGGTGGAGGATTGCCCATAGGCTCTGAGCTAGGGTGAGTTGTGCACTGGATCCGAACTGTTGCAGCCAGTTATATCTGATGCCTTTCTGTTCTGGTTCTCCGGGAAGAGCTACAAGGGGTGATTGGGTAGGATTGTCTCGTTGTGTGTGTGTGTGCTGGTGAGTGTGGGTTTCAGAAAGACGCCCCGAGTCCTCTGCAAAGCAAAAGCTAATGACCAGAATGCCTCTAACACAAGCTCTGAGACCAATCCTGTTTTTTCCTGTCCTCGGACCATCTGTACTCTACCCTGGAAAACTCTTCCCTCCCTCCCTCCCTCCTCCTCACCTGAGGGCGGTCCATGTGTCACTGACTACTCCTGCCTCTTTGGAGGTGTAGGAGAGCCGTGACCTTCCTTGATTGAATCTTCCTGTGTGAGTGGTCTGTAATAATGGGGGGGAATGGGTCCAAATTGGCTTCTACCCCGCCAAAGGGTGCACCTGCGCATTACATACACACACACTACAGTCCTCACACTTGTTAGTTTTTGGGAAAATGGCATAGTTATACCATGGGTAACTCGAAGCTGCAGTTTCTCTTGAAGGAAGTTTTGACCTCGACAGGATCATGCACCGTAAAAGTGCACTCCTAGCCCACAAAGTCGGCCGAGGCCAAATGAATGCATGGTTTAAGAAAACTCAGAAGCGGCGCCAAGAATCTCAGCTGAGAAGTCTAAAGGACTCTCAGGAGAAACTAAAAACACAATTGTCCGAAACTAAAGAAAAATTGGCTGCATCCCAAATTTCTGCTGGCCAGCAGGTATCATTATATCTTTTAAAGCCCCTCAAGGCTGTCAAGCCTTCTCAGGTTGTTCCCTCAGCTCCCCCGATGATCTTATAGAATTGTTTTTAGAGACTAGACAGCCAGCGGCCCCCGCTCATACAGAATTAATAGACCTAGGACAAAGAGGGCCTTCCCCGGATTCTGGCACAGCACAGCCAGACTATAGCGGGGCCCTTAGACTTCCCCCGCCCTATACCCAGGATGTCCCTGATTCTACTCAGGGACGTGTGCCTTGGGTAAACACTCCAACTCAGACCCTGAGTTCTGGGTCAGAAACATCACAATTAAGACGCAGCTCTGCTGTGGCTTACACCTTTACTAGGGAACGTTCTGAATATCTCATAGACCTTGACACCGCTCTCCCTGGGCCCAGGCTCAGTTCAGGGATTCCAACCCTACGCCCAAACCTTGACCCGAATGAGTCCCTGGGAAAAACAATTCAGTGATTGCAAGAAAAGGTTAGTCAGTGGGAGAGGCTTTATGACTCTCCTGTTTCTGCCCACACCAGAAGCCCTTAGCCTCCTCTACCCCGACCATGCCCTTACACCCCCTGCATGAATTCCCGGGGGGTGGCCTTGTAACCGTACATGCTCCCTGAACTCCCGCTGATCTGTACCACTTAACTGGAAAGTTTCCAAATATCAGGGAAGATCCTGTCAAATTCCAGGATGAACTAAGAATCGCTACCTGCTATAACACCACTTCTTTTTTTTTTTTGCAAAACTCCCTAAAACATTAGAGTAAACATGTTATAAACTTATTGGTCAAAGGCTTATTGCGTTCCATATAGAGCATCATAATAGAAGCCTGCTCATGTCATTTACTGTGGTTTTGATGCATAAAAGGTGTGAAATATCTCTGTCTGGTGTGCGACTCCTAGTGCTGTCTTCGTCACCCTTTTGCATGCAAATGTAATGTGTGGTATAGTAAATAAAGGCCTCAGCTGTTTCTGATCAAACACAACGCGTGTGGTTAATTTCCACAACAGTACTTTGCCTGGGAAAAAATTATTTGCAGGATTGGACACTAAATTTGTAACGATCAGCTGATTCCCTGGAAGGAGAACATATTACAAACCAGAAGCAGAGTAAAGATTGCTCGGCAGCTGGATGGGATGATCCAATACTCAGCTACTGCAAGCTCCTTACTCTTCTGTGCCTATTGAGCTAAATGAAAACTTTATTTTCTCTTTGGACCTGGCTAGCTGAGGTAGACTTTCTGGTCTGAAGTAAGCCATAGCGATGGCTAATAAACCTAATTGTGCATCTAGACATATACAACTAGACATAAAATCTGCTTGAAAACCCTCTTTCTTTTGGATCATGTTCTAACAAACTTGCGCCTCTTACACTTAGAAAAGTGATTTGTTTTATTTTGAACAGATATATGTTGTCCCAAAAAAGGGTAATTTGAAATTACTATTTCTCATGGGTCAATTTAGTCACACGGAAAAACATCTTGTTTCACTCAGTAAGTTTTATCTGCCAAAGAGTGTAACATTGGCAAACTAAACCTACACAAAGGAAAGGCTCCTTCAGTCACTGCAAGAAATGTGTTTAAAGAAATAGAGCATGAAGAGTCAAACTCTGATAATTGTACGTATTGTCTTAGGCCACATGTAAAATAAATGCTTGTTATTTTTCATAAGGAAACATGACGTTCTAAGGTATTTTTAATTTCTAATTAGCTAGTGCCTTATACTGCATGTAAATTTTCCCCAAGAGAATTATAGAAACCTGCTAAGTCATAGGTTTATATTCCTAACATATGCAAATCACTCTGAAAAAAAGAGCTTCACGTACTATACTGGTAGGTTTTGTTATGAAGGCCCAGAATGAGCCTTTAAACTGAGCTCTGACAATGGGCTTGTGCAGAGCTGAGCTGCCTAGGAAGGATCTTGATTCAAAGAGTCACAATTCCGCCCCTGCTCCCCTCTTGCTCTAGAGAAGGTGCGGGGTGTAACTTATTACAGCCCTGAAAAGGAAGCAGTTTCCTTCCCACCCAGTTCTGCTGACTGGTGAAGATGGGAAGGTAGTGTCATGGCTCCATTCTCTCGCCTCTTCCAGAGAAGAAAGCAAGGTTTGTACACCACAGGGGCGCTAATGTGGCCACACAGGCATGGAGCACAGTTCTATGCACCTAAATGGCTACATTAACAATAGTGACAATCTAGCATTAGAAAGGTATTTTGTATTCTGAAGCTGGATATGTTATGACAGTGATTGCCAACTTAGTGATGCTTGAGGAAGACAAAAATTCTAACTGATTTAAAGTTTCCTGAGAGTCAGTTCTATAAAGTAATTTGTGAGCGATAATGCCCGTAATCATTTTACATTAGCCTGAGATTAAACACAATGGTTTCTAATTGTGTACCGTGTTCTCTTCCATACTAGTACATCATGCCCTGATCATATTTCCCAGAGAGACACTAATACACTCAAGTGCCAGCTGTTGATAGCTATAAGTAATGAAATTGCTGTTAAAATGAAACACAACTCTTGGTTGACAGCTCTTTCTCTGCTCAGCTAGAATGAATCTAACAACTTTTTCATGTATCACATTTATACAACTGGCAGAATGCTAAACAGACTTCCCATGAAGATTTAACTCATATTTTCAACAAAATATAAGGATACTTGTAATGAATGTTAGTCATAAAAGTTGCAGAGATGATTGCATAAGGCATTGCTAATCACAAAATTTAAAAATCATAATTCCTTTGCATTGTGACCCTTACATTGTGTCACAGCGGTATTTTTTACTCATATTCACTCAGATTTTGACATGAGTTTGCATTGTTCACTCACTCCTTTTGTTTTCATTTCAGGAAACATTTTTCTTTTAGGGTATGTCTGGACTAGAATTATTAACCACTGTTTTAATGAAAGTTAGTTGATTGCCAGTTAGCATGAGTTAGCAAACACTTTGGTGAACGCTGGTTCAAGGCCAGACGAGACCACTGCCATTTTAGTCTGACCTCCTGTAGGACACGGGCCAAAGAAATTTCCCAAAACAATTCCTAGAGCAGATTTTTTAGAAAAACATCCATTCTTGAGTTAAAAATTGTCAGCTATGGAGAAACCACCACGACCCTTGGTAAACTATTCCAGTAGTTAATGACTCTCACCATTAAAAATATATGCCTTGTTTCCAGCCTGGATTTGTCTAGCTTCAATTTACACCCACTGCATCATGTTATGCCATTCTCTGAAGAGCCCACTATTAAATATTTGTTCCCGTGTAGATACCTATACACTATAATCAGGTCACTGCTTAACCTTCTCTTTGTTAGCTAAATAGATTGAACTCTTTGAATCTATCACTATAAGGCATGTTTTCTAATCTAATCGTTTAGACATTCTTGTGGCTCTTCTCTGAAACCTCTCCAAATTATCAACATCCTTCTTGAATTATGGACACCAGAATTATGGACACATCAGTATAATAACCTCTTTACTCCTACCAGGGCCGGCTCCAGGCACCAGCCTAGCAAGCAGGTGCCTGGGGCAGCAAACAGCAGGGGGAAGCATTCTGGGTGCCATCAAGGTGGCACTCAGGCGGCTTTTGGTGGCACACCTGTGGCAGCTCCACCGCTCTTCCTTCTTTGGAGGCATGCCTGCGGAAGCTCCGCCATTATTCCTTCTTCGGCGGAGCTGCTTGGGGTGGCAAAAAAGGTAGAGCCGGCCCTGACTCCTACTCAAGAGTCCCTTGCTCATGCATCCCAGGATCACATTAACTCTTTTGTCTCCCGTATCGTAGTGGGAGATCATATTCAGCTGAGTAGCCACCTTGACCCCCAATCTTATTTAGAGTCACTGTTTTCTAAGACAGAGTGCCCCATCTGGTAAGAATGACCTGTGTTCTTTGTTCGGTCTAGGGTTGTCTTCACTGCATTGTTAGCTCAAGGTATAACTCAAGTATGGCCCCTAACCTGACTTGTCCATAACAAAGAGTAAAATGTCTAGGTAAAGTGGTGCTTTAAACTCAAGCTAACTGTCCCGTCAAGGGATGTGGGTTGAAGCTTGAGAGTTGCTGATGCTCAAGCTAATAGTGCAGTAGGGCTGCAGTTACAGTTACAGACTACAGTTTGAGTAAGCACAACACATCAGCTTCTTAGCCAATCACTTTGCCAAGGCAATCACTGTGCGTATCTGGTCATACTAGAGCTAGCTGTTGCAATGAAGACACACTACTAGCAGGGGCAGCTCTATGTGTTTTGCCGCCCCAAGCACATTTCTGCGGGCGGTCCGCCGGTCCTGTGGCTTCAGATTACGCCATCTGACTGCCGCCCTAACAGCTACTGGCTGGCCGCCGCCCACTGCTTACCGCCCCAGGCACACACTTGGTGCAATGGTGCCTGGAGCCGCCCCTGGCCACTAAACACTCCACAAACATTTGTTCCAGGCTGTGCCCTAGGAAAAACATACATTTGTGCCCTGGGATAAATGAGTAGAGGGTGTCCAATGAGCATTTACAAACCTGTTCACTAACTCAAGTTAAACAGCAATCAGATAACTTGAGTTAAAATGAGAGCAAAACCTCTAATCTAGACATACCCTTCATTTCAACTTAAATTTGAGTGATCAAGTTAATATTGCTGCAAGACTTAACCTTTGCACTTCCTGACTTTTTCTTATTTTAAATGTACACCACTTGTGTTGCATTAACATCTTTTCTTTTTTTGTATTCAATTTCTCTTTTGTTTAGAAAAAAGAAAACAAACTGCAAGGACATACTTAATAACTAGACTTTGAAGTCTCACAGAAGTGACTATAATGAAATTCTATCTACAAGTCAATTAAGCATGAAGGAGACAGAAGCAGAAGATGAAAAATCAAAATGTCAAGATTCTTGGATGAGGAAAGAACTGGATGATGGTTCAGGGGATGACAATGGGACACAGAGCCTCTCACTTCTAGTCATGACTATAGATCTGGTGCAGTGCAGATTGGGGCCAAAAGTTCTTACAGCCTCACATTTGTTCAGCAGCCTATGAAAAATGAGTTGGTAGCTCCAGTTCAGTTCCTAATAGATAGGTGTCCACCTGACAAAATGCACCACTGCAACTGGCTCTGATTAGCAGCTCTGTTGGCAGTTTCACCAGAGAAACCAAGGAACGAATGGGCACAGAGTCAAAGTCCTCCCTTCTCACCTTGCAAGTTGTCTTTCCACATCAGAATTGAAGTAGATCAGAAGAGTGGTGCAGGCAAATTCGAACAGCTGCGTCCTAAGTCATTCTTATTTTATGGGGAAAGACGGCTCTGAATTTTCTTTTATTTTTGTAGGGTTTTCTAAGCAGTTTGGTTCCTAGCAAATTCAAGGACTGGGAAGGCAGAAAAGCGTCTCACTTCTTCAGCTAAGGACTAACCTTTTGTTATTTTAGACTCAATGTTTAGACCTTTGTCCTTGCAACTACCATCTTGGACAAGTCAAAGCAAGAAAAGTCCACCAACATACTTCTGAAATTCTGCCTGAGAAAACAGACATTTGCAGATTACTCTTCTGGAGCATAAATGTCTGACAGTGCATGCACATGCTAATCATTTAAAAAAAGAAAGGTAGGGTGTAGCGGGGTGGCTACCCGCTCCAACCCTGAAGGGGTTAAAACAGCCCTGCAAAGGGCTGCTGCTGGAGAAAAGCAGCCCAGCAGAGGGTTGTGGCTGGGAAGGAGACGGATAACAGCTGGGCTGATAGGGAAGGCAGCCACAGCTGTAGCCAGGGTAATCAGGGCCCAGCTAGCCCTTATAAGAGGGCAGTGGGCCAGAAGGAGACAGACACTCTCTCTAGCTACCTGGAGGGAGTGGGACCTGGCTGCCTAGAAAGGGAGAAAGGTACCTAGGCTAGGGCAATACTGGGGAAGCAGCAGGCTGAGCGGGGGAGCTCAGGCCTGGCATCCTCCCAGGCTGTAAGCCTGACACAAAGGCTCAAAAGGGAACTGGGATTAGGTGAAGGCAGCAGGTCCCACCCGCCTTGCCTGTGATGACTGGCTACGACATTGCAACCTGCCCCAGGGAGCAGGGGCTGTGTGATGACTGGCAGTAGCCCAGAAGGCTGAGGCAAGGTGGGATTAGGGGGTGGGGGTTCCCCAGGGAGGGGAGACCTACGGAGAGTGGGGTTTACTGCCTGGGCGGGCAGCACCCCAGCTAAGGGGGCCCCAGGGTCTGGGAAGGACCCTGGGCCAGTGATAGGTGGGACATCAACCTGCAGGGGGTGCTCCGGAGGCCGGAAGAGCCGATTCCCCGGAGGACTGGCAGGAGGCACCGCAGGGGTGAGTCCTCGCCTTGTCACATGGGGTATAAAGAGTCACTGGAAAGGGGAAAAAATGCAGGTTGAAGGGCATATTGGATACTGAATTAAATGGTTGTTCAGAACTAGGACTTAGAAACCTGAAAGGCTGATTTTATGCAAAATCCAAGTCAGATGAAAGGTATCAGTCCCAAGTATTGAATAAAGATGGGAGGAGATAGGTACAAGTGGATTTTCTGCAAACACTAAACTGGATTTATTGTCTATGGCTTGGAGTCAGAAGAGGACATCTTCACATAAGTGGTGTTCTTAGAATAACTGTAAAGAAATTGCATATGCTATAGATTACAATAAAGGAGCTTTCGGCTAGTGTTGTACCTCGTCAATGGATAAATAGAAAACTTTATTTCCAAGTGTTGATACTTTCCATGAGCAATATAAATTCACTGTTAAATTACAAAACAAACAGTATTGAAGCATAGAGGTACAAGTAGCACTTTACATTTTTCTAATATCAGAGGGGTAGCTATTTAACTCTGTATCCACAAAATCAACAAGGAGTCCAGTGGCACCTTAAAGACTAACAGATTTATTTGGGCATAAGCTTTTGTGGGTGAAAAACCCACTTCTTCAGATCCTGCATTAGAAGTGGGATTTTTTTACCCATGAAAGCTTATGCCCAAATAAATCTGCTAGTCTTTAAGGTGCCACTGGACTCCTCGTTGTTTTCATTTTTCCAATGGTATCTGACACCTGATAATTTTAGAGTAACAGTAAGTTATTGGTTCTAGATATTTGAGATGGAAGTTGATAATGGTATAATTTATTCATTTTAGTGCTGAAAGTAATTTAAAGGAAATGTTTGATTTTGATATATGTGAAAAAGCTATCCAGAAGGCCAATTTCCCTGAATTCATTTCCACAGCTCTTCGCACTGAGGAGCTTTCCTCATATCTTTTATAATGTCTGAGGCAAGTTTTTAGGTTGAATAGTACATGAAGAATATCTCCTTTCTGAAGAAATTATGAAGGTTCATGTCTAATTCCATCCCTTACACATACATCTTATAGATGTGGCCTATCTCAATTAAAATAGGACAGCAGTGGGGCTTATTTTATACACACGGATGGCTCCATCTGGATAGAAATGTCATAAACTTGTACTAGACATTGCATTGGGCATTGCATTAAGTCCTCCACGAGTAACTGGACTCCATGATACAAGATCGAGTGCTTTCAAGAGAACAAGAAATTTGATTGTCCTATAAAGCTCAGAGACGCACCCTAGCAGAATCTTCCAGAAGGACACAGTTGGAATAGAGAGACAGCTGTTGAGCTGAGTCACTTAAGGTACTTTTTTTTTCCTGACACACCAGAAATAGCAAGTAAAATCCTGACATACTGAAGTTAGAGGGAGTTTTGCCAGGGACTTCAGTGGATTCAGGATTTCATCCAGTACTTCTTACCTACCAATATTAGACTTTTTTAGCTACCTCTAATTATATATTTTCCTCAAATAGACTTTCTTTGTATTTAAGATATGTCATACACACTGTTAGGCCTTGATTTTGCAAAACCTTCCTCATAAAAGGAACTTCAGATGCTAATGTGACTATTTGTGTGATTAAGACTTTTCAGGATCAGTCCATGAGGGACTATCACAGGCACGTACTTCCAAGAGAGAGAAGCAGAAATGAAATGACTGAACATCTGGTCAAAGATATAATGCGTCTTCCCAAAAGGTGTGTGAAAAAAGCAGGTTACAGTCAATGCAGACATGGGGAGAAGAATAGGAGATGCTGGGTCAAGCAACGGTTACAAGATAGAACTAACTCAACGCTAGAAGACCTAAAAAGCATGGGGTAGAGAGAGAGCAATGCATCAAAAGAGAGACTCTTATTGACCTCAGTGAGCTTTGGATCAGGTCCATAAAACATCAGCACTGGATTCTAATCTCACGCTAATGAGTCTAACCCTCATGAGTTTTAATTCCACTGACTTCAATCAAGTTACTCCCGATCTACACTGGAGTGAGATGAGAACTAAGACCCTAATGTTAAAACAAAACCCTGTGCATCAAAAGTTAGGTTTCTATTTTATCATTATTTTGAGACATACTGTCAGGGAGGAAAATGTCCTCCTGTTATAATTACAGAAAAGGGTTTGCATCTTGTTTTCACAAAAGTCTATTGTAAAATATTAAGAAGTGATCTGCATTATTTTTAATGTTATAAAAAAGAACTTTGTTAATTCTCTGAATGCCTACTCAGACTGAAGAATTTTTAGTGTTCAGCTAGAGTTTTGTAGTGAACAACAAATCCAATTATTCTGGTTGCATTATACAAAGTTCCAGGAATTCTTTGGCATGAAAGAACTACAATACATTTTCTCTGGCACATCGTAACATTTGATTTCAAGATATATCCCACACAAGTAACTCTTGCCTAAACCTAGTTGTATTAAGAAATGAATATTTTCACATTATTTAACCTCTTCTGTGCTGACTTTTATAACAATTCACAGGGATTCTTGTCCTTGTGTCATCACGGTTCATATATAAAATACTTTTAATCAATTAGTAAATACATGGCTCAGACAAAAACGACCAACATTATTTATGTCACCAAAAAGTTCTATGTCCTGTTTAAAAGACTGTTGGACTATCCATTTATAGAAAACAATTTGACATCCGTGACACTATCCTTTCAATCAAGCAATTCTCGTTAAATCACTATTGATATTCATGTACTCAAAATTACAGTAATGTGTTCTTAGCAGTATTCATCGATTCTGCAACAGCCTGAAAGACACTGCCATTTTTAGCAGCCTGTTTCTAATATGGGTTCCAAGAGGACATATGAAGATAATAAGCTAGTTCATATAGGCGTTCTGCATACAGAGCAGCTGCAGGGTTGTGCCTGAGAGTATGTTTAGGAGGAGATATGGCCAAAGGGCACTTAAAAATCAGGTAGGTCTGCATGTATGCAAAAGTGATTTTGAGTCACTCTTGGATTTCCCTAATCCTGAGCCAACTGTGTACTAGCTAGACTTGTTCCCCAATGAACAACAGTTGCTTTTCCTATTACACTCTTCTATTTCTTCTCCCCTGAAATATAATTATACCAAGGGAAAGTCCCTTAGATTCAATGGGAAAAACTAAAGTAAGTTTTAAGAGGTTTCATTTACACTCACACCCACTTGCTGATGTGTAACTGAATCATAGTCTCTGGAAGTCACTGTGGGTGTAAATAATATGCTGAGGGGAACAAAGGAAGGAGGGAACTGCACCAGTTTAGTCTCCCTTGCATTCATGCCTGGATTTGGCCCAATATCTTTTCACTGTGATGCTGTTCATACAGCAAGAATAGCTAAGTAGCTTATCTCCAAATGCTTATCATTTGGTATATTGGAAGTTAAAACTCCATCCATTATTACTATTACTATACTTGCTTGTATAAGACTTGTGTTAAGACAGTCATGGTGTCCTTTAAGATTCAATAGACAAGCTGATACTTCAGTGTTCCCTTTTCTAACAGTACTATTACACTTACCAAATACAAGAGCTTGCTCCAGGATCTATAAAATAATGTAGCACTCTTAAAAAGTCAGCAAGTGCCAGTAATAATCGCACAATCACACGTAATACTGAGATCACATAATTTCCCCCTATACTCAGAATAGAAAATAATCACAATACATTTGTATGATCTATCAGAAAATAGTGACTTTTTAATGGTGATTATGATAACGGAACATTCAGAGAAGAAGAAGAAAACAGGGGAAGAGAGAACTAGCAGCTAGCACCGTCCAAGATAAAATGTACTAAAACTACACAGTCCTGCTGACAGCTATTCCAGGCCTCAGGGCAGAACTGTTAATGGGCCCCCTAGAAAGGGATGCGCCCACACAGCTG
This sequence comes from Dermatemys mawii, assembly GCA_007922305.1. NCBI lineage: Eukaryota > Metazoa > Chordata > Testudines > Dermatemydidae > Dermatemys > Dermatemys mawii. The sequence goes on from ML677366.1 coordinate 19,581,489, forward strand.
CTTTCGCCGCTGGTACCACCCGCATGTTCCTAGGAGCCAGGGCCAGATTAACCTTTTGTGGGCCTGGCGCCAAACATTTTGTGGGCCCCCATGGTAGCAATCGAGCACAGTTTGGGGAGGTCAGTACCCGGAGTGAGGGGCAGACCAGAGGCAATGGGGTATGTCATGGAGGGGGTGGCCCTGCTCTGCCCAGCCCAGTGCGAGGGCACTGTTTATGAACTGGCAGCCACCAGATCCATACTGGCCCACTCAGCACTGTGCTGCCAGAGTGCCCCTTCCCCTCTGGGGTGGACCCATGCTGAACCACACAGCCTCCCCCACCCACCCAACACCACCCAACTCCCTATGCCCAGCCTCCCCTGGACCTGCCATGCCAAATGCTCCCTGCCCACAGCCCCACACAACTGCCCAGTTCCCTGCACACCATCATTCCTTCCCAGCATTCCTCCCACCCACAGCCCTATCACACTGCCCAGCACCCCACACCAACCCTCCACTGCCCAGCGCACCAACACACAATCTCCCCCACCCTCCAACAATGCCCTTCCCCCTAATCCCCACACTACAACCACACAGCACTCCAAACAGACCCCCACCACTGCCCAGCACCCCACACTGTTAAAGGCAGCTACTGTAACCTAAATTTGCCCTGGCCGCTTCCTGGCAACAGAGCCCGCTTCCTGGCAACAGAGTGCAGTACCTCAGCATGGCCGTAGGATGCAGTGATGGCAAGTTCTCGGAGCTCGACCCTGAGTAACAAGTCCACGCTTACGGGTCACGCCTGGGCAAGCAGAACGCTCTTTCCTTGTCAGTAAATTTCCACAAACTGAGCTCTAACCAATTTTCCCCTTCTTTATGTCAAATACCTCAGTGCCTCTGGGCAGCCGATAAGAATACCTATAACCTTTTGTTGCCTTGTTTGAAAAGTATTTCCAACCTAACACCCATAAATTGCCCAAACCTCCACCACTTGGAGGAGGCGCCGTGAATCTGAATCCCATCCAGGCCTAATCAACCTGGACACTCCTCCCCGCTCCCGCACCATCCTCCGAGCGTGTAGCGACTGCCAGCCAAACCAAAATGCTGTACTTTGGTTGGATTATTGTAACTACCACTGCTTAATTGCTTGTCTTTGTCTGCAAACTACATGAGCAGTAGTTTGTAAAATTAGGTAAAGAGTTAAATAGAAAGTTGTTGTAGAATAGAAGTAGTACTAAGGTTTTCCCTGCTGTAAATGTTATACTAGGCAAACCAATCAAAAGAAAACTGTTTTTGTTAATAGCCAACTGTTTAATAGAATTGTTCAATAGTTAATTGCTGTAATTAGTCTTTAAATCCACCTACTGCCCTGTCCCTTGATAAATAAATAAGTTGTTAGCTTGCCACCAGTGTCCCTGTGATTCCTTCCGAAAATCCCAATCGAACCTTAAACATTTACATGGCGTCACGAACAGGATTTTCGGAAGATTCACCCTGCCCTTGGACAAGGGGCCAAGATAGAGATGATGAAACTGAGCAGTTTTAACATCTGCAGTACCACCTCTTAACCAATTGTTTCCAAAAGGATACACTGGAATGGATCTGTTCTACAGGGACGGGCCAAGGCTGTAAGGGTTACACCGTACCATTAACTTTATCTGACACTGGGTGTCTTCTTCGGTGTCACTTGACTTTTAGGTGTCAGCCAGCTGACTGCTGTCTGCAGCCTCAGTGCACGGAGGCTGGAGAGACCAGTAATGCTGGGGATCCTAATCAATTGTGGAAAGAATGCTACCACATTGTTAAAAGATCAGGGGACACCGAGTCTAAACTGGAACCCGCGCACCGGGTGTCTCCCACTGATCCCTCACACAAGTTGTTGTGTCAGACAGTGGAAGAACTGGAGGCCGTTAAAAGGGTTAAGAAACTACGGCCCAATGAATATAAATCCGAGGACGTAACCACAATTCTATGTCGAATGCTGGGGAAAGCCCTTGATTTGTGCTCTGTCCTCCACAGGGGCACAGTGTTTGTGGCTAAACAAACCACCCAGGGTCCCTTAGAAGATAGTGAGGGAGAAGTAGAATCAACCCCGAATCCCTCTTCCATCATGGATCTTTCTCAAAAGCTTCTCCCACCACCATATGAGTCCCCCAAGACCTCCTTGTACCCCGTTCTGCCATCTGCCCCTCTTCCAGCTGAACCCCTACCAGCAACCCCATTAGAGGCTCTGCCCATTGCTGTGATCAAAACCAAGGTTAATGATCAGGGTTACACCACCCAGGTCACAGAATATCAAGCCCGTACCAAGTCTGAGATGAAAGAATTCATAGCGAACACCAAGAGGCTTGACGGAGAGCCCCCTTTCGTGTGGCTGTAAAGACTAGCTTTGGAGCACAGCTCCGAAGTAGTTTATAGGGAGGAAGCCAAGGTCCTTGTTAAGGCTGCCAACTGGGCACAAGGCTTCCCGGGCCACTAGTTATTAAATAATCAGATTTAGCCTGTAACATCTCCTGCACTATGCCTGTTAACCATGCAGGGTAGCTTTGCTGGCATGAACCTACCTCCAGGCTCAGTAGATGCAGCCAGTTCCCTAACTAATGACCCGGGAGGGTGTTTTATTCTTCTCTTCTCATTACAGGCATCAGTCAGCCTTGTTTGTCCCACAAATTCCCCGAGTGAGGGACCGAACCTCAATGCCTGGTTTGCAGCCTACTGAACTCAAGAAGTCGGTGGAAACCAATCGCTTACATCCCTCAGCTCTACCAACTGCCTCATTTGCTAGCATCCAATAACTTGCGCATCCACCCCTCTTTCTGTCTTTGTATCGGTTACATACAATTTCACCAGCTCTATAAATGGTTGTATTAATTGTTCCAATTCCCTTATTCAGTTTGCCCTGAGAGATTTGTGGAACAATTGCTCACAGCAGCTAGACAAAAATGTATTTTCCTTTCTCAAAGCTTCTAGAGCCCAAGTTACCCTCACTTTACTTGTTTCAAGTTCCTCCCCAATGGCATTTCATTGCTGTTTTTTTAGCAGCCGCTCCGGGACTGGTCCAAAAGCCTCATGGTTGCAGCTTTGGGGTTTTATCCTCACTGCCTGTCTATCATCAGACCCGCTAACTTATCTCGGACAGATAACATTACATTGCAAACAGCTTATCAGCTTAACACAACAAGCCACAGTAAGTTAAGAACATAAGAAAGGCCGTACTGGGTCAGACCAAAGGTCCATCTAGCCCAGTATCCTGTCTACCGACAGTGGCCAATGCCAGATGCCCCGGAGTGAGTGAACCTAACAAGTAAAGATCAAGTGATCTCTCTCCTGCCATCCATCACCCCCCTGTGACAAACACAGGCTAGGGACACCATTCCTTACCCAGCCTGGCTAATAGCCATTAATGGACTTAACCTCCATGAATTTATCCAGTTCTCTTTTAAACCCTGTTATAGTCCTAGCTTTCACAGCCTCCTTAGGCAAGGAGTTCCACAGGTTGACTGTGCGCTGTGTGAAGAAGTACTTCCTTGTATTCGTTTTAAACCTGCTGCCCACTAATTTCATTGGGTGGCCCCTAGTTCTTCTATTTTGGGAACAAGTAAATAACTTTTCCTTATTCACTTTCTCCACACCACTCATAATTTTATATACCTCTATCATATCCCCCTTTAGTTTCCTCTTTTCCAAGCTAAAACGTCCTAGCCTCTTTAATCTCTCCTCATATGGGACCCGTTCCAATCCCCTAATTATTTTAGTTGCCCTTCTCTGAACCTTTTCTAATGCCAGTGTGTCCTTTTTGAGATGAGGAGACCACATTTGTACACAGTATTCAAGATGTGGGCACACCATGGATTTGTACAAGGCCAATAAGATACTCTCCATCTTATTCTCTATCTCTTTTTTAATGATTCCTAACATCCTGTTTGCTTTTTTGACTGCCGCTGCACACTGCATGGATGTCTTCAGAGAACTATTCACGATGACTCCAAGTTTTTAGCTTCCCCCATGCAAACTTACCTCCCAGTTCATGTTGTTCTTGCATATGTCCCTTCCGTTTCTAGCTCCCTTAGACCCAGCCACTTTTGGATCTGTGGTCGCGCTGCCTATACCGTACTTCCCCAAAATCCTCAGTGCATTTGCATCACTGGCACCCTGGATCTTCAGGGCAGAGGTATTTATATCTTGCCATCTAGCCACCGACACCATCATAGTACCCACTGATTTTGGACTTGGCTGCAAACAGCAATGTCCTCCCTTACCACCTCTGTTATTAACTTTAACCCTGTTGATTACATGATGTTACGTGATCAGGTGTTATTTCAGTCTATTGCAATTGAGATGCTTGTTAATACCACTGCAGAGGGTTTCTCTCTAGTTAATAATCAATTGGATGCACTTGCCCAGTATACTATCCAGAATCGGCTTATGAGTCAATATCTGTTACAATCCCCATCATTCTGTAAAACCTTTGCAAGTGTGTACCCCGAATTTGCTGATAAATGTTGTGTTACGTGCCTTCTATTTCATCTAATTTATCCACTATTGTTAAGGACCTGTAGTCGCTCAGCTCTGATGTGCAAGAGTCTCAAGAGTCATTCCCGTTTTGATCATGGCTCAATTGGCTCGGACTAGCCCCATACAAGTCATATTTCCAATCCCTATTTGTGTCTCTTTTAGTCAGGCTTATTCTGCTTTGCCTGGGGTGCGCCTTTATTAAGGCCTGCATTTGCAAATTCCTCTCCTCGGCCTACATCGCCTCCACCCCCGAGGCTCGTCCTTCTGTAGGAGAGGACACAGATTTGGACACGGAGGTTTAGGCAGCAGCCGGGTCACAGGGGCATGTTAAAGGTAGCTCCTGTGACCTGAATTTGCTGCTTTCTGGCAACAGAACCTGCTTCCTGGCAACAGAGTGCAGTAGGTCAGCATGGCCAGAGGATGTGGTGACGGCAAGTTCTCGGAACTTGACCACAAGTAACTCGCCCAAGTCTAAGGGTCGCGCCCGGGCAGGTAGAACATTCTTTCCTTGTCAGTAAATTTCCACAAACTGAGCTCTAACTAATTTCCACAAACTGAGCTCTAACTAATTTCCACAAACTGAGCTCTAACCAATTTTCCCCTTCTTTATGTCAAATACCTCAGTGCCTCTGGGCAGCCAATAAGAATATCTATAACCTTTTGTTGCCTTGATTGAAAAGTATTTCCGACCTAATGCATATAAATTGCCCAAACCTTCACCACTCGGAAGAGGCACTGTGAATCTGAACCCTGTCCAGGCCTGATCAACCCGGACACTCCTCCCTGCTCCCGCACCTCTTCCAAGCGTGTAGCGACTGCCAGCCGAACCAAAATGCTGTACTTTGGTTGGATTATTGTAAGTACACTGCTTAAGTGCTTGTCTTTGTCCGCAGATGATATGAGCAGTAGTTTGTAAAATTAGGTAAAGAGTTAAGTAGAAAATTGTTATAGAAAGTACAACTGCTTAATTGCTTGTCTTTCTCTGAAAACTATATTAGCAGTAGCTTGCAAAATTGGGTAAAGAGTTAAATAGAAAGTTGTTGTAGAATAGAAGTAGTACTAAGGTTTTCCCTGCTGTAAATGTTATACTAGGCAAATCAATCAAAAGAACACTGTTTTGTTAATAGCCAACTATTTAATAGAATTGTTCAACAGTTAACTGTTGTAATTAGTCTTTAAATCCACCCACTGCCCTGTCCCTTGATAAATAAATAAGTTGGTAGCTTGCCATCAGTGTCCCTGTGATTCCTTCCGAAAATCCCTATTGAACCTTAGACATTTACAACAGGAAGCAAAGGGTAGGAATAAATGATCAACTTTCACAATGGAGAAAGGTAAAAGAGCAGGGTCCTTCATGGATCTGTACTGGTATCAGTGGTATTCAATATATAGTAGAAACACTGAGTTATGAACGCTTCAGGAAGGGAGGTTGTTCATAACTCTGAAATGTTCATAACTCTGAACAAAATGTTATGGCGGTTCTTTCAAAGTTTAACAACTGAACATTGATTTAATACAGCTTTGAAACTTTACTATGCAGAAGAAAAATGCTGCTTTCCCTTTTTTATAGTAGTTTACATATAATACAGTACCGTATTTGCTTTTGGCGGGGGGAAGGTGAGGGGGTCTGCTGCTGACTGATTGCATACTTCCAGTTTCAAATGAAGTGTGTGGTTGACTGGTCACTTCATAACTCTGGTGTTCATAACTCTGAGGTTCTACAGTATTTAGGGTGACCAGACAGCAAGTGTGAAAAATTGGGATGGGGGTAGGAGGTAATAGGAGCCTATATAAGAAAAAAAAAACAAAACCAGGACTGTCCCTATAAAATCAGGACATCTGGTCACCCTATTTCACACACTCTGCTCATTAATGATCTAGAAAATGGAGCAACCAGTAAAGAGGCATGAACAGTAAAGTGGCAAAGTTTGCAGATGATAGAAAATTATTCAAGATAGTTAAGTCCAAAGCTGACTACGAAGAGTTACAAGGGGGATCTCACTAAACTTAGTGACTGAGCAACAAAATGTCAGGAGAGATTCAACACTGATAAGTGCAAAGTAACACACACTGGCAAAAAATAATACCAACTGCACAAATACAGTGATAGATTTGAAATTAGCTGTTACCATTTAAGAAAGATCTTGGAATCACCATGGATAGTTCTCTGAAAACTTCCATTCATTGCACAAAAACAATCAAGGGACTGATTAGACTGATAGAATATTAGAAACTATAATGAAAGGGATAGAAAATAAGACAGAAAATATCATAATGTCACTATATAAACCACGGTAATCCCATACTTTGACTATTGTGTCCAGTTCTGGTTGCCCCTTCTCTGAAAAGATACAGTGGAACTGGAAAAGGTTCACAGAAGGGCAACTAAGCAGATCAAGGTTACAGAACAACTTCCAAACAAGGAGAGATTAAAAAGATCAGGGCTGTTCATTTTAGAAAAGGAATTACAAAGTGAGGATATGATGGAGGTCTATAAAATCATGAATGGTGTGGAAAAAGTGAATAAAGAAGCATTATTTACCCTTTCTCACAATACAAATACAAGGGGTCACCTGATGAAATTAATAGGCAGCAGGTTTAATACAAAGATGACAAATTACTTTCTCACCCAGAGCATAATTAACCTGTGGAATTTATTGCCTTGCAATGTTGTGATGGCCAAACATATCACTGGATTTTAAAAAACAGATACATTCACAGAGCATAGGTTTATCAATGGCTAATAGCCAATGTGGTCAGGGATGCAACCCCGTGTTCAGGGCAACCCTAAGCCTCCATCTGCCAAACTCTGGGAGAGGAAGACAGTTGTGGTACTGTAACTGTCCTGTTCTGCACACTCCCCCTGAAGCTCTGGTACTTGCCACTGCAAGAGACAGGATACTGAGCTAGATGGACCATCGGTTTGACCAATATCGCAATTCTTATGTTCTGAAGGACCATTATAAAGATGGATACGTTTTCATATCTTCCTAAATCAGACGTGGGCAAACTGTGGCCCGCCGGCCATTTTTAACTGGCCCGCGAGGTTTGGCCAGGGGCCCTGCCCTCCCAGCCCAGGGCCCAGTGCGGCAAGCCGCGTGGCTCCCCGTTCCGGGTCCAGGGTGCGGGGCCGAGCGCGGTGGGCTGAGCGTGGCAAGCCACGCGGGCCTGCGCTCCCGGCAGGGATCTGTGCCGATCAGGGAAAGCCATGCAGCCCTGCGCTTCCAGCCAGGAGGCTGGGCCGAGCGCAGCAAGCTGTGCAGCCCCGCGCTCCCCGCCGGGGGGCCAGGCCAAGTGCAGAAAGCCCCCCGGCCCAACGCTCCCAGCTGGGGGGGTCGGGCCGAGGACAGAAAGCAGCGCGGTCCCGCACCCAGAGCCGGGGGTCGGGCAGACCGCGGCAAGCAGCGGGGCCCCGCTCTCCCGGCCCAGGGCTCAGTGCAGCAAGCCGCGCGGACCTGCATTCCAGGGTCGGGGCCGAGCACGGCAAGCTGCGGGGCCCTGCCCTCCCGGCAGGGGGCCAGGCCAAGCGCAGCAAGCCATGGGACCCTGCGCTCCCGGCCCAGGGTGCCGGGTGGAGCGCGGGAAGATGCACGCCCTGGTGGAGTGTTGAGAGCCGCAAGTCCCCGCGCCCGGCTGATCAGGTAAGCCAGTTGTGGGGGGGGCTAGGGTGTGCGGGGTCTCGGGAGAGTGGTCAAGGAACAGATAGGGGGGCTAGATAGGAAGTGGGATCCTGGGGGGCAGTTAGAGTGGGGGGGTCTCTGGAGGGGGCGATCAGGGGAGAAGTGGGGGTTGGACGGGTCGGAGTTCTGAGGGGGATAGTCAGGGGGCGGGAAGTGGGTGGGGGGTCGGATGGGGGCAGGGCCTTCCCTACGCGGCCCTCTGCACAATTTTGAAGCCCAGTGTGGCCCTCGGGCCAAAAAGTTTGCCCACCCCTGTCCTAGATGGATAAAGTTTAAGGGCTGCATTTTCAAAACTGGTCTTACTACTCCAGTCCCCTGGACTCAAGGCAGGACTAAGTATAATCTAGACCGGGGCAGGCAAGCTATGGCACATGTGCCAAAGGCGGCGTGGGAGCTGATTTTCAGTGGCATTCACACTGCCCAGGTCCTGGCCACCGGTCCAGGAGCTCTGCGTTTTACTTTAATTTCAAATGAAGCTTCTTAAACATTTTAAAACCTTATTAACTTTATGTACAAGAGTTTAGTTCTATATTAAAGACTTACAGAAAGAGATCTTCTAAAAATGTTAACGTGTATTACTGGCACACAGAACCTTAAATTAGAATGAATAAATGAAGACTTGGCACACCACTTCTGAAAGGTTGCTGACCCCTGAACTAGACCATCCCTGACAGGTGTTTTTCTAACCTGCTCTAAATTAATCTGGAGAGATTATAGGTAAACTGGTTAAAATTCCGAGTCATGTGAAGCAACAATGCCTGCTGGAAGAAAATATTAGGCAACAAACATAGAAAGAAAATATGCACAATGTCAAATTTCAATGTACTTGTGACAACATTATTTCATACCACCTAACCCAAAACAGGCCTGCCTTCCTCCCAGCTCTTTGATTTGAATATGAAATTTATTTATTACCAACATACGTTTTGCCCGTCTCAGTATACCACTGTACTGATGATGTACTCACGTATGTTTTCACCATCGCCTGTCTCTGGGCTTTTTAACTGCCCTCTATTCCTCTTCGGATGTATGTGTGATAATTTCAGGTTGAAATGTCAACTTTTAATGCACACAAAAATTGCATGCCTCTCTCTGGAGACTTTACTTACCCTCTCCCTCACCCCAGTGATAGGGGAACTACCTATTACTATCTTGACTCAGCAGAAACACTTGCCTACTTCTTACTGCCTCAGCACTTTTCTACGTGGTACCTATCAGCCCCACTCCCCAACTAGCCTACCTCCTGCTGCCCAGCGGCTTCTCTTCTGCCTGGATCTTACTTCCCCATATTTACCCACCCCTGCTTCCCACTGCCCCACAACCTTCTCTCTGTTATAGGGTCACCCATGAAGGGAGAGCTCAGTAGCAGGGCAGATCTAGGTCCTCAGCCCTGAAGCTCTCTCGCACAGCTCTGAATCTTGTGAGTTCAAAGGAGCTTCTTGCGTCACCACAACAGCTCCCCCTGAAGACACCAAAATCCCACCACTCATGATCAGCTCATGAGAACTGACAACACTGTTTCCGGTTGCTGTTTGGTGGTGACACCCCTTATCCACCATTACCCCCAGGCTGGGGAAGCTGCCATTTTATTCCCTCACATCCCACCCCCATAATTGTCCTCTGCATCCTCCTCAGTTTCCCTCCTGCGACCACATTTCCTGCACCCTCCCAATTTCTCCCTTGCTCCCTTACCTCCCTGTACTCCCCCAGCCTCCTTCCTAGCTTTCAGCTTCCCCTGCCCCCCCCAATCCCAGGCAACCCCTAATTCTGATTCCTGCTCTGACATCCCCACAGCCTCCCTCCTTCCTCAGCCTTCCCTTGTTTCCCATGTCCCTCTCCACCCCTTAAATCTGTCCTGTACTCCCCCCACTGTCAGCTCCCCCTCATTCTTCCACCTTTCACAGTGTCTCTGCTGCTCATCAAGTCCCTGTGTGCTGTCTACTGTAGATCCCTGAACCATAGCAGGGCACAGCTTCAATTTTACTGAACACAGTGGGAGATGGCAGCCAACTTTATACAGGGCAGCTTCCCTTCTACATGGAGATAGAATATAGGGCAATGGCTGCCATCTTTCTGGTGTCAGTCCCCTTGTTGGTAATAAGGAAAACCGGTGAGTTGAAAATGGCTCACAGCAAAGTTTGGGTAGTCACAGAGCACAAATCCCAGTGATGATTGAACCTGGTGATAATTTGAACAAAAAGAATTATGCTTGTAGTTGTTTCCATCACTTTACACTGACTATAGACATTCTAGGCTTCATAGTGACACATCACACAGAGTGACAATCCTGGAGCCTTCTAATATAGTTTACTGACAGCGGCAACTAATTGACTAAGGATTCATATACAGCCTCAGGAGAAGTTGTAAGGGTGATCTCTGTGTTGGATTTGAGAATATTAATTGCCATAGGTATATTATCCTCAGGTATCATTATTAATCTTTCCCTCTAACAAAGCTGCAAATCTTTTTCCAAAGCAAATCAGGCATTCTGTGCATCTTGTAGCAACATTTTAAACAACTGCAAAATAACTCATTTGTATTTCGAGAGGGTAAATTAGAGTTACAAAGTTGGCCAAGGCTATAAAAGTAACTAGGAGCGCTATAAAACAGAAGTTTAAAGAAACAAGCTGTGTATATGCAATTCCTCAAAAGAATCATTATGACAGTGTGTGTGTTATTATATGTATTGTATCTGTATACAGTCTGAAAGTCACACAGGATAGATCTTTAAAAGACCCATTAGTCATCCAGCTGCCATTTCAGGATTGCTCCATACAACACATTTTATATTGTTTTGTCCATTCCAGTTTTAAATATCCAAAGTACTGCAGCTTCCATTTCTTCATATTTCTGCTGGAAATTATTTGATTGCTTAATAAATCTCAGTGTAAGGAAGCTTTGTTTGTAAAACTCTCCTGTTTTCAAGGAATTAATGTCATCCCAATATTCCTTGTTATGCTATCCTTTTTAACACCCTTCCTTCCCCAACCTATTGCAAAACACACAAAAACCAAAAACCTTCATCTCTAAGCAACTGATCTCTTAGCAACAAGAAGCACCTTCATAAGAGATGCCACACAGAGTGGTCATCAGAAAACCTGTTCTGATTTTTATAAGGAGCACACCCGTTAACACAGGTAGCTCTCGTCAGGAACTGAATGAAGTGATAACAAAACAACACAGGTAACTTATTTAACTTTCATATTTTAGCATTTATTCTTTAAAAATGAAACTAGAACAACTGTGAAAGAGAAATAGATTCTTTTTGATGAATTTTAGAGTAGTTTTAATCTTACTTTATTCTGGCTTACTTTCTGTAAATGATATAATGTCTGAATAGCTCTTTACGTGTTTTCTGACTCACAGCATAAAGCATTCTTACTCAAATGTCTTGCAATTTAAAATGAAATAATAGAAACTCATTTTGTATGTATTTATTATGGGATGTTTCATTTTTTTAAAAAAAAGGAGCACTTTTTGGCAAAACTATTGCAGTATGAAATTGTTCATTTCATTCAACTTTTCAAACCATTTAGACAGTATGAAAAGTATTAATTACAAACTTCTTGCATTTTGTGGTGCAAATTCCATGGGCAAGAAATATGCTCTCTGTCTAATGTTTCAGTGCCTTCTGGGTTCCTTCTGCCTAGAATAACCTTTTCTCTGTCCATATGCGCTGCTCGAGAGAAAGATTTGCTTCATAACAAGATATGGGACAAAATGCATATTGTCAACTGTTAGCAAAGTAAAGCTAAGCAGAAAATGACTGGAACTGTGCAAACTATGGTTTCCAAGTAACACACCCATAGTAGGGAGAAATCGACTCTCCGAATTATGAAAAATGAGGTGAAAAAGACAGCACTGGGTAGAACACTACACATCTATAACTGATCTGGAGAGTTGCTTAATTGTATCATGGCCACTGGTGTTTTCTGTGGTAACAATCTGTCTTTATTTAAACTACTAGAATTTCCTCCTTGTCCACTTATAATACATAAAGTTGTTTGAACAGAAAATTATGTCTGGAAAAACTGTACTCTAAATGAGTTTTGTTATTTCCATTTCCAAACCAAAGTTGTTTTTGCTTCTCTAAACTTTATTAATGTACTGATTGGAATATATGCAGCAGTTTTCATATTCTAGGTAACATTTGGTGAGGTTACAGAAAGAAAAGTCACTATGTGAAAAGTGATGTCACTTAATAAAATAGCTCCCTCTATCTCTATAAGTCGTATCTGTTTACAAACAAAAACAGGTTTCTATTACTATTAGCACTGCCATGGTAGACATATAATCATGACAAAGAGATGTGGATTCTGTTCTTTCTATAAACAATAAACTAAATTGTCTGCTCAGTTATAATTGCATAATGTACATTACTAGTGATGAGGTAAGAAGCAAAAAGAACACAGCTGGATTTTCAGATAACAGATAGAGTTTTCATGGCTGCTAGCAGGTAAGAAAAACAGTTGTTAACAAGTAAACTGAGAAAATTTGATATAAAAATTAGAGAGATAAATACTGACCATCCATTCTCCACTAATTTTCCTGTCACATTTGAAGGTATAATTGCACTTTAAGTTGTCCTAAAAGTTTCTTTGAGACAAGACATGGGAATTATATGGTTTACAAGACTCAAACCAGGAATTAAAAAAAACCTAGCAAGTGTCCCTACAAACTATATCATTGTTCGTATACATGTTTGAATCTGCTTTGTCTGTTAGTATATATGTCTCAATCTGATGACTAGCATGAACTGATGTACTCTCATTCTGCATCAGCCAGTGTTTTTGATTAACAGGCACAATGCAAAAATCATCATCTATCTTCTATTGGAGATGCCACCTTTCATGAACACTACTTTGGTCTCTAAGCAACAAAAAGTCCTATTGTAAAAGCAACACAATTGTCATGGTATTTTTCAAATCACATGTCAGAATGTAATTAAAATCTCAGAAAGGGCCATTGTCCAAATTCTAATTTCAAAACCTTCTTATTTTTCATGGAAATGGTAATTTAATCAATCACAGATTATTGTGCAGTCACTGGGACACTATGTAGTGTACCTTCCCTGATAGTTTCATCTAATGTAAGGAACAGCCCCCAAGGTACCATGGTGATTGGCATGAAAGAAAGGTAGATGCAATGCTTGCTATAAAATTACACAAAGCAGCCGTGTTTTCTAGTCTCATTTACTATAGGCAACTAACATCACCCTATAACTGGGCAGGTCTATAAATACACTAAGGAAAAATTTGAAGAAGTTACTAGTGATTTTGGGTGCTCCATTTTTGGGTGCCCAACTTGGGTCCTGGATTTTCATAAACCACTGAGCAACCACGCTGTGAAAAATGAAGTTGGACACCCAAGAACTGAGGCATCCAAAATCACTGATGACTTCTGAAAGTCTTGGCTTAAGTTCATACTGGTATAACACTGACCCTGGCATTTCGCCACCACTAAACAAAGCATCCACATGGCCTTAATCATATTTTAGACACTGTCCTCTAGGTCATAGTGATTGTGTTGTAATGCTAAGAGATTCTATTATCTTGTTCCAAATATCTTTCAGGATGTTGCGATCATTTTAATACCTTGCAGAGTACAGGACTGCCCTGTCAAAGTGAGGCTGCTCTTTCAGGGGGTGGGGAAGGGATGAGTGACAATTCGCACAGTATTCCAGGATAGAACACGCTAAAAGCATCTTGACAAAATTTCCTTGAAATAATATAGCTACAGAGCATTCTGCAAAAATATGCCTCTTCTGGAGAAATCATTGCATAGCTTTTCACCCATAGAATATATATTGACTAGGAAGCATTGCTTGTAGTACTGTCACTCAAAGGGGTATTGTGAGGATAAATATATTAAAGACTGTGAGGCACTCAGATATTACGGAAAGGGGTCACATAAATGCATTTGATAAACTTGTATTAACTAAGAATATATTCTATACACATTAAAAATTATAAGAATTACAAGGAAGGAGGGAGCATTGCTGTGTTTGGGATACGGTGATCTGCAGTGACGAAAGATGCATACTAACTACATACACTAAATAGAGCAGGGTAGCATGCGGAAGCTCTGACAGGTAAGCCTGAAAGAAGGGTGCTGCTAGGCTAGAGATGCACCCAAACAGAGATTACAATTATCTCCTTATGATGGTAGTTTTCTTGCTCTTTGTTAATCACATTTGTAAGTTGAAGGTCTTATTGGTATTTCCATAATCCAGCAAGAAGCCAGGTTTAAGCAGTGGCCAAAAGTACAACCTTTCCTCTTGGAAGTGGACCTCCTTGTAAACGATCCCACTGCTGTCACCCCAAGACTAGATTTTGGCAAGGCTCTCAACATGGGGCTACAGCAACAGACCATTTGGAAACTTCAGGTGGTACACATTACTCCACATTACTCCGATATTCTAATCCAGGGTTCTCAAACTGGGGGTCAGGACCCCCCAGGGGTCATGATTTTTTTAAATGGGGGATCACGAGCTGTCAGCCTCCACCTGAAACCCCGCTTCATCTCCAGCATTTATAATGGTGTTAAATATATAAAGAAGTGGTTTCAATTTATAGGGGGGGTTGCACGCAGAGGTTTGGTATGTGAAAAGGGGTCACTAGTACGAAAGTTGAGACCCACTGCTCTAATCTGTACTGGCCTCCAATTCGTTTCTGGATGCATTTAGAGGTTTGGGTTTTGATCTTTATGGGTATGTCTATACTACCTACCAGATCGGCGGGTAGTGATCGATCAAGCGGGGGTCGATTTATCGTGTCTAGTCTGGACACGTTAAATCGACCCCCGAGCTCTCTCCTGTCGACTCCTGTACTCCACCACCATGAGAGGCACAGGCAGAGTTGACAGGAGAGCGGCAGCAATCAACTCACCGCCGTGAAGATGCCATGGTGAGTAGATCTAAGTACGTCGACTTCAGCTACATTATTCACATAGCTGAAGTTGCATAACTTAGATTGACTCCCTCACCCAGTGTAGACCAAGGCTTAGAGTCATAAGCAGCTTGAGGACTCTGTGCAACGCTCATGAAGCAATAGCTCAAGCAGCTTTGCTGATCACAAACAGCCATTTGGTATAAATGGGAAAAGGATGGAAGCAGTACATTCCCCCAAAAGGTCCTCAGTTATGGAACACTCTCTTTGCTCCTACCCCTTTCATCTATCAGAGACCTAATGTGCTGATCTCCAGGTCACATTGCAAAGCATAGTCAATTTCTCAGATTTTCACAGGTGTGACATAAGAATAGAGGAGCTGATTGTGAAGACTGGGGTTGAAGGTTTCATTTTTCTGGAGGGTATTTCTTTTTTCTATATTGATCCAGGAATATATTAATATAATTACTGTACTGGTACCTAGAGCTTTAGACAGACATCATTCAGAAATCTAACTAAATAATGCACATTTGATGCATAGCTACAAATCAACAAGATGCACCGTCAAAGTAGCAATCCCAATGACCCAGAAACAACTGGTAACCTTTAATAGGCTGCACATGGCCCCTGCAACCATCTGTGGAGACCAGGATGGGATACAATTGTGGATCTTGCATTTCCCAGTCTGTAAGTAAAGCTTTATATTATTTCAGGTTTGATAATCAGTATCTTGGTTGATCATTAGTCACTGTGTAGAGGAGTTTTGCTAAGGTGTGCTATAGCAGAATTTGCCTGCAAAACATCTGCGTACTATAAGTAGGCTTTTTATCTAGCTGTTCTCTATGTGTGCAGAAAATGCCCTTACTTAATAAACAATAAAATAACCACAACTGTTAAGTCAATGTCCAACTGTCACACCAGCATGGCATGACCTTCCCTTCTCTTTCAGATTTGCAGTGTTCCCATACACACTAATGTTGCAAAGATAAAAGAAAGAAGAGCTGAGGGGCAAGAGACAAGCTGAAGTGCTGTACCAGGATATTACTACATACTTTCAAGGATAGAAAAAGACACTGCTTCCCAGTCTAACAGACCTGCATTCTGAAATGTGATTGAAATCTTGGAGATGGGGGAAATTGCATGGTGGAGGGTGAAGGAGGAGTTTGGAAAAAAAATGGAGGACACAGAAGTACAGTGACCGGATGTCCCAGTTTTATAGGGACAGTCCCAATATCTGGGGCCTTTTTTTTTATAAATGGGCTCCTATTACACCCTACCCCCATCCTGATTTTTCACACTATCTAGTCACGCTACACAGACGTAGTGGGTCAAATTATTTCCTGGAAGCAGAGAGAGTATAGCCCGTTATTTTCCTTGAGCCAATTGTTTATTCATAGTTTTCCATTCTGATTGTTTTAGAGCAGCGGTTCTCAAACCGGGGGTTGCCGAGCGCTCTCAGAGGGGTCGCGAGCTCCCGGCACCGCTGAAAAGGCACCGAATGCATTACTTCCGCATTCGGTGGCTTTTTGGTGGACATACCGAGCATTCTGTTCGGCTGCAGTCGGGAGCGCTCAGCATGTCCACCGAAAAGCCGCCGAATGCGGAAGTAATGCATTTGGCAGCTTTTCGGCAGACATACAAGGGTCCGCCGCAGCAGCCAAACAACCAAAAAGGGGTCGCAGCTCTAATGAGTTTGAGAACCGCTGTTTTAGAGTAGTAGCCGGGTAGTCCGTATCAGCAAAAACAATGAGGAGTCCTTATGGCACCTTCGAGACTAACAAATTTATTTGGGATAAGCTTTCCCCACTTCATCAGATGCATGGAGTGGAAAACACAGGAGCAGGTATAAATACATGAAAGGATGGGAGTTGCCTTACCAAATATTTCACAGTATTCTTTTGTTTAACTTTTCCTTATGTTTCTAATGTTTATTGGTGTTTGATAGTAACCACTTATATTCAAATCCTTTTTTTCATAGATCTGAAATGTGCATGTGGTGGGGGAGCAATGACCAGCATGATATTTTGAATGCATACAGGTTTATTTTAAATTTCAAAATGCTCATGCAAATAAAATAAAATTAACAGATAGTTTTTGATTTGTTCCTGTATTTATTTCTATGGGTTTAGAAGGGTGCTTGTATCTCTGTGTTTGTGGTGTATAGGCAGAGTACTGATAATAAATTTAATCATACAGTGAAATTAAGGCTAGACCTCTTATCTTCTGTTTTGTAGATATTCTCTGAAAAAGAGATTTACTAGTAATAGTGCTATATCTAGTGTATATTTATAAGTCTGTGAATAAGATTTCTTTAATTGTATGGCTGCAGCTGGTGAACTATTTTTAATAGACTTCCATTGTTCACCTATAATTCTCTGTGTGCATGAGCAAATAAGACTTTTTAAATATCCAGTACAATGAAAATGAATATAACATTGGAAAAAAGATACTTCTCAATCCACTACTCAGAAATGGCCTGAATTAATTGAGAAGACTTGTTGACTACTTGGAAGGTCAATAAACTTGAGCTCCAATGGAGTTGGGAGGGAAGTCACTTCACTGGAAAACCCTAACCCTACCCTTTGATGTCTAAAGCTAGAGATTGTTAGATCAAACATGATACTAATTATGATGACCAAAATCTTGCAGGGCACTGCAGCGCAAAACTAGCATTGTTAATATCACGCAGAGGCAAATCAGAAGCCAACACAGTCTCTGGGACATGGATATAATGCATTCCCTGAATGACAAGTGGCAACTGCATTTTGCATTAAAGTTTCTATATGGTCTTCCGGTGTAACCTAATGTACATGACAGTAATCAAAACAGGAGATGACAAAAGCATGGATAATAATGGCAAGATCACAACCAACCTGCTAAGCAAAGATGGAAAATATATTCTTATCTACAGTTTTTATCTGGACATATAAAAAAGCCAAGAATCCAATAAGACTCCTAAGTTACTTGTGTCACAAAGGGTGTATCCACTTAACAGAAAGGGCAGAATGCTTCTTTTTGCTTTGGTTGTCCCCCCATCCCAACATCACCCCACTCTTATTAATTAACTAACTAGTTCAGCATGGTGCCCCAATCTTAGTTCAAAACTCAAAGGTAAGTGATCAGATTAAAAACATGTCACCATGAGGGACAGTACTAAAACCCAAACTGCCTCCCCATCTCCAGCACTACCTTCTAGTCTACTTTGAACAGAAGTGACAACAGATCCTTGCTTGTCCCAATTCGGTCTCTGGGTCCTATCAGAAGAGAGAAAAGACCCATTCAAGTGCAATTCTCTCTCTCTGCTGTGATTGACAGACATGGTCATTGATTTTAATACTGGATTGGGATTTAGGAGACCTGGGTTCAACTGCTAGGCATGTCACAGACTTCCTGTGTAACCTTCGTCAATTCACCTACCCTGTGTGTTGGCTCCTCATCTGTAAAGTAGGAATAATCTTTTTCTTTCATTACAGTTTCTTCAAGGAAGGGGCTGTCTCTTGCTAGATCTTTGTGCAGTGCTTGACATAATGGGGTCCTGATCTCAACTAGGGCCTCTAGGTTCTACTGTCTATGCTGACACATATTCCCACGTTCTCATACCTCACCTGCCACAAAACACAATACAATTGCCAAACTCCTCCCCTTTCATCATTAAACCAGGGTAGTGCTGAATTCCTCTCAGACTGCAAACAAATTCAATGTAAAGTCCCCCTCTCCATCTCAGACCCTCAATGAAGTCCATGCTGTCTTGGTTACTTCACCCACTTTGCCTCTACTCCCTCCAAAAATCATTTTAAAGAACAAAAGGAAGTTTAAAGGAATTGCTGTGGGGACGTTGGTGGAGCTCATACTCTGCCAAATACTGCAGGATTAACTACAAGACACCAAACCTGCAACATCTTTAAACTGTTGGAATATAACCTAATGATGTTATGTAAAATTGAATTAAAAGTCAGATCTATGTAACTGATCTACTTTTAGATGTGCTGACTATAGCTGTTGAAATCACTGGGGAAGAGTTAACTATAGGCATATTAATTATGGATAAATGTGCAGATTAGGGAATTGTGTTTCTTTTTCTGATGTGGAATGAAGCCTTTTTTAAAACAAAACTATATGGACCAAAATAAAAAAGTCTTTTTTCTGGAGCAGAAAAATGTAAACAAGTAACTCTTGAAAGGTAGCACTGCACATCCTATTACAAAATGCAAGAAAATGCAGATGGTGTCATTTAGGGCGAGGTGTATGCTTTGTCATAAGGGAGTCACAATTAAGCAAGCATAAAGGAAAATAAGAAATCATGGAACTCCTGAAAACAAAAAAATATCAGGAAGGAGTGATAGGCAGCTATCGGGTGCATGGTACATCCAGAAGGAACTCTTCTAGTGTCATTCCTTCACATCTTGTAAGAATTACAGCTTTAGAGAAAAACAATGAATATAGCACCAGAAGAATTTCTATGGTCATCTTCAATCTCCTTTTGCAATCAGAAGGGGAAAGCTATAGGGCTTGATCCTGCAAAATTCTGAGTACTCTACATCAATCTAGCAAAAGCCATAAGCACATGCTTAAACTTTGAGCATGTGAAGAGTCCCACTGACTTCAGTGGGATATTCATGCGCTTAGTCTGCGGTGTGATTGTTTTTCTGGACTGCGCTATCATGCTCAGCATTTGGCATGATCATGTCCATAACAAGATAAATAATAATCATATTGCTTACATCAGATCACTAATGGTGAAGGAGTTCTGCACAAGTCTTGTGGACAAACTATAATCTATGTAAATACTTGCTTCCAGCTATGGATTTTATTGCCAGAAAAACACATCATAGCCTTTTTATTAAAAAAGCATATTTACAATATTCATAGAGTTCACTGCAACTGTGTGGAACTTGTTGCTACAATCATTAAAAAAAATCTTCTTTGTGTGAATAGCCACATTCCTTATGAATATTCTGCAATGGAATATTATTGGTTTGAGTACAACAGAATTGATTTGGAAACATTTTATATGGGGATTGTCTATCCACTTCCCATTTGTATGAAATTAACTCCTTTTTCCCCCATCAAGGTGTACTCCATTTTCCCTGATTCCTCTCCACTTTAGCTCTTTTTTATATCATATTTAAGCAGAACCCACAGAATAAATATAATGTAATTTTCTGGCCAGAGATGAACATTTGATGTGCAACACACAGCTTTTGGCAGGTGACTATTCACAGTTGGATGGCTGAGCCTTTGCCAGAGACTTTCAACCTTAAACTAGCTATGAAAGCAAGCAATAGGTAGGATATACCCCTAGAATAAGAAAGGGAAGGTATTATACAACTAACATCTGACAGTCCTCTCACTTACACCAAGGTAAATCACCAGTGAAATCAGTGGAGTTACACTTTTGTAAAGTGGAGTTACACTTTTGTGTACAGTTTTGTAAAGTGGAGTTACACTTTTGTAAAGTGGAGTTACACTTTTGTGTACAGTTAAACAAACATATCTGAAATTGTTATCCCCAGCTATTTAGAGAAAATACTTTGTCCTGAGCAAAGCCAGAGTCATTTGTGAGGATGATGATACTATGCAAAACTCATGATGATTTATAATTTTAACTAAGTAGCTATACTTCCTCAAGGAGGCTTAAAAACCTTTCCTGGAATAAGGGATGGAACATTCCCCTCCCCTGAACCATTTATTCAGCTGTTAGGAGTGGAAGAAAATTACTACAGGCAAGACCTATTCTGTAAAGAACCTTCTGGGATCAGTTAACCTATCTCTCAACAGGGAATCAGAAACTCCTCCATGCTTAGTGTACAACACTGAGCTCTGAGCTCATGGCCTGTGCCATCAGGCATTCTGTGAATCAAATGAGAACGATTATTGTTTACTGCTTTTATTTTAAAACTTATACAGTTACAACATTGATAACCTGAGAGGAAAAAACAAAAATCATTAAAACTTGGACATTCTTTTGCTTGACTGCAGCCCATCTAATCACTCACAACATCATCTATTTTAAGGAATTCAGCTCAGTGTAGAAGTTTCTTAATAGACTTGTTTGCAGACCTTTTAGAATTATAATCTACAGTGACCTCTGGTGGCAAATACTTTAGCAGCAGTTGAAACTTGCCATAAATACGAATAGCTCCGCAATGATAGAAACATTGTGTCTTACAAAATCCTCTCTTTTGAACAGAGATGGGCTTCACCCTAGTATTTGACTTTTACAGTTTTTCCTTATGGCTTTCTCCTACTCAGGATAAGGGCAAAGTAAATTAACATGTTTGAAGCATCTTCTACTCCAAATGCAAATCAAAATGTGAAAGCAATAATCTCTTTTTTCTTTTCTAATTTCACTATTGCTTCCCCTTTCACTTCGCTAATTACTTAATCTAAAATATATCACGTGCCTCCCTGAAAATATAAAATCTATTAATTTTCTCCTTAAAGTAAAGATATAGTCCATTAGCAAGAATCTAACCAAATGCACAAATCAACCTGCCTTTTCATGAAAGGAATAATACATACAAGGTACATTCCAGGAAGAAATGACCAGGAATAGCTATGCCTCTGTCACTAATTCAGTTGTCACTCCTGGTTTTGTTAAGTTTCTAAGTCTTTTATCAAAAGATTCAAAGGATATAGAATAGAAATTTGAGAAAATAAGAGTCTTTGCAGCAAGGTCTATTATCTAGGCAAGTTTGTCTGTCAATAAACTCTTGTCCATCAGATCCATATTATTTCCTAGAATAACACTGAAGTGGGGCCACATATGGCTGTCATCAGGAGAGGCAGATACATGAAGGAGTATAAGCAATTTAGTAGGCAGGATGGCTCAGCTGAAGTGATTCTCTGTGGATAAATGTCCTCCCACTCTCCCCTCACAACAAGCTTTTTTTTTTCTTTAAAGTAAATAGACATAAAAAATAGAAACCTGCAAATGTGGGCACCTAACACTCACTGAATCTAGAACCAACATATTTCTGTGTAAGAGAGAATATATTTAAGAAATGTAAGTGAAATCTGTTCTCATTATGAAAGAGTCTGAGGCCTGATTGTTATCTGCACTGAGGGTATGTCTTCCCTGCAAATTACGGGTGTGTTTTTAACTCAGGCTAGCTAATTTAAGTTAAAATAGCAGTGAAGACAAAGCAACTTGGGTTTTAACTCAAATTAGTGGCTCAAATTCAACCCAAGGCTCCCTTATAAACTATAACTCAAGATGTTAACCTGAGTTACCTCATCTTCACTGCTATTCTAATCCAAGTGAGCTAACCTGAGTTAAGAGCACACCTTTGTTGTTGTTGCTTTTTGTTTTGTGTTTACAGTGAAGCCATACCCTAAAACTCCTTCACATCAATCTGGAAGCATAAAGGGGGCCATAACTTTAAGGCGAAATAATGTAAAAAGGTCTTAGTGTAAATAAGAATTAGGCCAAGTATGTTAAAATTACTTTTCTTTATAAATATTTTCATTCAACAGGTTTTATCATCTAGAAATATGATGACTCATTTAAAAAGGGACATGAACTACAGTTAAAAGTAAAAAGTGGAGAGTCACTACAAATAGACTGAACTACAAGAAATCAAACACATGAATGTGTTTATATCAGAGATGATTGATGGTTTACAGGTTACACCTTTAAACACTGAAGCACATATTGTGAGGTGTAACACTTAAAAGAAAGAAGCTGTAATTTTCTATTTTATTTCTCAAGCCACTCTGAAATAGGTTGTCTTAGTAAAGTAGAAAAACAATATCAATGCTCACCCATCCAAAATAAGGTAGTCCTCAGAGTAAAACTCAAACTAATGACAAGGTGTAACTGAATTGATTTCATGCCACAGCACAAAGGATCAGAGAGGTTTAATTTTGACAGAAGAATAAGTGTTAAAATTTGAAGTAGTCTGACCTCAAACCCCCATAATCCTTGAATTTTGAAGGGGTTTGAAGTCGCATCCATTTCTTGGTCTGAATTTTGCAGCTGGCCAATATCTTTACAATGGGACTAAATCTCAGCTGTGAACACCCCTAGAAATGAACATGTTCAAAATCTAGAACTGCCTGGGAAATACTTAAGGGTTTGACTTTGCAAGATGTTGATTACCTCCTGCTAGGTGCTCAGAACCTGCACAGGCATTTGACCCTGCACAGGCATTTGACCCTGCACTTGAAATATTTGTATGTATGGCCCTTTGCACAACTGTTATTCTATGCTATAGCATCGAAATATGTTGTCACTTATTTCTGTTTGTTGCCTTTATTGCCGTGGATTACTAAAGACAGAGGCAAAGGATGCACCCACCAGAAGACAAAAATAATGGAATGTTTTGCATTGCTAAGGGAATGGAGCATATTCGTTATCACTAGCAGGTTAACAAAGAATCTGCAGTTCACTGGCTGCCAAAAGTCAGAAGGAGAGACCAACAGCTCTTGAAAAGCAGGGTCACAGAGCTTGAATTTGCAATGAATACGTGGCTTAGATATGGCTAAAATTTTGGTACTTCTGAAAAGAAATAGCCCCACTTCCTCCCTCTCTAATACACACTGAGGTGCTATTTTTGTTTTGGTACATACCACCACCTTGGGACTGTAAGCTCATGAAGTGATATAGCATGTGGAAAGGGATGCAGATTAGGTGAAAAATGTGAGAAATTCATCCATTTGTACACTGTACATTCAAACATGCTTGCATCCAGATATTGTGGCAACACACACAAAGCACCCAAACTTGTTTCTAATTAATCTCTCAATTTCATGTAAGCGTGCTAGGTGTTTCTATTGGTTTTTAGTTTGCAATAATGCACTACTGTCATTAATATAAAATACCAGTGCACGGTGAAAACAGCTGCATTTTTTAAAAATTTGTTTGTTCGGTTACTAGCCACTTCCTCCATTCAAGTTTTTCAGATCTCACATAACTGCAGTCACAATAGCTGCATTTCACAAACTGTGATAGC
Source organism: Dermatemys mawii (assembly GCA_007922305.1). Taxonomy (NCBI): domain Eukaryota; kingdom Metazoa; phylum Chordata; order Testudines; family Dermatemydidae; genus Dermatemys; species Dermatemys mawii. The sequence goes on from ML677366.1 coordinate 19,605,504, forward strand.
CCCATTCTCTGCAACACACAAACCTCCAAAAGCCGACTGTCAACAGCTTCCTTAGGGCTCGAAACCCAGGGAGACCACTCTAAAAATGTACCTTCATTAAGACTTGTTTTTCTCTTTCTTCCTTACTCCTAACATCTCCTCCTCTTACCACTATTCATACTGCCCTTCACTTTTCCTATCCTTTAGCTCAGGTCACAATAATGACCTTCGTCTGGGAGGTGAGCCCCTCACCTGTATCATGCGCTGGACCTGTAACAACCTGGAGTGAAAAAGTGAGCCCCGGGTAGGTCTTTGGTGCGGTAGCACACAGAACTGCTTCTAGGCTGTTGAGCTGGCCCCATATTTTGTTTTCTAAACAATAGATGTACTACAAGGAAACATTTAGATACTTGTTATCTCACTGTCTGGGTGGTGGCTTTGGGCAATGGTGTTTCTAGGACGTAGTATTTGGGGTAGCAGATAAGTTGGGAAAACATACATCTATGGATGCAGGAATTAAACAAAGTCATTCTACTATGCAGGAGACTTTTAACTTGAAAGTTCAGTAACTCCTCATGTAAAGTTGTCCTGGTTAACACTGTTTCGTTACTAGGTTGCTGATCTATTACAGAACATACTCATTTAAAGACTCACAATATTCCGTTATAACATTGTTTGGCCCACCCCACACTGCCCACCCAGCGGTCCTGCAAGGGAGCAGGGTTGAGGCGTGGGGGCTTACCCCATTCTGCCTGCCCAGTGTTCCAGCTGGGGAGCAGGCAAGCCCCCGACCCCGCTCCCCGGCAGGAGCATTGGACAGGTGGAACAGGGCAAGCCCTGTGCCCTGAGCCCGCTACACCCCTGTCTCAACCAAGCTTCAATCATCATTGGTGAGTACAGTACTAAATTGCTTGTTTAAAATTATTTAAAACATATACTGGATATGTCTATAATATCTTTTGTCTGGCAAAAAAAATTTCCCTGGAACCTAAGCCCCCCTATTTACATTAATTCTTATGGGTAAACTGGATTTGCTTAACATTGTTTCACTTAGAGTAGCATTTTTCAGGAATATAAGTACAAGGTTAAGCAAGGAGTTACTGTACTAAAGATGATACAATTGAGTACACCATAGAGCTGCATATTACTGAAGCACCTAACAAATTCTATGGCATTCCAGGAAATATCTTGAATAGAAAGCCAGCAATGGTACCTCAATGCACTTATATCTTTTTTGATTTAAGAATGGGAAATGAGGGAAAGAAACTGGCTCTCCATAGGCTGGGTGCTCTCCAGCTCTCCCCCACGCCATCTGCCTGGGACTCACTCTGTGTCCAGGGCCTACCACAGAATCTGCTTCTGACAGGTTCTCTTCTCTCTTCTGTTCTCTTCAACGGAACTCTCGATGAATTTCACAGGGGCAAGATATTCTTCATCAAGCCCTACAGCCTCACTTGGGAATCAGCTAATCAGTCACAAATTGGGCTGGGACCATCTCTTCTTAACAGGGCCAATCACCCTGTAAGTGGCCCACCATCACAGATACAGGGATGTAAATGAAGCTTCCAGTTTTGACTCTCAGAGAAAATGAGACTCTAACACTCTTGCTGAATTTTAGAGCTGAATTTCACAAATTGTGTACCCCTTTAATTAACATGATATATTAGCCAAATCCTGAACTTCATATGCAGGTAAAACTCCCACTGGAGTCAGCATTTGGGCCTGTGTTTTGGTAATAGCTAAGCCCACTGCAAATCTCTGCATCAAGTTCACTTCTAGAGATTGATCTCTAGATCTCTCTGCTGATCTGAAACTAGCCTGCTACATGGCACTCAACTGGCATCAAGCCTGGATCTGGAGGCATTGATCTCCAGTGACCTTTCTGATTCCTGTTAAACTTAACATATAACCTTCAATTAAAACACTCATTTAACACTAACCAATGTAATACAAGGTTCACCAGAACAAACAACCCTCTATGGATTATCAGATTTTCAAAAGAGTTCGGCATCCAATTGCATCCCTTTGTGCAGAGTTCTTTTGAAAACCTAGTCCCTAAAGTTAGGTTCTGGGAAGGAGACAGTAACAGTCATGGGATTCATATTAATCCAGGATTTAATCTATCACATCCCATACATGTACTAGACACATTTTGGAGATTGAATGCCTTACACAGTAGGGATGGGGTTTGAGGAGATGATGATTCCAGAGGAGAGGACTTGGGGATCAAAAAGGACACTAGGAGCTATTTTGGACCCTCATCCTGTTTCTGCATCTCCATTGCATTCTTAAACTTCAGTTGTTGTTGTCATCTTCTGCAGCAGATATATGGGTATGTCAATGGTACTTACTTTAAATTACAATCCGTTAAATTTATCAGAGAGCAAAGATACACAAAGATGATACGCACACCCTGTTCTCAGGGTATATTTTCTTGAATTGTAGAAGAAAGCAAGCTTGTCCATAGGCAACACTTTTTATTCTTATCTTTTACAGTCATATAAAAGCAGACATCTCCATTACTATATGAAATCCTTAATCTTTAAGGCAGTCACCCTTCACGCTACTATGAGGCGACATTTTTAACATCAGAATAATTGTTGAAGTCAGAACAACAACAATTATACTACAATTGTACTACTGTCCCAGGATCTTAAAATGCTTTACAGACGTTAATGAATTAGGTTTCATAGTATCTTGCAGATAACTATAGTATAATTACCTGCATTTTGCAGAGGTCAAGTGACTTGGACAGACTCACCTGGTAAGATTGTGACAAAACAGCAAAAAGAGCTCTGATCTCCTGTGCTTTGATCCACACAGTCTTCCCAGCATGCAAGAGAGGAAAACAGTAAAGTAACGTAAGATACAGAGGCATTCATAGGTACAGAAGTCATCAAGGGATCCACCTGCCTACCAGTGTAGTTCACATATTCCCAAAGGGTCATTTGGCATTTTGTTTTACAGTAAGATATTTTCTTTAAAAAGTGCTAAACGTATTTCACAGTAATGATACAAAACACTGTAGCAGCACTTGAGTTCATAAGGTTTTGAATCATTGCTTCACTGCCTCATCCTTTGTCTGTATTCTGTACATCTTCTACTTAGACTGTAAACTCATCTTCTTGTTTTCTGTAAAGCAGCTAGCACATTCTGTGCACTACAGAAATATAATAATAACACTATTACCACTGAGTATGGTAGTACATTCTTCTACAGTACTGTACAAGACAAAAACACAGCACAAATGAAAGCACAATATGAGAGAAAGTTTTAAGATAAAAATTATGAAAACACAAAATATTGGGAAGAAATAGCTAGAACAGCTATACCTGGCCATGCTGAGTACCTATACCCTGGAACTTAGATATTAAGTTACTAGGGAACACCACAAATAGACATTTAGTTATTGTAAGAGCAGAGTTAAAAGGGTGTTTTACTCATTTGATCCAATGTATTGCACAGTAACAAGCTGTAAAAATCTCTTGTCTGGCTATACCAAAAGGACAGGAAAAACTTGATATGGTTTTAATCAGGCCACAACTTCATTATCAGATGTCTGGGACTACCCAGCAGATAAAAGAGTACAGTGCATGTAACTCCATGTTCATTCAATATCTACCCGGCAGGCTTAAACCAGCCCCTCCCTCTGTTTCCATCCATGTCCCCCAGGCAACCTACTGCTGGGACCTTACCACCTCACTATACACCCCAAACTAGGGTTAAAGTGGGCTATAGAAAAAAAGGGTTGGCTTCCTGCCGTATCAGTCACAGGAGCTCTGAATTCCCCCATTCCGCTCTTTTAACCAACACCTCCTTTTAAAGTCCTTTACAAAGCCATTTATCAGGTCACTGTATCCCTTCCCTGCAATGCACATCCGCCTCACACTTACATAATGAGTTGCAACATCATAGCCTAACCCCCTTCCCTGTAAAAAAGCCCTTCCTCCCTCTCTTCACTGTGGGGAAGACAAACCCCAGCCCCCGACTCCACCTAGGCAAATCTGGTGCTGAGGGAAAAATTCCTTCCCAGATGCCCTAGGAAGGAGCGGCTAGTATGATGCCCACAGCAAGTCCTGACCAAACCTAATATTCACCACCTCAAGGGAAGGAAGCGTGGGTAGGTGCTACACCACCTGGTCCAGAATAAAGGGGGCTTCCTTTGGTGTGCTTGCCCCTTTCAAACTCCCCAACCCTTCTGGTTCCTGGGGATGAGGCAGAATCACCACACTTACCCACTCCCCCTTTTTGCAGCACCCCCTATACCACCCTCCCCCCTAAAGCACTATTCCCTCTTCCTCTGCTGACCGTGTTCCGCCACCCCGCTGCGCAGTCATCCTCATACAGATAACAGTATCTCCCTCCACATGGACAATCAAATCTCATGCTTTATGGCATAACTTAACATCTACAGGGACCAGCAAGGAACCTGTCTTCTCCCGCTTTTATAGCATGGTTGTCTGTTATGATTTTGCCTTCCTTTGAAGAGTCAAGTGTTGGTCATAATCATTGAGAAAATATGGCACTAGGCCTGAGGAATCTACGGTCTGGTTTGACAAGTACTATGCTCTTCTGCTAAATATTTTGAAAAAAGGTAAAGAAAGGCAAAGCATTATGACACTCAGTGTCAGATAAAAATAAAACACAATATAATTTTTACCCAGATGCCTGAGGCAGGCTACATTTGTGTACTGGGAAATATACTGGGTTATTTTGGAAATCCAAGGACTTTCACAAATGCTAGTGAAATGGAAGGGAAAAAAGGTAGGTATATTAGATAAAAGAGTACAAGTGAGTTCATTCAACCCCTCCACATGTGTTGAGAGTTTAATTTCTTTTATTATGGTTAGAAATTTGGCACTCTGTCTGGAGTTAACGTCATTGTTGGCCAGCCAAGGGCAATATCAAAGATAAAAGGTCTATTGGCCAAAGCATCCAAAGGAACCTGAGCTTCAATACCAAGGTCAGAAATGCTTTGTTATTTCTGGGCAAAAAGTAAATCTGCTGTACATCTGTTTTGACTTGTGGTTTCGCTTGTCTTGTCTAAGCAGACAGTCTCATTATAAAACAAAGCTACAACTGGTATGAATTTGCCCAGTTACAGGACCTGCAAAGGGGTTGCAAGGTACCGATTAAAGCATTTTGAAACTTTCTGCCTCTTTCCATATTTTTCCCCCTCACGGCAAAATAGGCTCTCTTAGAAAAGATGATACTGGAAACCCTGAATCTGATGCATTACAATATCACCAGCGTGGTGCCAGAAGTGATGCCAACTGCCACTGTGCCCATACTCCTCTTCATGTGCTTCCTTTTTGTAATATGGAATTATGAAGAAACATCATCAATACCAGGTAAATTGATTTTAGACATGGTATCTCCCAAAGAGCTACAAAGGGGTTCTTTTATTATTCACACTATGGTAAAAAAGGGAGTGATGGGTAATAAGTGCATATCAAGGAAACACAGAAGGAATATGTTGTATAAAATATAGGAAGGATTTAATAATAGGAAAAACATAAACCTGAAGTGCCCTATTTGCCCCTAAACTTTGTGCACTGAAGTTTGTTTGGTCAGCTAAAAGTATCACATTATTTACTTTCTTCAGAACAGATCTTTCTGTGTGAATGTGATAGAATAATAGTATATCATTTTAAGCATGATTTTTCAATATTTTTAGTATGGATTATTTTCATGGATGTTTTAGAGTTTCACATTTTATTACTGTTGCAAATGTTAGAGCTTTGGAAGATGATTTCTGCTCAAAACAAGCCTAATTTGGGGAATGGGGTCATTTTGGAGTTCTTTGGTTACCTACCTTTTCCTATGAATCTGACACTAAAGAACCACCCCTTATGGACCAATGTCAAAAGGTCTCCCATTCAGATAACCCTTGTTGCTAAGTTTTCAGGAACATATGTAGACGTCACTGATTCAGTTTATTCTTCATTGGGTACAGGATAATAAATTTCTGTAAACTGGAACATAGTGCACTGGTGTAAATAAAGAATAGCTATTCAAGTTAATGAGAGACACCTGAGTAAAAGTAGTTGAGAGGAGACCCAGGAAAACTGTTTTTGAATAACCCTTATTCATGAAGAGTTCAGAGAATACTGGAAAAGCATTTGCAGGAGGTTATGTAGTCCAGCCTGGATGCTTTATGGGATTAACCAGGAGAGATAACAGCATTTATTTGCCTTAAATTTACAATTAAATAACCCTGGCTTCTGATTGCTGTTCATAAAGGCTGGTGTCTTGAGATATTTGTACATCTTGTGAACATAATGTGTGAAACCTTTCTGTAAGTATTTTACTTGCTTTCTTTCGTGTCTCTGAACAAATCCCAAAACATTACAGCAGGCAAGCCAGACTGACCACATAGAACAGAGGGCAGTCCCTTTAAAACATGTTCCTTTAGCCATTCTAAGACTCTTTCCCCATCCTTTTTCCCCAAGAGTACAAATTTTGCTCTAAGTTACACTGGTGCATCTCTGGAATCACTGTACTGAAGCCAATGGAGTTATTCTAGATTTACACCCATGGAACTCGGTTGACTAAATTTAGATGATTCCATTCTGAGCTCTTACATTAAAATGTTACTTTCTATAAACTCATTGAGTAGAATGCTCTTATACAAACCCATCCTCTAAAACTGTATTTTCCTCATTTACTATTCTTTATATTAAAAGAAAACTAGGAAGTTGACTTTTGTAGGTGATATTACAGTCTAAAAAGGCCCTTGTCACTAAAACTATTTGTTAAATTTGCAAGTGGATAAACAATAGTATGATGTCATTAGTCTTTGAACTATTTCTTACTCCTTTGCCTTGATACCTAGCCACTATACGTCTGAATGAAAACCACCCCATAGTCATCTGCTTGAAGTTAACAGAAAAAGGTTCATAATCTAGTTTATTACATAGAATGGACATCAGGCTCATCGAGGATCGAGCGACTGTGGATATAAAACTATCAACTCTGCAGATACAGGTGTTCCAACGTCAGGTTTGCATAAGCCAGTTTTATGTGAAATCAAGTGTCCAATAGGCTCTGTGACTTGGGTGTTAAAGATCGTTGGCAAAGAGTGATACAGATATATTTTCTAATCAGTTAAGAGTCATATTTTTCTTTAACTTTTTCCATAGGGCCTGGTTTCTGTATGGGGATTGGTCCCCTCATTTCACATGGGAGATTCCTTTGGATGGGAGTGGGCAATGCCTGCAACTATTACAATAAGATGTATGGAGAATTTATGAGAGTCTGGATCAGTGGAGAGGAAACACTCATTATTAGCAAGTAAATCTTTGTTCTCTCTCTCTAATCATGTAAAGAGTATTTTGCAACTTTTTGCTAGGCACTTTGCTATATTAGAATTATTTCATGATTTTCAAAATTGTTTCTCACTAATAGAAATCTTATGTCTTCTGCTACTTGCTGACCTCTCTTTTTATATGAATGTCAATACTTACATACTACAGGCTTGACCCTGCACCACTGAAGTACATGGGAGTTTTGCCATTTATTTCAATGGAACAAGGATCAGGCCCTAAGGCCCAATCCTGTAAGCACTCACTCTCACTTATACTCAGTAGTCATATTATAGTAAATGCAGTACAAGACATTGTATAAGAATATTGATTGACAGCTTGCAGGATCAAGACAAAAATTAATTTAATAAAGTCTCCTCGAGATCTCTCTCAAAATGGAAGTAAGAGCTTAAGCATATGGCCTCAATTCAGCAGGGTACTTAAGCACATGCAAAACTTCAGGTATATGAGTAGTCCCAGTGGAATCAATGGGACTACTCATATGCTTAAATTACACATTCTTAAACACGTTGCTGGACTGGAGCATGTAGTTTTATTAGCTGCAATAGAGGTGGGGGTTTTTCTTATTTTGTTTTTGGGGAGGTGATTTTTTTCATTGGATGTTCTAGGCACTCATAATAAGGCTGATGATTTTTCCATAAATGAAAACTGTAATAAAGTCTTTTCCACACATAAAGAACAACAAAAACACTTGCTGGATTAACCCTGTTAACTACTCTGGATTAAGATATGTCACTCATGTAAAAGTCAGAGCCAGCTTGTTGAAAGACACTGTAGCCCAGGGAAATGAGTTCTAATCCTGGCGCTATCACTGACTCTGTACAGATTTGGGCAAGTTATTTCACCTTTCTGTCTCAGTTTCTATCTAGCAATAATGACAATGAGAATACTACCCGCTCTCCTGACCAGATATAGGGTAGTGAAGATTAATTACTTAATGTCCATACAATGCTTAAAACATGTCAGACTGTGTAAATACAAAGAGTTCTTATTGCTCTCTTTCATGGTTTGATTCACATCTATAAGAAAGAATCAGATACACAAATCAATGCAGCAGATGAATCAGACTGCGCAGTCTTTACCTCAGCTTTGGTCAGGATTGCCTCTCACTTAGAGACGTGGACCAGACATGGAAAACTAATATTTAAAAATCCTTTACAATGTCAATAGAGCATTCACAGTGGTTCTTAAGGCCTGTCACAGTTAAACAGCAAGATCTGAGCTCTGTAAAAATACAGTCCTGCTCCCTTTAAGGCAATTAAACTTTTGCCATCAATTCCACTTAGATTAAGAGCAGATGCACAGAGGGATCTGCAGAGTCTGCAATACAATTGACTTTGTCTCCTCCAGGCCTTGACTGCATAATTTTGTAATGAAATATGATTTTATAGCTTCCATCAGCAAAATCCAGCCCAATTTTAATAGCTACCTTTATTCTATCTCTCCACTCAGACAGGGGCAAATCCTGAAATCCTCACTTAGGGCCACTCTGTGATTGGTCCTTAGATGAGTGTACGGGCTGGAAAAGAGCATAAGGAGTCTCTCCCCATGATTGTACATCTGTGATAGGCCTGTCATCATTCCACTCCCTGCACAGATTGAAGTACGGGGACTTTTCCTTCGCTGCACAATCCACCACAATGGAAGCCCAGGAGCGATGGGGAGGAAGGGAAAGAGAGACGGGAAGTAGGGAGAAGGGGGAATATGCTGCACTGCCTGAAGTGTTGCTGCTCTGAGCACAATCCCCTGGCAGAATCCTGGAGGCAGAATTCCTCTCTGATTATGTGTCTCTGCTCTACCCCATACTCTAGTCCTTAATGTTCACTCAATCTTTACTCAGGCAAAACTCCCAGAGTGAAATCTGGGCCCCATTAAAGGCAATAGCAAAACTCCATTGGCTTCACTCCAGGCCATGATTTTCAAGGAGAGTTTTGTCTTCATTAACACTGAGTAAGGATTTCAGACTGCGGTCTCTGAAGCGTGCATGGCATGAAAAGTGGCTGACTGATCTCTGCCAGATTCACTCTTCCTTTCTTTGGTGTCTTTGATCTCATCATTTTGTGCCCTTGGATCAACATTTCTAAGCAGCTTGCTCCCTCTGCAGGAAATTAGGTTCTAAAGTAGTAACGCTGATGGAGGCCAGTTTTCCAGAGTGTGATAATTGAATAAACATCGTTAACAGAAAAAGAGGAGAGTATGTTCTGCTGGTGTTTTTTTTAATTTAGGGTTGTTTTTGACACATACTTTGTTTTTGTAATATTTCTTCTTTGGTTTTACATTTTTGAGTCATTCTAATCTCTGCTAATTTATTAGTAATTTTATAGGCAGTATATTAAACATATGAAAGCAAAGAACTACCTAGCATATACTGGTAAAGCAAGGTCCTTGTTGTATTGTGCATTCACCATGGGTACATAGTTAGACCAGGCACTGAATCAAGTGATGCATGTTGTGCACTATGGGCTGGACCTTGCAAGGCAATGAACACTCTGGCTCTGATCCAGCAAAGCTGCTAAAGGTCCACAGGGCTCAGAACCTTGCAGGATTGAGCCCTATGAAACTGGAAGACTGAGGTCACGTTTATTGGTCTTTAAGGAGCACCCTTGTGAGAGGCTGCCCTTATTCTCCACTGGGTAGTGTTTATCTTCAGGTAGCAGAATTTTATTACACATGTATATTTGTGTTTTCAGCATGGGTTTGCCAATGATCAAATATCTATAAAATGTGTAGGTGGCAGTATATGCCTGCTATGATCGATAGGATCTAACATCAAAGACAGGCTATGCAGTGTTGCAGTCTGTCACAAGGTCCACACGGGGGTGGCTCTAGCTTTCCCCTGTGCCCTGTGTTCTGGTTTCTCAAAATAAAGGTCTTCACACCCTTTTCTTGTGTTCTCCAAGTGTCCTTTATTTACAGTGCACGGCTAGTGATTCTGGTGCAAGTAAAGTGCTCCCCACATCCCCAACAGTTACACTCTCTGCCCTGCTTCCAGGGTCTCCAGGCCCCTGAGGTACCTTGCCTACCATGAGGAGACAGAGCAGCAGCCTCTCATCTCCTTCCTGGCTTGCCTCCCACTAGACTGACTAGGGCCCAGGGCTTTTCTAGCCTTTCTGCTCCTAGCCTCAGCTGTCCCTATTCAGCCCAGCTTAATTCCCTGAGCTAGCCCTCATTAGGGCTTCCAGCTGGGCTACTTGCAGGCTGCTCCCTGCCTCAACTCCTGGCCCTGCTGTCCACAGGCAGGGTTTATCCTGAAGGGGCAGGGCATTCACAGGGTTTTTACCCTTGCCCTGCCACACAGTCCCACTGGATCTTCGCCCATGAAAGCTTATGCTCCTAAACATCTGTTAGTCTATAAGGTGCTACAAGACTCTGTCCCTTTTGCAGATCCAGACTAATACGGCTACCCCTCTGATACTGGAGTATATATAGAATTAGAGGGGTAGCTGTGTTAGTCTGGAATTGCAGAAGTGACAAAGAGTCCTGTAACACCTTAAAGACTAACTAAAGTATTAGAGCATAAGCTTTCGTCTGCTAATACCCACTTCATCGGATGCATGCAGTTTTATACCTGCTCCTGGATACTTCCACTGCATGCATCCGGCGAAGTGGGTATTAGCCCACGAAAGCTTATGCTCTAATACTTTAGTTGGTCTTTAAGGTGCCGCAGGACTCTTTGTCACTTCTGGAGTATATATAAGGTTTCCAAGTCTGTACTCCCATGCAGTCCCTTGTGGAACTCACTGCCGTAAGAGATTACTGAGGAAGAGATCTTAACAGAAATCACCAAAGGATGAGACACATAGAAATAATAAGAACATCATTCTCTACTACATTAACCAATAACAAAATTAAAAACATATAAAGGTTATCAATCCTCATGATTCAAAATTAAATGCAACCAAAAACTGTTGAGGGTGAAGAAGCAACTTCCCCTATAGACATGTTATTGCATAACTGCCATCAAATGTTTTACATCTGATTTTGTAGCATCTGATACTGGCCATTGTCAGAGACAGCATGGCAAGTCTATGTTCCTATAGATTTCTGTGCATCTCCACCCTTTACTCCGGTTGAATTTCCGTGGCAGTCAATTGCCATTTTACTGAGAAAACAGTGCATGCCTAGGCCCATGTATAAAAAAAAACTGTACTTATAAAAATAATGCCATGCATCATACTGTCAATCAGATCATTGCTTTTAAAGAATTGCATGTATAAGAAATAACATCAATGTTGCATGCACAGTATGTTTTAGTTGAAAGAACTTTGTGTCTCACAAGTGATCAATGCCTCAGAAGATTGGGCCTGAAGTAGAGCAAGACAAATTAAAGATATATATTTACAAAGGGATCTCTTTTTCCCTTTCCCAGATCCTCCAGTATCTTCCATGTAATGAAACATGGGCAATATATCTCTAGATTTGGAAGCAAGCTTGGGTTACAGTGCATTGGCATGCATGAAAATGGTATTATATTTAATAACAACCCAGCACTCTGGAAAGAAATTCGACCTTTTTTCACCAAAGGTAAATTATTATGTATTTCTATATTTACCACATATCTACTGTACCATATATTTTGTGCTTCTGAAATGCTGGGACTGGCATTTTGTGTAAGTAAGTACAAGGGGCCATTTTTCCTTCTCTGATCCTCCCCCCAAAATATTTCAGTCTTCTTTCCTCACTCATCCTGATTCTCATAACACTGGAGAAGGACTTGCAATAACTTCACAAATTCCTAATTTCCTCTAAGCAAATCCTAATTATGTCCCTCAAGCCACAGATTTGATTACTTCTACATTTGTGGCCCAGTGTTCATCTTAATTCAAGTGGCAATTTTACTACAATATTTATTTAACTAAAAGGTTCTGTATCCCAACTGATTTCAAAGAAACTTCACTCCTACCCTAATTTAAAATGTATTTATCATTTCAAAATGAATTTAAGAGCTTTGTGCAGCAGGAACCATGAATTGTTTTACAACACTGAAAATCAGGGAAGTAACAGGGTCATCTGAGAATATCAACTTTGTTGCTCTGTAACACGGCCCAAACTCAAAAAGGAAATGTGACATGTTATGATAATACTTAACAACGGGGCCCAGATCTGCAGCAGTATTTAGATGCTTAACATCCACTACTTTGCATGAGAGTTATGTGCCTACTTTCCTTTGAAAATCTGGGCCTAAAGCTTTATTTTAGGGCTGTACAACTTTTGTAATTTTGGGCTCAACAAAATCTGTAATTATGGTGTCAACAAACCTAAACTATCAGTGTTCAATTGTAGATTTTTTATAACGACTGGGGGTCATTTGAGCCTAACAACTTCAATGATTCCAACAAAACTTGCAGGTTTCTTAACAAACCCACTGAGTTCCAATACTTCCCTCACTACTTTGTCCTTCTGAAACCCCTCATAATTCAAGAAAGACTGTGGGCTCACTGCTACTGCTCAGCTCCCTGTGGTGATTTTGGGGCCTGAATTAAGAAGATGAAAAGACATGAAGTATTAGAAAAGTATTAATCTGTCAATATTCTAAGTTTTCTATGCTATTATTTTTCTGCCACCCTCTATTTTGGGTTTTTGTCCCACATCTGAATATTGTTGCTGAAAAATATCAGCTGGTTCCAATTGGCATCAGATTTTGGTTCGACTGGTCTACTCGGTCCTGGGCTAGTATACCTCTAATTACACAAATGTTCACTAACTGAGTTACAGTTTGGACCTCCTCCCCTCCCATTTACCACTGTGTCACTAACCTGACTCATATATGATAGTTTAATATCCTTGAGATGACAGAAATTGCTAACATCAAAGAGTAGAGTAAGCACTTGGTGCATGATTTTCAAACACACTCAAAATCGGCCTAAGTCGACTCCCATTAAATGAACTGTAAAATTCTCATTGACTTCTTGGGAGCAGAGTTGACTAATGCTTTTAAAAATCCCACCCATAACATTTTTAGGTTGGAATAAATGGTCATTTTTCACAATGGAGAGAGCTAAATAGCAGGGTTTTCCCAAAGATCTGTATTGGGACCAGTGCTTTTCAACATATTCATTAATGATTAGAGCCTTGCCAAATTCACAGTCCATTTGGGTCAATTTCACGGTCATAGTATTTTAAAAATAGTAAATTTCATTCTTTCAGCTATTTAAATCTGAAATTTCCCGGTGTTGTAACTATAGAGGATGCAGAAGTAATGATCGCATGGCATGATATCACCAGTCTTACTTCTGTGCTGCTACCTGCAGAGCTTCGCCCTCAGTCAGCAGCCACCGCTCTCCGGCCACCCAGGTCTGAAAGCAGCAGCGCAGAAGTAAGGATGGTAATACCATGACCCCCCTAAAATAACCTTGCAACCTCCCTACAACTCCCTTTTGGATCAGGACCCCCAATTTGATAAACCTGGTCTCCCCTATGAAATCTATACATTATAGGATAAAGGCACACAAAACACCAGACGTGTTTTTCATGGCCGTGAATTTTGTAGGGCCCTATTAATGATCTAGAAAAGGAGGTAAAACATGAGGTGGCAAAGTTTGCAGTTGATACAAAATTACTCAAGATAGTCAAGTTTAAAGCTGACAGTGAACAGTTACAAAGGGATCTCACAAAATTTAGTGACTGGGCAACAAAATGGCACATGAAATTCAACAGTGATAATTGTTAAAGTAATGCACATTGGAAAATATAATTATAACTAAACATACAAAATGATGGGGTCTAAGTTAGCTGTTATTACTCAATAAAAAGATCTTGGAGCAGTATAGCTAGTTCTCTGAAAACATTTGTTCAATGGGCAGTGACAGTCAATGTTAGGAACCATTAGGAAAATATCAGAATGCTACTATAGAAATCCATGGTACGCTCATACCTAGAATACTGAATGCAGTTCTGGTCACCCTGTATCAAAGATCTATTACACTTGGAAAAAGTACAGAGAATGGCAACAAAAATTATTAGGGGAATGGAACAACTTCCATATGAGGAGAGATTGAAAAGATTGGCACTGTTCAGCTTCAAAAAAAAGAGAAGACTAAGGAGAGATAGGATAGATGTCTATAAAATCATGAATGGTGTGGAGAAAGAGTGTTATCTACCTCTTCACATAACACAGGAGCCAGGGGTCACCCAATGAAATTAATAGGCAGCAGGTTTAAAAGAAGCATAAGAAAGTACTTCACATAACAGAGTCAACCTGTGCAACTCATTACCGGTGGATGTTGTGAAGGCCAAAAGTATAACTGGGTTCAAAAGAGAATTAGATAAGTTCATGGAGGATAGGTCAGGGAAGAAACCCCACACTCTGGGTGTGCGTAAGCCTTTCACTGCCAGAAATTGCAACTAGATGGATCACTCAATAATTGCCATGTTCTGTTCATTCCCTCTGAAGCATCTGATAGTTGCTACTGTCAGAAGACAGGGTATTGGGCTAGATGGACCATAGGTCTAAGCCAGAATGGCCATTCTTATGTTCTTTTAATGCAATATAGCATCTGGCAGTAAGAGAGACAAGCCACCACGTGTCTGGCTAGCTCTCTACAGACTATCAGCAAGTGCTCTGTAGACAACCTATAGTCCACGTACAAATAACCAGCCTGGCAAAAATCAGAAGATACCTTTAGAAGCCATTATAGACTGGATGAAAGTCTAATAGAGTCTACTGGAATTTTATAGAAAATGGGCAGATGATGAGGTATACGTTATTACTACAGCTTTGTTAAAAGTAGAAAATGGAGAAAAAATTAATAGAATTTGGTTTATGTAGCATCTTTCATGCTCAGGATATTCCAAGTTGTTTTATTAAATCATGACTGGTCTGACCACCACAGCTTCTGAAGTCAATGTGAGTTGTTCCCCAGCTCCTTTCTAAATCTGGCCATTTACTGAGGTGCATAAATATGGATCCAAGTACCTAACAAAGGCACCGTGAATTGAAAATTCCAGCTTAATTAAGCCTCACCACTGTGTTAAGTATTACAACAGTAGTGGCCAGGGAATGGGCATGTATATTTGCTTTGATTTTACATTTTGTTATTTTAATCAATATCTCCAAAGTAGGGTTTTATAAAATCAGAGAATAGGCTACAAAGCTAAAAATTATAAAAATATTGTATTCCAATTATTTTGGTTACGTCATCATCTGTTACAACTTTACTGACACTGGGTGGATAATACAGATAACGTGTAAGTTAAACAATCTTCTATTTTATATGTACATTTCAGCTTTGTCTGGTCCAGGTCTCGTGCATATGATAGCAATTTGTGTTGAATCAACGAAAGACCATCTGGACAGATTGGAGGATGTAACTACTGGAATGGAAAACATCAATGTGCTAAATTTTATGAGACAGATCACACTGAACACTTCTAACAAACTCTTTCTAGGGATCCCTTTCGATGGTACAGATAACATTCTTATATCTCATAATTGGTCCACTTTTAAGGTGCATATTCACGCAAAATTTCCCATTGCCATGAATGGGGAGTTTTTCCTGAGTAAGTACAGTGGGACCCCGCAATACCGCAATGATCAGGATCCAAAAAAACCCGATCGCGATAATGGCGGGGTTGCGGTATGGCGGGGTTCCGCGCATCAAAGTGGCGGCTGCCGCTGACATCAGGACCCAGCCGTGCACCATGCTATAAGCGGATTCGCGCTATAGCGGGGCGCGGTATTCCGGGGTCCCACTGTACATCAGGGTCTGGCTCTAATGTTCAGGTTTTAAGAATACTGTCAGATTTGATTGCAATTAATTCTAATCATGAGCAAGAGCTTAAAATGGTATTTAAAAACCTGTATTCAGTTTTTAAGCCTGACAAGATCCTTGTATCGAGAAGTAACATCTGCATCTTGACAGTTAGGCTAGTTTTCCAGTGTTCCTAGCAATCACAATATAGTCAACAAAGTAATCCACACTTTATGTTTGCGGCAAGCCCACAATAGAGGAAGTACCAAATTGCCAGCTGCAGAATGTTTGTTGCCAGACAAAAATGTATGTAATGTGCTAAACAAGATTTCCATATACCTAGCAGGCACCTATCCCAAGATTATGTGCACTTAAGAGTCAGAATAAACTTTTCACTGAGCTAAACTTTCACCTTTCAGTTTTCCACTCCTTTGTAATCCCCCACCAACCATCACTTCACTTGTGTGAGTGATGACTTGGCATTGGTTATCACACTGCAGCCTCTTTTCAGCTGAAGAGATTTGTTTTTTACAAAGAACTGCACAATCTGCACAGATAAATATTTTATTCTGCTATTTATCACGTTAAAACAAAATATTTGAATGTCACTAATGACAATGCCATGACAGAAATAGGACAATACTGAAACCCTACTTCTAAGGCCTGATCAGGTTCCCACTGCCTTCAGCAGGAACAGGCCTTCATTGTGCAGCTTAGGGTGACATTTATATGAATTAGCTATTGAAGTTTAAATTTTACATTGCTGTTTGTTTATTTTTAATTTTCAGAAAATGCCATTGTGCTTAAAATTCAGAACTACTTTGATGCTTGGCAAGCACTTTTGCTGAAACCTGACATCTTCTTTAAGATTTCATGGCTGTACAAGAAATATGAAAAGTCAGCGTAAGTACCTATAGCTTTACAATCACCTGAGTAACATAGATCCTTCCTTTCTAGAGTCACTCTTGCTTGTCAGTTCTCTCTCTCTCTCTCTCTCTCTCTGTTTTGAAAAAGGAATGAGAGCCCTTTCAGTTTAGTCTTGGTTCTTCTGCTGAGACCCACATTAGTGCTAACTCAGATGTAAAACTGAAAACCACCAATTCACTTCACACAGGCAATGAAATGCCATCTGATGGTATCCACTTTCACTTACTACCCAAGCAACCAGAGCTCCAATAGTAACCTAGAAGGCTGGCTGTTCCTTGAGTCAGCAAGTCCTTTTTATAGTCATGACAATATAATGGATGTTAAGTTGGCGCATCAGTATACTGCTGCTCATTGCTGCTTGTATCTTTGCCAAAATTCTTCATTTCAGATTTAAACTTAGCATTTATCATGCTGGTTGTCATCTCAGAGGGAATCTTTTCCCTCAAATAGGAACACACTAGTTTTGCCATCTTTCTTTTTAAAGTCGACAAACACCAAAAACAACCAAAAACAACCAGAAACCTTTTCCACTGAGTTTTCATGGTCTCCTTTGTTTTCCCTCTACCAAAAGATGACTAATTATAAAACGAACTGGCAGCTACTTCATCCTTACTTAGACTGAGGTCCTTCACTAGGCTGATAAAATACTCACTATAAAAGCATATTAATAAGTACTTTTCATACTATTGTATCACAAGGACTTATGGGATTTTAAGGAAGGAAGGCTATCTACCTGGTGGAAACCCTGTCCCCAGGGAAGTTAATGGCAAAATTCACGTAGAAGGTGACATCCTGTCTCCAGTCAATCTCTAAAATGCCAACATTAGTCACTACACAATGGTATGTACGATATCAGAGCTGTACTCAATATGTCTTACAGAGATAACTGTAAGAGGCTCAGATACTGCTAGATGGCAACCATAGGCAATTGTTGAATTTTTAGTGGCCACTACTTCCTACTGTGAATGTGACAGACTTCTGGACCTAAAGTGAACTGAATTAGAGAACTGTAGCATACCATTGTTTCCCATAGGTTTCTGATTCACCTGGAAGGGAAGATCATGCATTGTCAGGACATCCCACATCCAGTACTTCCTCACAAATTGTATCAACTACAGAAAAGTTAATCCCCCTACAATGGTTGTTATTAAAATAGCTCTATTGCTATACATAAAATAAAAGTGTGCCTTTTTGGAGATTCCCCTGGTCACAAAGATGGGAGTCAAATCTCACACTGGAAAACATCAGATATAGTGCCACACACACTCACGATAGAAAGAGTCATGATTTTTCATCATTATTATTTTTACTGGGATATCCTAAATATTTCAGAATTTCAAAAATCTTTTCCAACCAGTTATACAGCCAGTCAAAACCCTCAAAATAAATTCCATGAAAACACTGCTGTCTGTCTTTTAGTTGTTTTTTATTGAAAAACGCCACAACATTTTGAAAAACTATTGTTAAATTTGGGAAATTTTGACCAACTCTACCAAATATGGGCCATTTCCTCTAACTTTGTAACCCTCACTAGGAGCGGTCCTTTTATATTCCAAATGTGTTATGGCCTAATGATGAAAACAATATGGTTCAGCCTTAGAAGAAATCCACCAAAACTTTTGGAAATGTCAATGGTAACTTCCTAAACAACATTAAAGGTATGTCTATAGTTGCGGAGTTTTTGTGCTGTCAGTTTCACTGGTGATAGTGAACCGGTGAAGGAAAAGTGCTGGTTTGTGTACTCACTTAACAGTCTCTGGGCTTGTCTTCACTACACACGGTAGCAATCGGTCTTCTGGCGATCGATTTATCGCGTCTCGTCAGGACGCGATAAATCGATCGCCAGCTCGCCAAAAGGCACAAGCTGGAGTCGACGGGGGAGCGCGCCACCAACCGCCACCGCCGTGAGGGCGGCAGGTAAGTCGGCTGCACATACGCCAACTTCAGCTACGTTATTCATGTAGCTGAAGTTGCATATCTGCAGTCGATCCCCCCGCCTAGTGAAGACCAGCCCTTTGACATCTGTGGAAGTTACATTTGCAGCACTTCCATCTCTGATGGAGATCAGCACACTGAGGGCAGCTATCTCACTGTGCAGGTCTCTCCATTTTGACAATACGTCTTGTGGGAAGGAGGTGGTGATCCCGGGGCATCCTGAATCCCTAAACAGCCTCCTCTCCCCAAACACTGATGAGCTCCAGCTCAGCATTGCTCGAAGCAGGGGACTGTTTGCTCCATGGAGCAGGTATTGTCACCTGGCCAGATGATAAGTTAACACTTGCTAAGAAAACAGGAAGGGGAGTTTCAAAGTTCCCAGGGCTTCACAGGGGGACGGGTAGATGTCTGTTTACCTGGTGTCAGAGCAGCAGAGCTGCTGGCCAGAGTGGTAACCTAGGCACTGTGGGGATACCCCGCAGAGGCTACAAGCTCTGTAAACAGGAAGAATGTGTCGTCACTTGCACATCACCGCAAAAGCATCACCAGTAAGACCTGCATGCTTCTCATGGAGGTGGTTTTCTTTTTGTGGTGAAACTTCTGAGTTTCACTGCAGAAAGTCATTGGCAAGTGTAGACGCTCCCATGGTTTTTGTGCAAAAAAGTGACTTTTTCTGGTTTAAATGGCAAGTGTAGACATGTCCTTAGTCACTCATATGAAGAGCAGAGCTTCGTTATCGCCTTTATGTTATCCCATAAAAAGAGAACAAGAGTTCAGTTGAAAGGAGAGAGCAATAAATGTAGAGCAAATGAAAGTTAATAATATTTAATTCAGTATATATTCAAGTTGTGAAATTCCTTGCCATGTTTTCATCAAGTCTAATAATGGTCATGAATTTTTTCCTCTCTCATGTACAGTAAGCTACCTGTTCTGTGGGTTTGCCCACCTTCCTCTTTATCAGTCTGTATTGGGCAGTGCTAGAGACATATTACCTTTACTTGGATCGTTACTTGATGGACCAATGTGGTCTGACAGGGCAAATTTATGCTCTTATAGCTTCATTATAAGAACAGCGATCACTTCTCACTTCTTTAGAAGCAATCTGCTTCACTACAGAATTATCTAAAGAATGTTTTTGTTTGTCTGTTTTACTGTTACATTTCTTGTCCAGCATAGTCTTATATTTCCCATCCTGCATTACTAAGCACGAAAATATCACAGACGTTCATAGAGCTACTGGGTTCTATCTGTTTTCAGCAAGGATTTGAAAGAAGCAATTGAAATCTTAATAGAACAGAAACGACAGAGACTTTCCACTGCTGAAAAATTGGAAGAGCACATGGACTTTGCATCACAACTGATTTTTGCACAGGTATTGAGAATATGAACAAAATGTGAATTTGTCCAAAATGCTCTTTTCACCAAGAACAAAATGGGATTTGTAACAGAGTTTGACTTAACCTATATAGCAGAAAATAATGTCATTTAAAACTATCACAAATTAGTTAGTTTTTGGAACACCTCAACAAGGTTCCAGGCTTTGAATAATTGCATCCAAATGTTTGGTTGCTTGTCTGAACATTGTCAAGTTATATCCAAGTGCCCAAGGCTCTCAAGCTCATGCCCACATCCCCTCCAGCCTCTCCTTGGCCCATATATTTTCCATTGATGTAAACACCTTTTACTGCAAAGGATCCCCAAGTGCTTTAGAAATCACAACCATGCCAAATGTCTGGCGCTCTGTGATGCAGTATAGCAAGTGATTGGTGCACAATATGCTGTAGCACAGTGAGTAGAGGAGGATGTGGGATTAAGCACAAACCCTTACTTTTCTTAAAAGTGTTATAGGATCATACACACCAGGCAGGACACTGGTTTTCAGTGCTTCGTCTGAGAGACACACGCAATGGATATTAAGTATCAGGGGGCAGCTATGTTAGTCTGTATCCACACAAACAAGGAGTCTGGTGAGACCTTAAAGACTAACAGATTTATTTGGGCATAAGCTTTCATGGGTAAAAAACCCCACTTCTTCAGATGCATGAAGTGTCCTGAAGAAGTGGGGTTTTTTACCCACAAAAGCTTATGCCCAAATAAATCTGTTAGTCTTTAAGGTCCCACCAGACTCCTTGTTGTTGTTGAAGTGGATAGTACTTCTCTCTCCCAGTAGCATAAAGGACTGAGTAAATTTTGATAGGACGAACCAGTTGTTTCAAGTGAGTCTTCATTCTCCCCTTCCTGTTGACCTGAGAATCTTTGCTGGAGCTCAAGTTCAACGTTCAATATTTGCCCTCTTGAATTTTGCAGAGCCGTGGAGATCTGACTGGTGAGAATGTGAACCAGTGTGTGTTGGAGATGATGATAGCTGCACCTGACACACTGTCTGTGACTCTCTTCTTCATGTTGGTACTGATTGCGGAGCACCCTAAAGTGGAAGAGGATATGATGAAGGAAATCCAAGCTGTTCTAGGTAAGGGCTGTCTATAAAGACAAAGATGTTGGATAATAATTAGGCTTGAATAGTGATCTAATCAATTTCAGAGAGAAAAATCTGAAGTTTATTTACTGTAAAGTGGGTGCAGTAATTAGCTTGCTGCGTAATACTGTAAAAAGAAAGTTCTTCTGAAGCAGCATTCAAAACCGAGTAGAAAAAATGGTACAACATAAATAACTACTAAGAAAATAATAAACTAGGATTGTAGGCAGTTTGCTAGAATGATAGGGCCAAATTCAGTCCTCAATTACACCAGTATAAACCTGTAGTCACTTCACTGACTTCAGTGGAATTATTCTGGATTTACACTGATGTAATTGAGAACAGAAGCTAATTTCTGGTGCTTTTTAACCACTGATATTGAACTATGAAATTAGGTATGATCTCTCCAGCTGAGCTGAGCTAACAACTATTCACATCATATTATCCCTGTATACATAGTATGCACAGGTAAAAAGCAGTTTAAAAATACTACATTCTCTCTGGAAAAATCAAAATTAACAAATCTAGCATGTGAATATTTTCTGCATAGTAGACAAACCTATCAAGCAACCCAAAAAGCATTTGGAAAAGGAGAAAGTAAGGATTTTCAAATTGATCTATTAGTGATAAGCCTAATCTTTTATTTTATTTTGGCTATGCAATGTACTTAAAATATATTATACGGACACACCAAAGGATGAATCACCTGCTTTGTGAAAGTCCCTCTCTAAGATACCGGTGAAGCCACATTTCTAATACTGAAATGAGACTCCTCCCCCGCCTCCCTTCTGGGAAGTATCCCTCTTCCGAGACCACTTTAGCAAGTGATTAACTTCAGGCCTATACTTAAATCCCAAAGAAGTTAATGGGATTTAGGCATGTGCCTAAATACTTCCTGAGTACATATGGATTTAAATATGTGCTTAAGTGCTTCCCTGGCTTTGAGCACTTCAGTAGTAGAAAGGTGTAGATCAACTGGAGTAAGTTGAAAGAAAAGCAACAAAAATGGTTGAATGGCTGAAGAGAATGACTTGAGGATTTTTAAAACTCTGGTCCATTTTCTGGTCTCCTCTGTGGGTGCTAATGAATGGCAAGACCCACAAATTATGTTAATATTTTAGTCTTCCCTTTCTTTCTCTTCCCAGCCTGAACAACATTGTAGATATTCATTGCATTCACTCTTACCCACCGTTATCTCTAGGCACTCTGCTCCTTTATTTTGGTTTGTTATGTTGTTTTTTTGTCACGTTTCATATCTGAAATAAGTGACATTTCATAATGAAATAAGTAACATTTGTGCAAAACTATTTTGAGAATATTTTCAGTGTTGTCCCAGGGCTTTAGCTAAATGGCACCTGGCACCTTTCTCCCCTCCAGCTAGCAAACTCCATCTCTCTTCTCTTTCTTTATGTGGATGTGTCTGTCTTTCTAATTGGCCAGGAGCCTTGTAACGCAAGTGAATCCAGCAAACTCTGGACTTGAATGTTAAGTCAGCACATTGCTACCTAAGTGTTGAATCCCATGGGCCATACAAGAGTAACAAGAGTTCTCATTAATATGTAGCTGAAAGGCCTTTTTTCACAACTATAGAAGCAGTCAGCTATAATTTAATGCCAAGGCAGCCACATATCTATCAACTACAAAATGCCTCAGCAAAACCTACATGTGCCACTATGTATCAGACTGCTGAGTTTTCTAAAGTAAATTGTCTCCTATAATCTCATTCACATCAGTGATTTCCCCAGTCAGTGTTGTGTACCTTGATGAGATGGTAAGTTTAAATAATTATTCTTCTTTTACTAATACAGAGTTTTCCTCCCATATTAAGATCTAACCCCTGTTGCCTTCGGCTCCAGTTTTTCAAAAAGACCTGTAATTTTGAAGGCAGTCTCATTTGGGAGAACAGAAGATAGAGTTAAGATAGCAGGGAAGCTTTCAGAAATATTTGTTTCCTTTGAACAACTCACCAAAAGTTTACGTCTCTGAATGTTTAATTTTCAAACAGTTCCAGTAATTGCAGGATTTCAAAAAATTCCATGACTGTTTTCAAATCATTCCATTAAAGTTCACTGAAGAGGATACAGCACTGTACTCGAACAGTGCAAAGATGACAAATAGGTTCAACAGTTAGCTAACTTTTTAACAAATAAATGTTTTAGTATAGGATGGTTGTAAAATTTGGGTGAGATTCACTGTCCCTTGCACGGAGGGAGTACAAATAGAGTGCAAAGAGAAGGGTACGTCCATTTTCTGGAGGTTGAGATTTCCAAGTCTGGTTTTATTACAATTCACAATGAAACCCAAAAATTTCAAAATTTTCCATGAAACGTTTTCTGCTCATCTGTACAGGGAGCCCCCACTCTGAGACAGTCTGCCAAGTGGCCTGCGCTGGTGCAGAGCACACTGGGAGTTTGTGCTGTCAAAGAGTTGAAATATTGGGAACTAAGGATTCCAGGCTCTCTGCTCCCCATCAAGGAGCTAGGACCCTATTAGCCAAGATTCTCAAGGACCCAGATAGGTGAGCTGGCAGGTTTCAGATGGAAACCTGCCTGGCAGGCATGTTTTGAAACCCCTGGCACGAAGGTTTCCATCAGAATACTGCCTGATTTCCAGTGAGGTTCATTTTAATTCACCCATCACCATGAAAGGTTTCAATTTTGTTTTAATCACAATTTGCCCATTCATCAATTGTTTCATTCAACAATTCATCAATGTTTTGGGAATTTTTTTCTGACCAGCCATAGTAGCGACCCTGCAGGTGTCCTGGAAGGACCTCATACACTACACTTATTTGGTCCTCATCACTGTATGGTAGATAGATTGGTCTACTGATCTCTCTAAGAGTAGATGGTCCAGAAGGGGGTATTGTACCTCCTACTGAACTCCTGGTTCCTGGCAGGAATTAAAGTCCTGATCCAATTTCTACTAAAATGAATGAATATCTTTCCATTCACTCCAACAGGAGTTGAACCAGGGCTCGTCTACATGGTGGCAGCAATGTTTCACAGTTTGAAAACCTTGAAATAGTACTACATTAAAATCCCACTAGGGAACTTCTAGAATGACCTAGCAGGATCTACATGGACCAATTAGTGCTCAAAATGTTAGTGCACTTTCGAAATGACACCTCCGTAGTGCTCATTGTCATATTGTGTAGAGAAACCTTCAGGTCTTAGCCCTGTTTTCCTGCCCTCCCCCACTAGCGCAACTCCTAAGAGAGAAAGGCAGTGGAAATGCCAATTACCTTCCTTGTGTATGTATCCCCATCTTTCAGAAAAGTTCCTTACTGGTACACTGGAGGTGTAATTTACACACACAGCCTGTGCCATATGTCAGTGAATCTGGCCCTTCAGCTTAAGAATCTATGGCATTTTAAATCAGTTTCATACAAGGGCCTGCTCCTGCTCCACTGAACTGAAGCAGTTTTGCTATTGTCTTCAAGGGCAGCAGGATTAGAGCCAGACTATGCTGGAGAGAGGAGATTTGGATTTGGGGCAGATCATTTGATTAGTCACTTAGTGTCCATGTGGGTAAACAGTATTACTGGCTTCTGTAGTATGTGAGGCTACACAAAGCCACAAGAACCCATACATTCCTTGTCACCAGGTATCATGAAAGGAGACAGCATTTTTACTGAATGGAGGGATTTTCAAAATTATTCTGGCATCAATTGCAACATTTCAAACATATCAGTCAGGTAAAATTAGAATAGCAAAATCAACTTCTTCTGTCTACTTTACTCCTCAAGGTGACCGAGACATACAGAGCAATGACATGTTGAAATTAAAGGTTGTGGAGAATTTTATTAATGAGAGTATGAGATACCAGCCAGTTGTGGAATTGGTCATGCGCAAGGCTTTACAAGACGATGTAATTGATGGCTATCCTGTGAAAAGGGGGACAAACATCATTCTGAACATCGGACGTATGCATAAACTTGAATTCTTCCCAAAGCCTAATGAGTTTTCTCTTGAAAATTTTGAGAAGAACGTGAGTTTCCTGTCTTCTTTCTGATAGGGGAGAGAGTATTATTTCTAATTAAAATGCAAAATGGGTCTTCCTCTTATTTGGATTAAATCCTTTCCACAAGTCAGTTTCTCATTGTCCATGTAAGCAGCTGGTTGCGCATCAGTTTTCATAGCACATTATAATGATTATGATGGGCTCAATCATTCGTTATGCTTAGCAATATGGCACCACTCCAGCAAGTGCCCCAATACAGATTTAAGTTTAAGCACACAAGTAGTACCATCAGGGCTAGACTCCTCAGCACCTTGCAGGATTGGGCTCGATGTCAACAGCAATGTATAAACAGTAACACTTATTTGTAATCACCTTGCACTATTAAGGGGTCTTCCCTGGGCTTTTCTTCCTCTCCTATTCAGAATTGTGGCTTGTCATTAGTTAAATGGGTTCTTTCCATAGCTAGAAATTAGATTATGCAATAAGAGCTGCTTCAAGTGGTAAAAATGTATGAAAATAGAGGTGGGAGTTGTATTACTTATAACACAAATTATTTGGTTCCTCAACTTTGATCAAATTAACTGGGAGTAAGCGGAAGACACTGTAATGCATTCAATGGTAAAGGACATGGACTATGAACTTTTAAGGTAAATTTAGCACTTCTCAGGTGGCATTTAGCATTATCAAGCTTTAATGGTTTGAAGCAAGTCTTGAGTTCATTAACTTCAAGAGGTAGCAGGCCCAAAAGCCATGCAAACTTGGAGGGTTGATATGCTCTTATCCTACAGCAGGTATATCCCCATCTTGATCATATAGGGCAAACCTCATTACACTGTGTTTGTGGGCTTCCCACTATGCAAACTTCCTCCATGTTCTAGTAACCTGCCAAATGCTAAAGGTTTGAGGGTAGGGTGACCAGATGTCCCGATTTTATAGGGACAGTCCCAATTTGGGGGTCTTTTTCTTATATAGGCTCCTAGTACCCCACATCCCGATCCTGATTTTTCACATTTGCAGTCTGGTCACACTATTTGAGGGTAACATTAGTATTAATGTTTCCCAGAGTTTTAGTAGCACCTGTTGTATACTTAACAGTGTGTGGGTACTGTTTTGTTACCCATTCAAGTCTTTTATTAGCTCTTGGCAAATACCTTCAAAAACATCTACACATAATATTCAAATAAAAAAATTTATGCTAATTTGTAGTGAACGTTTTAGGAAACATGCTTACTGGTGGGAATCTTTGCAGAAACAATTAAGAAAATAGAAGGGGATATTTGCCATAAATTAATGTTGAACTCACAATGTGAAGATTCAAACCAGAAATGAGATCCTATGATTTACATTCATTCAGTCAGAGAATAAATAGTATCATGCACTCTATCCAACCAATCAAAACCAACCAACAAGGCAAATATTTTCATGCTGATAGTCAACTACGAACATTGAACTTTGCACACAATCTTCAGCCCAAGAATTAATTACTGTGGAAAATTCACAACTAGAAAAGTGGCTACATTTATCAAGTTAATTATTCACTCTAGCTTATTCCATTATTTCCATTTTAGCCATTTATCTCAGTGGATTTCTTGCTTGCTTTCTAAACTCATTTTGCTGCTAAAAATATTCCCTTTCGACCAAGTTTTTAAAGCAGACACATTTTCTTAGGATTCATACCAAATGTAATGTAAGCAATACAATCTGTTTGCCACATAGCACACGTTCTAAATGACAGCAACCCACATCAATCAATAAGTTAACTGATGAGATGATGATATCATTGGAATCCAGACACATATTTCCAGCTTCCCAGGCCAGCTCCTGCTCTCATTCACATCCAGGGCAAGACCACTGTAGTCAACAGGAGCTACTGGCCACCCTCTATAAGCAGAATTTGGCTGCCTCACTTTTGAGGTTAGAGAATGAAACTGCAATTTTAAATGTTATTTCCACAATTTTTTTATTTTTTTAAAGAAAAGGATAAAACCAAACAAAATGATATTAAGGCCAGGAAGTCTGCATGAGAAAAAATACTTAGTCCCAAAACAGTCTGTCTAAAGTTTTCTGCATAAAATGCTTAGAGATTTCAATGATATTCTTAATAATTCAGTGATGGAATTTTTTCTACGTGCTTTCAATGCACCTCTCTCACTGTTTCACACAGGTTCCTTCTCGCTACTTTCAGCCATTTGGATTTGGCCCTCGTGGCTGTGCAGGAAAGTTTATTGCCATGGTAATGATGAAGGCAATCCTGGTGACTCTTCTGAGACGGTACAGAGTCAAAACACCGAAAGGAAGAGGCCTTAACAACATCCAGAAAAACAATGACTTATCCATGCACCCAAATGAAAGACAGCCCTTCTTGGAGATGTTTTTCATGCCAAGAAGAAACACAGACAAGTGTCAGGACGACTAACAACAGATCAGTAGTGGTCTCAGAGATGTAAGATTTCTGCTGTTCTAGTCAAATTCTGAGAAATGTCCACCCCTCCTAGGTGCAGTCACACATACTCTGAACTAAACATTTTGTTGCTCTTAATGCATTGCTGCTCTTAGTGATCACTTGTTCTGCTGCACAGCAGAATGAGGGTCTGGTCGTTATTCAAACCTGATAAATAAGTTTCAAGTTTACAGACAAGTGCTGTCTTCAGTCGATGAGATGCTGCATGCAGAAACTGTCATTACTTTTTTAAAAAAACATCCAATTGAAACAGAATTCTGTTCTGCTTCTGACACTGTGCAAGTCCTGAGTGCTCCATGCCTGCAGGCTTGCGTGATATGGCTGGGGTTCACTTTGAGGGGCTTTTGTTTTGGCATAGCTGGGCCCCACAAGAAGCATCATCAGCTGTTGTTATAACAGCTCTAATGATCTGTCATCAGAAACATTTTAGTGAACACTACTGTTAATTTAAAGAATGAGAAACACTGGGAAATGTATGAACTGTATCTATCTATATAACAATGTTTTTCCTTTTGGTATATTAAACAGATAAGATCAAAGAATTATTAGGTTAGATACATTTTATTGATTATATTAAATTCTAAAGGTATCAAGAAATAGATAGCATTTGAGACAACTGCAGTAGGCTTCCAAGGTCTCCATTCCCAGAGTCATAGCCACAGCAGCTCTATAAGTGTGTCTTCACCTCACACCATTAATGCCCAGTCATGACAGAAAAGTATGGAGCCTGACACCCAGGAGAAAAGGGAAGAGGGAACAGGTGGAGCACAGCATTCCCCAACCCTTTCTCACCCCTCCCAGCCTGGGATCGGGGGGGTGTAGTTCCTCCTCCTCCTCAGCTGTTGCAATGAAAACATCTTCTACTATTTCAATTATTATTATTTATTACATATATGACCATGGCACCTGGGAAGCCTCATCATGGATGAGGACCCCATCTACTTTAACCACAGCTCACACCTGCCATGGACTTCTCTTAAAGGGTAAGATTTTGGGTTGTTCCTCCTAAAGAGGCCCCAGCAGGAGGGAGACTCCCTTCCAAATCCCATGCAACCCTCATCACTCTTTTTTTCAAGACAATGGGCCAAATACTGCTCTCAAATACATGGGTGCTCTCCCATTGACTTCAATAGGGCTACACTGGTGTAAATGAGAACAGCAGTTAACTCAAGATGTGGATGCTGGTCACTCTTGACAATGACCAGTGGACTTCATTCATACACGCCAGGGCAGGTGTGGGGCTCAGGGGTTGATTGATCAGAGGTTTGCTGCGTCAGTCAGGAAACATCCTGAAAGAGTAAGCAGACATATATAGAGCATTGTAAAGGGGCTTTTTCACAACTAGGTACATTCTTTATCCGGATTAGCTTTAAGAACAGGTCCAAAACCAGTTTTTGACCTTCCAGAAGTCAGATAAGTGAAAGTCAGTAACAGGAGTTCTACATCCAGAGCAACATTTCCTGTTGAAAATGTGGCTAGGTGCAGCAGCATCTTTCATTGCGGATTCCTACAGAATAGCACCCCAAGGTCCTTTTTATCAAAAGATGTCTTATCAGTTAAATAGGTCAGTAGCAACTGCCATAAAAATATATTTTGTGGTTTAATGAGAAACATTGGTTAGACAAGGAAATTCCAGTTTTTATGCATATGTACTCCAATGAAAGGGAGCCCTCAAAATTAATATCTTGATAAAAGCCAAACAATCAATCAGAAGCCTTCTTATTTAGCCCTTTCCTCACAGGTTAGTTAGTCTGTACATAAGTGGTCAAACAAAGTATGTCCTTCTAAGACTAGAATAAATAAATATCTAAATCCGGTTTTATGCCACTTAGGAGAATAGCAAAGTGAGATCCACATCATCTTTCTCTGGCTAGTGTCCTTTTGCAGGGAATACACCAGGCAGTTCACTGCTCTCTCATAGCTCTGTAAAGAGCAACATTTATCCAGTACTGAATATTCAAAGAAGAATATGAAAATCACAGAAACAAACTTTTCAGCCATGTGTAATAAAACAGTTTCAGTTGTGACTAATATCAAGAAGAGAAGCTGCATATTTTGGGGATTTATAGACTCACTGAAGAGTAGAACTGGAAAGGACCTCAAGAGATAATCATGTCCAGCCCTCTATGCTGAGACAGGACCAAGTTATCCTAGACCAGCGGTGGGTAAACTACAGCCCTAGGGGGTCAAATCCAGTCCTTCAAACATTTTAATCTGGCCCTTGAGCACCTGCCACAGAGCAGGGACGAGGGCTTGCCCTGCTCCAGCGCTCCAGTTGGGGAGCGGGGTCGGGGCTTGCCCCACCCTATGCATATTATGGCTCCTGGAAGCAGCAGCATGTCCCCACTCTGGCTCCTATATGTAGAGGCAGCCAAGGGGCTCTGCATGCTGCCCCTGCCCCAGTCACTGCACTGCAGCTCTCATTGGTTGTCAACCACAGCCAATGGAAGCTGCAGGGGCGGTGCCTGCAGACAGGGCAGCATGCAGAGCTGCCTGACCATGGCTCCGTGTAGGAGCTGGAAGGACGACATGCCGCTGCTTCTAGGAGCTGCCTGAAGTAAGCAATGCCCGGAGCCTGCACCCCTGACCCCCTCCACTGCCCCAACCCCCTGCCCCAGCCCTGATACTCTTCCTGCCCTCCAAACCCCTTTGTCCCAGCCTGGAGCACTCTTCTGCATCCCAAACCCTCATCCCCAGAGCCCGCAACCCCAGCCAGAGTCCTCACCCTACCCTCCCGCACTCCAACCCTGTTCCCCAGCCTGGAGCCCCTTCCCACACACTGAACTCCTCAGTTCTAGACATATTACAGACCCCACACTCCCAGCCAGAGTCCTCACCCCCTCCCACATCCCAAACCCTAATTTTATGAGCATTCATGGCCCACCATGCAATTTCCATACCCAGATGTGGCCCTCGGGTGAAAAAGTTCTCTCACCCTGTCCTAGACCATCCCTGATAGATGTTTGTCCAACCTGCTCTTAAAAATCACTGATGAAGATTATACAACTTCCTTTGGAAGCCTATTCCAAAGTTTAATTACCCTGACAGGTAGAAACTTTAATCTAAAACTTCTTTAAGCCCATAACTTCGTGGCCTACCTTCAGTGGACATGGAGACCACCATCCTCTTTATTACCGCCTAAACATATTTGAGGACTGTTATCAGGTCCCCCTTTCACCACCACCACCTCCCCTCTTCTTTTCTCAAGACTAAACATGCCAAGTTTTTTTTAAAACCTGACCTGGGGGAAAGATGGTTATTTTTTGTTACTCCCATTTAGATTACTCTCCAATTTTTCTGAATTGTGGCACCAGACTTGGGCACAGTACTCTGACTGAGGTCTCAGAAATGCCAAGTAGAATGGGAAGAAAAGGAAAAAAGGAGCTCTTCCAGGAAAGTTGGTACTACAAGGGAGTTCAAAGATCAAAATGGCAGCAGATTAATTTACTACTGCTAGGTAGCTAAGGTTTTTCCAAAGTGCCTTCCTTATAACCACTGGCACATTATCTAAGAATTATATCTTAATGAAGTGCAGCCCCTAGATCAACTGTCAACTAAGTGTATAGGCAATACTAGGTATCTGTTTGGTAATGCTGACTTTGTGTTAAATACAAGGCTCAGGAAAATGTTTCTACTGAAGCCTTATAGAAACAGGATGTGGTTTTCAAAAGAGCCTAAGTGACTTCAGAGCATGAATCCTATTGACTTCCACTGGGATATGCGTGCCTATGTCACTCAGGAATTGTGGAAGAAGTCATGCCCAAAGAATTGAATAGAAAAAAGAGAAGAGGAAGTGGGAATGAACTAGTTAAATTCCCCATCTTACACTTCTGGGGCACAGCAGATATCCTGATGTAGAAACCCATGTGGAATGACTAGAAGAAAAGTAACAACAAAGTTCAGGTCCCATTAATTAGTAGCTGATGTGTTCACCTCAGATTTGGCTATAGATTGGTTCAGTTGTAAGCTATTTCAGATCCTTAGGCTAAGAGAGCTGCCTAAATAGTACATTAATGTATTGACAGTCTTGGTAGAGAGTAGATAAGTTATTACACAGACTCTGCAGAAAACATATTGTAACTCACTGGAGTGGCTTTATTCTCTTTGGGCTTCTGCACAGGCATGGTGACCCTCAAACACCATTTATTTAAATATTTTTGGATGTTTACTACATTTTCAAATATATTGATTTCAATTACAACACAGAATACAAAGTGTACAGTGCTAATTTTATATTTATTTTTGGTTACAAATATTTTCACTGTAAAAAACAAAATAAATGGTATTTTTCAATTCCCCCATTACAAGCACTGTAGTGCAATCTCTTTATCATAAAAGGTGAACTTACAAATGTAGAATTATGTACACAAAAACATGCATTCAAAAACAAAACAATGTAAAAACTTTAGAGCCTACAAGTCCACTCAGTCCTACTTCTTGTTCAGCCAATCATTCAGACAAACACGTTTGTTGACCTTTGCAGAAACTAATGTTTCCCACTACTTGTTTACAATGTCACCTGAAAGTGAGAACAGGCATTTGCACAGTACTGTTGTAGACGGTTTTGCAAGGTTTTTATGTGCTAGATGCACTAAAGATTCATGCTTCAACCACCATTCCAGACAGGGAATCAGCATGGACACATATCCTCGGGAATGGTAGTTCAGGATCTGCAGTTTCCACATCGGAGTGTTGCTCTTTTAAGATTTCTGAAAGCATGCTCCACACCTCGTCCCTCTCATATTTTGGAAACCACTTCAGATTCTTAAACTTTGGGTGAAGTGCTGTAGGTATCTTTAGAAATCTCACGTTAGTACCTTCTTTGTGTTTTGTCACATCTGCAGTGAAAGTATTCTTAAAACAGTCATCATTTTAAAACAGTCATCATCCAAGACTGCAGTAACATGAAATATACGGCGGAATGCGAGTAAAACAGAAGAGGAGATATACAATTCTTCCCCAAGGAGTTCAGTCACAAATTTAATGAGTGCATTTTTTTTTTAATCAAGTGTCATCAGTACGAAGCACGTTCTCTGGAATGGTGGCTGAATCATGAAGGGGCATACCAATGTTTAGCATATCTGGTACGTAAATATCTTGCAATGCCGGCTACAGAAGTTTCTTAGTGACTAGCTGAACAAAAAGTAGGACCTGAAGGCTCCAAAGTTTTACATTATTTTGTTTTTGAGTAGAGTTTTGTAACACAAAAACTCTCCACTTGCAAGTTGCACTTTCACTATAAAGAGATTGCACTACAGTACTTGAATGTGGTTAATTGAAAAATACTATTTATCATTTTACAGTGCAAATATTTATAATAAACAATAATATAAAGCAAGCACTGTAAACTTTGTATTCTGTGTAGTAATTGAAATCAATATATATGAAAATGTAGAAAAACATCCACAAATATTTAATAAATTTCAATTGGTAACCTATTGTTTAACAGTGTGATTAACACTGCAATTAATCACTATTAATTTTTTAAATTGCAATTAATTTTTTGAGTTAATCATGTGAGTTAATTGCAATTAATCAACAGCTGTAGTTTTTGATAGAGTCCTCCAGAGAAACAGACAGCTAAAAGTGAGGATATTAATGTTTTTTCTTCTTACTTTAGCTACAAAATATTAAATCTAATTTTTCATGACATTTTGCAGATAGAGGCTTATATGGAAGGTATAGAATGTAATTGTTTACCTCTGTAATCCCTATAAAATATTTTAATATCTTTCTTTGCAGGCATTAAAAATGTAATAGGAACATGTTGATGTCACTGTGTCAGCCAATGGATTGGACACGTACCTGAGTTCACAACTGAAGGATGAGAGTTCAAATGCTATTGGTTTGTTAGTTATACATGTTATATGATTAGACTTTTTCTCTCACTATAACATAAAAAATAATTTTTTATTCAACTTTCTTAAAAACTGGATATTAAAAATCTGACACTCTAATTAAAGTAGAAAAGAGAATAGTTCTAAAAACCACATGGTATTAATATTATAAAGGCTCACTTAAAAATTGAAACAATGTATATAAATGGGCACGTTATAGAAGACAAAGGGTGCTTAAATCCCATCTCCCTTCACAGGACCTCTTAAATGTACTATTAATGTTACTTAGCACTTTACAAACACTAATACTAATACATTTTCACATGACGAAAGTAAGTAGGTACTAGTAGTCACATTTCACAGATGGGAAAACAGAAACACATGGTGAATTCTTGGCCCTATTGGAGTCACTGGGAGTTTTGCCATTTGCTTCATTAGGACTAAAATTTCATACTCATGGTGAAATTGATTCATATGGAGTTACTTTAGTACAACCAAGATCAGAATTATGTACAGATAGGTCAAGAGTCTTACCCAAGGCCACTTAGCACTTCAGTTGCAGAGCCAGTATTAGAACTGAGAAATTCTTGATTATCATGCCCAGGCCTACTCCCCTAGATGCCTCCATGGCTATAAATATAGAAAACAAAAGGAGAACAGTTTGTCATGACTGTCTCTCCTTTAACTTGATCATTTACTGATTTGGATCTTTCTGTCAATAACAGGCCTTGATACGCCTGGTACCTTAAAATGCTAAATACAGAATTTTGCTGGTCACATATTTTACACTGGTACAAAAACTTGTAAAAATCATGGCACCTTCATTTTCTTTGAGACCAAAGTATATACTAATTCTTTCTGTTCACTCTGCACATAAAAAAAGGAAACAGATGTTACTTTTCTAGAGGAATCTTAGTTCTAATTTTCCATTTAATAATAATAATTATTCTCTAATAAATAAAGCTTTCCTCAGTAATGGAATGAATACATTATATTTAAAAATGTTGCTAACAAATTAAAAAAGGATTATATGAAACCATGTAGATAACTGGAAAATAAATAGCAATGATTCCGTTAATACCTTATTTATTTGAGAGTTTGTGGCCTGGAATTTAGAAATATGACAAAAGTAATATTGTTGAATGAAGAGAGTTTTGTTCTGTTATTTGTAAAGAAATTTGTAAATTTATTTTCCATAAATATTTTGAATTAGTCTTATCCCTATGTGCTTTGATAATAGTGGGCTTGATCTTGCAGTCATTATTCCTATTGCTATGTACCTACAAACGGACTAGAGGATTGGACCCATAAATAGTTAATCTGGGCCCAAATCTTTCAAAACATTACTCAAAGGCAGCTGTTGGTATATATAGGGCTACTTGTAAAGATATTTGCAGGATCAGGCCCATATTCTTCTCCCGTGCTTTCCTTCATCCCCACAAGATCTGCAAATAGTGAAAACGCTTTTCAAAATTTGCAGTGTGAATAAGAAAATTTGATTATTTAGATATGAATGTGCTATTGTACCTTGTTATTGCTCTGGATTTAAATGATGTTTCATTATCAGGTATTGTGAAAAGTTTATTGACCTTCAGAATGGCATTGGGTCTACTATTGTGCAGTAACTACTTCACTAGTGTTAAATCTCTTTGTAATGATCAAAACTGTTAACAGCATTTTACCCTTTAGTGTCATTATAGATGAGCAGACCTTAAATATGGAAAAGGTGTTTGACAAATAAGGTACAAATAAAAGTACTGTGCATAAAAATGTTATTGGCTGTCCATTTTACTTCATGATCTCAAACTACAAAAAAAATTAAAGTGTGTATATTTACACAATCAGTACTTAAAATATTAGATACAATGGGTGAAGTCCTGGCCCTATGGAGGTCCGTGACAAAGCTCTCATTGAGTTCAATGAGGCCAGGATTTCACACAATGGTTTTCTATTCAAGCAGTGGGAGATTAAAGCATTTAAATTCAAACATGAGTTTGTCTGTTTACTCCCGAATGCACTGTGAAATTATGGCACAAGTCTTCAATGGAAAGAAAGTGGGCCAAATTCACCTCATTTATACCAGTGACACTACACTGAAATCAACACAGTTGCACGGGTATAACAAGGAAGAATTTGGTCTGACACTACAAATCGAGAAGAGCACACTAACCTAAGTCTGAAGGAAAGAATTAAGATTTGATGTCTTACAGGCTCACATTTATATTTTATTATTTATTAACAAAATACAAATACCAAAGTCAGAGTGGACAAACTAACATTGAAACAATAGCACTCAGATTGTTCACTCTCTGGATTCTCCAATAGTTTTAATGTTATCCTTTCAGTTACTATTCCACTGGACTGAAACGTTAAATCTTAAGCTACAGCCTTTATTAAAATTACAATTTTGTGGAAGGAAAGGAATTTAATATTGTAATGGGCAGGAAAACAATACAGCTATCGGACCAAATTCTGCTCTGAGTTACACTAGTAAAGATCTGGAGCAACTCCAGTGTGTAGCAGAGAAAAATTTGGTGCTGGAGGAATTCATTTTCAGAATGCCTACATTTCCCAGGACTTCAGGCTGAAAATAATTTAACCCAGCTACTATTTGCATCAGCCTTAAACTTGATACTCATAGACTCACAGACTTTAAGGTCAGAAGGGACCATTATTATTGTCTAGTCTGACCTCCTGCACAATGCAGGTCACAGAATCTCACCCACCCAGTCCTGTAATAAACCCCTAACCTACGTCTGAGCTACTGAAGTCCTCAAATCATGGTTTAAAGGCTTTGAGGTGCAGAGAGTCCTCCAGCAAGTGAACCGTGCCCCAGGCTACAGAGGAAGGAAAAAAAAAAAACTCAGGGCCTCTGCCAATCTGTCCTGGGGGAAAATTCCTCCCCGACCCCAAATATGGCAATTGGCTAATCCTAAGCATATGGACAAGACTCACCAGCCAGACAACCATAAAAGAATTCTCTGTAGTAACTCAGATCCCATACCATCTAACATCCCATCATAGGCCATTTTACTGCTAATAGTCAGAGATCAAATAATTGCCAAAATTAGGCTATTCCATCATACCATCCCCTCTATAAACTTATCATACTTAATCTTGAAGCCAGATATGTCTTTTGCCCCCATTGCTTCCCTTGAAAGGCTATTCCAGTACTTCGCTCCTCTGATGGTTAGAAACTTTCATCTAATTTCAAGTCTAGACTTCCTTATCACCAGTTTATATCCATTTGTTCTTGTGTCCACATTGGTACTGAGTTTAAATAATTCCTCTCCCTCCATGGTATTTATCTCTCTGATATATTTATAGAGAGCAATCATATCTCCCCTCAGCCTTCTTTTGGTTAGGCTATACAAGCCAAGCTCTTTGAGTCTCCTTTCATAAGACAGATTTTCCATTCTTCAGATCATCTTAGTAGCTCTTCTCCATACCTGGTCCAGTTTGAATTCATCCTTCTTAAACATGGGAGACCAGAACTGCACATAGTATTCTAGATGAGGTCTCACCAGTGCCTTGCATAATGGTACTAACACCTCCTTATCTCTACTGGAAATACCTCGCTTGATACATCCCAAGACTGCATTAGCTTTTTCACAGCCATATCACACTGGTGGCTCATACTCATCCTGTGATCAACCAATACTAAAGGACTTCAAAACAAATATTATGTACTTATGTGATAGGGCATCTTCCCTGCACTGGCCCTGATAGGGTTAAAACCCAGCCTGGAGGGTTGCAAGGAAGCAAACAATTAGGGCAGCAGCTGGACCAGCTAATAAAGGCCCAGCTGACCCATATAAAAGGAAGCTGCAGGCCCCAGCAAATTGGTCTGTTGCAGGAAGCTCAAAGGAGGGGACTGGTTTCCCAGAGGGTAGCAGAAACTAGCACTGTGAATAGGGCTTGTAGGCCTGAGGCCCTGGGAAGATGATGAAGGAGCCAGAGGCAGGAGATGAAGGTGCTGGTGTGTGGGGAAGTGGCCCAGGGAATTGAGAGAGACTGGTGGAGCTGGAAGAAAGAGGCAGCAGGAAGCTACTGTTTGTAGGTCCCTGGTCTTGGGCCTGGAGTGGTGGGTGGGTTTTCCCCCACTAGCTGCTGAAGGAGTGGCCCAGCTGTGGACTGCCAAGCCACTGTGAGGAGTGGCTGGACTCTTGTTGGAGGAGTTAGGGTTTCCAACTTTCTAACTGCACAAAAGCAAATGCCCTCCATTCACTACATTCCCCCTCTCTCAGTGGCTTGCTCTCCCCAACCTTCACTCACTTTTGCTGGGCTGGGGCAGGGGTTTGGGGTGGGGAGGAGGGAGGGCTTTGAGCTCGGGGTGCAGGCTCTGGGGTGGGGTTGGGGATGAGGGGTTTGTGCTACAGGAGGAGCCTCTGGGTTGTGGGGATGAGGCCAAGGGATTTGGAATGTTAGAGGGGGCTATGGGTTGAGGTGGGGGTTGGGATCTGGGCTGGTGGGGAGGAGCTCTGGGCTGAGGCTGGGATGAGGGGCTCATGGTGTAGAAGGGGGCTCTGGGGTGGGGCTGGAAATGAGGGGTTTGCAGGAGGGAGCTCTGGGTTGGGGGAGCTGAGAGCTGGGGCTCAGGGTTGGGTGTGGGCTTACCTTGGGCAGCTCCCAGTCAGCAGCACAGGGAGGCGGGAGCTAAGGCAGGCTCTCTTCCTGTCCTGACAGTGTGTTGCGTGTACCCTGGAAGCGGCCAGCTGCGGGGAAGGATGTGCGGGAGAAGGAGGCTCTGCCTGCAGGCAGGCAGGCGCACGCACCACCCCACCCCTAGCCTAGGAGCTGGTACCTGCTGGCTGCTTCCGAGGCACAGCATTGTGCCAGGAGAGGTAGGGACTAGCCTGCCTTAGCACCGCAGCACTGCCAACTGGGCCTTTAACAGTCTGATCGGTTGTGCTGACCGGAGCTGCCAGGTTCATTTTTTGCCTGTGTGTTCTGGTTGAAAACCGAACACCTGGTCACCCTCCAAGGAGCCCCCAAAAAGGAGGGAAAAACCAGCTGGTGACATGGCGGGACGGCTGTGCCATGAAGCAGATGCTAAGAGAAAGGAGCCGTAACAGGTCTGCAGGTGAAGGCGAGGACCAGAGAGTCACCACCACCCAAAGGCACACCCTCTGGGACTGAGCTAATTCCTGAAATGCCCAGCAGGAAGCACCAGTGTGGTGAGTGACCCCGTGACAACTTATCTTTCTTTTTTTAAAGTTTGTCTTTTAAAATGGAGACTTTTGATTGTGCCTTTTAGTTTGTACCAGCTCCACATTATTAAGACAAATTGACTTTTTTTTAAAGTATGTGCAGTATTGACATTTTATTAGTAAGAACATACATACTATGCACTGCAGTCCCCATAAAACTAGAGAATGTGTTATTCACATTTACCATCTTCTCTTTATTTACTTACATTGTAATTAAATATTTAATTACAATTGCAATTGAAAAGATTTAAGAGTGGGCACTGTACTGTGATCACACTCCAGCAGATGGCACACATGGAAAGTGTATACCTGCAATGGGAACACTTTCAGTATTGATATACTGGAGCTCAAATCCAGTGGCCAAACCCTAAAGATTTTATTCCATTATCATTCAGTCTTTTAGTGGGAGTGTTTATGAAGTTATTGGGAATTTGTGTAGGAAGGAGTGAAAACTAAATAAAGGTCTTAGTATTTAGGATGGATGATGAACTTTCTATATGTGGGGATTCTCATTTCTCAGAGTGATGTACCCAACATCACAGAATATTTCAACAATCTGAAATGGAAGGTGTGCAGCAAATGTGTGCCATTTTTACTCCACAATAGGGTCCCATGCCACATGGCTCTGCCTGCCTCCCTCACTGGCAGAGCCACTGGGGCAGCAGCTCCATGCTGGTTTGGATTTAGCAGGAGCACAGCCAGCAGAGGGAGAGAGGGAGCTTCACTTCCTTGCCCCCCTGCACTGTATCAGCCTCAGTGGCTAGGAGGAGAAATTGCAGAGAAATCCTTTAGCCCTGCTGGAGCCATAAACATCCACACTGGGGCCACAGTGGGGGCTTTACATCAGCAACCACTCCACTTGCTTGGGGCCAGGAATCCTCCCTCTGCATCTGGTTCATCCCTAGTTATAACCTATTCTGCAGCAAATAGGCCTGCACATAAAAAGTGAGGGCCAGAACTGTGATTTATGGAGGACAAGACTTTTTACTCCAAGTCAAAATCTAATCTTTCTCCCAGATGGTGTGTGTAAAAAATTTGAGTTCAAAATTGAGTTGATGAGTATCAAAATATAAAGAGGAAGGTACATGAATCTGTAGAACAGGAACTGTTCCTATCTGGATAAGTTCATCTCTGAGTGGTGCATTCCTGATTCCAGTTACAACTTTTTGCTAGCTTTGCATTTGGGTAGTGTTTTTGAGTCAGGACATTCTAGGGTGATTAAGAATGTCTTTCTGTGGACTGCCCCATCATCTCAAAATATCCAGGGACCTGCTGGCCGTGTATATATTTTTGGTGTAGGGGGCAGGGGCGGATCTGTGGACATTCTGAGCCTGAAGTGACTGGAAGGTTTCTCATTTCTATGAAGGGACCTAATCAGAGCCCACTGGGTAACGTCAATGACTTCAGAAGAAGAATTCTCTAGTCTGATGTACCAAGAAGCTCCTAAGAAGTTTCAAAGGAGAAAATTCAAGCCAGGTCACCATGTTCAAAAAGTGGAAGGAAGGAATATTGCTGCTGACTTGCTTGCTTCTGGCTTGTTTGCTTGCCTTGGCTGTTGCTACGGCCACTGGTGGCTGTTCTCTGGCTATATGTTGCTACTGTACCTAACAAAGAGGCCAGTGCTTCCTCCATCCTCCTGTCTGGCAGGGGGAAATCCAACAGCATGCAACATTAAAATACTCTCCAAGCAAGTTACCTCTAGCCAGCAATTCTATCAACATTAAACACTGGAACCAGTAAGACCATTGGGTAATCTCTCCAATTAGATTCCTGATTTCTGAAGCTGAATGAAACCACATTCACAATGTCCTGCAAAAGTATCAACGTTCTTGGTTTGGTTTTCCAATGTCTATTAGTAGAAGAACATTTCTACCTCTGCTTCCTTGCACTTGTTTTTAACTCCAACAGATAGCTAGTAGAGAGGGTGAGTGCATACATAGAACTCTCAGAAGTTGAGAAAAGTGACTATAGAATAGTTCCTCAGATACTAAAACAAGCACTAGGTTAAACATCCTGGCTGTCTAAAAGAGCACACATATTTCTTGGGTTAGGAGTAGTATGCTTAATCCTGAGAAATCATGTTATTTTCACCTAAATGTATTACATTCAAAAACCAAGATCTGTCATCTTGAATTGCACTGGAATTCATTGTAACCCTGTTTTGTATGAGTGGCATGGACAGAAGAGATTGGCTATCACCTAACCGCCATTAACCTGGGAAAGCTACCTCAAATTAGCATCAACCTGAGAGTGAGCTGATAAGGAGGATCAAATATTTGACTGGAGCCTAAATATATCAATTGGCACTGAGATTGATGATGCCCTGTTATTTTGGGTGTTGATAACTTGACAAGAATGCTGATTTCTCACATTATTAAATAAAATTTATAAGGAATAGCTGATTTGATATGGTTTAATCAATCCTATAGACTAATTTGATGTTTTTTAATCTGAGTTTTTATTTTTTGTATTGTATACTCATTTTTAGTCATTTAGTTTAGATAATGAAATATATAAATACTGTAAACCCATGTGGTTTGAATGATCCCTCCCAAATGTCAGAGCTCTTAATTTGAGGAATCACCATCCCTAGTGGCGTTGCATAAAACTGCATCTATAATCCTCCTATCTTAATTGACACCAGCAAATACTATATCCAGCATTTCTTTCAGTGTGGAGCAATCAGACAAAATAAACACAAGGAGAGTCTAAAGCAGCATTATTACACTATTAAGTATGGTGCTAGCTGCATTAAGCAAATTGGCATTTAGTTCCATTTCACAAAGCACACAATTATATTTTCTGAAAAGATTAGATTCAGCTACTGCATATAGATCTTTTAGAGTTTAATGCTTACAGTTTTCAAATGAAATTTCACCAGCTCAGTTATGTAAATAAAATGAAACCATATGCACCATATCTATATACATTTTCTGTGTTCTGCTAGAAAAATAATGCAACATATTATAAGTGTTATCTTCCCCACATATTTTTTCCTCTAATGCTCTCAAACATTTTCCTCATATTGATTAGACATTACAACACTGGTTTGAGGTAGGTGACTTGTTAAGCCCATGCTACAGGTTGGTAGTTTGAAATACAGAAACATAAGCAACTTTTTCCAAACTCAATTTACTCAGTGGTAGAAAAAGAACCAAGAAACCAGGTCTCCTAGTCCTCAGCCACTAAACAGGCTCTTTCATTACAGCAGGAAAGATGTATCACTGAGAAAGTACTAGAACTGGTTGACGTTCTCTGGATTTTGAGTTTGATGTTTGGATTTTTTTTAACCAACCAACTCTGAAAAGCACTGTAGGAACGGTCACAACAAGGAATCAGTGGAGGGTTCAGTTTTCTTTTTAGAACTACAAATTTAAGATTTCAAACATACATTTTAATAGATAATTATATGACAACATATGTAACCATTAAAATGAGCTAGTAAAAGGAGGTGACACTAAATACTAAAAATTAGGGAATATTCTGTACCCTGATCATGTGGGACAATGGCTACCCTAAATGAAGGATTTAGCCCTAGTAAGAGCACATTTAAACCAGACGGTGTCATAGGAATCCTGGTGGTGGTACTATCTGAGAAAGAAATGTCTCCTACAAGCCTGCTTCTATGCCCTCCCAAACCAGCTATCTCAAAGTACCCTAATGGAGCCAGAACTTACACTGCTGGAGCCCTACAACTTGACTTGCTCTGATAAGATCTGGATCTAGGTATCTAAGAAGAAAATTATATTTTGGGTTACAGAGAGCTGTGTTGCAATACTGATGTGCAGAAGATTATTCCCACTATTGTAACTTCTAGACAGGCCAGCTATTGCAATGCTCCTTAGGACCATTCTTATTGCTAGTGGTAACAAAATCCAACAGCGAAGGGTATGTATGATACATGAGCATACAATTAGAAATACATTAGTGGTCTCTCTGGTTGGAGCCTGGTTGCTGTGGTCTCGTAACACAAATCCAGATGGCTCAATTTCCTTATCTAAATTCAGCACATAAAGTTCACTGTAGAGCAGGGGTGGGCAAACTTTTCGGCCCGAGGGCCACATCAGCGTTTCAAAATTGTGCGAAGGGCCGGGTAGGGAAGGCTGCACCTCCCCAAACAGCCTGGCCCCACCCCTATCTGACCCCCACTCACTTCCCACCACAACTACCCCCCTCAGAACCTCCGACCCATCCAACCCCCAGCTCCTTGTCCCCTGATCACCTCCTCCAGAGACCCCTTCACCTTAACCTCCCCACCAGGACCCCACCCCCTATGTAAGCCCCCTATTCTTTGTTCGCTGACTGCCCCCTCTCGAGACCCCACCACCCTAACCACCACCCCCTGGAACCCCATCCACAATCTAAGCCCCCTTGCTTTCTTCCCTCACTACCCTCTCTCAAGATCCGTCCCCAACCACCACCCCCGGACCGCACACCACCTAACCCACCCACCCTCTTCTTACCATACTCAGCCAGGGCTCCAGTACAAGCATGGGGCCCCACCGCTCGCTGCGCTGGGTCCGTCCGCTCCCCGGCCCGGGAGTGCTCGAGGCCCCGCGGTTCCGCAGGCTCGGCCCGACCCCGGTTTCTGCCCTTAAGCGCGGGGCCCCACAACTCCCTGCCTGCTGGCCTGGGAGCGCGGGGCGCTGCAGCGCCCCGGCCGCCAGCCTGGGAGCGCGGGGCCCCTCGGCTCCCCGCCCGCAGCCCAGCCGCCAGCCCGGGTGCGCTGGACCCCGCGGCTCTCCGCCCGCGGCCCGCCCGGGAGCGCTGGACCACGGGGCTCCCCACCCGCGGCCCGCCCGCTGGCTCGGGAGCGCTGGACCACGGGGCTCCCCACCCGCGGCCCACCCGCTGGCCCGGGAGCGCTGGACCACGG
The DNA here is from genome assembly GCA_007922305.1 of Dermatemys mawii. Taxonomy (NCBI): domain Eukaryota; kingdom Metazoa; phylum Chordata; order Testudines; family Dermatemydidae; genus Dermatemys; species Dermatemys mawii. The sequence continues at coordinate 19,649,183 of ML677366.1, forward strand.
GGCTCCCCACCCGCTGGCCCGGGAGCGCTGGACCACGGGGCTCCCCACCCGCGGCCCGCCCACTGGCTCGGGAGCATGGGCCCCGTGGCCTGGCCAGGAGGGCGGGGCCTGAAGCACACCACGCTGGGCCCAGCCCCCAGCCACGAAGGGCGGGGTCCCATCGCACGCTGCGCTCGGCCCGGCCCCCACGCTGGGAGGTGGGACCTCACGGCTGGCAGGACTCGTCCGGCCCCTGGGCCAGGAGCGCTGGGCTGTGCCCCCGGCTTGCACTCATGGACCGGATAAAAATGGCCGGCGGGCCACATGTGGCCCACGGGCCGTAGTTTGCCCACCCCTGCTCTAGAGAATGTAGTTCTCCACAGAATGAGCACAACAAGGTTAGTGGCAATACTGACTGCACAAGGCCTGAGGCGGGGAGTCCAAAACCCAAACCAATCCCAGCCAATAGAATTTCTTGTTCCAGGAGGCAGGCTGACTTTCTTCCATTCTTTCAAGCAGCAGGTCATAGAATCATAGAATATAAGGGTTGGAAGAGACCCTGCTCAAATCAGCCTAGTCAAAGCTTTTTCAAGATGGGCCTTAAAAACCTCTAAGAATGGAGATTCCATCATCTCTCTAGATAACCCATTCCTGTGCTTCACCACCCTCCTAGTGAAATAGTGTTTCCGAATATCCAACCTAGACCTCCCGCACTGCAATGTGAAACTATTGCTTCTTGTTCTGTCATCTACCACCACTGAGAACAGCCTAGCTCCATCCTCTTTGGAACTCCCCATTCAGGTAATTGAAGGCTGCTATCAAATCCCCTCTCACGCTTTTCTTCTGCGGACTAAATAACCCCAGTTCCCTCAGCCTATCCGTGTAGGTCATGTACCCCAGCCCCCTAATCATTTTTGTTGTCCTCAGCTGTTTGTCCACATCCCTTCTATAGTAGCGGACAAAAACTGGACACAATACTCCAAGTGTGGCCTCACCAGTGCCAAATAGATGGGAATAAGCACTTCCCTCAATCTGCTGGCAATGCTCCTACTAATACAGTCCAGTATGCCATTGGCCTTCTTGGCAACAAGGGCACACTGCTGACTCATATCCAGCTTTACGCCCACTATAATCCCCAGGTCATTTTCTGCAGAACTGATGCTTAGCCAGTCGGTCTCCAGCCTGTAGTGGTGCGTGGGATTCTTCCTTCCTAAGTGCAGAACTCTGCACTTGTCCTTGCTAAACATCGTCAGATTTCTTTGGCCCAATCCTGCAATTTGTCTAGGCCACTCTGCACCCTATCCAGAGAAGGCACAGCTTAACCAAGTTCTTTAAGGCCTAGGTCAGGTTGGGGCTCAGGGGCCTTCAACCCATACCAGCTAGCATAACTCTTGCACCTTCTCTCTGTCTTGCTTAGCTTCCCTTTTCTGTTTAAATGTAGCTTCAACCCCAGAGTGCTCCCTAATAACATTCAGGCTGTTCTGTACGTAAGCTTCAGGCTAGCCCTGCCCCCACACACCCATTTGCCCCAGCTCTATTTTGGATTAATTATTTCTTGGGGGCGAGAATTAAGTCATCAAAAACGGGTCACATTCTGTTGATTCCAGTGGGTTTGATCAAGTGCAGAATTTGACCCAAAATCTTATTCAGTTCTTGACCTCTGATGGGACTGTCGGAAAGGGATGCTACAATACCACTTGGGAAGAGAAAAAAATGCCACCTAGCCTGGTGGGTTTTGTGAGGTGGACATGCATCCAACAAGAACTGAAGCAAGTTCACTAACATGAGATGGCCTTTCAAACACTGTCACTACGGTCTGGATCTGAACTAGAAGTGAAAGGAACTAGAGTCCCATTAATTCTCTCTTGAAGCAATTAAGCCCTTGTCAATCCAAAGAAATACTTTTGATCCTAAAAACTGTGGAGAAGTCTTTAGAATAGCATTAAGACAGCCATTTATTCATCAAAATTGTGATGTCTGATTTATGTTTTCTTTAGGGCTCATTCCAGTATTCTTTTATCTCTCATTAAAAGTCAATGGGACTTGGGCACCTAAGTGCCCAGGTCACTTCTGAAATATATGCTTTACAAAATTGTACCTCAGTTCATTTAAAAATGAACACTAAAGACCTTCCTGTTTGACCAGCCAAACAGACAGTAACACCGACATAAAACCTGCTTACAGTCTATACTAGAAACTAATGCCACAACCTGTTAAATCAGTTTACTGTCTAGCTAGCCTGTCCCCTATTACTATTTTCTTCTCAAATTAAATCAATCCTGAAATGTTAAGAACGTGCACATTTGCTCTAGTAATTACAGCCAGCTCCAGTGTGTCTATCTTTGTGCACACTGAGTGCAAAGAGATTTTCTAGTTCCATTTGATCTTTGTAACAATGATTTTACTCTAGCTTTTTAAGACTTTTCAGAGTCCTGTGAGGTTGCAACAAAATGTAAAAGTGAGAAATACTAAAACAGTAAGATGTACCTATAAACTCGTTAGAACTGTATGCAGAGACTAACACAGTCCTACGTTCAGGAAAGTCATGTTGAGATATCTGTATAAAAGCCTCATACCGTCACATAAGAATGCACTGCAAATGGCAGAAATTAAAGAATGCATTGGGATGAATGTGCAGTCAAGAAAAATAAAACAGATTATAACAAACTAACGAATAACTTGAAGATTATAGCAGACATCTTATGGCTTTAGGGGTGAAGCCAATTTCCAATGGAATTTACTACCAGAGATGCATTTGTTTTAATTGAGGTAAAGGTACACTGTTCACTGAAGGAAAGAAGTTACTAAATCTTCTGAATTGAGTTTAGTTAAAATTGTTTAACCGTAAAGTCAGAGCTTAACTACTCCCACTTGGTAGTATGTCACAACCCCTGCATACATTTATTTATATACAATGAACTAGAGATGAGCTGGGACAAATTCCCAAACTTTAGGTATGTTCAGAACCAGATCTAGATCCAAATTCTGTTACTCTGAATTCTATTTTGGGCTGCACTACAATCCCAGATCAGAACATCCTCAAACTTTCGGAAAATTGCACTCAGATCCTTAATGTGCAGCTTCAGCCCATTTCTCATGTACAAAGTCCACTAGAATTCCCAAATTTCAGAGTGGTAGCCGTGTTAGTTTGTATCAGCAAAAACAACGAGGAGTACGTGTGGCACCTTAAAGACTAACAAATGTATTTGGGCATAAGCTTTTGTGGGCTAAAACCCACTTCATCAGATGCATGGAGTGGAAAATACAGTAGGAAGATATATATAACAGTACATGTAAAGATGGGAGTTGCCTTACCCAGTGTGGGATCAGTTCTAACAAGACAATTCAAGTAAAGTGAGCTATTATCAATGGACCAAAAAAATCACTTTTGTGGTGGTAATCACAGTGGCTCATTTTAAACAGTTGACAAGAAGGTGTGAGTAACAGTAGGGGGAAATTAGCATGAGGAAATTTTTGTAGTGACCCGTCCACTCCCAGCCTAACATTTGTATGCTAGAATCCTATGTGTATCCATTATTTTCTCATTGGGATTTGTGAGCTCAGGATTATTGACAGGTAAATCTCAAAAGGGTCACAAAACATTCCAAAGCATGGAAGTCTACTCAAAGCTTAACCTATTTGGCCTGTTTAATGGATTGGAAAAGTCACAAAAACAGTCTCATATGTGAGATCCCCAAACTTTCCAGAAAGACAATTAAAGTGTTCTTGTGGTACCTGTTCTTCAGCACATCCACTTCCAGTCCAATGAAAAACCATACATAAAATAGAAGAGAGAGAGAGTTAGGTCCAACTACAAAATAGAGAGTTCACAATCCAAACCTCAGGGGCAGAGTGTTCAGATCTGGGGGTTGATTCAAGCCCATCTCAAAAAAAAAAAAAAAAAAAATGATGACTGAATAATTCCAGATCTCAAAGATTCAGGTGCAGTTCAAAGTTTGGTCACAGGTTCAGGTAGGTTCTTATTTTAGCTCACTCATTCCTGTTCAGGACTTAAAACCATGGGCACAGTAAAATTAAGACCTTAAAAAGAACAACTCTGAGCAGGCATTTCTGAAACAGTTATATGACCATTAAAAGTACACTCTGCCTCTATTGCTGTACTTTTTGCCATGGAACGGCAGCAACTACAGAAATGGAAATGCATGAATTGTGCTGAGTATAAAGGGCATGATTTCCTGATATATTTAAGGCATAGCAGCCATCGACAGCTGTATCTAGGCAGCACATCTATACTGAAGAATTTCAATGTAGTAATGCTACAAGTTTTCCAACAATACACATATCCAGCTATTGATCTGGAGTTGAAAAATGGCCAAACTCATAATGAAAGTGGCTTGTGCAAGTGATTATAAAACAAACACTACACCATGCCACTTGATCAGTTAGGGGATATTTTCCCAGGAAAATACAGTGAAAGAAAATAGTTGAGAAGGAATAAGAAGAGAATGGAAAGAAGTCAATCCATGTGTTACTCCTCCTGAGCTCAAATATGTTTGTTTAAAAGTTTGAGACAACCATGCAATGACACATATCCATTTATACTGAGATCCAGCAAGAGACTATGGCTGAGACTTTCAAAGGGGACTAATAAATAAGGGAACCAACTACTTAAATCCCAGCCTATTTAAACCAGTCTGTAAAGCTTACTTTTAATTAGACAATTTAAGAGAACAGAGCAGTTGTTGCTAATGTGTCTCAGTTAATTTTCATATATTAATAGCTTTTTTTAAGCTGAGTAGGTGCAATATCTCTGTGCATAGAACAATGACTCATTTAAGACAGAATAATTATTTTTAGGCAGCTAATTCTTGTACACAAGTTATACAGCTGAAAAAAAGTAGCACCAGGTTTGCCTGAATGGGATGACTGTCAAACCATGGTTTGCGGGGTAGATTTTTGTTCTGGCTTTTTTGTTGTTTTTAAGTTCAAAAGTGTGTTTGCATATTCCTTAGGCATCCATACTACACACCCATTGAAGTTAATGGAAAAATCCCAATCAACTTCAGTGGGAGCAGGAAAATATTGAAAATATAAGTGACCAGAAGACATTATGATAGCATCTATAAAATATTTAATTACAGACTATGGGCCAGACTCTCAGCTGCTGAGAAACTGGTGTAGCTCCATTGACTTTACTAAAGGATCTAGCCCTATAGATCCTATAGGAATTTGTTCTGTACAGAATATGCCAATTTATGCCAGTTGAGGATCTGGCCCTGTAAGTCCTATAGGGCTCGATCTTCAGAAGCTGTAACTTCAGAAGCATAACTGTCATCTTTGGTTCTAAAAATATTCACACTGAATTAAGAATTTTCTTTCTACCAAAGCTTTTCTCAGATCACTTCATTACCTGGCAACCAATGGTTTTAATTTTCACTTATTTGGGTAGGGGGAAAACCAGCCTCAGAACTCAGACACCCACTTGAATAATTTAAAATAGAAACTGCTGCTCCATGGTGGAGGTGGTGAAAAACAGTCTCCTTGCAGGAGAAGATGGTGCGACTATTTATGTATCTATTAAAAAGAAAATGTGCTATTCACTAATGTTGCAGAGCGATGCAAGGCAAGTTCTTACTTGTCCTTATTCCCTTGCATGGGCAGAGCCCAAGTCCTATCTAGTCCAATCTAGCCCTGAACCATCAGTGGCATGATTTTCTATAGTTACTATCAGAATTATTAAAAAAAAATCATTACTTCTTCCTCAAACCCTTTTTAATGGGCTAAAACCTTCTTGCCTCAGTTTTCCTGCAGGTGCGACTCCCACAGAAGTCAATGGGCTAAATCTTGCAGTCTTTTATTGATTTTTACAGGAATTTTACCTGAATAAGGACAGAAGAAACCCATGTAAGGATGTACAGATTTTGTTTGATTTTTATTTTTATGTATTTATTTTTTGTAAATGCAGCTGAAATAGAAAAGCTTTTCACAAAACTGCAAAGCACAAGTCAGCAAAAATCAAGGAGTTCTAATCCGGGGTATTATTACATAGAGAATCGAAACAATCTGGAAAATGTAGGGTATGTTTACACTATAGCTAGGAGGTGCAATTCCCAGTGCAGGTAAGACAGACTTGTGCTATGTCAGTTCAAGCTAGCATGCTAAAAATAGCAGTGTCGCAGAATGGGTGGTGGCTCCAGCTGGCTGTCAGAGTCCGAGCCTGTCCATCCCCTGGCTCTGAACTTGAGCAGCTAGTCTGAGCCACCACCAGCACCACAAGGTCCACGCTGCTATTTTTAGTACACTAGCTCAAGCTGAGCTAGCACAAATCTGTTGACCTGTGCTGGGAATCACACTTCTCAGCTGCCATGCAGACATACCCTTAAAGGAATTCCAGTTTGATACACTACTTTAAAAAGCAGGTGCATCATTGCTTTTATTTTAAGGAAAATGTCTAAAGACATGCAGCCACCATAGGAAATCCCCTAAGGTTAACCTAGACCATAATGAAGCTTGGTTCTTATCACAATCACCTTACCCAGGGCCTTTGGTTCCTTTCCATGCTAAAATGGGGAAACATGCCAGTGATCACTTTGCTCCACTGAAAGCAACCTGGGATTCAAGAGTTGACATTTGTTTGGCACTTTGAAAGTGTAAAGGGCCATGTAAGAGCTAACTATTATCAATAATTATTATTATTGTACTGTATCTGAGTATAGCATTTCAGATATCAAGTTGGTGAGTTTGTGGATTCACTCAAGAACAAAAAAAGGCATAGATATTTCACAGGAAATACCCTGGAGCAAAACAGAATAGATACGCAGTTGCTGAAAAATAGTCAGTGAAATGATGGCTGACAAAAGCTACCAAGCTTAGTGATTTGGAATGAAAGTAGTCAAATATTGTTCAGAGACATTACTTGACTAACCTTGCTGTTCTTCATTGATTAAGTTATTCAGTGACCCAGTGATTGAGATATTTGACCAGCTCGCTGCTGGACACTTGCTCTGTTATTTCATTCCTATTCCTGGACCTTTTTTCTCCCTCCTTGAGATGCAGCTTCTCTTGTCCTCTCATTTGAATGTCCTGGTCTCATTCTCTTCTCATCTTGTGTCATTTTCCAGCCCATCACTCCATTTCTTTTTCCTACAGATATTCCATTTTTCTTTCATTTCCTCCCACACACTCCTCTTCTCGCTACTGCCACCTTCTTCCCTAACCCCATCTCTGCCTCCAATTCCAATGTATATAGCTCACTCTTTTCTTATGCATTCTCTTTCACTATCCTGTAACCTTCATTTTCCTCCCCCCCCCCCCACATCCCTTACTTCATTCACTCTCTGCCTCCCTCCCTCAATCTCTTCTACTCTCACCTTGCAATTCCACAGCATGAACTTTACAAGGCTCTAAAAGCATGAGCACAGGAGATTCTGCTGGGCTCATGCCTGCCTTTTCAGTCTGTGCTCTTGTTCAAAATGCAGCAGAAATGCCAGTTAGACTTTGTGAGAGGGAAACGGGCAGTGGAGGACAAGCACTGAAGAATGCTGTAATCCATGGTACAGAGTACCATGGTGTTCCTCACTGAGTGCAGAAGTAGGGTTGTAATCTGGACAGCTACAGGTTGATAGCTCCAGCAACAGATTCTACAAGGACTGGCTTACACCTTTGTGTAGTGTAGAAGTAGCTGGAAGCAATCTATATACATCTGTGCATACCCAGCAGTAACAGCTGCAGCCCCCATGGCTGAGATCTTATTGGTTGAGGGCAGGCTTCCATCCCCTTTATTTCAGGTTGTTAAAGCTCCCCTGCTTTGGTTTTGTTTCTCAGAACAGGGTTTGGCTCCTCTTAAGGAGAGAGAAGCAAGAAGTAAAAGAAATAAAGTTAATTCTGAGAGACATGCTCAGAGATTGTTGTGCCCTGTATGTAATAAGCAGTCTTAGCTGATTCAGCAATAAGTGTCTGGCTTCTGCATTATGGTTTGTGCTGAATCAAGCCCTGCATTTTTTAAAGTTAAATATCTGGACCAGCTTATTTACATTTTAAATACCAAAGTGCATTATATATGGTCAGGGATAAAATGCCAGATCTCATCTTTTAAAAGGAATTGATCCATACACCAATAAAACTGTTAAATTGTGCATAGGCCAAGACTCACGATCTTTAATTAAGGCCCAGTGCTGCGCTACAATGAAAGTTTTGTCTAAGTAGCCTGCAGGATCAGCCTTATGTTTTTATTAACCTGTTCTCTGACACATATTGGCCAAGTCCCAGTCCTGTTAGATGTAAAACACTGGAAACAGGAGAAAGCAATATCAAACTAGAGATTAAGTTGTTCTGTGCAGGGTGAAATTCACCCCAGAACAGAGTGCAAACACTTAGTCAGTGCATCATTGAAGTCTAAGTTTAGCTCTCTGCACAGGAATGAATTTCATCCTAAAAGGGTATAATGCACTGATGCACCAGAGATACAGCAGCTGTTAGGCTTATGCCAGATTGCGTGGGCCAGCCTGAGAAATAGGTGCTGGAGGCCCAGCTAGCAGAAGCCACTTAGGCGAAAGTCAGTCTAATTTCATGTGTGAACTCCCTCTCACCGGCTTAACTCATTCATAGCCAAAGATCAATAAAGTCCCCTGTTTATAAGCACATACTGTGGATAGCTGCTTTCTATTTACTTTTTCCCTTCATTGGTTCTCTGCAGATAGACAAATAAAATGAAGTCCCAGCAGCACCGAGGACACTGCTGTTTCACAGACTCTCTCTCACACACTATTTTACAAAGAGCAGTAATGTACATCAGAGAATAACTGGCTTCCAATAATTTCAAGATCTCATAAAATAGACAATAGGTTTTACTTTTCTTGGTGTGCATATCTATTTAAGTAGGAGCATCTAAAAATGCAAACCTGCAGACAGTATTTACCAAGGTATGACAGCTCACGCTAAGAACATTTGTGAAAACACTCATCTTTTAAACCTCAAACTTTTTAATAAGCTTCTAACAGCTCAGCTTTGCACCTTACAAAACTCTTGAGTGACATTCAGAATTAGGTGCATCTACATACAAACAACATTTAGGTAGCAGCAATTTAGTTTAATTTGAAATTTTGCTCTATGTACATTTTTTCCTTCAATTCATTTAACTAGAGCAGTTTCTTATTCTCAGTTAGCTGATATAGCCTCATTAGAAGGGCAGTTCCACTACAATATTCAATGGGTTTGCTCCTGGACTCTTCATAGGAGCAAGACTCTGGCTGAAGGACTAGGCTCCACACAATTTCTTATTGCAACTATACCTGTATCTCAGTGATCCCCAGCGCATTTCAATGTTTTAACAATTATCATTTGATATTTCTCTGACAAAACTCCCACTACCTCGAACAGTTTGCTAAGACTTTCACAAGCAGAACATTGCTTTATACAAGGCTCTCAAAGGCATGGCTGGTCTCTAGAGCAAGTATTGGAAATCAATTATAATCCAAGCTGATTTAAAAATTTCCCCCTGATTTCCTCAGAATACTACCACATCCCAAAGCATTAATAGTATCTAAACACACCAGGGGATTAGAAACTCCAAAGGAGCCCCTGAAGTATGACTTACCATTCTTTGCTAGAGGGCATTGAGACACACAGAATTAAGGGCAAGGAAGGTTTGTTCCAGCGATCTATCTTATGGAGCAGCTTCTAGACTTGGGGATCAGTCTGTGAGGGTGCTGAGGAGAAAAAATAAAAAGCATCAGACTCCAGTGCAATGAGGCCTCTTTCACTCTTCACTATGCCATTAAAGCAACCATGTGTGGCTCAATTGCGTTGTCAGATTCCTTGAAATACTGCCTAGGTTATGGAACCCCCCGGCAGCAACTAACATCATGAGAAACTCTGGACCACAAAAGAAAGGGTCTCCTTTAGGAGCTGCTCAAGCTAAAACAGGGGTGGGCAAACTTATTGGCCTGAGGGCCACATTGAGGTTTAAAATTGTGCAGAAGGCAAGGTAAGGAAGGCTTAGTCTCCCCAAACAGCCTGCCCCTGCGCCAACCCCCACCCACTTCCCGCCCCCTGACTGACCCCCTCAGAACCCTGACCCATCCAACCCTTCCTCCCCCACTCCTTGTCCCCTGATCGCCCCCTCCGGAGACCCCCCAACTCTAACTGCCCCCCCAGAACCTCACCTCCCATCTAAGCCCCTCTGTTCTTTGTCCCTTGACTGCCCCCTCCCGAGATCCGGCCAGGGAGGGCAGGGCCCCGCAGCTCCCCGCGCTGGACCCATTCCCTAGCCAGGGAGCACGGAGCCTGCAGCTCCCCAGGCTTGACCTGGCCCCCGGCCCAGGGGCACAGGGACCCATGGCATGCCGCGCTCGGCCTGGCCCAAGCTCGCGGGCTACATAAAAATGGCTGGTGGACCACATGTGGCCCGCGGGCTGTAGTTTGCCCACCCCTGAGCTAGAAACTCCATTTGTAATGAGTTAACTGCTCCCTCTGCACTCATCTGCAGTTTTGTTGGATAATAACTATCAGCCTAGCCAATGAGTCCAGTATGAGCTATCTTAATTTCAACTATCCACAGAGAACCGAATGGCCACATGTTGCCTGAATGTTAAATGCTCTGAATTTGTTGTAGTTTGTATCCAGGTTTTTTTAAAAAAACCAAACATTTCTATTTTATTTGCAGTATATACTATTTAACCTTTGATCCAAGTTCATTGTCCTCCTTATTCTATTCACAAACCATTTTCTGGAAAACCACTTGGTAGTCTGCAGAAAACGAATCTCAGCACCTACAGAATCTTGCTTCTGGTGCAACTGTGCATCAGTAAATAGTATTTCTTTCCTGGGGATTTCCAGATGGAACTATTCCATTAGATTAGTTCAAACCCAGGATGTATATACAGCAAGGCCTACTTTAACACACATTTCTTTGTGAGTGAGGGTTAATTTGCTACCATTGCAAAAATCACTTCTCACAAGATAACTAACTGATTTCTTATAATCTTGCAACAGGCTCTTATATATTATTAATGCACTTTATTAAACCCTCGGTGCTACTTCTCTACTTCTACTTGTTCAGTTTTATGCCAGCCTGAAAAGTTACTCTGTTAAGAGCAATCCTTGAAGACAGTGGAAGTTTTGCCTGAGTAAGGAATGCAGGACGCTTAGAACCTGAGTTTACAGTCACAAGTTTCCAACACTTTAATTCCACTAATGTTAGTGAGATCAGAATCAGACCCAACTCTGTAAAATACTTGAATAATAATCTAAGGCAGTACACAGCAGCTGTTGTCAGAGGGAGATGTGCTCTGGAAATTGCCTGCTGCATTGTCCCTTTACAATTTTGTTATTTTTATAATAACTCAGTGCTAGCATGTAAGCAATGCCAGAAAATAATTTTCTTTATAAATATCTTTAATTGAAAACAGCTTTCCTAAACCAAAGCAAATTGTATGCAAAAGAGATGCTTCAGGGTCATCAACAAAGGCTTCTTTGGGCCTAAATTAGAAATGTAGAAAGTGTACTTCTTTGTTCTTTCCTAATTTCTTCAAATTAAACTGTTAACAGAACACATGTTTTTTCTACTAAGCCAAAGACAGTGTTGCCAATTTTCACAATTTTATCATAAATTTAATGATATGTAGGTTGTTTTTTTTAAAGTCCCAGCTGCTGGAATCATGTAGTTACATGACAATCTCAACTTTCATTTTAAAAAGTTTGTAGTTCTCAGGGTGATAAAGAGAACCTGGAAAATGTGAACTTTACGGGCTCAGAAAGCTGAAGGAAAATGAAAAGATCCAAAATCCTTTTTTTCAAATCTCATAATTTTTTGGGACCTGACTTGCAATTTTTGGGTGCTTTTGACTAAGTGATATTGACATTAATCTCTCTAAGGGCTTTCCAACAAGCAGTAGGTAAAGCGCTTTATGGAACTTTTAGTGCACAGTAGCAGGTTGAGAGCTTTGAACTACTGCTGTTGAACAAAGCCCTTAGTGCACAGCAGGCTACTGTGCTATACATTCATATCCTAAATCTCCGCGTGGGCAATTCCTTAAATTGCATATGTATGTAAAACTAATGAAAGTCAAAAAGCTAGGACCTAACCCTGTTCCTACTGTAATAAATGGGAGTTTTTCCATCACTGTCAATATAAATGTGATCGCTCTCTCAATATGGGGAAAGTGGTGAACATGATATACTTTGACTTTAGTAAAACTTTTGATACGGTCTCCCACAGTATTCTTGCCAGCAAGTTAAAGAAGTATGGATGGGACGAATGGACTATAAGGTGGCTAGATCGTCGGGCTCAGGGGGTAGTGATCTACAGCTCGATGTTTAGTTGGTAGCCAGCAGCAAGTGGAGTGCCCCGGGAGTCGGTCCTGGGGCCAGTTTTGTTGAACATCTTCATTAATGATCTGGATGATGGGATGGATTGCACCCTCAGTAACTTCACGGTTAACACTAAGCTGGGGGGGAGAAGTAGATAAGCCGGAGGGTAGGGATACATTCTTCATGACCTTTACAAATTGGAGGATTGGGCTAAAAGAAATCTCAGGAGATTCAGCAAGGACAAATGCAGAATCCTGCACTAAAGACGGAAGAATTCCATGCATTCCTGGGAAGTGACTGGATAAGCAGCAGTTCTGCAGAAAAGGATCTGGGGATATCAGTGGACAAGAAGCTGAATATGAGTCAACAGTGTGCCCTTGTTGCCAAGAAGGCTAACAGCATATTGGGCTGCATTAGTAGGAGCATTGCCGGCTGATTGAGGGACGTGATCATCCCCCTCTGTTTAATTTTGGTGAGGCGTCATCTGGAGCACTGTGTCCAGTATTGGGTCCCACACTACAAGAAGGATGTGGAAAAATTGGAAAGAGTCCAGCGGAGGGCAACAAAAATGATTAGGGGGCTGGAGTACATGACTTATGACGAGAGGCTGAGGGAACTGGGCTTAGTTAGTATGCAGAAGAGAAGAGAGAAGGGGGGATTTGAGAGCAGCATTCAATTACTTGGAGGGGAGGTTCCAAAGAGGATGGAGCTCAGCTGTTCTCAGTGATGGCAGATGACAGAACAAGGAGCAATGGTGTCAAGTTGCAGTGGGGGAGGTTTAGATTGGATATTAGGAAAAACTATTTCACTAGGAGGGTGGTGAAGCACTGGAATGTGTTACCTAGGGAGGAGGTGGAATCTCCATCCTTAGAGGTTTTTAAGGCCCAGCTTGACGCCGCTTTGGCTGGGATGATTTAGTTGGGGATTGGTCCTGCTTTGAGCAGGAGGTTGGACTAGATGACCTCCTGAGGTTTCTTCCAACCCTAATCTTCTATGATTCTATTCTCCCATGAGTGAAGTACACCGACCTACTCAACCACCCTTTAGATTGGCGTGGTGCCTCTTCAAGCTACTTATCATCAGATTTGAGGCTACTGCATTGTCCTATCTTCTCTTCGGCCCTCTCTGTCCTGTGTGCACCTCCTGAGAGTACCAGGAGTGCGATTGTACCTGGCCCTTCTGCAGGGAGATTCAATAGAAGGTTGTTGCTTATCTATACAAGTACATTCTAGCTTCCCATATCAGAACTTTTTTAAAACACCAAAAATAAGGACTAGATGTCTGCAGATTTAAAAAAATATAATAAAAGTAAACCACTGTTACTTAATAGAAAAGAATCCATAGGACGCTATGATACATCAGATCTTGACTGCTGTGAATATTCCTGGCTTATGTGAATAGGCCCCTTTTGAAAGTAACAAAACTGCTCAGATGATTAATGTCCACCAGCAGCATTTGCAGATTGGACCTAATGTTTTTTGCCATTCTAGAATTAAAAGAATGATGCTTCTGAGGAACTAGGCAAAATATTCAGGGTTAATAAATGTTTGTTAAGTTATTTAACATTTTATATTGGGCATAAAGACATTTTACGTAGCAGGTAAAAAGTGAAAAATGTAAAAATGTAAGTAGCACAGACATTTGAAAGTATTTTGAATCCAACAGAATGTATGAAATCATATAAAAGACACTGTACAAATTCATCACTAAACTTGTTCATTGTTCATTAACATTAACATGATCTATTGTGTACTGAAAGAAAAACAGCTGCTTCCTTCTTGTGTAAGATGAGGCTAGCTGCAAGCTGTGTTGACCAAACGTATAACTGAACTATTTCATCACTCAGACGTACTGTTGGTGACAATTAGAGTGAGAGCCCATGATGGTGTGATGTACCTTAAAGAAGTTTTATCAGCATGTTTGGCTATGACCACACTACTTATGAATGGCAATATTTTCTTTGGACATTGTGGAGTTAAGTTGTAGCCAGAGAGCTCTTGGTCCTTCAGTTCCTAAAGAAGACCAGGATATGCTGTGTGGGATGCTTGGGTGTTAAAGGTATTTACATCTTCTATAGATCTCCCTATCTTTGTGTGCTTATTTTTTGCCTGTACCACCACAAAACAGATATTATTCTAGTGAAAAAGAAAAGGAGATACTTGATTTCCAAATTAATTGGAGTTGGCCAGATATGGAAATTTGATTTTTAACTCTCCAGAGAGATCAGATGTGACAGATCCTGAGTTCCAAAAATAATGCACTGGTGGTATTCTTCCAGTAAGGCAAGCTACTACAGTACTCATGAATTATGAGAAAATATCTAAGACTAGACTCGACTAGAAAAATTACAACAAAATGCTTTTGTTGGAATTTGCTGTTACATCAAAAGCAAAATGTTTCACAGGACTGTGTCAATTTCAGCAAAATTCCACCAGAAACCAGACAGGTTTTTGATGGAGCCCTGCGAGGCAGGCAGGTTTTTCTTGGAAACCATGCCTGGTTTCCTGCCAGCTCACCCCCCTGCTGGGCTGATTGGGAGCTGAGCGCCTGGGAGCCCCAGGACCCCCGATTTGTATCTACTAATCAGCATATGTGTTGGGTGATGGTGAGCCAGGAAATCCTAGGAGTTCCAAGCTTGCAGCACCTTTGCAGAATATGCTCCTAGGGTCCCTGGCTCTGGAGTTCATCATGCAGACTGTCAGAAAGCTGGGGCTCCCAGTAGAGCTGGAGAAGAGAATGATACTTCAGTTTCAGAGTTAATTTAGAAATTTGTGGTTTTCTTTTTGAATTGGAATAAAACCAGACTTTAAAATCTTAAAATCCTACGTGAAATGGTATTATCATTCTCCGCCCAGCTCTCCCACATACCTAGTATTACCAAATCTTGTAATTGTATCATGAATCTTGCAATATTTGGCGAGGGGGGGCGGAATTGAGGCCTCAATTCCTGGAGTCATGTAATTACATGAAACTCTCAGAAAGCAAGTTTCTTGCCTTCCTGATTGCAGGAAAAAAAAACTTGAAAATGTGACCTAACTCCATAGAAATCAATGAATAAAAACAACCCAAAATGTATGGTGGGTTTTTTTAAATCTCATGATTTTTAAGCCAAACTCACGAGTTTTTTGAAGAGGGGGAGTCCGATTTTTGACAGCTTGGGCTTGGCAATACTGCATATATAATTCAGCTCAAGTTACTGATAAGCCTCCAGTTTAGCACTGGATAAGGAAATGACAGCATGAAGTCAGGAATTGTTTTCTTTTCTATTCTGTGCAATAAAAACCATCATTGACTTATGCAAAACACATGCTTTTAAAACAGTCAGAATTCACACAGCTCACCCATGTATAAAACAGGTTTTGACTCTAGGGTTGAGGGGAAATTACCTCTTTAGAGAAGAGAGAAAAAGTTAAGTCTTACTTCTTTAGCCAGCCTACCACTTACCTCAGCCACAGAATACAGAAAGAGACATGCAGGATCCTTCTATAGCCCTTATGCATGAAAAGTTGGATGGATCTGCGTATTTCTGTAATGTGTAGACTTGTAGGCTACAGTGAGTTTAATGATTTCATCTTATATCTTAGTTACTATTAGTTATCACAAAACAGCCACGCAATTTACAGCCTGTACTAGTTCCTCTCACAGCTCTATCAATCTTGATATCTAACACTCTTTCCTCTTTCAATCTTAGAATTTTCTTGAGCAATGTGCCCTGAATCCAGACAGTATTTATTCTTTATTGTAATAACCAGGAATATGCTTTTAAAAAAGGAAATAAAGCCTTGTCTCACTAGGAAAGACTTCCCTTTTCTCTTTGTGCCATCTTGTGTGAATACACATAATAAATCAAACAGCTTATTTGCAGTCATCTCCTTCTGCTCAAGCTAAAGAACTGCTTCACTCCCTGTTAACTATTTCGCAAGAAAGACATCTCAGTGCTCTCATGGCTTTTCTACCAGATTAATCTCCTCTTCACCTTTGCAAATGTTATTAAATGAGAATAAACAGGGAGCTAATTTTACATGAGGCATTCAGTTCCAAGGAAAGTCTAAGCCATCTGGAAGCGATGTGAGAGAATTCTCACCACTCAGCTGCAGCAAATTCCCATATGCTCCTTAATTCTTCTCTCCTTTTGCAAAACAGGAAAAGTGACAAAACACCATGACAAGATTTTCTTCATCAAAATTCATTTCTCCCTAGCATATTGTTTTGTGCTGTGAAGTACATGACCTACTTTGTTTACTTCACTTTCTCTGGTCATGTCGCAATAGGATAAATAGGCTAAATTTATCCTATTTATGAGTATAATTTATAAGTATAATTTATGCTGGCATGATAAAGATGAAAGCACTTCTTCAAGGCTCCCAGGCACAGCTGCCTTCAGGGAGGAGATCTGGTAATTAAATGTGGGTCACCTGAGCAGCTCTGCAGAGCACTACTTCAGGTCACTAGGTCAGCCCTGTTTTCTTTTTTAACGCCTGGTTCATAAGGTAATAGAATCAGAGGGGTAGCCATGTTAGTCTGGAATTGCAGAAGTGACAAAGGGTCCTGTGGCACCTTAAAGACTAACTAAAGTATTAGAGCATAAGCTTTCGTAGGCTAATACCCACTTCGTTGGATGCATCCGACGAAGTGGGTATTAGCCCATGAAAGCTTATGCTCTAATACTTTAGTTAGTCTTTAAGGTGCCACAGGACTCTTTGTCACTAAGGTAATAGAAGTAATGCTTAGTGACACTGCAAATAGCATAGAATAGTGCTAATTGCTCTTCATGTTCTGCCCAGAGATTGATTAAATTAATGGAATGGAAAGGCCCACTCTGATCCTTTGCTGAAAACTTGACAATTTTTTAAAGTTCATGTTTAACTTTTTAAAAAAATAAGTTATTTTATTTTAGCCTCTCTGCTTCCTGGTTTCAGCCCAGGTAGAAGAAGATATTCTGAAAAGCTTCAAGAAATTGGCTGTTATCACTCCTTCCCCAGAAATACCATGAATCTTATAAGTAAGCCTGCTCTCTTGATTTATCCTGTCTAATTTCCATAGCAAAAGGGATTCACATAAGTGTCCATTCCAAAGTGAGAACATAAGAGCGACCATACTGGGTCAGATCAAAGGTCCATCCATCCCCATATCCTATCTTCCAACAGCGGCCAGTGCCAGGTGCTTCAGAGGGAATGAACAGAGCAGGTAATCATCTGGTGATCCATGCTCTGTTGCCCATTCTCAGCTTCTGGCAAATCGCCTAGGGACACCAACGCTGCCTATCCTGGCTAATGGCCACTGATGGACCTAACTTTCATGAACGTATCTAGTTCTTTTTTGAACCCTGTTATAGTCTTGGCCTTCACAACATCTTCTGGCAAAGAGTTCCACAGGTGATTGTGTGTTGTGTCAAGAAATACTTCCTTTTGTTTGTTTTCAACTTGCAGCCTATTAATTTCATTTGGTGGCCCCTAGTTCTTGTGTTATGAGAAGGAGTAAATAACACTTCTTTATTTACTTTCTCCACACGTTTCATGATTTTATGGACTTTTATAATATCTGACCCCCTTAGTGATCTCTTTTCCAAGCTGAAAATTCCCTCTCTAAACTCCTTTGCACAAAGCTCCCCGCTTAGCTGCTCCTGATGCAGAGTCTCCATATCACAGGAGATTCAAAAGCCGTTAGAGTTTGAGAGACACTTTCCAGACTCTGAGAGAAGGTGGTCAGCCGTAATATCAGCTGCAGGCAATATTTTCTAGTTCTTCACTTTTGATGCACAAAAGACATATTACTAGCAAGGCAACTGGAGGCTGTTTTGCATGGTGGAATGTTGTGCCTGTGCTTTTTGGAATGTTTGCCAGCAGGAAAAACCTTTTCTTCATGAATTTTATAAAAAGCAAAATAGTGAACACTTACACTTTCACATAATTCTTCTGACAACAAATACTTCAACTCCACACCCACATGAGCACAACGTGTTCCCAGCAAAGTGAGAGGAGCACCAAATCTCTACTGTTGATGATAACAAAAAAATGGCTATTTGAAAAATGTCTGGTGAATGAATGCAAAACGCTTGTTAGAAAATACTTTTACATGAGTGGCCAGAGATAAGAGTATAATTCCATTGGTCCTTGACTTCAATAAAGGCCAAATTTAGTGCAAGCTATAGGCTTGATTGAAGTTATAGGAAGTTTTTTTTATTAGCTTCAGTGGGCTTTGAATCAGACTCTAAGTGCTTTAAAAGTATATGAAACAGAGCCTGATGGTTGGTAAATTAGAAGATAGATGATAACACCCTAAGAGCCATTAGGCATTTGGGAATAATATATTTTTAATCAAGATATCTAGAGCCTTGTTTTATTTTTGTTGTCATTGGTAGAAAATAGAACACAAATATTGTGTAACTCCTGTCACCTTGGTCTGATCATCCACTTGCGAGTTGTGAAGGGCTCTTTGATCGAAATTATTGAAGTCCTCCTTTATGTATTTTATTACTGGAACAATGTGCCTGATCTGACTTTACCATCTTCTCTAGTGGCCAGTTGGAGTCAAGCAGAATAGGCACAATGTATGTCTCCTGATCAGAAGTTTTGCAGTCTGAACTCCTCTACCTTCTTCTCACTTGGCCTGATGACCATCTCCCCCACCCATCCCTGCTTTTGACTCACCTAGAATCTCACACCAGCTGTATCTTAATAGTTTATTTCACACAGTTCACAAAATTGGGGTTCACTCAGCCCCAGCATGTAAAATCATTTGAAAAAAAATCTAAGAGAAGTCAAGTAAGATGAAAGAAAACATGGTTGACGACATGTACTACACTTTTTGGGGTCCTGCTGTCCTGCCATGCATACAAATATCTCCCACTGAAGTCAACAGGAGTACTTATATTCCACAGTAAGTAAACATGGTTGCTTAAGAGTCTCAGTCACTGTCCTGAATTTATTTTTTAAATAATCCACAGTACAGCATATTTTACCAACTTCATTCAATTTAGCTGCTATCAGAACACAGGCCCAAAACTGATTCCACCACAATCAAAGATGTTCTTAATTATGGCTAGGATTTTCAAAAGAGCCTAAAGGAGATAGGTGCCAAACTCATTGACTTTAAATGGGAACTGGGTGCCTAATTCTGTAAAAACTTCCCAGCTTATGTTACCAGCAAAATATGGACATAAGGGGTTCTACTCATCTGAGCAGGCTGTGGTCTTATCACCTGCCAATGCTCATCGGGGGCTGAGGTCTGCAAGCAGCATGTCCTGTCTACTAGTTTTTTTGTGGCATCTTTTTCCTATACTGTATTTTTAAAATTATAATGGAAAAATCAGTATCAACTGTACATATCACAGTTTAAAGAGTATGTTTTCCCTTCCCCTAGCTATATCAGCTCTCTAGAATGTTGACAATATAGATGTTAATACATTCTTGGGGGGGTTCTTTTGGTTTTTGTTTGTTGGAGGAGGAATGCATTGATACAGTTGTATTAGAACTGACAACTCCTTACGCTGAATAAATAAATCACAGAATATTACAGGTATATCCAAAGGGTTTGAGTATGTGGACGTAATACATTGAAGTGACTATACTGGTGAGGTAAGATAAAACCTTCTGAGAGTAAGAAGGAGAGGGGCTCTCTCTCTCACTTTTTGCCCAATGGCATCCTACTCAAAGACTCTACTTGTACAAAAGTAATGAACAAGCCACAAATTAGTTTTGCTTAGTTCCCTAACAGACCACTGAAAATTACCTAGGTTTACGTCAACTTCTTTTGCCATGCTCTGTGTGACTAATGCAATCATACAGTGTATTTCATCATTAAATAAGATATGGCCAAATCCTGTACTACTTTAAATGGGCACAGCAGAGTCAAGTGCAGCTGAAGAGCTGTGGGTCTGCTGAATGAGATAAAGCAAAGCAGTAAGGATGCCTTAGATGTTAAGCTGGGCAACATTTTTGGACAAATTTTTACAAATGAAAAAGTCTCTAAATGTTTTTTTGGAAATGAATAATTTTCATGCATTTTTTATTTCTTTTTACATTATCCAGTTTAATGAAAACTTGCAGTTTTCCAAATAAAACTGAGTGGGTTTCTTTTGAGTTTGTGTATGAAACACCTACCGTTTTCCAACTCATTCTTTGAAGGTGGGCTTTGCACCCTGCTGCATGCCACAGAGAGTCAGACTGGTAGGTTTCCACTGCTCACCCTGGGAGAGGAGAAATGCTGGTAGACCAGCAGGATGAGGCTATGTGGAGCAGATTTGCTGGGACACTAATTTTCCTAGGGACTGTGCAGAGAACCTTGCCCACTACAGCTACCCAGAGGCTGTAACAAAAGCATCTGAGAATTTCATCATCTTACTGCCACGAGCAAATCCCTTTTAGCCAGGCTTTGTTCTCAGCATCAGGATTTGGGCCAAAGTGAATAACTTTACAGAAGCCAAGTCCATGTTAGACCTTCAAGTGCAGGTGGCCTTACAGTTTTAGGCCATGCCCATCGCAGTGATATCTGAATACAATGATGATAATAGGCAAAATAGGGAAAGCAGGAGGGAGGGGAGACAATTTCCTAGTGAAGACATTTCTCTATTTTCATTTGTTTATGTTTGACATTCTAATTTGTTTTATAATAGCTCTCAAGGAATCAATTTGTTGACTGTGGAGCATTTTTTTTTCTGTCTTTTAAGAATTAAGGATAAAGGCCCCAAACACAAGCTTCCTAGGGTAACAGAACCTCTATGTCTAGTCCTGCATGTATGCTAGCGCTGGCCCTGAGGAAGGAGTATTTTAAATGCATGTTGAATTTGAAAGTGCTTTTTACTAGACTGCTTTGTTCTATATAGGTTTTGATACTGCCTTATCACTGTAATATCTGAGCACCTTCCCACAGTGCAATAGATGGCTATTTTTGTCCTTTTGTTTCTTCACTTTACTCTGTGTCAGTCAATGACCATCAAAGCAGATTACATAAAGCTTGAACATTAAATTTGTGACAGACTGCACCATATGATTAATCACTCTTTGATTGGTCTTTATCATCAAAGGTTGTTTTAATAAATCACTACAGCTCACATTCTAACATGCATAAATAATTGTAGGTCATACAGAGTCTGAAACTAAACAGGATAACACCAAAGTTACCATTTCACAGAAAGATCAAGCTTGTGCTTTGGTTCCCAATTGACATTATCAACAGGTATAAATTATAAAGTAGTTTAAATGTCACCAAAATCTCTATTCCTTAAAGCCAGTGTACTGAATTTACAACATTTAAATATTGAATCATTACATATTTCATAATGAAATAGCATTTATCTTTTGAGAAGCGAACAGATCAATTATGTATGGATATGCATGCTTGAAAATGACTGGAACTGAACACAGTTTCCTTTTGCCAGTGTAAAATGTAAATGGATTTCCTTTAGAAATATTATATCAGAAAAAATATACTTTCTGAAAGGTGATTTGCATTAAACTGACATTAATCATAAATGTGTTGTCATATAGGTATTTAACATGCATCACCAGTAAATGGGTTTAAATAGAGTATGTATTTTAACTTTTGTATCTTTCATATAATAAAGGGTAGTGTTGATAAAATATTTAAGCATACAAAAATATAGCTTGTCAAAGCCAGAATGAAGGAAAGTTAACTCTTTATACTGTAAAGTAGAACAGGTTAGAGTAACACACTTCTGAAGAACCAGTGTAGGTGAGATCATGAATCAGTTGTGGCAAGAAGAGGGTGATAAAGCAGCAACTGTGAAAATAATACATTATTGTCAAAGTGTTGCTGTGGATCATAGAATCATAGGACTTGAAGGAACCTCAAGAGGTCATCTAGTCCAGTCCCCTGCACTGCTGGCAGGACTAGGTATCATAATCCTGATGATGCGGTTTGAAGTGATTTTTCACAATGATTGTGGCTCAGCCTGAATCCAATATATTGGTAGAATGATTATAAAAGAAAACCCCCCAAATTCCCAACTATTTCAAATTAATTGGGTTAGATTCACATTCATGAATTGTGATTTTACTTAACTGCTGTTGCTGAATTTCAAACATCAGAGCAAGGTGATCCAGGCTAAAGACTAAAAGTAATGCTGCTAGTAAATAGTGACCATTTTTCAAAGTATGGACTTTCAACCGCTGCTTGTAAGACATCAGGTAAGAAAACTATTCCAAAAAAATCTTTTAAAATGGAACATGCTCTCTCACGCTTAGTTCAAAGATGTGAAAGCACTGTGGGCAATTGTCACTCCCAATTTTGAGATAGACAAGGCATACAGTGGGGAGACAAAATGAGAAGTGAAAAGGAAATTTATTTCTGAGGGAAAAATATCAAATGAAGGCATCTTCTTAATGCATTAAACAAGAATGTGTGTGACAGAATAGTATAAATCTTAAGTATTTACTTTTTGGTTCACTTTGTGTGATTTTATTTATTTTACCAGGTATAGGGGCAAAAGGTTGAGATTTGAGAATATATTTTACAAAATAACTGTTGAAGACAGATGAGGTGGGTGAGAAAACATGTTTTATTGAACCAGCTTTTGTTGGTGAGCGAGACAAGCTTTGGAACTACAGAGCTCTTCTTCAGGTCACCCATCTTGTCTCTCTGATATCCTGGGACTGACATGGCTACAACACTCTATACATGTTAAAGACAGGTCTTTTTATTTAGTGCCAAAGCATCAATGATCCTGCACAAGGGTCCTGATCCTGAAACCATTCATTACTTAAGGGATTAGGGTTCAACCCCACTCTCTGGAGTGATCAAGCAAACCACTTAAGCACATACTTACTCATAAGTTTAAAGTTCAGTCCTAATGATTTCACTGGGACTAGCCACATATCTAAACATGTACTTTGCAAGACTGGGGCCAGAATGCTCAGCACCATGCAGAATCAAACACTTAGTCCTTGAGTTTAATGAAACCACATAGATAAGTAAGGGCTGCAGCACTTGGCTCAATGTGGATGTGGAGAAAAAAAAAAATCAGCTCTGCCCTCGGTCTATTTCTTGAAACCTGTATCTGCGCTGTTAAAGTAAATGGGAGCTTTGGCACTGACTTCAATGAGCACAGGATCAAGCCCATAGTAAATTCTTTAAAATTCAAGTTCCTTAAATTTATGTCTTGATGCACCCAAAAGCTGCTAATTGCAATCAAGGACTCATTAGGCATACTCCAACCAACTCTCTAAACTGCTTACCACTTACCAGATTTCTTATTAACACCTACTGCTTACAAGATAAATGCGACAACTATATAGAAATCAATCTTATTTCCTGTCTAACTGGATGGAAGCATGCATTCCAGTCTTGAAAGATTTGTTCCTCACATCAGTCTCATCTCACTATTTGCCAAATTCTGCTTTCATTTACATTGGTACCACTCCCTGAAGTCAATGGGGTGCCACTAATGTAAATAAAAGCCAAGTTTGCCTCACTGTCCCTGCCTCTAGTCTATAAGAGCAAGTTGACAACTTAAAAGTTCATAGCTTTCATGGAGATTTCAAGTCATATAATGTATTGTTTCTGTATCTATTTCTGTGTTCTCTCTCATGTGTTTCTCCTTGTGCACTGTTATGGTAACACAATCATCCTGTGTTGTAATTCTTTACAAAGATCAAACCAAAGATTATATATAAACAGACTGACATCTAGAAATCTCTCTCTCTGAAAATAAACTGCTATGACTCACATTTTTGAGAAATAAAACTTCTATTTTCCTGAGGCTTCAGATTGTGGGACAGATTGTCAAGTGGTACAGATCAGCAAACAATTTATCACTGCTGAGGATCTGGCCAGAAGACTCTCCAAAATGGAAACTATCCCCTAAAACAGTGCATATATTCAGCTTTGGGACAGTTAAATCATCATGCGGCAAGTTCGGCAGAGAGCTAACTGGTAATGAAAACAGATATCAGAGGCATAATTCAGTGATAGCCAAAAGTGCTGTTTCATATGTTTCTTGAGAAATCAACTAACTATCCATATCTAGAGAAAGATAGATGGCTCAGTTCTAAAGTACTTACTTATTGAGACAAAATTCATACTGAAATTCTAACTAGGGATTGCAAGATTTGGTCTAATGAAGTTCACATAATTAGGGGATATCTTTCCATTTAGTAATGGGAATTAGCTACATAAAAATACTAACCCTATATGTGCCTCTCCTCTGACATACAGTTGTGTTTAACCAGTGTTGTCTATTCCAATAAGTGGCACACACCTTGGCTAACCATAAGGAATTCCACCCTCACAACTGCCCCAACTGACTAGATATGCTTGAAATATGTCTAGATCCTCAGGTCTGTCCTTATCTAAGGCCTAACTAAATTTGATCTCAATGCAATGACCTAGAACAGGACTATTCAGGTATTCTTTAGACCTGTCTTTTTCTTGCACATTTCCAAAAATAAAGGCACTCAAACAGATGTTTCCAACTCCTCTTTTGCTGGACAAATGAAAACTAGATAAGCCAAGAGTTAATGCTTAGCAAATAAAATTTGCTAACCATTATGGTTTTTGAGACTAAAGCTCAGAGATGTACAACTCTTATAACCTGGAAACTTGCAGCGACCACTACAACACTTATAAATATGTTAATTTAACTGTAGCATCTCTGACTGACTATAAGGAATTATCACCTTGAGAGCGAGTAGACAGAGAACACTGAAGTCCCCAAAATTATTATAGGAGATGGTAGCGTAATTAATGCAGCAGTTTTAAGAGTGTTGTGTTCATTTGGTAATTTAATTTTATGAAAAATTGAGGAACTGATGCATATGACTTAATTGAAGGGATAGCTCTTCTATCCCTTACCTGCCTGGTAAAAAAACATCAATAATTAATGTTTGACATTCACAAATGGAAGCCATATATGTTTTTTTGAGTCAGACAGAAAGTTCCTATAAATTTTGCTGCAGGAACAGATGGTGTCATCTTCCCATGCTCTAAAAAGGAGCTTTAAGTTGTGTTCCTGAAAAACCTGCTTAAAGGTATTTCTTAACTGGCTGGACAGGATGGCACCCTTACCTGTGGAGGTTTCCTGCATACTGAGCACTGCAGAAATGCTGGTCTTTCTTCTTAGTATGGCATATCAGGGGATAATCTATTAAGTGTGGATTAAATTATTAGAATTATGTTTTGTTGGGTTACTGCTTGTTGATAATGCTTGTTCCAGTCTGTCTTTTGCAATATATCACCCCTTCCCTCTCCTGCTAGACCTGAAAAATAATAATCCTGGGACTTAGATACATCCTTATCAGTCCTGCCCAGCAGTACTAGCCTTCAAACTCTCTCCTCTGGACAGAAGGACAGTTTCTCAGTCTGCAGAAAACTGGCAATGCAGAAATTCTGTTCTTCTATGATTCATAACAGGATTTCTCACTCTCCATCCTATTGCTGTATTTTGAAACAATATAACATTTTGGGCAACTGATTTATCACATGCTTTATTTGCTCTTTGAAACCCATCATCACTTTAACTAGAAGTGGTAAGGACCATCTATACAAAGGCATCCCAAGAAACCAGGACTAAAAGTTTCTAAAGAGACTAGTGATTTTAGGTGTCTCAATTTGTGGGTGCTCAACTTCAGATACCTCAAAGGGGCTCACCACTCACCCTCTAAAAATCATCCCCTTTAAAATGATCTCCAGCTTGGCAGCAAAAACAAGTCACTTCTGAAAATATAAGTCTCAATATCCATGGACCAGATCTTGGCCTAGAGTCTCATTTCAGTTGCACAGTAGATAGCAAAACTCCCAGTGACTTTAATAGACACTGAATTCCGCCACTGAAAATCAAGATACAATTATAGTCTAATTTTGAAAAGTCCCTCAATCAGGCCTCCAGTTTTGCAGACAGGTAATTAATTGTTAGAATTTGGACCCCAGATTAACTGTGTTACAAAACTGTTCCTGCAAATATAGTAGCCATTTTTCAAGATGGGGCATTAGCCAATAAATGGTTAATATGTTAAGGTGCTAGTCTAAATACAAATGGATAAGTGGAAGATAAATTTCCTACATATAAAAGGCAACCTCACTTCTGAGTGGCCATCTAGCTGAGTGTCCCTGTTGAACAACACAAATAAGGTAGGGGAAAAAAAGATATGACAATCGTCAAAAATCCTACCCTACAGGAGAGACGCCTGGGTGTGATATTGTCAGGATTGCCTCCCCACTCTGAACTCTAGGGTACAGATGTGGGGACCCACATGAAAAAAGAAATAACACCCCCCCCCCCCAAGCTTATTTTACCAGCTTGGGTTAAAATGTTTTTCCCCAGAACACAACTTCTTCTGTATCTGGACCTGGTACACTGCCACCACCAAACTAGGTCTAGGGTAATTTGGGACCCTTCTTTCCCTTTCCACTAACCCCCCAAACTTCTTCCTTCTCTGGGAAGCTTGAGAGAATAAAAAACCCAAACCTCGCCTGAGCCTGCGAGACGTGCCCGATCCAAAACCAGGATCTTACACAATGGAAAACAAACAGCCAGATTCTTAAAAGAAAGATTTTAATAAAAGAAAAGAAGAAAGGAATAAATCTCTTATAACCATCAATAGAACAGCATCTACCATAATCAACAAAAGGATTCAGAAACCAAACCTCTCCCCCGAGGCAATTTTCTCCCACTGTTGATATCTCTGCTGAAGCTTACAATATCAAGAAGCACCCAGCCAACACTCACCCCTGAGAACCCTCCAAGTGATAAAAAGAAGGTAAACTTACTGACTACAGTACTTGGTAGAATCTATAGTTACAGTGAAAGACATAACTGTGTTCATCCCATAGCCGAGGTGAACAGAGAGAGACCCAGAGAGTAACTGAAACTTAAAATCCTTTGTCTCCTGAGGAATTTCTCACTGGTCAGTTGTCCACCTCTCAGGTTACCTTTAGCTTAGCCCCTTACAGGTAAACACTAATTCTAGGCTACTTCACACTTATGACAGATATCATGTGGTTTTCTAAATGTTCATAAACATGATTCTCATCTTATAATACTGGTTTTATTCCCTTTACATAAATACAGTTCAGAAATAACTCAGTTTATGTAAATGGAAGGAGAGTCAGGCCTTGGAACTTATGGAGCTACTAGATGTAACATATGTGCCCGGATTTTTGTGGGTTGAATACATGGTACTTTAATCCAAGTCAAACTACGATTTTCTCCCATCTCTATTGGAAACAGACTGGCCAAACCTGAAATCATTTATCCATCCAAATTTTGGTGCATTCACATAATTTCATGGACATATAATGGTTTAATGAGTGAGATAATGGCTCAGTGACAGGTCACAGTTACAATTTTCTGGAATTGGCCCTGGGATCATGTTGCACACTTTTATGCATTGTATTTATGCACTTAACAGTTGCGCTTCAGAGATTAAAGGTGAGCTCAGTTTGTTGGCAATTATGTGAAGAACATGGATCAGCAAATGAGGCTCCACTCCAGGATAAAAATGAACAAATAGAGTCACATCAGTTTCTATTTTTATTGTGTTCTGATATTCCTCTTTGTTTAATAATGAGGGGGAGGACGAATAAACATCCAAGCAAGCACCCCATTTGCAGTTCAATGTTTCCTTTGTTGTGCATTAGAAAACAGGATGACTGTTAATTTCTTCCAATCTTATTTAAACTTTGCCACCGGACATCTGTTCTTGTGCTCATGAAGCTCTGTTATATTATTAACACTTTGTATGCAGTTGCTACAGGAACACAGACAATCATTTTGAGAGAATATTCTTAATCTAATTAAAATGCTGTCTGTTGGTGTATTAAATTTTTAAAAAGCACAACACAACTCTTTTCATTATGCTGACAACTAAATTGCTATATCTAAAATGAGTACAGTGAGAAGAAACCAGTTTTAATAAAATACGGATTACAGTGACAAACAAGGGACTGTATGGTTTGTGTCAGAGATGGGACAAAACTGGAGTTGTTTCTGCAGTCACCTGCCCCCCGCCCCCAGGTTTGGAGGATAAATGGGACCTGGATTCAATTTATTCCTGGGTTTAGTTTGTAAATCTAAAACCTGACTACAGAAGTATTACTATATCCAAATTAGCCCTATGTGTTGTCTATCTTTTTATGAAATAGAGATTGGCCAAAACTGGAACCATTTATCCAGACTCCTTTTTCCACTCAAATGTTGGTGAGTTTATATAACCGAGATCGAAATCCGCTTTGGTTTGTAGTTTGCAAAACCATAAGATATCTGACATGGTTATGAAGAACCAAAAATACCTTTTTGTTCCAGCCATTGCTAGTTTGTATCTATCACCACATTCTGTCACTCACCATTAAGCCTATGTGATCCTTTAAGTCTATGTAATCGATTTACTATGTGCTCTTTTCCCCTGTAGTCATACTTTGCACATTTTCCACTTTATATACTTTTCTGTTTTTTTCAAAATATTTAAACCCATTTATCTGTCAATACAGTGGACTCACTTCAGCGATACAACTCCACTGATGTTAATGGAGTTATACTATGGATGGATTTTATTGGTCAGTTATATTTTATACAAGGTAGATTCCTCTTTTTCTATTTAAAAGGATTGTGAGCCAATAAATCATCAGATTTAAATCCTATATTATTCATACTGAGCCATATTTTCAAAAGGGCCTGATCCCCATACTTCATCTTTGTGTCTGTGAATTTGCAGTACCATTTATGCATGTAGAAGATGATTTTACCTATGGGAAAACATATCTGTCCAGAATTGCAAAGCATATTTTGAATATTAGCCCTGATATGTTTTGTTTCATGATTTGAATAAATATACTGAAAACAAGATCTCTCTGTTTGCAGATTATACTAAAACTGAAGGCAGAGCAAATAATTAGGAATAATACAACCAGATTCCAAAAGACTTGGATCATTTAGATGACTGGGCCATGAGATTGCAAATGCAATTTGCTGAAGACAAATGTAAAACAATTTGACTAGGAGCCAGGAACCAAGATTTGTGCTAAATGAAACAGACATCCAAAACAATGATCAGGAAAAATATATGGGATTTATTGTAGAAACATCATTGAAGCCATAAAGTCAATGCACAGCAGCAGAAAAAAAGGCCCTAGGTCTATTTTTGTTCAGATGCCATATTTCCATGTCTATGGTATTGATTTGCCCATGCAAATTACTCATGAAAAGTAGACCTGGAAAAACGCATGAGCAAAGATATGCATGGATCCGGCACTTCACATTTATGAAAATAAGGCCCAAGATTATATCAAGTGTCGGAGAAAATACAAAATGAAGACAGTACCATTATATTAAAAAGCAACTAATTAAAATTTTTCCTGTAAACTGAGTGCCTAATTGGCCATCATTCCACAGGATTAGCTCTTATTCTGTGTTTTGCATAGCACCAATCATGCTGTCAAGGTGCCATAAAAATAGTAAAAGAAGATTATTGTCTTGCCTATGATACAAAATGTGGCAACAAACAAGATAGCAAGTCTGGAGAATCCAAGTCATCAGGGAAATTACAGAAAGTTGGGATTGTTCTTGTTTCATTAAAGGAAATTCTGAGCACTTTGTAATATTAAGAAACAGAATGGTAACATTCGTAGAAATAAACTGTCCACACTCTAATGAAAGGCTCAAAAAAGGCATATACACTAAAAATAATGAAACGGAGTAAATAGGGAAGGCAGAAAAAAACATTGATGGAATAGTGAACTGACTAAGTTAAGAGGGAAAGCAGTTGATGTAATTAAAGCAAAGAGCAGAAGGATGTTCTAGAGACTGGATTTTCTGGAGCAGGAGGATTCTGGTGGGATTCAGCTACATCAAAAAAAAAAGGTGTTTTGCTAGACTGTTCTGGATCTTATGTGTGTATAGTATGCAGGTACATTGGTCAGGAGGAGGATCTAGGGTCATATTGAAGAATCCCATCTCAAACCATGGCAATTGAGTGAATGGGTGAGGACATAGCTAATCTACCCAGATGTAAGTGTGTGTATGTATTACACTTAATGGAAGAACAGTCTGGTCTTCATTTTATCTATACAGGACTCTGAAGCCCATACACTGGGAGGAGGAGCTGTGGAGAACTGTTCAATACATATGCATGAGTGTCACCCTCCCATAGCCCTGAGCTACTCTGGGGCTTGTATGCACTGAATGGGTGCAGATCCCCTCTTATGCACCCATCCTTACCATTCTCTTGGCTGGTCAATCCAGTATGGCAAGGACATAGGTGCAGTAAGGAGCTATCTCAGGTCTGTGATACGAACCCAAGATTTAGTCCATAATCCCACAGCAGGGTCTATTTGACTATGTCTTGCGGAACATCCTACATATTTTTCTAGTAATGCTTAGGTGACATAAATACCCTTCACTGTGTTTTTTAGATTCTAGTCCATTCAGTCTGATTTAATGGCTGCCCTACTCCTGTTTAAACGAGGCTGACCAAATAGCAAGTGTGAAAAATCAGGATGGGGAAGGAGGGTAATAGGAGCCTATATGAGAAAAATACCCCAAAATCAGGACTGTCTCTATAAAATTGCAATATCTGGTCACAGTAATTTAAACTCAGTTTAGATTTTCAGGGGGTGCACTGTTATACTCATCTATAGAAAAGGATCTTTATTTTACCGGAGGCTGCTGTATAGTGAAGACTCCTAGGAGTTAGGAGATGGACCTTGATTTTCTTAATGGCTGCTCCATGCTATGGGCTCCTAGAACAGTGGTTCTCAAACTTTTTTTCCCCGCAGGCCACTTGAAAATTGCTGAGAGAGTCTCGATAAACCACTTAATGATCTTTTCATATGTTTACAATAGTTAGCTAATGGTACAAGTGCTTTGGATGAAAGCACTATATAAAAAACTTAATAATTAACTTTTTTGATCCACAGATAAAAGCACACAACTCATTTTAATATCAGTAGTATTATCATTCTAATGTGATGGGTGTGCCCTCTCTCCCTTGCCGTGGCAGCCCCCAAAGCTACAGCTGGGAAAGAGGGGGGTCTCTCCCTCTCTCTCCCACCACAGCAGCCACAGAGTTGAGGCTGGGAAGAAGGAGTCTCTCTCCCTGGCAGCCACGGGGAAAGTCGCCTCTTTCTCCGGCCACCACAGCCTTGTATGTCCTAAATTCCCAACTACCCTCTATTCCCACCCAGGCCACCACCTCACCTTACACATGTGCGTCTTCTCCAGGGTCCAGGCACCTAATTAGTGGACCCATGTCTGCGCGGCTCCACTAATTGGGTGTGTGGCCCTTCATTCTCTCATGTGTGGCCACCCAGGCACACATCCTAGAGGGAACTATCCACGGACCACCTCAATGGAGCTTGCAGACCACTGTTGGTCCACGGACCACAGTTTGAGAACCTCTGTCCTGGAATAAAGATTTAAAAGGCCCACTAGATCATGGAGCCCATTGTGGTACTAATTATAAAACCTTGCAAGGTATTACAACAGAGCTGCTTGCACATCAAAAACTGACCAAACCTGACTAGTTTGTGCTCAGATCCATCTCCCTTACAGGATAAAGGCATTTCCTCCACAATGTCTTCATGTAGACCAGAAGAAAAACAAATCAGCCATGCCTTTAACCTTGCAGGCCTGCTAGCAAGCCAGCTGTGTTACCACCACAGACACAATACTGGGAGTGACATCTCCATCACAATAAACAGCTAAAATAGAGACAATTTCATTGTAAATCAAAATGAACACTTCGTCAGATGCTAATATAATACACAAGTGCTGGTCCCACAAATAACGATAAATATTCATTGAGTCTTTGTTATAAAGCTATGAAAAATAGGACTCAAATTGAGATAGTATTGCTGATGTGGCTTTATTTCAGACTGTGATGGCTTCTTTCTAGGGGCCTAGCATCAGATGTTGAGTCCTCTCTTATTCCATTAATGGTAGTAGCAACATAGGTGTATGCACAAGGTGTGCCGGGTGTGACCAGGTACACTGTAATGTCTGAAAAAAAAAAAGTGGCTTTGCTTGCAAAGTGCAGTGCCTTTAAAGTAAATAAATAAAATCCCCTGGGTGCACAACTTAATGAAATGTGCTGTGTATGCCCATGAGTAGCAACTGTAAATGTGCAGCACCAGTCAGGAAATGCTCAGCTCCTCACAGGATTGGGCTCTTAAAGAGAGGCACATGTGGAGAGAGGGGCCTGAAGGCAGTTGGTTGCCAGGAAGAAGCCATACTGGGTGGCTGGCTGGCTGAAAAGAAAATTGATCATGGAAACTGGAGCCGCCAGGAAAGCGCAGAAGAGAAAGGGAAGTTTTGGGGGAGTCAGGGTAGACCTTGTTTCTGATGCTGCTGTTACTGAGGGGGAGGGGGGGAAGAGCTGGCAGTTCTGATCACTTGAGAGGAAGGCAGCATTTGGCCCTCTCCTTTTTGCTGCTGTCACTGCTCCAGGTTATCAGTTTCTACAAACTTCAAGGTACTATATGGCTTTGAAAACAATGAGGAGTCCTGACACACCTTAAAGACTAAAATTGATTTAGGCATAAGCGTTCATGGATAAACCACCCACTTTTTCAGATTCAACCTTCAGATACGGATTTGGTTGTGTTAGCTGTTCAGGGAGAGAAAGAATAACAAAGGGAGGAGCTAAAATGAGGTGTGATCTCTGAATCTCTACACTCGTCGTAGAGGGAGGTTTCCAGACTGATCAGGACCTACAGCAGGTGTGTATAAACTTTGTGGCCCAAGGGCCACATCGGGGTTCAAAATTGTATGGAGAGCTGGGTGGGGAAGACTGTGCCTCCCCAAACAGCCTGGTCTTGCCCTCTATCTGACCCCTTCCCACTTCTTGCCCCAACTGCCTCCCTCAGAACCCTCGACCCATCTATCACCCCCACCCAATCCTTGTCCCCTGAATACTCCCTTTAGGAAAGACGTGGAAAAATTAGAGAGCATCCAGAGGAGACCAAGAAAAATGATAAAGCTTTAGAATACCTGACCTATGAGGAAAGATTAAAAAGAACTGGGTATGTTTAGTCTTGAGAAAAAAAAGACTGAGCAACAACCTAAACAGTCTTTTAATATGTTAAAAGCTATTCTAAAGAGAACTATGATCAATTGTTCTCCATGTTCAGCGAAGGTAGGACAAGTAGTAATTGGCTTAATCTGAACAAGGAAGATGTAAGTATTAGGAAAAGCTTTCTAACTATAAGAGTCATCAAGTACTGGGAATAGGCTTCCAAAGGAAGTTGTAGTTGGAGGTTTTTAAGAACAGGTTGGACAAACACCTGTCAGGAATGATCTAGGTTTACTTGGTCCTATCTTGACCTTCTTGAGGTCCTGTCTAGCCCAACATTTCTATGATTCTGTAGAATCATACCTGCAGTCAACTGCTATAAGGTTTACCAGTCAGCAGGGGAGAACAGTACATTCTTTGGTACTACATTATTGCATATTTTTCCAATGTTATTGGTCCCACAAAAAAACATGAACAATGCTACATAGTCTTGAACAATAGCACCTTAACTATTTCCACATATACAGATCATTCATGTAAGAATGATGAAGCCAAGGTAGGGCAGTAAATATTTAGGTTCTTACTCTGAGCTGATCTGATATAATTCAGCTATAAAAGTTTTCAGACAGTAGGTCTGCATAGAGTGGCCAATGACCAACATGAACTTAAACAACTAATATAGTTCACCATCTGGTGGCTAGACACAGTGTTTGCAGCCTGTGTGTTACCAAGTCCAAGATTTAAGTGGGGACTCTCATATTCCAGACACTGCCCCATTACAAGATGAATCGCAAGTTGCACAACCTATTGTCTGAGCCTTCATCATAATTCCATAATCCAAATTACAATATTTTAAAGAAATACAATGATGCAGTTACCCAAATGGGAAAATCTAAAATAGATCAACAGACAAATGGATGGATAATCACACTAATGTTAGAAATCAGGGCCTAAGACATTCTTTGAAGGTCTTGTGCCTACTCTCAATATTTCATAAATGGAAACTGAGTGGTTTACACTTTAAGGGGTCTTTGTTTGTTGTGTAGGCTGGTTACCTCAGAAAATGGGAGCTAGAGGTAAAACTGACTAGTGAAAGATACTGTATCTACACAGGCAGTTTACAGCAACAGGTAAAATTTGACTGAAAACAGAGGAGGCAATGACTCCCCTGAAAAACCACTACTGTTGATTTAAGAGTATTGTCAGCAAGGGATTGGGGAAATAGAACAAAAACCTTTCTAATCATCTGTGAAAGGAGGTTATTTCCACCACACATTTGAGACATATAAAATATCAGGGGCAAAGGGAAAACAGATGTATTACATACTTCACTAAAGAAGTGGAATTACTCCAATATGAGAGTACAAGAAGGAAAGCATTTCCTTATAAATCAAAAATAAGAGCCCATTGAATAAAGGCTGATTCATCACAATCTAAAACTGTAGTTGCCACCTACACATGTACATGCATACACAAAATGAACAGAATTGTTCATGAACACTAGCACATCATAATATCAGATGAGTTGCATAAGATTTTTCAACATTCTCTTTATCATAACTCATGAGGAAGGTGCTGTTAAAGGACTGTTTCATTCTATTACATTTAGATTCAGTAAACTAACCCGCATACATTTTGTCCAATGCTTTGCTCGGTTACTTTTCCAGACATCAGCTATTTTTGAAGTCAAGAGATTTTTGCATCAGCCAATTTTTATGATTAGGCAGAAGATTTCTTGTGAAAATGAGCATCATATGCCAAAAATACTTTTGACAGTTTTCAGCAAATATTATGCCCTCAACAGCTAGGATTTTTATGCATGTTTCTGTTTCGTAAATTCCTTTTCATTTCCACACACACCTATCCCTACCCTTGAAAATTTAATAAAAATTATATAATCAATTTTAGGCTTGCCTTTCTTAGGGGTGGCTGCAGTGGTACACATTAAAATGGAAACATTTATTTTATTGTAATGCTGTGCTTACTGTGAACACTTCAGTAATTTCTATTCCTAGAATGGGATGTTATAAGATGACAGCTATACCACAAACAAAATGCTTCCTGTACAGTGTCAAACAGATTTATTTTTTTTTAAAAAAAAGATCCTAATAGTTACAACTCAACTCAATTGGGGGGACTGCTGACTGTTTAAATGTAATAATTGATATTTGGGGTTTCATAGAATTTTTTTTTTTTTTACAGCTGATGTAAAATTAAAGCCAACACACATGTGATCTGTGCCCTCTGACTTTAAACCACCTCCTTATTGATGGAAGTGTATCACTCTAGACATAAAACATTCAAGCATATATCCAGCTTTTTAGATGATAGTCAGCCATTCTGTAAAAATCCTGAACCACGCCCAGTGGTGAGCAAGTACGATATACCCCAGATGTAACATGTATAGCTCCAAGATTACAATCTATGGACTAGTTTACTGGTATGCTGTGACCAACAGCAAACTATTAATCTGCTAGAGTTCCTCTGAAGTCAGTGGGACTTTCACAGCAGTCTGCCCACATACTTTCAGTTGTAGGACTGAGGCCTTTGTCTATCACAAGTCATGTTATGTGGCTTCTTGTTAGTTTTGGGGCAAAGCTACAGCTCACTGTTTCTTAAAATGGCAGCAACCATACCTCTTTGGTTGTAGCTCATTAGCTAGAAAGCTTACTTGGGACCCACAGAGTCCATCTGCAGCATCACAGCACATGTACTGTGGGATGTCTGCTCATCATCCTTCACATTTTGTATCTAGCACCTTCTGGAGGTCTCGGTCACCTTATCCTTTAGGCTAGTGACATCTGACATGAATCTCTGCAGTGACTCAGCTCATTATTCTTTGTGGCTGTTGATATAAAGCTCATAAAGTGTTACATAACCAGCAGATGGATACTGCCTGCAGTCTGTTGATCAGTTCTTGATAATAAGCTATTATGCTTCATAGTTTTAGGATGATAAAAGGGGCTTGGTTCCTATCGCATGCTGAAACAGAGAGTGCTCTCTGCCCTGGCATGTTTTCAGGTTGTGCTCTATGGGTTACCTATCAATACATCGCAAACTAGTATAATCCTGTCAGCAGTCTGCCTCCCCTTCTAGGGTCTAGCCCCTGGGGGGTTCTAAGTGCTTCCTGCAAGATGCTGAGCTGCCTCAACTTTTGTTGGCTTGTGAGGTGGTGAATATCTCCAGCTCACACCGAAGGCTCTTGTCACCTCGAGGGATTGGGAATTTACTTGGCAGGCATCTCAGATTCCCCATGGACTGTAATTTAAATCTGACAGGACGTCTGATAGAAACAGTTGTTGTAGTAATGGCTAGTTTGTGATCTTTTGGTTGGTGTTTTATTGCTGTTCTTTAACTCGAATAATGCCTTGCAGACAGTGGGCTATTTTTCCCCTGCCTTCCCAACTGTGCAGAGAGAGTATAAGATAGTAGCTTTAAGTGTTAGGCAGGGGAAAAATAGCCCACTAGCAGGAAAAGTTTTGTATCTTCTATCTTTAGTACATATCACAGCCCATTCAGAGTGGTTATGAGATAAACCCATCTGAATGTAATTTTACACTGGCCTTTTGGAGGATGTGTTGTATAGTCTTTTCCACTCCTCTCTCCATGCAGATCAATCATAGTTTAAGTAGTAAAATGTATACTAGGAGCCCAAGATGGAATTAAGGTCATCAGGAGCCTTAGGAACACCAAAGCATTGGTCTCCCATGGCTTCACCACTGTAACTCCAACCACTTGTGTTGTGGCCAGCCCCCCCCCCCACACACACACTATGGAGGGAGGGTCTCAGAGCTCTGGCTCCAGCATAAGCATGAATGATCTTGGCACTGCAATTAAACAGCCCCTGAGCCCAAGCCCCACAAGCCAGAGTCAGCTGCCATGGGCCAGCCAAGGTGTGTTTAATTGCTGTGTAGACATATTTTTATTGATATCAATGGAGCCAGGACTTCATCCCTGGAATAGTACAACATGGACTTATTGGGCCAGATCCTTGGTCTCTCTAAAGTCAAGACAAAATTATTTTTTCTTACTTAATCCGTGTTATGGTACAGACTTGAAATCTGTCATTTACAGAGTACTTTCTATACTTTCAGAATTCATTTATCTGGGAGGCACAGACCAATTATGAATTTTCCCAACAGAATAAACACTCCTCAGTCAAACTATATAATATTTATTCAGAGTCCAAAAAATAAAATTAAAAATTAAAAAAAACAGCAATTTTTAAAAAAAATCTTATGTGGCTAAACTAGAAACTTGTTCCATTATTTACTAAGGCTCTACTTGTCATGAATCAAGCCTTCTCCAATGACACTTCTCTTATTCTCTACGGCACACAAAGAGAGAGATATAGAAACAGCTGAATCAGTGCATGTCCTGGATCATTTGCCCAGCCCAGGCTTCCCCTTCCCCCCACACACTAACTATATACCTGCCATTTCATTTTACCTCTGTCTCTCCATCAAAGTATATTTCAATTTCTTCTTATTAAACTTCTTATAATTTTTATCTCCTTTGATATATTTTTTAAAAGCTAACTGCTCTATAGTCAGGATGGGTCAGGGTGGATATGCGTCTCACTGAGCTATAAATGAATGTCCTGTGCTGGTAGAGCAATCATTTCATTACCATAGGGAAAGGGGCACTATGGAATGCTTCCATTAATTTTCTTTGACGATCCTGAAATATCTGTATTTTCAGCAACGGAAACATTCACAGATCCTCCCTGTCTCTACCCAAATAGAGACACCTCTGTCAGAGAGCAGCAGCAACAAGGTGTTTTACCAGTTTTTAGACTGCCTCTATGCTTTTGACTAAAAGCTCTGCATTCAAGCTCTTTTCTGTGCAGACCACACCAGCTGTGGTGAGTAACAAGAAAGAGGCCTCAGGCATCCGTTCAACTAACTGCAGCATTTCTGTACCTTCAACATTTCTCTTCCACTGTGTAGTGGAGCGATGACTCACCCCTGCGGCACCTCCCGCTGGTCTATCCAGGAATTAGCTCTTCCAGCATCCAGAGCACCCTCTGCAGGCCAATGTCCTGCTTACTGCTCAGCCCCATGTCCCACCCCAGACCCCAGTGCCCTCTTCCCTAGGGTGCTGCACCCCTGCAGTACCCCCACAGTCTCACTGTGTCTCCCCTCCCTGGGGAACCCCCACCTCCTACCCCCACATTGCCTCAGTC
The DNA here is from genome assembly GCA_007922305.1 of Dermatemys mawii. Lineage (NCBI taxonomy): Eukaryota > Metazoa > Chordata > Testudines > Dermatemydidae > Dermatemys > Dermatemys mawii. Next base: position 19,687,577 of record ML677366.1, read on the forward strand.
TAGGCAACTACCAGTCACCACTTGCCCCCATTCACTGGGGCAGACTGCAGTATAATTGCCATTCATCATAAGCAAGGGGGGTTGGCCTGCTGCTTCTGCCTCTAGAGTCCTGGGCTACCCCTTGCAACCCCAGTACCCTTTGTTGGGCCTGTCCCCTAGGGCCTGCAGCCTGGGGATTTCCAGGCCAGAGCTTCCCCAGCTCCTCTTGCCTTGCCCCAGCCCTGCTTCCCTCTAGGTACCTTGCTCAAGCTCCCAGCAGCCAGGCCTGTCTGCTTCTGCAGTCAGAGGAGACTCTCTCTGTGTACCAAACTCTGGGCCCTAATTGATGCAGCCACAGCTGTAGCTGCTCTGCCCACTCAGGCTGGAGCTTGCTTGCTCCCAGCTACAACCCTTTCTTGGGCTGTTTTAAGCCCCTTTTAGCAGGAGTGGGACAGCCATCCCACTACACACTGCATGCTGATAAGAACAGGTGCCACACCCATATAAAAGCCAATTACTGTGAGCTTAAGGCTGTGTGGTCAGCTGTATTCCACAATGCCAGTCTCAGAAATTCAGTGTGGAATAGACTCAGTACTGGTTATCAAGTTAATAGCTGATTTCATTTGGTTCTAAAGCAGTCATTTACCATATACCCCAGGCCCAATTCTGCAACCCCTTATGTACAGAGGCTCAAAAGTACTGCAGTACTTGCATGAGGAAGGACACCTGAAGAAGGGTTTACAGAACTGGGCCCCAGTTGGGCTGACCAGAAAACAAAATTCCAGTTCACAAAAAAATGAGATTTTGAAAACAGTTTTCTGTCTCATATAAAATGAGAACAAGATCTTTCAAAAAATTGTCATGAATAAATACAAGACCAACCTACTGCAGAAGAACCAATAACCCATCTTGAACCTGGATTTCCCACATCACTGACTCAATGAATATTTAATTATTTGTAGAAAATGGGGCTACTCTAACATGAGAGACTGACTCTATGCATGAGTGATTAAGGCACTCATCTGGGATGCAGGAATCAGGCAGAGCAGGAACTTGAACCTGAGTTTCACATCCCAGGCAAGTACTCTCACCCCTAGGTGGGGCTCTCACTCTTCTTCCCTGCTGCTGAGAAATCTTCTGGACAAAATGGCATTTCCTTATTGGAAAGCTAATTGATCAGCACTGCAGTGAAGCAAGACTGCTGATATTCTCTTCACACAGTTTTTCCACACATTATCCTGTTAGGGGGGAGGGGAAATTTCCTCTTAACAAAATGAACAAAGAGTTCTCTCGGAGATCCATAAAGATCATAGAAGACTTGTAGGCGATGAGACCCATCTATGCCCTAACTCTAGGCTCCCCTGATCCCTTCTGGCTCCCAGGCAATACCCTGCCAGGGTTTCCTCAGCTAGTACCTGAAAGTGGAAGGAGGCGCTGCACAGTGCAGGGCCTGTGAAAAAGTTAACCCAGCTTGATTAGCTTTTTATATCTAATGTCCTATCAGGTTCACAGGGAACCCATGTACCTGACCTGGCCCTGCCCATTCGTCAGCTTCTCAGCAGGTTTGGCAACTATGCCTTCAAAGTTGTCATACAAAAGCAAAGTGAACATAAATCTGCAGAACCCATCTCTGCCCTTAGATACATGGGAGCAGCTCCCACTGAAGTCAAGACATTCATATCCATGCGTCTGAAGGCAGACTAGGGCCCCTGATGTGTGTACAATAAAAATAATTCACCTGACAGTTGTCTGGACAGCGAGTTTCTGTGTAATTTCATTCTCTGTACTGGGAAGGTTGTAGGACTACATGTAATCTAATTGTCTACATTGCATGTTCCTAAGACTACACGTAAAACAGAATTTTCTGTCTGGGATGATGGCATTTCATTATTAATAGAAAGGAAGCACGCAGCATGCATTTGAGAATATTTGTCCTAGAGTTACAGTTCAACAGCAGCAAACAATACTATTTTCTATTTGCAAATCTATTTAGTCAACAGATTTTATCCATTCCTTTCTAGGGTGTCTCCCCTCCCCATTTAGCCCACTCCCTGAGAGATCCCGGGTTCCTTAGTAATCCTGTGTGTGGAGGGGTCTCAATACTTCAACTTTGCTGTTAGTAGGGTGACCAGATAGCAAGTGTGAAAAATTGGGACAGGGAGTGGGGCGGCGGAGGTAATAGGCCCCTATATAAGACAAAGGCCCAAAAATCAGGATATCTGGTCACCCTAGATGTTAGGCTGGTTCTGTTCCTGCTATTAGCCAATATCTAGGGCTCTGCCAGATGGATCATGTGCCGGGGGAGGGAGAGGGAGTGATGGTACTGCCAACTAGAGCTAGATATATAACAGATAGATGCTACAATTGCTTCCCTACACAATTTTGCCAATGAACACAAATAAGTAACCACCCTCCTACTCCAGCTCTTGGCTTGTTTTAAGCAGATATTGCCAGACATGCTGAGCTATTTGAATAATCTCTAATGCAGAAAAACATTCACCCCATCTTTACAGAATGTATAACTTTCAATGGTCATATGAATAAATAAATCAAGAACTAATCTATTGGACCATCTCTCTATGCATCTCTGACTTCATTTCATGTGTCTAACATGCCTCAAAGGCCATTTTCTATTAGGTATTGCTTCCCATGTATTTTACCATGTAAACTTCCAAAATGGTCATGGAGTAACACATGCTCATTGTCAGATGGAGAAAGTACTTTTTCACATGGTTCGAACACTCACATTAACCTCGGCAAAGACCACAAAGACATCCACTAACTTTCTGCCACCTGGCAGGAAGACTGTGGCTGTAATGGATTGCTCCATCATGTCCTCATTTTTTGCCTCTCAGAGATGATGGTTGCTTAAGTCAGAGTAGGCTGTTGCTAAGTTTATTAGAAGCTCCCTTGCTAAGATTGGCATCATTAAAAACCAAACATACACACACAAAGCTTTCCCAAAAAGAAATGTAGCCTTTGAAATTGTACATGCCTACTCTGCCCCAGACAGAGATCAGGGTTCGGCAAAATTCAGAAAAGGAGTTTTGATATTACTGTACTTCCAGAATGTCCTATTCACTTTCCCAAAAATCTCATAGTCTTATGCCTCATTTGTTTTGTTTTGATGACCTTGTTGAGGAGAGGTGCTTTTTAGAATGTTGAGAGAGGTCAGTAGCAGAAACAACAAAGGCCAGATCCACTGGTTTGACCAAGTGTTCAGCACAAGCTATATGGAGACAGGACCAAAGGTAGTGTATCTGCACACACCCAGGTCCTTGTTGGCACAAATTACAGCAGCCAAGAGATGCTCTAATTTATGCCTGGTATTCATGACCCCCAAGAGCAGGGGTCTCAAAGTCCCAGCCCGCGGGCCCTCTGCAGCCTGAGAAGTTCCCCACTGCAGGCCACGGAGGACAGATGCATGCAGACACGCTGCTGGCAATGTCTGCGGCAGGCACCACCCCTCGCAGCTCCCGTTGGCTGGGGGAGAGGCACAGAGATACCATCACTAGTCACCGGGCAGAGTCAACCATGGAGGCAGCATCCCTTTTTTCCGCAATGACTATAAACAAGTCAAAATACCGAACACAACTATCTGATGCCCACCTTGCTGCAATCCTGAAAGTTTCAACTGCTCAGTCACTGGGACTAAACATCAACAAACTAATAGAATTGAAGTGTTTTGCCAGGTGCCTGGCAAACACTAAAAACTCTCTGGCAGGTGAAGAATTGTATAAAGTTGTATAACAGTTTTATTATTTCTAAGAAATTTGAAATAAAAAATGCAATATAAACATTTTCTTTTCTGAATACCATCTTCAGTGACATTATTGGCCCACTGGGAGGATTTGAGGATTTTGGACTGGCCTAAGGTAAACTGAGTTTGAGACCCCTGTCCAAGAGGCTCTTCTGGCCAGGGCATATGGACACCCCAGCAATATCATCTGACCTTGCTCCCATTAGGTGCTGATAGTGAGGTGACTTTACACAACCTGAGCATTCCCCAGTGTGAAGAGAAAACGCAAGGGACAATTTATGGCAGCTTTACAGCTTCTTTCTGCTGCCAGAGCGGAACAAAGCAGCCAGAGTAGGATCAAGGATCTGGCCCAGAGAATCCTTGTTAAGCACATACAGTGAAACATTTGGAAGGATAACTATGTGGTTAAGTGACTAGAGTAGGACTCAGGAGATCTGGGTTCATATTCTGGCTCTTCCACAGACTTCTTGTGAGTCCTTGAGCAAGTCGTAGAATCATAGAATATCAGGGTTGGAAGGGACCTCAGGAGGTCATCTAGTCCAACCCCCTGCTCAAAGCAGGACCAATCCCCAACTAAATCATCCTAGCCAGTGCTTTGTCAAGCCTGACCTTAAAAACCTCTAAGGGAAGAGATTCCACCACCTCCCCAGGTAACCCATTCCAGTGCTTCGCCACCGTCCTAGTGAAAAAGTTTTTCCTAATATCCAACCTATGTCTCCCCCTCTGCAACTTGACACCATTACTCCTTGTTCTGTCATCTGGTACCACTGAGAACACTGTAAATCCACCCTCTTTGGAACCCTGTTTCAGGTAGTTGAAAGCAGCTATCAAATCCCTCCTCAGTCTTCTCTTCTGCAGACTAAACAATCCCAGTTCCCTCAGCCTCTCCTCATAAGTCATGTGCTCCAGCCCCCTATTCATTTTTGTTGCCCTTCTCTGGACTTTTTCCAATTTTTCCACATCTTTCTTGTAGTGTGGGTCCCAAAACTGGACACAGTACTCCAGATGAGGCCTCACCAATATTGAATAGAAGGGAATGATCACGTCCTTCAGTCTGCTGGTAATGCCCCTACTTATACAGCCCAAAATGCCGTTATCCTTTTGGCAACAAGGGCACACTGTTGACTCATGTCCAGCTTCTCGTCCACTGTAACCCCTAGGTCCTTTTCTGCAGAGCTGCTGCCTCACCATTCAGTCCCTAGTCTGTAGCAGTGCATGAGATTCTTCCATCCTAAGTGCAGGGCTCTGCACTTATCCTTGTTGAACCTCATCAGATTTCTTTTGGCTCAATCCTCTAATTTGTCTAGGTCCCTCTGTATCCTATCCCTACCCTCCAGTGTATCTACCACTCCTCCCCATTTAGTGTCATCTGCAAACTTGCTGAGAGTGCAATCCATGACATCCTCCAGATCTCTGATAAAAATATTGAACAAAACTGGCCTCAGGACTGACCCTTGAAGCACTCCGCTTGGTACTGGCAGCCAACTAGACATGAAGCCATTGATCACTATCCGTTGAGCCCGATGATCTAGCCAGCTTTCTATCCACCTTATGGTCCATTCATCCAGCCAATATGTCTTTAACTTGCTGGCAAGAATACCGTGGGAGACCGTATCAAAAGCTTTGCTAAAAATCAAGGAATTACACATCCACTGCTTTCCCTTCATCCACAGAGCCAGTTATCTCATCATAGAAGGCAATTAGGTTAGTCAGGCATGACTTGCCCTTGGTGAATCCATGCTGACCATTCCTAATCACTTTCCTCTCCTCTAAGTGCTTCAGAATTGATTCCTTGAGGACCTGCTCCATGATTTTTCCAGGGACTGAAGTGAGGCTGACTGGCCTGTAGTTCCCTGGAGCCTCCTTCTTTCCCTTTTTAAAGATGGGCACTACATTAGCCTTTTTCAAGTCATCCAGGATCTCTTCCGATCGCCATGAGTTTTCAAAGATAATAGCCAATGGCTCTGCAATCGCGTCTGCCAACTCCTTTAGCATCCTCGGATGCAGCGCATCCGGCCCCGTGGACTTGTGCTCGTCCAGTTTTTCTAAATAGCCCTGAACCACTTCTTTCTCTACAGAGGATTGATCACCTCCTCCCCATGCTGTGTTGCCCAGTGCAGCAGTCTGGGAGCTGACCTTGTTCCTGAAGACAGAGGCAAAAAAAGCATTAAGTACATTTGCTTTTTCCACATCCTCTGTCACTAGATTGCCTCCCTCATTCAGTAAGGGGCCCACACTTTCCTTGACTTTCTTCTTGTTGCTAACATGTCTGAAGAAACCCTTCTTGTTACACTTAACATCCCTTGCTAGCTGCAACTCCAAGTGTGATTTGGCCTTCCTGATTTCACTCCTGCATGCCTGAGCAATATTTTTATGTTCCTCCCTGGTCACTTAATCTCTCTCTCTGCTTCAATTCTTCATCTATAAGATGGGGATGATACTACCTCCTTTCTTTGACCCTTTGTCTTGTCTCTTACTATATGCATGTGCCTACCATGGTGAGACCTTGAACTCATTTGGGACTTCTAGGCATTACTGTAATATAAATAAAATTAGCAGTCATAAATATGATGTTATCTAAACTAAGCTGTTGCTGACTAATAGAAAAACAGTATGAGGTTAATAGTTAAATTTGTACTCTGCAGTATGTCTGAATTTCTGACAAGTTTGTGGCAATGGGAGACTATATGGATATTTTGTATGGAAAACAGCCTGAGATGGTTTGGTGGAATCACTCATGGCAGCTAACCAATAATTCTGGAAAGTAAGGTACAACACCTCCACGGTTTCTTAGCAACCAAATTTCCTCTGCTTTCTGAGGGTAACAAGGTTGTGGAATCCTTCTGCTACAGAAGTGGGTATTAGCCCACGAAAACGTATGCTCCAATACTTTTGTTAGTCTTTAAGGTTCCACAGGACTCTTTGTCGCTTCTCCTACAGGCAAACTGAAATCAAGGATGAAAACAAGGATGACCCATAATCAGACTGTGGACAGCAAAACTGCTTCAAAGCACGATGAAATACATCTGAGTGACAAGCAACATCTCTTGGTGGTTCAACTGTATTTTACTTATGTCTTAGCCATGGTTAACACCTGGAATGTCTCTAAAGTGTAACCACTGGAGAGGTAATACCAACCCTGATAATGGAGTGACAAGACTCAGCAAAAGTATTGGGAGAAAAGAAATGTGTAGTTTCAGTGTAATTTTAAATGACAGCCATTAGAATTAAAATCATGTCTCCCCCACTACCGCTCCTGGGAAATTATTTTTAACTGGCACCTTCCATGAGGGCACTCTGCTATCATTCTACATCTGGCACCCAACCAAAGAATAAATTGAGACAATCAAGGAATTTTTATTGTTGTTCCCTGTGTCTTCCAGTGCTCCCAGCCTTAGACAACTAAATTTTCTAGAAGGAAGTTTTGCCTGAGTATTTTTTGTTATTATTCTGACTGTGGGAAGGAGAAATTGTTAAGGAAAAGCAGCTTTCTGCTAATAACTTTCTCATACCTTTTATACTGTTATCAACCACCTGCTTGGAAATGGCAAGTTGCAAATGATTCTGTGAACTTCTAAAGTATTAGTGGGCTTAAAATAATAATAAATAATAATAATAAACCTGGCTGTTAATCATGGCAAGGTCAGTAGAATTTGACTGAGAGCTAACACGTACATTTTCAGTTTGGGAAAGCATTCCCAAGGCAAGTTTTAATTTGTTCAACACAAACCAAATACGTCAAACCCATAGAGCAAAAAGAAATGGATACTACTAAATACATTTTAAAAGCAAGGTAAAGAGGAAGTAGTAATGGGTAGGTGATGAAAAACACAATCAATTTTTTCCTCAGTGTTCTCAGGTGAAAATGCTGCTTCAAAACGAGATTCCAGTGCCCTGTGACTGGAACAGATCACAGAACTCAGTCTTTACTCAGGGAAAACTCCCATTCACAGAAGCAAATGAAATTAGACACAGTATTATTAAGTGCAGGAGCAATTTGAATTACTATGAAATGGAAAATGTGACCATATAAGTAAAATCCTATTCACAAACTCTGAACAGAAGGTAGCAGGGGAAGGACAGAGAAGCAATGGAAGCAATGTCGTAGGGACATAAAGCATCCTACTTGTATAGGTCAGGATGGTTCAAGCCAGGTGAAAGAAACATTGGATGCCTTAGTGCTGCACCAGAAAGGCCAGTCTGTTCACCACTCAGGGGTGCTGTTAACTTCCATATATGAGCAAGAGTGCTGGATAACCTGGTCACCAACCTAGCTGTGTCTTGCTGGATTGCACTCCTTCCTGCAGTTGCATGGGCACAGAGAATGAAGACACTCACTGCTCCCTCTTCTTCAGTCACTGTTGTCATCATGCAGTACAAGGCAGGGTTTGTTTTGGATTAGTTTCTTACTACTATTATATTTCTGCTATGCCGATCCCCTCCCCATCCCTCCACCCCCATCAACATCTTTCAAAATCTGACAAGATATCAATGGAGTGGCCCAGATGTCTTCTAGGAGATCAGTACAATTCACGATGACTAAAAGCTCACCAGATAGGTGAGCTTGCAAATAATTTGCCTTTGGGGGCTGAAATCTCACATTTTATATCATGTCAATGCCACCAAAGCCAAATTTCAACCCTAGCCCTAAACTTGATTTCCTGAAGACTTAAACTCTAAACCACAGTGCAGGTCTAATACCACAATGTAGGTCTAGCCGAAAGTTACCAGTGCCTCCACAGTTCTTCTTTAAGTAAACACCAATACCATAGATATACAAGTGGTATTCAGTTAACTAAGTTTAAAGACTGGTAACAGATAGCTGGGATACTAGGAATTCTAGACAGATATGGTACGATGCGTCATGCTACCTAAGTAAATGCAGGCAGGAAACACTTCTTCACATTTATATATGCAGCATTTGTCTCATATATTCTGCCTAAATCAGAAGCAAAAAAAAGGTAAGTGTTTTGAAGACTTATTGGCATATGAGTCGCATTTAAACAATGCAGGTGGCTATGCACAGAATTCTAATTAAGTAGAAGACTCCAGGGCCGGCTCCAGAATTTTTGCCGCCCCAAGCAAAAAAATAAAAATAAAAAAAAACGTGCTGGAGCACCAGCTGAGAAAAAAAAAAAAAGGCGGCCGGAGCGGAAAGTGCTGCCCAATATTGGTCTGAATGTAGCCCCTTACGAAGGGCCACCCCAAGCATGTGCTTCCCAGGCTGGTGCTTTGAGCCAGCCCTGGAAGACTCCTCTCTTTTTATACCATAAAGGTACATGTGCAGTGGTTTAAGTAAAAGGTTCTAAAGACATTTTTAAAGGCTGATTTGCATCTGGATATCAGCAAGAAAATGGTAGTTTGACAATTAATGGTATGTTGATAGAATGACTAAAGCTTAATGTCAATCACTCAGTCTACCAGTGTGAATGCTCATTCTTCATGAAATACATGCATCTACACCATCATCCAAAATAGACTGAACAATGGGATCACGGCAAAGAGATGAAAGGAGATCCAAAAGTGGTTAAAGAAAACTTCCATACTTAAGAAATATGTTTCTAGATGATTTCTAGATGATTCTATTTCAGCTGAAAACTCAGTGGCAGGTAACAATGGGATTTGGAGATAAGATAAAATTTACAAAATGGAGTCACAAAATATAAACAGCATTAGAAAGAGCACATTCTGGGGGGACTACTAATTTAATAATGTTTATTATTATTGTTATTACAAATTATTTATGAGGCCCTTACATTTACACAGCCAGTCTAAACAGAGAGTCGCATTCCTGCCCCAAAGATTTTACAATCTAAATCAGTCACATTAAACACAAAGGCGACACCACAGGAGAGGGAGGAGAGATTGCTTGGCAAGTGAGGCTTTAAGGAAGGGAGAGAAAGTTGAAGACTGTCGCAGACATAGGGGCAATATGACAGAATGTATGAAGTTGAGAGTAGGAAAAGAGGATAAAAGGGAGAAGTCAGGAGGAAGGATTGGGAAGAGCCTAAAGAGAGAAAATGGGCATAAGGAGAAATGATATAGGTGTAGGGCCTTGGAGAAGTGGACAATGAGCATGAACCTGACATATTAAGAGCCAGATTACCAGTGGAGAAAGATGAGGTAGTGACATACCTTAGCAAAACACCTGATAAGAGCAAAAAAGAAAGAGTCCAAGATTATACCGAATATATGGGCCTGGGAGGGAGGGAAATTATTAAGGGTACTGGAGTTGTGAGTGGAGATAAAGAAGGAATGCAGAGAACACTAGTTTAATTGACTTAGTATTCTGTGGACATGTTATCTACTCACACTGCCTCTCTACCAAATTTCTCTTTGGCCACACTTCCATCTAGTTTTTACTCCACTCACACCATTGAAAGTACCCTATCCAAAGTCATCACCACTTCCGAGAAGCATCTCAAGCTCTCCCATTTATATCCTTCTTGTTCCATTTGTCATGTCTTTGACAAGATCAGTCATTCTGTCATCTAAAGACTCTTCTCCCAAGGTTTCAAAAGCTTTCATCGACAGTGGCTCTCTTCCTACCTCTCTGCCCATTCCTTCCCTGGAGTCCCCATCCACCCTCCATTAGCTTTGTTTTCTATCTACGGCTATCCTGGGAGACACAGTGAGTTACACCGTAACAGCTTCAACTATGACCTGTGTGCTGACAACTCACAGATTTCTCACTTCTCCAGTTTCCATCTCACCTGTCTCTGGATGTCCCTTGGCATACTCCATTTTGAACTCAAAGAGCAAGGCTGTCCCAGTGACTAGGATGTTAGCTTGGGATGCAGAAGACCTAGGTTCAGTTGCATGCTCTGCCATAGACTTCCTGCCTGACCTTAGGCAAGATACTTCAGGTCCCCATCTGTATAAAAAGGATAATAGTACTCTCTCTCCTTCCTCCCAGAGGTGTTGTGAAGGCAAATACATTAATTGTGAGGCACTCAAATACAATAAGTACGTAAGCTAGAAACTGCAAGTGTGCTCACACGTGAGTGTAACCTGGACAGTGACTGAATACTGATTATGTAATAATGAAATGTGGATCTTCAGAGCTCTCCCACAAACAGATCTCCACCACTCAGGTACAATAAATAGGCAGTAAAGGATTCCAAATGAGAGCCAAGTGAACACGAGAGATTCACATGAAGGTGCAGCAATCCATCTGTGGATTTGGGTCTTTAAAAGCATTGTGCCAGCATCTGGTGTAGTTACCCTTATGCCTACCCCAGAATCATAACTGTCTTGTAATACAGGAAATACATGTTGTGGTACTGAAATCATAACAGTGAACCATGTAGCTGAAGAGAGAACAATTTATACTAAATCTAACCAAAAGAAAATCAAACGGAAGCTGTTTTCAGTATGTGGACTCTTACTTAAGTTACATTTAGGTGATACATCTTGTCATTTATTGGTTTTGGTTTTTCTGTGCACACTGTTGTAATGGTGGAAACTACGAAGTTCCGAGCTCTAAGCGTATGGAATTTTCCAGGTCACATGTTACAACAAGTGCTGGACTCTGCTGGATAAAGAACATTTAAAGGAAAAAATGAATTCTAACCATATGTTTTGAAATGAAACAATATGCTCATTCTATTTCAGCTGAAAACTTTGGGACTGCTGTACAGTTAGCAGCCATAAAGTAGGAAAATGATCTTGAAAGAGAATTTACTGTGGAATAGAAAATAATGACAGCACAGCAATGAGAATGCACAGTTTATATTTCTCACCTTTGACGCAATAGAATATTGATTAAGTTATTTCATTTCCACTGCATTATCTATTGGTCTGGTTATCCAAGGAGAAAAAGGCTGACAACAATTAAAATGAGTGGGGTTCGGTTTTCATTTTCACTATCCCAAGCCTACGCTTCTTCCTCTTTAAAGGATCATGAAAAATAATGTTGTCTAGTGGCAACTGAACATCTGGTATCAAAGACTTCTGAATTTTTAGCATCTAGCACTGGATACTAGCTGAACACAGACTATGTGATAATCAAGTGTGGATCTCCAAAGTTCTCCAACAAGCAGGTATGATTATAGGATAGATCCTGCCCAAATTAAAATCCAATCTGAAAAAAATAGATAATTTCTTTTAGTAGGGACATTTTTTAATTTTAATTTTAACTTTTTGGAAGGGGAGTGTGCTGCACCTAAGATACTTGGTGATAGGAATATGGTTGCAGTGAACTGAATATTAAGCTTTTGGTATGCCCTGCCTAGTGCAATTAAAAAGTCAATGTTTGCCTACAGTGTGATAACATTTTTATAGCAGGGATAAAAGCTTTCAGAAGCTGATACATGTGAAGAAAGAAAGACCGATAAGATGGATTAAACTCAGATTCACATCTGATGGGCAACTTCCCCCCATTAGCCCCCAGAATTAGACTGCTCTTTTAGTGGAGAAAGCCTTTTTATACTCTTTGAGGTTGGACTGGTTCAAAGGGTGGGGAATTGGTACCCTGGAGCTCTCAGATTTTGTTCTGAGTATGATGTCTGTCATCACTTGCAGCAATTCTCTGATTTTGTTTTGGGGACTTCTTATTGCCATTAGGCTTTCTCCAGCTGTGCTCTCTACTCATTTGTGTTATATGTCTGAATTGTCCCTTTACAATAAACTATGGATGTTATAGTGAGAGAGAGCAGATTCCTTGTTTAAGGAGTTCTCTCTCTCCCTCTCTCTCTCTCTCTCTCTCTCTCTAATTCAATTCTCACAGTTTCCTCAGCATTGTTTGAGGAGATCATTACAAACAAATGCAAACAATACATGTTAAAGTCAGGCTTCGTTGTCACTGTCATTGAATTGACATGGCTGTCTGTGAAATCTTACAAAGGTCTTCTTAATATAAGGCTGGAGGTCCAAACTTTACCCACTGAGGATGATGCTGGCAACTTCTCAAATTAAGTTGCTCCTGACATGCAAAATTTAAATGGAGCAGCTTGCAGCCACTCTCATCTTTCATACAGAGGTGTGTCCTGCACAGAGGCCAGGCTCCAGTGTGCTTGGGCCAGGCTGCGACATCTTGAGATCTGTTGTCTCTGCAGGTACTACTTTGGCCATGCCTGATATGAAGGGAGACGGAACACTGGGACTTTCTATAGCTTGTGGGGCAAATTCTGACTCCACTTTTGCTGCTGTGGTTCTCCTGCACAGGACAGGTTAGGCCATTCCACACCAGGCAACTTTGCACTCTGTGTACTTCACAACTCTGGGTTTTCTCTCATTCTATGCAGCAGCATGGAGGGAGGCGCAAGAGGGGTGAACTCCTCTGCCCCCTTATTGACATCTTTCCTCTGTCAACTCTGATGCCCAATGATGCCACTGTACTTACACATGCCAACATTAACCCTTTCATTGCTTAGATTTTGAGTAACTGAAATGGGTAGAGGTTGTGAACTGGTAGCTGACAAAGGGCAAGAAATCCAGATTGGAGACACAATTACAGGTAAAGGGGGAGAACAGATGCTGGGAAGGGAGAGAAAAAAGGAGAGAATCAGCAGCACATTTTCCCCACTGAGTGGCACAGTAAGATCCTGAACAGATACAGAGTGATCATTTAAGCTCTTTGGGACAGAACAGTGCTTCTGTTCTGTGTTTGTACAGTGCCTCGCAGGACATTGGCCGGGTCGTGAGTGGGGTCCCAGGCACTAAAGCAATAGGAGTAATAATGCACAGGGTAGCTCCTAGAGACAGGTTCTATTTGCTCTTTGTGCAAAGCCCCCAGCTCTGCTGTGGGCGAAGGGAGCAGGGAGGGAGCCCCAGACATGCCCAGCAGCGCCGGGACCAAGCCCAGGGGAGCCATGCAGGAGAGCCCCGTGCGCTGAACCCGGGCCAAGCAGTAAAAGCACCGAACCGAAAGCGAACGGCCCCGCGGCTCTGGGTTACGAGGCTGGGCCGGGGCCCCACGCGCAGCCTGCGGCCAAGCTGGGGCCGCTGCGGAGCCGCAGCCGGTGATTAGATCAGCCCCGTGTAACAAGTTCAGGGAGAGCGCGGAGCCGCCTCCCCCCGCCCCCGTGCACCCCCGAGGGGCCCGCCTGCCTCGCGCCTCCCTCGCAGCCAATGGCACGGAGCGAGGCGGCTGCAGGCGGCGGCGCTGACCCAGCGCCCGGGCTGGGAGGAGACAGGCGCGGAGCCGCCCGCGCTGCCTCGCTCACTCCGCTCTCCCCCGCTGCCGGCTGCACTTCTCCGCGCGGCGGCGGCGGCGAGCCCCGGGCTGCACGCGGCGCCCCTCGGAGCTGCGGCCGGCGGCACCATGGACTCGGACTCCGCAGAGCTGAGCGAAGGGGAGCTGCTCGCGCCTGCAGGTAGGGAGGGAGGCTGCCGGCGGGACCCGCTGCGCTGCCTGGACCCGGGTCGAGCTGGGGGGTGGGGCGGGGGCTTCCGTTAGTTTACACACTGTTGTTCTAGGGCAGGACAGAGCCGCGGGGGACCTGGAGCAGGGATGGGCTTTTGCAGAGGGAGGCGGGGGCTTTAGCGGTCCTTGTGTGGGCAGGGGGTCCTGGAGTAATCGCCGCCCTTAAGGGACTGAGCCAGCACCTGCCCCGTGCTGCAGGCCGGGGCATTCCCAGAGCAGCGTAAGAAGTTGGGCGGCTCCTGTGAGCCAGGGTGGAGGAAGGAATCACAGACAGGTCAGGCTGGAAGGAGCCTCCAGCTGTCAAGTCCAACCAGCTGCACTGAGGCAGGATCAAGGGAACTTGGATCGTCCCTGACAGGTGGTTGTCTAACTGCTCTTAGAAACCTCCAAGGATGGGGATTCTACAAGCCCCCTGGGAAGCCTGCGCCAGAGTAGAACTGCTCTTAGCGTTAGAAAGTGTTTTCCAATCTCTCACCTAAATGTCCTTTGCTGCGGATTACTTCTTTTCCTACTTTCAGTGGAGAACAATCGGTCACTGTCCTCTTTATAACACCTCTTAACATGTTTGACCACTTGTCAGGTTCCTCCTCAATTTTTTTTCTCTCTCAAGGAGACTAAACATGCTCGTTATTTTAACCTTTCCTCATAGTTTTCTAAAACTTTTACCAGTTGTGTTGCTGTCCGCTCTGGACTTCCTTCAAGTTGTTCACATCTTTCCTAAATGGAATTGGACACAGTACTCCAGCTGAGGCCTGAGTGCTGACCAAAGCTCGACAGTTGCCTCCCATACAATGCTCCCGTTAATACAACCCATACTAGCTGTTTTCACACCAGCATCACGTTGACAACTATTTGATTTGTGATCCATTATCATCCCAGGTCCTTTTCAGCAGTACTAATACCTAGCCATTCTCCATTTCGTAGTTGGACATTTGATTTTGCTTCCTAAGTGAAGTATTTTGCACTTGTCTTTATCCATAAGTCCTCCACTAGTGCAGCATCAGTGGGTTAGTGGGTTCCAGCAGGTGATGATCTCTGCCAAAGACAGAAGTCACCCTAGCTGCCCCTTGCACCTTTCCATTCCACTGCAATTTCAGGGACAGCAAAAGCAATAACTCCCCCTTCTGTTGCCTGAAGAACTAAGATGCTAGAATACAAGGCATTCAGCCAAATTCTGCTCTCTGTTACACCCGTTCAGGTGAAGTCAAACTGGTTCCTCTGTGTAACAGCATGATTTGGCTTAGGGGGTTAAATTCAGCCTTGGTGTGACACGTTGAACATAGCAGAGCTTGCCTGGGGACAGATCTGGTCCATTATGCTTGATATCCAGGAGCTGCAAATTTTTTTTCTTTTTATCCAGAACTCCAAGTATTTCACCAAATATCTGGAAGAGAAGACTTCCTCCCTCAAGCCCAGACATGCAAAATCCTTAGGGTTTTATTTTTAGAGTGTCTTAACTTGTAACTGTCACGAAAACATAAAGCAGCTGCTTTCTGGTGGCTGGAGCTTGCCCAGTTTTTAGGTAAGCCTGAAAACCACTGATGGAAAAACACTTTCCTCTGCCATCCCCAACTGACCCACATCCCTAAGTAATGAGCAAAATAAATGAGTAATCGTTGACTTGTCCAGTAATTGAAGGATGCCCAGCACAGGAAGTGAATAAAGACAGTTCCCTGTAATGCTGGATTTTACATTACTTTACAGTCGTTCTAGCTGCCAGCACATTGTTTTCTAATTTCAGTCCAAAGGGAAGAGTTATACAATAGGAAGGCCCCCTCCCCCATACATATCTTCAGATTTTAACTTTGTACAGTCACTGGTTGGTAAGCCTGACATCAACAAAGCTATCTACTGTAGTGTCTCAAAATGAAAGACTTTCTTACCTATGACAGCAGATACAGGATTTCTGAATTTACACCTGATTCATCTGACTTACATTGGTGTAAATCAGGAGTGGCTCCTTTGAGTCAGTGTAGTTATACCAGCAAAAATATGTACACGTGATCAGAATCATGCCCTTGTTTATTATTGTCTGACTTATTTTGTGATGAGAGTAGACAGATGGAAAAGGCCTGTTGAGAAACATTGTGAAGCCTTCTCCTTTGAGAATACTTTTCTATAGAAAGTGACACTCACAATCCAAATACCCTTTTTATTCCCAAGCCCTTTCCAATCACCATCCCCCACCAAAAATAAGCCAAACGGAGTTCCAATCCCTGTAAAGGGAAAAGTCCATTAGAGATGTTACTATTGATTTTACATGAAACACACTCAGATGCAATTGGTGACAGTACAGAACTCTAGGATAGATAGGAGACTTCACCAGAAAGGACCTAACAGTAAAGGCTTGTTTCCTATAGATTATTTTTTATTTTTGGCCAGCCTAGTTTCACGATGAGGTAGATCTGCAAGTGATGTCCTGTGGCGTATTTTATCATTTGTTTAATAGCTTTATAAGGTAATAGACAAACAACAGGCTGTACAGCTCCCCATGCCTACTGCATTAAGGGAGTGTCCTGTCATGTGTTTTATATTCAAGCTAATATACCATTCAAATACATAATTTCTTCTAAATGATCACATCTTACTCACTGGTTTGAGTTACAAAGGAAAGTCCGTATTAGAGACAAGCTGCTTTAAGACAGCTCCTACCAATAATTTCTGGAGATTAAGAGTTTGTTTTAAAAAAATGGTTTAGAGGTTGCCCTAAACACTCTTTTGCTCACAGCCTGCTAATTTCCAGCAGTTAATGCTGAACACTATTAAATCTCCCTTTCATCCATGCTGTCTTTCCCCCTTGTGCAAAATCAAAACAATCTGGTATCCCCAGTCATACAGGGCGGCAGAATTAAACAAGTAGTATGTAATTGTTCAAAAGCAAAGCACTAAAATGCTCTCCCCCACCTCTACCTAAAGAAATTGTTTTACTAGCTGTTCCTTATTTGTTTGGATTCACATATGCTCTGAGAAAGCAGTGTGGTGTTGGGCTATTTTTTGTCTTTTTCGCCTACTATTCCATATGTACAGTGCAGTGTGTGTGTGTGTATGTGAGTGTTTGATAACCATACTGTCAGTCAATACTGCAGGCATAGAGATCTAGGGGTTCACTTATTTTGCAACCAGAGGAAAGGGAGGCTGGGGAGGAATTGGTCAGTGCAGCACCTAGTGGCAGAGGCCAGAGGTATTCCGCATGCAGAGCATAGCGGCAGAATGCCTCCAGGATAGCCAGGAGATGCAGTGTCCTGGCTCTGTTGAAGCCGATGGGAGTTTTGCCGTTGACTTCAGTGAGACTAGGATTTCACTCTCAGAAGTAGCACATACGCATTTCAGATGTTCAGCATCATTCCTAGCTGGTGTATAGGGCAGCAGGGAACTTGGCCACGCACAGACTCTTAGATCGTAATCACTTTGGGCAGGGTCTTTCTTTTTACTGTGTTTGTACAGTGCATAGCACGGGGGGGGTCCTGGTCTATTACTAGGGCTCCTAGGTGCTTCTGCAGTATAAATACAAACCACCACCATCCCTTTAAGGATTGAAATACTCCAGTAGTGCTAGTTTGCCCCTTCCCCCACTTCATTCAGAGAGTGCAAATCCCAGCATTCTGGCAGCCCGCTGCCCAGTTCCTGAAGGTATAGAAGAGTCCCTTTTTTCACTTTCACTGATCTGGCTGGAGTCTAATCTCCACATTCCAGGAGTCTTGTTTCCTTCAATAGCCAATTACAACTGAGTCTACAAGAGGAGCAGAAGTAATTTTTTCCATGGATATGAACATACTGTGTCATGATGGTAACTTCGCATGTGTATGTTGTACACAAAAAGGTCCTTGTATGCAATAATGTGGGATAAATGTTAGTTCTACCTGAAAAATCATCATCTCCATGCTAGAATATCTAGCCATCCAAGATTTGGCATCCATGACAGCCTCTGTCTCATCCATCCCTGCTTTGTACTCAAGCTAAACTATTGTAGGATAAATATATTTGACTTTAGTGTCTAGACAGACTTATCTCTACACTAGAAGTACTAGTTCAACACACACGTTGTATAACCCAGTTTATTAAGGGAGAAAAAGTTACACATTTTGACTACATCCTAAATTTCAAAGCAGCACATACCCTATCCATCTTCATAATTTTTACTATAGACTAGTCATGCTTACTCCATAAAATGTGATCATCCTTGGAACCTTTTTCCCTCAAAAATTGAGCAAGTAATACTTAGAATATAACATAGCCACAGAATAAGAGTGACAAACATCTAGGAGTTATTTTATAAAAAAGTCATTTTCAGAAGCAGAATCAAGTTTTTTAACTTCGTACCACAAAGATGCTGAAGAAATGAGGACAAGTTACCAGTGAAGGCCACGATCCTGCAAAGGCTTCATTTTAGGCATGTATGTTGTCCCCTTGAAGTCAATGGGCCTAATTTAAAATCTATGAAGACTAAGCCACTGTGATAATCGGGTCCATTTTTCTGCAGAACACAGGCCATAGAATTTCAAGTTGCCTGCAGTAGTCATGGTATGTCACTGGTGTTATGGAGCGAGTGACAGAAAGAGAGAAGGGCAGATCCTCATCTGCTATGCATTGCCTGGCTATCTCAATTTACACCAGTCTTCTACCACATTGGTTTTAAAAATTACAAGCTCCTAGCTCAGACTATAGCCTGCTACTGTTTTACAGAGAAGTACTGCATTTATATTCTGATCACACGAGGACGAAGGGCTAAATTACCTTTCTCTCCTATAAGGCACTGTAAGGCCCCTCTGCCCCCCATGAAAGTTTATTCTATCACAAGCCTGATTCTGGAGCCCTTTCTGGGCCAAACTCTCACAGTAATCAATGGGAATTTGGCCAATGGAGAATGGCAGCTAGGGTCCCATGTAGAGTTCTCAGCTGGCGATGGGGTTTTATAAAACATTAACACTTCACAGTTTAGGATTTTGTATGCTGCCAGTGGCCAAAGCAAATATACACTGTGGACAAAATTCTTGTCCCTATTGAAGTAATTGGGAGTTCTGCTATTGTCTTCAATGAATTAGGATTTTCCCCTGTCACTTTGGGCACAAAAAGCTTAATGCATATTAAAAATTGATAAATGATCTAAACTCTACCATGGGAAATAAATATGCACTTAGTAAACAGTATCAGATTTTAAAATGATTCATTAATGTAAATAGGGCAATAAAAACATTCATTATTTATTTGGAGCTGACCAGTTATATTATTTAATTTGGACTGCTTAGCAAATCATTGTCTGCAAATCATTTATCATGTTATATGATCTGCATACACATTTGTGTGTGAGCAGTACAAGTCTGTTTTGTATTTTATCTTGATAAGTACAGTCAAAACCCATTCTAGACAGAGCCAAGATACTTTTGTAAACAGACTTATTTAGAAACAGAAAAGTAATGTTAAAATATCCTAGGGATAAGTTTTTCAAGATGGGAATTATGGAGGTTATGCAGTATTGAAACTGTATCTGCAATGTTTGCAACTACTTTTTGGAATGGCAAAGTGATCATTTGTGGAATTTATGTGGACATAAAGGCTGTAGTTTATCAGGGTGAAAACCTGGGATTTGTTTTTTTATTTATATTTTAGCAATTATTATTTTTTTGCCTTTATGTAACAAAGGTCTGAATCAGCAAACTGGGAAGAGTAATAGGGTCTAGTGAGGAAGAATCTGGCAAGAGATTTACACAACAAATAAACAGCATTCATAAACATTGGGAAAAGCAATTGACATGTTGCATAAAAGCCGCTGTGCCTTGCTTCAGGGCTCTGCACTCACCAACAGCGTACCCAGCTACTTGGATAATGGCAAAGGGCTCTCTGTTCACCCCTCTCCCGGAAGGCACAAGAGAGGTTAGCAAAGCTGGATGAAAGGTGACAGAGGTATGGGGTAAAGTGGAGTTGATGCAACACAGTCCTGTCTTTCCCTGGAAACCTATGGAAGCTCCACTGTGACCTAGGGTTGAGAACATAGTGTAAGCAGGAGAAGGCCAGGGAGCAGCTGCTTCTCATGCAGCTATTTGATCCTGGGACAAAACTGGCAGGAAACTGCAACTGCTTCATTTTAAGCATATGAGCAATCCCTTTGAAGTCAGTGGGCCTACTCTTTGTAGATTTTAAATCCCCTGTGATAATCTAGTTCATCTTCCTGCACAACAGAAGCCATAGAATTCCATATAGCATTACTGTGCCATTCCCAAACGTAGTTGCAAACTAACATAGAGGGAATGGTCCTTCCTAGACATGGGTTAGAATTTGCAAGATGATGCTCTAGTTACCACATTAATCCTTGGAATCCAGTGTTTGCAGGCCACAACTCTTTCCCCCATCAAAGTGGCCACTACTCCCTATCCCACTGGGAACTCCAAGTTTAAGTCATGGGGTTTGGTTGGTTTCCGTGATGGAAGAGTCAGTCAGACCTCAAACGTGCTGTTATTGTACCTTAGCAATTGCTGCATCACATGACCTTTTGTTATTGTACTGTACTGTTGGTCCCTCAAGCTGATGGTTTGCTTCTGTTTGAAATGTAAGGCTTAATTTTATGAACACTCAATAGAAAACAATGTCCTATTCTCAGGCACTTCTCATTGTAGCTGCTGACAAATCAGAAGTGAATTCTCTTACCTGTACCTCTCTCACTGCTCTATTAACTGGCTTATCACACAATCTTGATTCTTCAGTCTCACTCTGCCTTGGTCTCCCATGTTGTGCATGGATAGTTGCTGTGCAACACAGATTGTGCTATCAGTGGTACTACATCTCATAACTGATAATGAAGTCCTTCTTCATTGCATAGTCAGGGTGATATTCTTCCTTCCTTTGTATAAAAAAGATACGGGGAGCTGATTTCAATCATTTGCTTCCTGCAGCTGCACTTAAAGATTCGGTGATGTTTCATGTAATAACACAAAACACCCTACAGTTTCAGGTGGACAGTCATCTCCACTTCTTTCATGTCTTGCATTGCAGCAAGCTATTCAGCCACCATTGTGTTATACTTCAGAGGTGAATGTTTTTCATGCAGGGTTGTGTAAGATTTAGTTAGTGTATGTATAACACTGAGCTTCTCTGTTGGAAGTTTCAGTACAAGTGAAATTCACAGAGCTTCTATTTTTCAGGGTTTATTAATTTCATTTGTCAGGGTTTAGTTTTAGCAATTTGAGTTTTATGTAGATGTAAACTCATACTTTTCTTTGTATATACTATTTGCTATGTATATTCATTACTCATTTCAGCAGTATATACTGTAGCGAGTAATTTTTTTGTAATGTTCCCCAGTGCGCTTTAATGTAGTACTGTTTCTAACAGCACTACATTAAAATGCAGTAGGCAACCTTTAATGCACACCAACAGGTCTGCACAGACCAATTAATGCACAATATGTCAGTGTGCTTTAGAAGTCATACATGTGCTGTCCAAATTGCTGCTCTGTGTAGACAAGCTGCTAGATCCAAGTAACTATTTCTGGAATTTCCAGTTCTTATAAGATAAACATAATTTTAATTTGTTTTGTATTGGGGATATTTCATAGGTTAAACCTCAGGTCAGAAGCTCTACTTCTATACCATAATAATCTGCTAAAATAAGGATGCAAATAAAATCCCATTAAAATTTTTTTTATCTGATAGCTATCTTTCCTCTGTTTTGATTAGCCAAGAAAACCTTGACGTTTGCCTAATGTTAAATAATGCAGAGTTACATTTTTCATTTTAATCTTGAATATTTATATTGTAACCACCTGGGAGTTAAGTGCTTGACAAGCCCACTAGGCACCTATCTGCATCTAAAGGCACCCAAATATCTTTTAAAATACAGCCATTAATTCTTGGACTAACTGCTGTTTGTTAGGCTTTTCAGACTCGGCACTGTGACCTAAAAAAGTAGACTCCTTCCTATCCTCCCCCAATAATTAGACCTTATCTCTGTCAAAAAATGCTCATAAGCCAATATATCTAACCTACATATGATTATACACTTTGTCCATCTTTTCTCCCCTTAACATGTACTTGTTTTTAAGAACAGATTGAGATATCAGTTATTACAGCTTAATTTCCAGTATAATCCTTTTAAGAAGAAATTTGGCATTATCAGGACAGACATAGCTGAGATTTCTCTTATTGGACTACTAAAAGGAGATCAGTCTATTACTCCAAATGCAATTGCCGCTAATATTCTTTCTCAGAACACTGATCTTATTTATAGAGATCACACTGAGTAGATGGAAAGCCAGGAACAAAACAGATTCATAGATAGATGAATACCAGTACCCACCAAAATTCCAGGCTTCTGCCATTGAGTTTTGGATTAAATGAGGTGTCTGAAGGTTGAGAGCAGCTCCAACAGTCAGTTGTTGATCTGCTAGTATTCAGTTATCCTTCAGGCCAGCGTACCTTCTGCTGTTCTCCAGGGAGGTAGGGGGAGAGATTAGGTTTCTTTTTAACTGTATAAAATCATTAATTTCAGCAAGTTATAAAAGAAAATTGCACTGACTTAGGTTTGTGCAAGTGATTTAAAGTTCAGTTATAAGAAGGATGACCTCTCAAAGTAAAAGACCAGATTGTGGCCTTAGGAACCAGTGTCACTTTAGGGTCAATACTGCAGATAACACCATGGCATGGCAGTGTCTGGAGATAATCTGACTGCAGTGAACAGGGGCAGGTAGAATTCTACAAGACAAAAACACGAGGAGTGTCAACAACTGTTAAAAAAGAAGAATATATGCTCCTCTCAATTTTGAGCATGCCGGAAGGAAGGACAGGACTAGGGCCATGACTTTGCCCCTCCTTTTGGTTGTCTAAGGCCACTGATACTGCTGAGTCCGTTGCACCTTGCTCTCAGGATTGTGAATAGCGTAGCTGAAGTCGGCATATCTTAGGTTGACTTACCTGGTGTCCTCACAGAAGCAGCGGGCTCCCCTGTCAACTCTGCTGGTGCCTCTCGGTGAGCTGGAGTATTGGAGTCAACAGGGAGCGCCTTTGGAGATCGATTGATCATGGCTAGATGAGATGTGATAAATCAATCCCTGATAGATTGATCAGTACCTGTCGATCCGGTGGGTAGTGAAGACCAGCCCACAAACAGTACTTAATTCTCCCTGCATTCTTCCTACTCCTCTCTCCTTTGTTTCTCTTCTCCCTTTCTTGGCTTAATCTTTCTGCTATTGAGACAGGGAGTGGGACTGTCAACAGTTTATATTTCATGGCAGTAGAAAATTGATAAGAAGAAAAAAAAACGTATTCCCTTTGTAGTCAGCAGAGATAAAAAATGGTTGTTCTCAGCAGGTCGATGTTATCTCACCTGTATAATAAAGGGCAATGGGCTTGGTTAGCAAGGATGTGTAAAGAAGAGAGATCAAGAGGAATTTTGAAATTCTGAATGTGCAGACATGTAGGTGAGGGAACCTGCCAGAGAATGAGACCTGAGCAAACAGTCATGGCGAAACGAGAGTGTAACCTAACCTTAATATGATAATGGATACTAAACACTTGGACTTCAGCAGCAGATCAGGTAAGGGAGATACATGCATCTGGCTCTGAACACAGCAGCATGAGGCTGTCAGACTGACCAAGGGAGGTCAGAGAAGGGAATTGCTTTCTCGTTATGTAAATTTTCCTCTCTCAGTAGAGAGGTTAAGGGCTGTCTGCCTCTCCAGACTTTGGCAGAGTATTCATATGAATCACATTATGAAGACAGTTTGCGTAGCATTTTCTCTCCATTTTTTGAGAATTTTTTAAGGAGTTTGTTGTGTGGCATTTCACACAAATTAGCCACAAAGAGAGCAAAGTTCTTCAACCTCTGAGAAAGAGCAAAGGCAAGAGGTATCCGTAGCCCAAACCCTTACTCAGTCTTTGGCCAAAGTGCATGGACAAGGGCATCCTCTTCCAGTGAAGTGTCTTGCAGAGATCTAGCGCATGCACACCTACGAGGAGACACCGAGGAACCCAAAAGGAGATGTGAGTTGGCGGAGATGTGAGCAAAAGTGAGTTGCAACCTTTGCGCTGTCCTCATTCAAGAGCTCACTCTTCTCTTCCGATACTATCTGAAACCCAATTTTTTAGGAAATCCTTTCTCCTCCCTCCTTCTCATTGCTGACTTGTGCGATTTGGTCTTGCGTGAATGAGATACATTTGGATGCACAGAACGTACAGAATACATGTTTCCTGAAGTTCCATATAAATTGACATCACTTTATATCACAAGTAGTTAATGCATTCTTACATGGAATGCAGTTTGCTTTGAACAACTCACCTAGGCACAAATGCCCTTAGCATAGTCCTAGAGAGATACAAGTGATTTGTAGCAGGTGAATTTCTGTTAATACCATCATTCCATTTCCTTATTTTATCAGAAATAAAGTTAGATTTTCTTGCAGTTACCATAAATCAGCAGTGAGGTGGTGAAAAGGCACAACAAAAATACCTCTCCCATCTGTGCACTGAAATACAGAAGCATCACTTGACCTGCAGAATAACTGTACGAGGCAGCCACAACTGTACAAGGTTTATCGATTATACCCCAGCATATGATTGGGCCTGTGTAGTGGGCAGCTGCCCCACTCCTGCAGAAAAAGGGTTAAAACAGCCCTGGGAAGGGCTGTGGCTGCGGGCAAGCTGCTCCCAGGCTGAATAGAGTGGAGCTGGGCTGATTGGGAGGCAGGCTCAGCTGGGGGTCATGCCCCAAACAGACACAGCTGACTATATAAAGGCAGAGAAGCCAGGCGGAGATAGTGTCTTCTCTGTCTACAGAGGCAGACAGGCCTGGCTGCTGGCAGCTTGATCATGGTACCTAGAGTGGTGCAGGGTTGCGGCAAGGGAAGAGGAGCTGGGGAAGCTCTGGCCTGGAAACCCCCAGGCTGCAGGGCCTAGGCGACGGCCCAACAAAGGGGTAGTGGGTTTTCAGGGGGCAGCCCATGGCTCTAGAGGCAGAAGCAGCAGGCCAAACCCTCCTTGCTTATGATGAATGGCAATTATACTGCAGTCTGCGCCAGAGAACAGGAGCAAGTGGTGACTGGCAGTTGCCTAGACTGAGGCAAGGTGGGGATAGTGAGTGAGGGTTCCCCAGGGAGGAGGGACCCAGAGCTGAGACTGTGGGGTTACTGTAGGGGTGCAGCACCCCCAGGGAAGAGGGCACCGGGGTCCAGGGAGAGACACAGGCCCGTGGGAAGTGGGACTACAGCCTGCAGAGAGCACTGCAGAGCTGGAAGAAGAGCTAATTCCCTGGACAACCAGTGGGAGGCGCTGCAGGGTGAGTCGCTGCTCTGCTACAGCCTGAGACAGCATTTCTATAAATAGGGTTACGTTTTCCTGTAGTCACATTTGATGAAAATCCGTATCAGATATGTGCCATTATAAACTGGTAATTGTGGGGTAGTTTATTTTTCATACTTCAGAGAAAGAGAGGGAAGAGGTGGTTATGCTTCTTACTGGTGAAAATAATTTAGGACTGCTGTGCTTATTTAGATCATCCCTGGCAACAATGCAAGCAAATTCTCTGCTGTCCTGACCATATGGTTATGTAAAAAGAGATTTAAAAGTTGCTTGAGAATAAAACCCTTAGACACTAAACTAGTTTTTATAGCAATGTTTTGTCCAGTTAATCAGGTGTTTTTTATAATCTTTACAAGCAGCTTTGATTATGGAGCTGAATGTTACAGGCTTCTACTCTAATGCAATGTGTATATTTTTAAAATGGTATTAAAGTCTATAAAGCATAGTTATTCCAGGAAATAAGTTTTATTTTATAAGAGCACATATAACCCTGTAACCGTTCACATAAGAGACAACGGTTTACAGAATAGAAGCTATTAGCTTTTTGAAGCTTGCATGTAATTCCATTAACAGCTGCTTTTCATTACCTTTAATGGGAGACACATGCACACGAACAGAACAGATCTTTTAAATCATTTTACACATTTCAAACATCTGAAAGACTAAATTTAGAATTGCTGGGACAGATTCTGTCCTTATCTCTTGAGAGACACAGCTGTGGGACAAAGGGAAAGGGGACTCCAAGTCATCATTGTGCCACCTGGATGCTGGGCTGCTGTCAAGGCCAGAACAGCTCCTGGCATAAATATGGGGAGGCTGGTTGGAGGAATGCTCAAAACTATCTGTGAATAGCATCACAGCCCAGAAACCCTGCAGCAATGAGCCTGCAGCCCAGGGGCAGAATGGGTTACATATAGCAGTCCGATGCTTCTTCTGTGCTAGGGAAATTCCCCCTAAACCTTTGCAGCTCTTGAAGCTGCATGCATGGACTGGGGTGGAAGTCAAAATAGGTGCCACTGGCTTTACTAACATGTTTTCAGTATTTATAAGTTAATGTGAAATCCACGTAGACACACACATGCACACATGTTCCATGCAAAAAAAGCTAGGGTTAATGCAGCTTTCACTTTAAAATCCAGATGTCAAAAGATAAAAAGCGAGATTTTGCAATGTTAAAACTGAGAAGTCACACATGCGAAAAGTCAGGAATCCTAGAAGTGAGTCTGAAAGTTTCTTCCCCTGCCTCTTTCTGCTTATGCCATAATGTACAGAATAAAAAGGAATCCCATTATGGAAGATCATTCTCCTGTGTACAAAAAGGAGTTTGACATCATTCACAACACGGGCAGCAAGACTGATCTAAGTGGTTCTGGGAGGACCACACAGAGAAATGATGATCTGACTCTACAGTGCCACAGACTGTACGCCACTCACCCCTTCTTGCTGCCAGTGTAGCAGGGGAAAAGTTGACAGCTACATTGCAGTGGGAAGTGAGCCGCCTTGCCCATGTAGACAGGCTTGCACTAGCTTGGCTCAAACTACCATGCTAAAAATAGCTGGGTGGCTGTTGCAGAACTAGGGTGGGGTTGGACTAGCTATTCAGGGGTAGAGTGGGTCCAAGCCTCTGCTGGTGCACTAATATTCACACTGCTTTTTTGAGGACACTAACTCAAGTTGAGCTAATATGAATCTGTCTGCCTGGGATGGAGGGTTTGCTCCCAGCTGCAATGTAGACACAGCTACGTTGTGAAGTGGCAACTTTCAGAAATTCCAAGAGGCAAATGCTGGATTAAAGAGGTGCACAGATCTCAGTTACAATGCAAAGGGATGAACAGTAGGTTGGCCAAGCTGTACGTTAGGAAAGTAGACAGATCCTCTTTAAAGCCCAGAGTTAATAGAAATACTAAATCGTTGGTATGGGACTAGGAGATAGGGAAATCTTGCACAAGTTTGCTTAGTGATGCAAAATTGAATGTGTCTGATGTGGTCCCTTCTGACCGTAAGAGTCTATGAGACAGTCAGGAGAGCAAAGTCCTCATCCCACTGTTGCCACTAACCTGTTGTGTGACCTTGAGCAATTCATTTCAACTCTGTTTCCCTTCCTGCCTTGTCTATTTAGATTTTAAGCTCTTTGGTGGCAGGAACTGCCTCTCCCTTTGTGTTTCTGCAGTGCCATGCACAAGGGACCCCAATCCCAATTATTATTCAAATAAATAGAAAGTAAAACTAATGCAATGGGAGAAGGATAGTAATTGTAAAACTCATTAATACAATTACCATAATAGATCAGTCATGAAAACATCACAGTAGCCAAAAGTCAAGAAGCAATTTCATATTTGACACTTGCTCTTAAATACCAAGGATATACTGTGCTTGCTTTCTGTGTTGGGTAGAGCAAGGGAAGTAAGGGCAATAAATTGCTCAGAGGAGATTGCTGTATGAAAACTAATTAATTTTAATCACACTTGACATCTTAAAACAAATGATTAGATAATTCTTTGACAAGCCATGCCAAAGCAAAGGAATGCTACAAGTAATGATAGGAAATTCCTATTTTCCCTTTTAGAAAAGCAGCTCAAGAGAAATCAGCAACATATTTCCATCCTTCTATTTGTTTCTGATTCAGATTGTCTAGCTATGTGGCAGAAAGCATATTTGGAATAAAAATAGAATCCACAAATTGAAACTATAGGTTTTTTTAAAACATACCATTCTTGTACTGGACTAGAGAGAGAAGCCCTTTCACTGAAGTATAAGTTACCAGAACAAAATGTTTGCCATTGTTAGCATGTTCATGACCATAAGCATGTTTTCTAATGTAGTGGGGATCTTCCAGTTTTACTTCCTGCAAAATAGGGATGGGCTTCAACAGTAAAAATCAAGTCCAGATCTGAATTCTGCAAAATTCAATGACTGGAATTGAATGCAGTGTTTTGGTTGGGCCTATCTCTATAGTTGGTTTGTTGTATACTCTGCAGCTCATGATTTTAAGAATCTCTAACATAGCTGAGTTAAACAGCCTGGAAGTCAATAGGCCAACTCACCAGTCAGTGTATTTAAAACCACTCCCAACAGCATGCATATTTCAGTCCCTTTTCTTCAAGGCTTGAGTTTTAATTATCCCAAATAGATAAAACAGTTTAATATAAATTAATGTGCCAGCTCCTGACCCAGGGTCTTCTGCCAGAGTATCTACTCCCTGCAGGTCTCACTCCCCAAACCCCACTGCCTGGGAGTTAAGGAGGGTCTCTCTGCCCCCTTTTGCTAAGATTTTCCTCCAGCGACTGCCTTTTTATCCTATAGGATTGTACTCAAGCCAAACCTCAGGGTGCTCTAGTTCTAAGTCACCCAGCTTCCATCAGCTGATCCCAGGATTTACTCCCTTCACCTAGAGAACTGGGCTGAGCCTGACACAAGGTGCATCTGAGCCACGTCCCCATTAGAGAGCGAGCACTGGCTGTGCACAGCCCTTCATTAGCAGAGATGAAACAACAATGGTTAGCCTGTAGCAGCCCAGGAGTAGAATTCCCTGCCATTCAGTCTTCTCAGCAGATATGTTAGTCATACATCTCTTTCTGAAGAGGCAGTACTCTGACTACTACCATTACAATTATTGCCAACCCCAAGCATTCAAAAAAAAAATATCAGGAGATTGGGATTCTTGCTATTTGCCTTCTGGTTTCAGCCTTTAGGGAACTTGGGTCATGTTTTCAAGCTTCTCATGATGGCTTAAATTAATGAAAATTGAGATTCTCTCATAATCACTTGTTTCCATGAACTGGGATTTTAAATATGAGTTAGCAACACTACCTGGGGATTCAGTTTAGAGGACTTAGGGAATTTTTATGCCGTTAGATTTCATGAATTTAATTAAAAAGGTATATTTCTCTTGTTCTGCCAAGCCTCTAGGCCAATGCTTGGCACTGGGGTATTTGGAGGTACTAGGGTTAAATAACATGTCTGAAACTATCCAGTGTCTCTATCTTGATTGCTAAAATATTTCAAGGAATAACATTGCAATGTCAAGCATGTTGTAGCATCTTTCAGGTAGCTAAAGGTTTAAATAGGGTGCTCAGCATCCATACATCAGAAATAAGAAGGGAGGATTACACCTGAGAAAAGCTCTCTATTATTTTCTATTGTATTTTCATTGTTTAAGCAGAGACATCTTTGTCATACTTTATTCTACATTCTTGGATGAAATCTTCAGCATGTTGGTAAACTCTTTGCGGGCAGTGATTGTCTTTTTGTTCTGTGTTTGTACATGCTAGCTCTGATCTATGACCGTACCACAATATGAATAAACTATAGCCTGTTTTCTTTTTGGCATAGAATCAGTAGGATTGAATCGGAATGCGTTCCTCTCCCCTCTAGGTTTGCCATCCTCCAGGATTGTCCTGGTATCTCCAGGAATGAGAGATTAATCTTTAATTAAAGACTGTCCTGTGATGAAACCTCCAGGAATACATTCAACCAAATTTGGCAACCCTACTCCCCTCTGGTATGGAAGTATTTTACTATTATTGGCTCATTCCTCATGTGCTACTAGCCATCTTCTGTTAAATGGCTGTGCTAATTCTTTTAGTTCTGCCTCTAATTTTTTCTTTCACTTTGGGTGAAGTTCAGAGAGGGTTCACGTGGGACTTAAGCAGTACACAGTCCTTCTGCTGGCCCTCTCATAGAGGTGAATTTAATCAATGGAGCATATTGTAGTAAATATGTGAGGAGTATGTCCAGAGGAAATGCTTCAATCATTTCTTCAAATTGCTCATTTTGTGCTACATCAAGGTACCATTACAAGATAAGAAAAGAGGGTTGGAACTTGATAAGATACAAGACAGGTAGAGACCTGAACTGTTTTCATGGAAGAGTCTGACGGCTCTTGGTCTTCAACACCCAAACTATGACAAACACACACTGCTCCTGAATGGAGCTGACCAGGGGTTACATTTCAATAAGGATGATGAAACCAAAAAAAGCTCACAAACTCAGTGTTCTGCTCACCCCTTAATAAAGTTTGTCAATGTAACGTTTGATCTTACAAGCCATTTTTCTGAAACCAACATTTTGAAATGAGCATAAATTCTTTTTAAGTTGTTATTGAACAGCTACATTTTCCTTGGAAGAATTATTTTTTTTCCTTCGTCCATTCTATCACTTGTTTCCTGCTACTTCTTACAATTTTAGGCCGGTTGGCTCAGAAGAATGTACACATGTATATTTGGCAATTAAACACTCATTTGCAGGAGGGGCACCATCCTGGATCAAGGCATTGTGGTGCCAAGCAATGTACAGACACACTGCAAAAAAACCTTAGCCATATAGCCCCTGCCCCAATGAGCTCAATCTAATTTACGACATGATGCAACATGAGGATGTGTGGGAAAGGGAAGGTGAGATCATAGTAAAGCAAGTAAGTTACTATATATTACATACAGTTCTTGTATATAAGAATCACACTCCAGATACTAGACAGTAGCCATTTCTAGATAAGACATGGCAGTCACTCTGCACCAGGAACAGTAAATAGCAGTCTTCAGGAAAGGAGATTAAAAACTCTAAAGAAACTAGAGAACATTTTTAGGAGTTAGAATGTAGTCATTTAAATAGGGACCTCACCCCTCAATTAACATTCCTGATCTGGTGAAAAAACAACATGGACTCTTTTAATGACCATTAGTGTTTAGTGCCTCCTTTTGAAATAGAACACCTCTAGGAAACAGTGATTCTAACACTATGCTGGATCACAGATGTTCAAAGGGAAGAGAGCCACCTTTTCAATCTCAGCTGCTGAAGGCTGCCTTGGAGGTCTGTCATTACAAAGACTTCATTGCCTCTTGAGAATATACCTTTTACGGAAATATGAGAACCACCTTTTGCATCTAAAGGCAGAGAGTTTTCATAAGAGCGGCGTTCAAGTTGAAACTGCAGAAGGCATATGTGCTCTTGCAGCTGCAATTAAATTGTGGCTGCAAGTTCTCTTATTGCACTGATATTTATTTGTTGGTGCAAATTGTGTTTGCAAAAAGGGAAGTTGGGTATCAGCCCCTTAAAATATACACCTAAACATAAACCTATTGTTGAGTCCACAGTATTTTGCATCTTCTAGTAGGAACAAAAAGTGGAATTAAAGGAATAACATGCAGATTTAATCAGCAATAGATATGCAATTTGACAAATCTGAAAATACCATTTTCTACTTTAAACATATGTTTCATTGATTTTCCTCAACAATGAAAACAATGCCATATATGACAGGAGTAAAATGTTACAAATGTAGGACTGTTCCTAACATGACTCAACAGAAAACAGTCTCTCTCAAGAATCTGGACTGACTCTCACTGACTTGTAACATGAAAAGGAACATGGGAACCTATACACTACAAGGAAGATTACTGTCCTTGCATAGGGTTATGGCTTTCCCCTGGATTATTTTTCTAAGCAGGCTGAAATTCCTTGGAGTATAGGAAAAGGAAGACTCCTTCTGTGGGAAGGGTAAGAGAAGTGCTTTGATGGTCCTTCAGTTACCAAAGGGAAGGGGACATTGAGCTTTTAACAGACATATCAAAGGAACTTCAGCAAGTCAAAGCTGCTTATGTCAGATTTTAACACTAAGAGACCATAGGAAGTATCTTCAGATGACAAAGTATTTCAAGAGCTCAAAAGAGCAATAAAGAAAAGATAGTCTACTAAGTTATCCACAGGATTTTTTTTTAAAATTACATGTAAACTTTCTACTATTAATAAAATGTAAAGAATTCTCAGTAGTTCTTTGCATACTTTACACTGAAGCAATATGTCTTTACGCTGAAACAATTGCAGCCTTTCTGTGTCTGTCTTCTTTTGGGAGCTGGAAACAGGATTGTGTTTTTCCAACATTTTAGAAGGAGATTTTCAAATCCACAATTGGCACTTGGGTGCCTAATCAATTCTGTGGGAAATAAGTGCCTGACTGCCATTTGTGGCTCTGAAAAAATCTTTCCCTTACAACCTGAAAATTTAAGATGTAGCTTTGAAGTGGGCAAGTAGAAAGAAACTGAAAATAATTAACTAGCTAGCCAGCAAATAAACCTAGGAGTGAGAGTCCCCTCAGTGTTTGGAAATACTGTTATTCGGGTTTCTCTTTCACAGTCTCCAACTTTTACCTCTCATGGTTGCTAGGAAACCACGGGATTATAGTACAGTAATCATTTCCAGTCCATTCTGAGATGTAGTTAGTTAGCTCATGTGTAAAGATTGGTTCATAAGAGAAGAAATGGAATAAAGTTTGTTTAGCTGTCTTGTATTGAACATTTTAAAAAACGGGATTTATGCTAGGTTAGTCTGGTGACGAGAGAGCTTTCTGAAGGAATCATTTTTTGTTTGTGTGTACTTGGGTAGGATCTACAGGACAATCAGAGAATGCTGAATAGTTCTGCCCCTAACTGTGACATCCTATACTGCTGCAAACACTAATGAAAGTTCTCAGTTTGAGTCTGAATTCTGACAGCCACAATGAGAGAAATCAATGTGATCAGGGCAAAATAATGCGTATTATTTTAGGGGGAACAGCCCTGTTTTCTGACTCCCTTTCCTCACATCTCTCTTGGCACGTGTGGTTACCAGTCTGGCAAAAGAATGGCATGTCTTTGAGTGGACAGACTACAAATCAGGGATAAGTTTTGTGAAGAGGGAAAGACAGTAGGGAAAAGGGTTACAGATTGGTGGGAGCAGAAGCAAAGAAGAGAAGGTAAAAAATTAAGGATACTGCTGCTGTTCTTTTTTGTTAATCACCCCCAAAAAAGAAAAACAAGGAATCCACTAAAACTGATTTGTGAATAAAAAGGGTTTTGGGTATATAAACATAGACTACAACCTTAGAGTTATGAACTGACCGGTCAACCACTCACCGCATTTGCAACCAGAAGTACACAATCAGGCAGCAGCAGAGACCAAAAAAGCAAATACAGTACAGTACTGTGTTAAATGTAAACTACTAAAAAAATTAAGGGAAAGTTTAAAAAAGATTTGACATGGTAAGGAAATTGTTTGTGCTTGTTAAGATGGTTAAAAGTAGCATTTTTCTTCTATCTAATACAGTTTCAAAGATGTATTAAGTCAATGTTCAGATGTAAACTTTTGAAAGAACTACCATAACGTTTTGTTCAGAGTTAATTATGAACAACTCCATTCCTGAGGTGATTGTAACTGTGGTTCTACCATATTAGTATATTAACAGTCACTTGCTATCCATCCTTCTTTGCATCCCTTATTTACCTGCACAAGGTTCAATATTGTGCTTTTATGGAAATAAGCACTGGCCTTATTTGCTGGGAAGATCTCTAATTAGCGTGGCTTAGAGGAAAGAATTTTGTATTTTATTTCCAAATACACATAACAATCTGATATTACATTAGGAAGGAAAATTGAGTCTGCTCCAAATACAACTGCATGCCATATGAAGCTTGTAACAGGTCTGTCAATGCTTTTCCAGTGTAATAACAGTGTTGGTTTCCTGGCTATGAGACACACAAGGTGGATGAGGTAATATCTTGTATTGGACCTCACTTGTTGGTGAGAGAGACAAGCTTTTGGTTTTAAAATGCCTGGTAGACATACCCTAAGAGTGCACACAAGTTATGTTTTGGGTATTCAGTAAACAAGACTTTGGATTCTGTTTCTCAGTGTAATATTCTATGAAGTTCAGAATCTTCCTATGGTACGTGGACACGGTCCTATGAGGTAAGGAATAGCTGCAATTCCCATTGAAATATTACAGTAGTAACTAGAGATGCCAACTGAGATCAGGGTCCCCGCAGTCCTAAGGATTATACCCAAAAAAAGGACCTAGTTCTTGCCCCAAAGTGATTGTAAATCTAACTAGACAAAGCACGAAGGAAAGGTAGTATTATCCCTTTTTTGCAGATGGCAAGTTCAGGTACAGAGAAATTAAGGGATTTATCCAGGATCACGCAGGAAAGCTATGGCAGAGCCAGGAATTGAATCCAGATCCCCTTTTTTAAACAAGGTACAAGCTGGAAGTGATTAATTTGCTGCTAGGCCAGACATCAGTTGATGTAGCACTGAGTCTGTTCCCATAAAGATAAATGATAAAGTTAATGTGCTCCATCATGAGGTTTTGGTCACCATCAATATATTTGAAAGTTCTGTTTTGTCATAGTTTTGGCACATCTATAAGCAGCGTTAGCACTCTTTCACTTGAATTGCTATGGAATTTGCAAGCCTTGCTACAGTAGAAGGAGCTCCATATGTCATACTAAACAAGGTAAGTACAAACTAGTGTGCGAATAGAGGGGAAAATTACAACAGAAATAAACCAGGAAGCCTGCATCAGCACATTACTTTAGAGTTACTAGCTGAACAGCACTTCAGAATATTTTGCTTTCAAATACTGGTATATGTATGTTTTTATCTATACATGCACACATACGTACAATAGTATTTGCTTTTACTGCTTTCTTGCATAATTTCACACATTTACTCATGAACAAATCACATTTCACTTCCTTAGGTATGCTCTTGCCCCCGAAGTCTAGGTAAATTTTGTTGCGGAGCTTTGTATCTTTCTATTCTTTGATTTTTGCTTCAAAACTGTGCATACTACAGTACACTGAGGTCTTTTGTAATTCCTTCTTTCCCAAAAGATGTTGGTTTCTCTTATTTTCAAACTAAGATCCTCATTTCCATCCTGG
Organism: Dermatemys mawii; assembly: GCA_007922305.1. Classification (NCBI taxonomy): domain Eukaryota; kingdom Metazoa; phylum Chordata; order Testudines; family Dermatemydidae; genus Dermatemys; species Dermatemys mawii. Next base: position 19,722,659 of record ML677366.1, read on the forward strand.
ATGCCAGTTTCTAGGTCTCCCTTTCTGTAATAAACTGTACAGTCTTGAAGACATCCTCACAGTGGTCTCTTATAGTGTTTTGTGGTGATTTCCTTATAGCTTTGTGTTCAAGACTTCTGAACACAGCAAGGGTGCTATTTAGACAGCAAAGGTGATTAGACAGAATCAGAGGTGTTGGAATGAGGGCTTTGGATGTATCTTGGTGGAACATCTAAAAGGGACTTTTGACTTTTCCCATGAGTGCTCAGCTCCAGCCAGCACCACTCAGATTCCAAGGGGGACCTACGCAAACAATAGGAGTTACAGCATGCAGAAGGAACATGACCGCCACCTACTGTTCACAAAGAAGATATCAGAAGAGTGGGTTGTGTCACGGGATGAAGGGTCTGTGACTGGAGGAACATTAAGCAGTGGCAGCACAAGAATCAGTATGTGAATGAACATGTGTCATATTTTTAAGGGTGCCCACTCTCCCAGGACTCCTCTGGCCACAGCAACTCCCAGAACTCCTGTGGTGAGAAAGGCGCAGTAGAAAAGGTAATGCAGCTCCAGGCTGTAGTATGTTTTCTTGGGCATCTGTGTGTGACTAGAGGGGGGTAAAGTGTGTGTGTTCCCCTTCCCTCTGCCAATCCACCCTGATTTGCTTACTCTTGCCTCCACCTAGCTCAGATGTAGGATTTGTGGGTGTTAAGGCAAAATATACTGCCTGAAGAGAACGGTTTTAATTAGGGCATCAATTTCCAATGGTTTAAAAAAAAATCTGTAAAAGAACAAGTAGTTCTTACTCTAAGTACTTCACTAGCTGAGAAACCCTGCCTTGTACGAGTTATTTGAAACCCAACTCTATTCTAATGGTTCAAAATGATTTTTGCTATCTGCTGGGAAAAACATTGCTGTAGATCCATTTTATTTTCCGAATAAGGAATCACCGCAGAAGAATATGACGATCCTCATAGCACTAATCTAATAAGCACCTTCGTTATTCACTGCATAGAGACAATCATGTTCAGGAAATCACTGACAACTCAATATAAACAGTGCTGCTTGGGTTAGATCTATACTCAGTTAGTTGGTCTTATTTCCCTAGCGGTGATTATTAACTTATGCAGTGCCATCATTCTGGGTTATCAAGCTGGATATTTTCTACAGTCAAAAACTTCAGTATTTTTGTGTACAATATACTCAAAGCTTTTAAAGTTGGGTAATATTTTCTGAGTATTTATAATAACCAGTCCTTGGAAATCTGTGTGTGTGTGTGTGTGTGTGTGTGTGTGTATATATGTGTATATATATATGTGTATATATATATATGCTTTTTACATTGGCAGAATACGAGATACTCAAAAGTTATGACTCATTATCTCTCAGCTCTCTACTTTTCTTCCTCTTTATAATGATGTAAAGACTGATATATCTTCTAGGAAATCAATGACTATTTCATTTTACTACTGACTGGGATGTCAAAAAGCTTTTAGATATATTGTAAATAAACAATTTGAGATTGGCTGCAACCCAGAAGAGAAATGTTACTGCAGTTTGGGAGCAGATCAGTGCCCTTATAGAAACAAGCCTAGCAAATCAGGGGTTGTCAAGGGGCTGGAGAAGGTTAAAGCACAAGATTGGATGCTAGTGTAGGAAGAAAGTAAAATTCACTCCAGTGCAGGGAGCATAGATAAGATTCTCTTCTCAGTAAGAGCCTGATAGAAAGATCCTATTGACTTCACTGGGCTCTGGTGGGGCTTTACACTGAATTCAAGTGATGCATAATGCCTTGCTCAGACTCTCTGCGTTTAGGTGAATTTCATACATGTGGAATAAAGTTATGAACATGTTAGATATTATGGGGTGAAAGACCATCCCCGAGCAAGGAGATCAAGAAGGCTCTGGTGCACCACCGAAGCGCCAACTAACTGGTAAGGGTTTATGAGGGACGTAATCAGTATGAAAGGTTTTGCATGACTCCTCCTTACAGTAGTGAGTGTCACTCATAATGAGTAGTTTTGACTAAATCATAAAGATGTTAAGTTGGGGCTTGAAATGACTATTGCCCTTTGTTCTCAGTTAGTAGTGAGAGTTCCATGAAGGCTTCCTGGCCCCTTGCAGTGAAGAGAGAGCTGAAGGAAGCCTGGCACTGAGTCAATTTGTGCAATCATGAAGTTTTGGTTTTTTTAATGACAAATGCTTCATGAATACAGGAAGGTGCGTTTTAATATGCTGTTGCCCTCTGACCTGTCCCAGAAGTGCAACGAGGCATTGTAGCATTCTGTGAGGCTCTGGGGTTCTTGCTGCTAATCTTCAAATATGGTGCAGCATTTCACCATAAGGATTTAATTCCCTCTAGTATATTTTGAGTTTGTGGTTTCAAGGACTGATGTTGGAGGTAGCAAGCAACGTAAATTAAGCCATGCGCTGTGGCTCACCAATGTCTTTCATTAGATTAACTCTCAGCCTTATTCAGGGACCAGGATTGTTCTACTGTAGAACTGACTCACTCTCCCCTTACCAGGGCTTGGGTCAGCTGCTACAGACATGTAATCAGGGGGGCCAACCTGTGGCTCCGGAGCCACGTGTGCCTCTTCAGAAGTTAATATGTGACTCCTTGTATAGGCACTGATTCTGGGGTTGGAGCTACAGGTGCCAACTTTCCAACATGTCGGGGGGGTGGTCACTGCTCAACCCCTAGCTCTGCCACAGGCTCTGCCCCCCCCCCCAAGCTTCTTGAACGTCACAAAATAGCTGATCGGGAGGGAGAGGGAGGCGCTGATCAGTAGGGCTGCCGGGGGTGAGAGGTACTGGGAGTGGGGGCAGAGGGGAGCTGCTGACGTATTACTGTAGCTCTTTGGCAATGTACATTGGTAAATTCTGGCTCCTTCTCAGGCGCAGGTTGGCCACCCCGATGTAGTCTGTACTCCCCATGCTCATTAGGAATAGCGATAGCATCTATCTACGCACACAAGGTGTTGGGGAATTGTAGAGGTGCTCTGTAATCTACCACTCTGAGCACTTACCATATCCATGGTACTAAAGGTACATCATTCTCAGCCATTAATTTCATCCAGTCCCCTATCCACCTGTCCAGTATTTCCTACATAGTCACATAAGGTTCTGCAAGCCCATTGACTCCTATGGGAGTACTATACCCAGAATGCTCCAGTACTGAACCTTATGTAAGGTAAGCTTCATAAAAAACAACACCGTGTTTTGATCTTTAAATACCAAGTCCTGGATATATACTCTGCAGAGAAGACCCTAACCCAGCACAATGATGCAAGTCCGCTCAGTAGCCAGTGAGTGAAAAAGCTATGCAGGATGATTGCATGCTCTGAGTACTGAGGAGCAGGGCACACAGCAGGGGTTTCAGGGAGATGGGAAAATGGGACTAATGTGTTTGACTGCTAGGCTTCCTACAAGTTCCAACCAAAACACCCACATGGAGAGAGAGCGGTGACAGCTACTATTACAGCCTATGGGCCAGGGCAGCCATGATGGAGGCACTGGACCAGGCCTCTAGACACCATAGAAGGATTGCAGCCCCTCTGTCCCACTGGAATTCCCCTACAGATCTCTAATCCCTTGTAAGTACTGTAGTATTTTAGCTTTCAAAGGGCACTTCAGGGACAGCACCATGGACTATGCACCCAAAGTGTATACCCTCCAACATGAAAGGAAATCTGCAACCCAAAACGTTGAACAAGATTTTTCTTTCGAACTCACAGAAAGCAACCCAAGAAAGGAATCAGAAACATACACAGTACAAGGCAGGCTCCTATTTCAGCTGGCAGCTATGGAGTGCGCTTGTGCTGTTCTATTTCTGTACTCCTTGGACCAGAATAATTTCCATCTTTCTAAATCATTTTTCCAAGTAACACAATCCAATTTCAGTTTTCTAGCCTTGATGCATGAGAAACCTCTATTTAAGCCTTGTAAATGTTTCTCAGTAACCAGATGAACACCAGTAATGTAGTCAATAAATAATCCAGACATAGCCTAAATGAGGCTATTAAGTGTCTGCTCTGGAGTGCCAGAAAGCAGTGGTTAGTCCTGTGGCAATCCCTTTAAAATGACTGAGTCCTGCAACATAGAGAGCTTATGTACACTGGATAAGGGAAATTGCCTTTCTTTGTCACAACAATGTTGTATGTCTTTAAGTAGAGAACAAAGGGAACTCTGCAGTAACACTGAGCAATTTACTGTACCAGATGATGGAAAGGCAATACTGGGAGAGATACAGAACTCATCATCCAACAATCTAGTCTATTTTTCAACACTTAAAAAAAAACACCTCACCCAGATGTCCCCATTTTATAGGAACAGTCCTGATGTTTGGGTCTTTTTCTCATATGGGCTCCTATTACCCCCCTCAACCTTCATCCCAATTTTTCAAATTTGCTGTCTGGTCACCTTACTTCTCCCCCACAGCCAGCTAGACACTGGGCAAAATTCTGCTCTGTGATGCCAATGTCTGTCCAGTGTAAATCCGTTTACTTCTGCGGTGTTACTCCAGATGTGTACAGATCCATTTTTACACATGTCCATAGTGCTGTGACCATATCCTCTAAGGCTGGTACTTTGTAAACCTAGTTCCAATATTTCCCTAATGTTATACCTAGGGTAACAGAGCTAATCTGTGGTGATGGGGTGAAATTCATCTGTGGGCAGAGAGCCAGCACAGGCCTTTGCATAACACAAACAGTGTGCATGTATTGTGTGGGGTTCTGTACAGGTGTGAATTTCACCAATGTATGCAGTGAAGTATGGAGTTTTGGTTAAACTACTATCTTTGCTCCACTGCCAATGGAATGCCTATCTCATTCCAGACTTTAGCAAGCACATCAAGGTAGCCTTTAAGATAAGTTTCTTGTATATTTTCATTATCAAACAGACAAAAAACATAAGTGAGCAACTTTGAATCCTAAATTTTATATCTCAGTACAACTAAAAAGAAAGCTGGAACCACTTCACATACTGAATCACTATATGAAGACTCCTATTAACTCCAATAACATGTAAGCAGTGTCAGGAATGAGATTTATTCTGACATCTGGTGGCGAACTATGGGAATTGCAGTGAGCCTTGGAAAATAAGTCTGGGGCTGATCAATTTGCATAGACACACCCACTGCACCTAGCCTGAGCCCACAGCAGCCCACATGGCCACTTCGGCTGATGAGGGAGCCCCAGTTTCTATGTTATTGGGGCAGGAATGATAAAGTGATGTTACTGTGATTATGTGAATGAAGGACTATGGACATGTACTTGGCCCTTGTTATGATGGAGGGACTCGCCATTATCTAGGTAGCACTCACTGGGCAAGGGCCATGCGTTTTCAGAACACTGTGGGATTGAGAGAGGTGGTGGACAAGCACCTATACCTTTTCGTGAGGGCTGTGTCTGAGGGCCTCCCAGGCCTATTGCACCCTGCCTCTCTCCACTGTGGAATGTCAGAGTTGAATTTTGCTTCCATTAGGAGCCTGGTTCCAGGTTGCTGAGCTGAAAATTGCTTTGGGCTTACTGGTGCGCCTGTACTAAGGCTCCCCTACTGTATGCTGAAATCACTTAAGAGCTGAAATCACCTAAGAGCTAAAGAAATCACTGAGCACTGTCTTAAGTAGGGGGGCCTGGAAAAAGTGCAGAGTGGCTGGTGCAGCAAAGCAGTCTGTGTGTCGGCTAGCAGGATGGCTAGCGGAGTGACTGGTGCAGCAGAGCTGTCTGTCTGTCAACTAGCAGAGGCGTGGGTGCTGCGGGCAGAGTGACCGGCGCGGCAGAGCTGTCTGTGTGTTGGCTAGCAGAGCAGCTAGCGGATCAACGGGCAGAGCGGTTCCTGGGACAGCCAGCGGAGCGGAGCAGAGCCGATTGCAGTGAGAGCTGCAGCGGAACCTCACGGAGAGGCGGCGCAGTCGGCCTCGGACCACGTAAGGTGCCCCGTGCCCTACCCTCCATCTCCACCCAGGCTGGAGGTAAGACTCTGCCAATTGACTTTTGAACTCTGCACGGACCAAGAACAGAGACTCTTGGGCTGTTGGACTTTTGGGACTATTGAGTGACTTTTTGGGGTTGTGGAACTCAAGAGCCAAAGGGAAGGCCACGGCCTATTTGCTGGGAGGGGGGCTTCTGGTTCATGGTTTGGTTTATTAACCTTGTTTGTGGTGTTTCCCCAATATAATGCCACATTGTTTCTCCCTGTTATTAAAAGGCTTTGGTACACTCAGACTCTGTGCTTGCGAGAGGGGAAGTATTGTCTCTTACAGACGCCCAGAGGAGTGGTATATGGTTGTCCCAGGTCACTGGGTGGGGGCTCGAGCCGGTTTTTGTATTGTGCTATTGGAATGGAACCCCTGGATACTGAACCCGGCCCTTGTTGCTGCCAACTCTGATGGGCAGAAGGGTTACAAACATAAAAGGATACAAAAGAAAAGTGCTGGCTTTTGTTGTAACACATTAATGAACTATCCATTTCAGTCAGTGAGATCGTATGAAAGGCATACAGAAACACAGCCATACAGAAGACTTAGAGGTAATACCAGTCTGTAATCTCAACGGACATTATCACTTAGCTAGCTTCTTCAGTAATTGGCTGAAGTCATCCCAAATCTTTATATATTTAGGAAGGGTCTTGTTCAATCCATACATTTCCTCAAAGCCCAAAATTTCTCTCAATCATGTAAAATAATCCTCCTGAGTTGATGGCAAATAGTATTTCCTCCTCAGAGCAGGTAGATTTAACCCGTATTATGGTGATAGTAATGTATCCTTTTGTGATTTAGAAATATTTTGTATTCTAGTAACGTTATGTAACAATATACACTTTGGAGACTAATACAGCCCTGAAGCAAGTCACCATGGCCATATCAAGCCATTAATTTTAGACAGAACTCGCAGTTGAAATCAGTGGGGAGATCTGCATAAAAATGGTGGCAAACCATAGCTGTAAATCATGAATTTGCATCTTCCGAGATAAAATATGAAGACATGGCCGTGATATATGCACAGTAGTGCAAGTAATTCTTTTATGTCTGCAGTGTCAATTTTTCTCCTTCAGGCCATTTAAAAAGAGATTGCATTGTTGTAATTGGTTCCCAGCATGGAACTGGGCCTCAGCTGCTGTAAATCTGGGCAGCTTTATGCCAGTTTACATCAGATGAAGATCTGGCCCCATATTTCCAAAAGATTTTTTTAAAAGTCTACTAATATGGATTAGAACTGTGGGGCAAAGAAGATTGCAACTTTGGGGCCGGGGATTATGTTTTCATTAAGCTGGCATAGTGCCTAGCATAATGGTGCTCTGACCCGTTTTGGGCCTCTATAATATATTTTATAGTAGGTTTGCATGGAAATAATGTCTGCATTAAGACAACCAAAGACTTAGGGCAAGTGTTGGAAGATGTATGGGAAGAAAAACTACTGGAATTCTTGTTCATGTTCTGGCCACATACTGCTCATTTTACTCACATCAGTAGTGTCATGTAAGGCTAGCCACATGAGTAAGCTAAGCAGGATTTTCGCTCTGAAGCCCTTAATTATTAAAGAAGTGAATTTTGATTAGGAATGAGAGGCAGCTAAAAGTAAACAGGAAACAAAAAACTGCTGCTGAAAATGAGCCAGATACCAGAGCTGGCAATTGAGAGTCTCCGGAGCCACCAGTCATTCTAATCAGGGTACAGCTGAAAGTGCTGTGTTGAGACCTATTCTCTGGCAATGGAGAAGGAAATGGCTGTTCATTCATTCTCTCTCTAACTCAGTGGCGTTGGACAGGAGTAAGAGCAGAATAAGCCCCTTATGGTACCTGTTAAAGGGGATTTTTTTTTTAAGTGCAGGTGTTGTCATCTGTTACTAACTCCTAACACTTATTAGCACTTTAGAGACATTAATACTTAATTCTCCTTACCATTCACACTGCTTAGTTCACTTTTGTCTGACTGAGAGATGTGCCAACAGACTAGTTCATTTGACTTTCAGGATTTCATGCACTAACACAATGCTGCAAATTCTGCAAGGAAATGTTTAAAACAAACCAAACATTTTCCACTGCACGTTCTAATGATTCCACACAAACATTTCTAATACCATAAAGTTTTGCTAGACATTTCCCCATTCCTGATCAAACCTAAACATTAAGTCTAAACTATTCAACAGGGACTAACTTAAGCAGTGGCTAAAAAAACCCCAAACCCTGCAACACAGTGATTAGTGCATATAGCTGCTTTGGGGAATGCCTGTGATTACAAAAACAGGATTCTTCACAGTTACCAACAGCATTGACTGTATATCACATGAGAAAGATGTGATTGTGAAGGGGAGTGACAACAGTTCTGTATTTTTGTCTTACTTCCTTGTCATCCTCAGGGTGAATGTTGCATCTATAGATCTGTTATATACACTGTACAATTTATGTACTGATAACATATTAAAATAAATGGCATATTATGCTAAGTTAACTCTTGAGGCACCAGAGTGAAGGAAGGGACTAGAGACCCCTATTAATTGTATTTGTGCCATTGCTGTGTTTTTGTCTGAAGGGTCAGTGACTAGAAGGAACTGGATCTTTTCTACTCTTTTCAGTGAATTCAGTGCTCATGAAACGTGCTTTGACAAAGTTGGTATTGCCCCCATGCTTTTCCTCAAAACAGGGATAGTCTGAACAGTGGCAGAGCAAACTTTACCATGCCACATGGCCTTGTCCTTGGTCTCTAGGAGTGAGAGAGTCTCCCACTCAATCCTCTGCCAAGACGAGTTCCAGTTGTAGAGGATTGTCCACTAGAAATGAGACTAAGATTATAACAAAGCTACCAGTGCCCTGACAAGGAAAAGAGAAGCAGCCGTTGCTGAAACATTGAAGGCAGAAGTAATTGTATGACCATGTGATGGGAGATATGAAGAGAATTGCAAAGGTTATTTTTTGGAGGGTTGACTATAGGGAGTGTTCTGCCTTGTTTTCTTGCATCTTTGTAGCTAGGGGGAAATTATTACATTTTTTCATTCCCTTTACAGAGCTTTCAAACAGGAAATACCTCTGCTGTTGGAATGCCAACTGCCTATAAAACAGCAAAGGAAGAACAAGTCAGCAGATGTCCTGTCAATTGCTGCCTGCTGGTGATCATTTCCTAACCCCAATACCCAGCGAAATACAGTACAGCCCTATTTCAGGTGTAGGTTTTCCAGTTATAATGTGGTCAGATTACTACAATCACCCAGAAGAACAAATGAAGGCAAATTTCACCATTGGCTAGTCAGAGAGTAATGGTTTAAACAGTTGTGTTAGTCTAATGAGACCTGCAGAGAAGGAAATGTTTCCTGTGTTAGTTTTCTGGGTAGGGAAAATGCAGGTTGTTTTATGGAAGCACTATGCAGAGAAATATGGTACAGTAACTCCTCGCTTAACGTTGTAGTTATGTTCCTGAAAAATGCAACTTTAAGCAAAACAATGTTAAGCAAATCCAATTTCCCCATAAGAATTAATGTAAATGGAGGGGTTAGGTTCCAGGGAAATTTTTTTACCTGACAAAAAACTATATATTTTATATACATATATACATACACACACACATATACAGTGTAAGTTTTAAACAATTTAAAACTGTACACCATGATGGTTGATTATTGTCAAGCTTGGTGGAGGTGATGAAGTCATAGGGTGGGATATTTCCCAGGGAATGCCTTACTGCTAAATGATGAACTAGCTTTTGGCTGAGTCCTCAGGGGTTAACACATTGTTTAGTGTAGCCTCACACTTCACAAGACAGCACAAATGGAGGGAGGAGAGACAGTATGGCAGAGACAGCGACACATACCTGTGGGGCGGGGCGGGGAGAGAGAGAGAGAGAGATGTGCATTGCCCCCTTAAGTAAGCTGACCCCACTCTTGAGTACATTGTCTGTTTGAATAGATCAGGAAGTTGAGACAGCAGCTGCTGCCCCAAGCTCTCTCTCTCTCTCTCTCCCCCTCTGTGTTCCCATCTTGATGTATATGGAAAGGGGTAAGTAGGGTGCAGGAGCAGGGGGGAGAGGGACACCCTGACATTAGTTCTTCCTCCCCCACCACACAGCAAGCAGGAGGCTCCTGGGAGCAGCTCCAAGGCAGAGGGCAGGAGCAGCACATAGCAGTGGTGGGAGGGACAGCTCAACTGCGGCAACTGATAGCCTGCTGGGTGGCTGCCATTTAGGGGAGCGGGAAGCTGATGCGGGGCTGCCGGTCCACCCTGGTTCCAAGCCCCCACCAGCTAGCTTCAGTGGACTGCTCTTTCTGCAAGCAGTGGACAAAGCAGGCGGCTGTCAAATGACGTTAGAAGGGAGCATTGCACAACTTTAAATGAGCATGTTCCCTAATTGATCAGCAATGTAAGCATGAAGCAACCTTAACCGTGAAGCAACTTTAAGTGAGGAGTTACTGTAGACAGTTCTATAGCCAACTGCACTTAACATACAGTAGCAGATCTGTATGAAAAGAATGAGAGCCAAGCAAGTACATAGAATATATGAGTTCTGAAGGCTTCATAAACCATGACAGCACACCTTAATGGAATGAGCTAATGCTATTGCAGGATTATTTGATTATTTAACATCTAATGCATGGGTGCATCCAAATCTCTTCATCCTCACCTTGTGCTACTCCTGAACCTAACTTTCTATTTACTGTTCCAATGGCCTAGCCCTAGTATCCATTCTCTTTTAAATTTAAGCAAGGGTATTGCGTTCTTTAAGAAGTCAGTCATAATACACACATTCTGACATTACTAATTTACATTCCATTACTCCAAACACATCATATTATCATCTCATGATGGAAATGAGGAGGAGGAGGAAGGAGGCAAGAGTAGACACAATAAGACTTCAGTGATCTCTTTGCTGGAGAATTCACTGTAGTAACATGTAAGCACATCTAAAAAACAGTTAATAGAATCAGTCCCCCTTTGCACTTGCAGATCCAGTCCCTAGCCTTGAAGATTAGAGCCGGAATACCACAAAGACATCCTTCCTGAATTCAAGCCATTACTTCAGGCTTACTCCAGTGTCCCCTGGACTGTGCGTGCTTAAGGATAGTAGCTTGTGAGAAATTGGAAAAATAATGCCACGCATCATACTTGATGACCATATAGTCTGAGAAAAGAATGACAGTGTAACATGTAACATCTCTTAAAATATATAGTAGATTACATTCCCCTTTCAATAACGATCCATCTAAAAGAATTATGGAAGAGCATCTGGTAGAAGTTAATTCAGTCTCATTTGAGAAACTCTTGGGATTAAACCTAAAGGGGGAGTGGGAGGCAAGGGGAGCATATTCTGGAGAAGCAGCCTCCTTATTGTCATGCATAACATCACAATTGCACAGGGCCAGATTCTGCTGCCTTTACTAAAACTGAAAAATTCATCCCTCCGTGAAGAACTGAAGTAAAAAAAAGGCTTCCATTACCTTCTCCCGGAATTGGATCATGTCCTAAATCCCTTTGACCCTACTTAACTTTAAACTGCTATACCACTTTAGATGTAGTTTCTCTGGCAGGAAAGGTTAATGCCTGGAGATACAATGAACCTCATAAATAAAATCAGAGGCAAAAGCTTTTTCCTTCAGCCTTTTATTCTGTAGTTTTTCTGAGCAAATGCCCAGGACATTGCAATAGGAGCTTGTTATAAGTGCTTATAACATGACTTTTTTGGAACAATTAAGTTTAGAGGGCAAAAATGGGAACTCTCTCTCAGTGTATAATTTCATTATTTTATTTTTGCACAGATAAATAAGCAAGCAATAGAACTAAAATTATTCATAGGTAAATATAAAACAAGTAATAAGCATATGGTTAAACAGCATTAGACAGTATAGTTACAAGTGCATTCAGTGTTTCCCAGGTCACATTCAGAGGCATATATTTTTTATTTGATAGAAGTGGTGACTAGATATTGAATGGTAAAGTGTGGCATATTGCCTTCCCAGGGTTTATTCTGTCCTCCGAATATAACACTGAAGAACTTCAGTATTTCCTAGCCCAAATAAATTGCACAGGTAATCAGATTTCTCAAGAATCAGAGAGGTAGCCGTGTTAGTCTGGATCAGTTCTCTTTGGCTAAAGTATAACAAAAAAATCATAATTATTGTACCTGCCCGGATTAAGAAAGGGGAAAAAGTTCAGCATTGCCCAGTATAAATTCCTGCATTCAACTCTCTGAATCACTATTTACAGTTTTGTATCAGAGGGGTAGCCGTGTTAGTCTGGATCTGCAAAAGTGACAAAGTCTTGTAGCACCTTATAGACTAACAGATCTTAGGGATCATGAGCTTTCGTGGGCTAAGACCCACTTCATCAGATGAATGTTGTGGAAATCTCCAGAGGCAGGTATAAATAAGCAGGCAAGATAGCAAGGTAAATTCAATCAGGGAGGGTGAGGCCCACTTCCAGCAGCTGATCTGGAGGTGTGTACACTCAGAGAGGAGAAACTGCTTTTGTAATTGGTGAGCCATTCACGGTCTTTGTTTAGTCCAGACTTGATGGTGTCAAATTTGCAAACTGGAGCTCTGCAGTTTCTCTTTGAAGTCTGGTCTTGAAATTTTGTTGCTGCAGTATGGCTGTCTTTAGGTCTGCTATTGTATGTCCAGGGAGGTTGAAGTGTTCTCCTACAGGCTTTTGTGTATTGCCATTCCTAATATCTGATTTGTGTCCATTTATCCTTTTACGTGCATGCTATGTACATTGGCCAAACTGGAAAATCCCTACTTAGAAAGATAAATGGACACAAATCAGATATTAGGAATGGCAATATACAAAAGCCTGTAGGAGAACACTTCAACCTCCCTGGACATACAGAGAGCTCCTTTCTCTGAGGCCTCCATGTGACCGGTCTCAGCTACTCCTGTCTCTCTTCCCAGGGATTCTTTACTGTGCCTCTCTATCAGACCTGAAGTCATTGACATTTTATCCCAGCCAGCCAGCCAGACTGATTATCTACTTCTATCAGCTTTCTCTGGGGAACTAATTGGCATCTCAGGGCAGGTCTACACTAGAAGTGCTACACATGGATGCAGCTGTGCTGCTGTAGCGTATCTGGTGAAGATGCTCCATGCCGACAGGAGAGCACACTTCCATTGGTTATAAGCCGGTGGGGACAGTGCTTATGTCGGTGTTACTGGCATCGCTCGGGGCATGTCTTTTTCGCATCCCAGAGCAATGTAAATTAGATCAACTGAAGTGGTAATGTAAACCTGCCCTAAGTGACCCGAGGGCTGGCTCACTTTTTAGCCTGTAGCAGTCTGTCACAGGCCTCTTCACAAGGTGTTGCTTGTATATTAAAGTCAAATAAGTACCAACTGATGTAATACCATGCAAGTATCACTGGGCTGCTCAACAGCCAGGTCTACACACTATAAACTTACATCGGTATAACCGAGTTGCTCAGGGTTGTGAAAAATCCACACCCAAGCGATGCAGTGATAGCGATGTAACCCAGCTGCAGACAGTGCTATGTCAACAGGAGGGCTCCTCCCATAACTACTCCCTCTTGGGGAGGTGAATCAGCTACTCTGTACGGAGATGCTCCCCTTTTGGCGTGGTAGCATCCTCACTAAAGCACAACAGCTGCACCAGTGCCACTGCAGTTTATTAAGTGTGGTATGAAGCTGCTCTAAGGGACTTGTCTGGGGACTCCATGTGCTGTAAGAAATGGCTTTATCATTAGTATCTCTCACATAGGAAGCATGGCTATTAAGTGTGCTGGAAGGCTCAAGCAGCTTGGAAAGCTTGGACATTTGTTTTCACAGCAAGCACTTCAGTATTTAAAGCACGGGGAGAGGCCGTTGAAAAGTAGTTAATAGTAACTTGTCTTCAGGCTTTGAGCTCAAGAGGAGTACAGACAGACAGCTGGTGGATGGGAAGATGTTATTTCTAAAATAAACTTTGAAAGAAACAGACAAGCAACCACAAAGGACTCTATGCTGCAAGATGCTGAGGATTTGCTAGGAACCCTGAGCTCACCCAATAGGAATGGCAGCCCAGAGCAGCCAGCACCTCCAAGGAGGCCCTCAGCATTCTGCAGTGTTAGACCCAGAGAAAGGGAAACAGATCACTTCAAAAGAAACTATCTGAATAGACTTGTGGGGGACATAAAGCTGGCCAGCACTTGAATTTGGCAATAAGTATGACTCCATTAAGATCAGGTCAGCTTGGTTCAAGTTCTTCCAAGCGCATCACCAAGTGAAGCTTCAAATGCAATACAGTGTAGGACTCAATTGCAGAAAATTAGCAACTCGAATTAGTGATAGATAAAACCAGAAAGAAGGATAAACAGAGACCTCCTTCTCCAGATGTGGATATGGTCCATTAACCTTTCTTGTTAAATATTTTAAAGTTGTGTTAAGTCACTGTAAGCAGACTGCAGACTTCCTGTTATTGCCTAAGTAGTGTCTGGAAGTTTCCTTCAGTGAATAACGATCATTAGCAAACGTGAAATCATTTTGTGAGGTTTAAGAACATTTGGCTAGTTTATTAGCTGGCAGAGTTTATTTAAACACGACCCTAACAGTTTATACCTTATATAGCAATAAAACACATGCACTGATCTTCATCTCTGTGGCCTAAACATTAGGCTATTATTTTCCAAGTCTTGTGTGCAAATTTTCAGGAAGCACTCAAGATTATGTCTGGTATGTGGAGGAGCATTAACTCATGACAGGTACACTTCTAACTTTTCTAACAAGTGTACAATAACAGAATCTACTTAGATTGTAAACTCTTTGAGACCAGGGCCATCTGTTAGTTCAGTGTTTGTACACCATCTGGCATAGTGTTGTCCTGGTCCCTGAATGGGGGCTTAGATGCTACAATAACACACATACATTTCGTTTCAGCTTCTCAGACAACAATCCACTTTCCACTGCCCACAATGCATATGATAATAATAGTTTTATTTCTGTTGGTAAATATTTCACAAGGATGGAGCTGCACTTTGAGAGACTCAAACAAACAGATTGCCAGAACTGAGACCAGATTGATCTGGTCCTTGATTTTCAAAAGAAAAAAATGTCTGTGAAGGGGTGCACAGCTCCCATGAGGTGTCTAGCAGGGCAATGGTTAAAGCCCCATATCTGATCTGGCGATTAACATTGGCACTCACCCTCCATATGGGAAACCTAACAGGAAGACATAGGGCTGAACTCAGCTGACAATTTCCCTGTTCCCTGCTAGAAGAGAGTATTTTGAATAGGAAGATCCTGCCACCTTCAGTCAGGTAGAACTCCCAACCAACTCAGTGGGAGCTTTGTCCAAGCAAAGATGGCAGAACTAAGCTGCTAAGGAAGGAAGGAGTTTGCAATTGATTAGATGCGTTAAGAGGCATAAACTTTTCACAAGTCACTACAGGAATGTCAGAGCAAGCTCCCATAAGAGTTCATTTCATGAATGCTTCCTCTGAGTGGATAAAAGTCCAAGCACCATGAAGCAGCCTGGTAGGGCTCAGCCTCCTTTAGCAACATTCCTGCTTTCACTTTGAGATTTGCACACCTATACTGTCCTGGAAGAAGAGTAGAACAGCCTCTAAATACTATCTGGTCACAGTGCAGTAGAGACTCTCTCCAAAATCCATGCTGGAGATTTGGAAACAGCAAACCACAGTAAGATAGGGCTGAGTGACCATCTACACTACAGGATGGAGCATTACTCTTTTAGCAGGAGAGGATTCATAGTATTTCTTTTTGTCCTATTGTCTCTGTGCCACGAGCTGTGAGGACAATAGTTTTGGTGAAGTAGCAGTGGGATTGTGACTGTGCTGCTACACTTCTCCCTCTCAGTTTGAATACTAACCTGGAGCCTTATTCAATTCCCATTGAAGTCAATGCAAAGCTCCTTTCCACACTGACTGCAGTGAGTCTTGTATTGGCTGATAGTGCATAGTGAAGAAACTAAGCACGTGCAATAACTTTAAGCACATGAGTAGTCATAGTACACGTGCACTCATGTACTTTGCTGAATTGAGGCCTGATGAGGGCAACTTCTTTGGGCCTCATTCAGCTACCGTAACTGCTGAGACTTGTGCCGTTCTGTTACAGAGTTCAGACCAGAGGATTTTTTTCTGCCAGTACCCAGCCAGCCATTGGTAGTGTGTCCCATTTGATGAAAAATACAATCCCGAGCCAATGCACTTTTTTGACAGTATAATGGGGATGTATTGAAAGATACATCCATGTAAATGAAGGACTGGGGGCCAATGAGAATATCCACTGCTATACACATGCCTTACCACATTGATGAAATGACCTCTTGGAGACAAATTATTATAGCTGTTCAGTGTTTTTTCAGGATCATTTTCATGTAATTTTCCTGCAGTAAAAGGCTACACAGAGTGAATTTCCATACCACCAGCAGCTAATAGTTAGCACTAGGTGTAATAGGGACTCCTTGATGACTGAGATTGTCTCCGTTATCAGGTTGTTCCTCTTGTCATGACATGTTGTGTAATATATCCAATGAGCAAGTATAAAAATCAAATTATCCTCATTAACATTCATCCTCTAAAGACTTGCACTGTATGATGTTATTTATCAGATGCATTGCTATCTAAGTATTTATATTATGCTCAACACCTTTAGTCTAAACCCCAGTTATACTGATATGAGTGTGCTGACATCGGTATAGCTTGTTTCCCTTCCCACAGAGGAATAAAGTATATTGCATAAGCACATTTCTAACTGCATCCCCACTATGCCAGCACAGTCAAAGCCATACAGTGCTTGTGTTTAGACAGTGGTGAAATTGTCTGCAGTAAGCATCTAAAGGCACAGGTGTCCAATAGAAATTCGATGCTAGCCACACTGCTAGCCTCACTTGTGATTTTTGAATTTTTCTTATTAGCTGTATTATATTATAAAAAAGCTGCATGCATTAGCCACAATTCATTAGCCTATTAGCCACATATGGCTAGTGGCAAATGTATTGAACATCACAGGCCTAAACTATAAGGGCCAGATTTTCTAGAGAGCTCAGCACTCAACCTGTCTTGCTCTTCAGAAAGTCTGGTCATAAATGTCTGTCAGGATTTGCACTAAATAGCAAGGTAACTTATTTAATGTTTATGCAAATCATCATTTAGAACGAAGAGGTGCTACAATGAATAATGTGTTTCATCTGAAAAGCAGTATTAGTCACAAGATTTTAAAAGATTACACTGGTCTACAATTTTTTAGAAGTCATCTGCTTCAGAGATAAAATGTGATATTTATTATGTATTTTGATGTGCTGAATTCAAATATGACAATTAAAACAACTGATTGGCTACTGTTTCTAAGATATTTAAGTTTTTACATTTTATGTCTATGTATATTGTGTAGATAGTAGAGTTTTAATCATAAATTGTAAACCTAGGTCTTTTCATGTGTTTATGGTTGCTTTACATGATAATATTTCACCTGTCCTGTTTATGTAACACTTTAAAAATCAGCAAAAGGGTTATATAAATAAAATGTATTATGAAACAAAAGGCAAAAAACTATTATGTACATAGTTTAGTCCTATTCAGTGTCTACTCGGCGCTTCTTGGCTTGTCTCTTGTATTCATTAAATGGAGCATCTCTTGTCACTGTCCAGCAATAGTCTGCAAGCATCGATGGGCTCCATTTGCCCTGATAGCGTTTCTCCATTGTTGCAATGTCCTGGTGAAATCGCTCGCCGTGCTCGTCGCTCACTGCTCCGCAGTTCGGTGGAAAAAAATCTAGATGAGAGTGCAAAAAATGTATCTTTAGTGGCATGTTGCAACCAAGGCTTTTGTATGCCTTGAGGAGGTTTTCCACCAACAACCTGTAGTTGTCTGCCTTGTTGTTTCTGAGAAAATGTATCGCCATTGACTGGAAGGCTTTCCTTGCCACGCAGTGCATGGTCAAATGCATCATCTCGAAGAAGTTCACGAATCTGAGGACCAACAAAGACACCTTCCTTTATCTTAGCTTCACTTAACCTTGGAAATTTTCCACGGAGGTACTTGAAAGCTGCTTGTGTTTTGTCAATGGCCTTGACAAAGTTCTTCATCAGACCCAGCTTGATATGTAAGGGTGGTAACAAAATCTTCCTTGATTCAACAAGTGGTGGATGCTGAACACTTTTCCTCCCAGGCTCCAATGACTGTCAGAGTGGCCAGTCTTTCTTGATGTAGTGGGAATCTCTCTTGCACGACTATCCCATTCGCAGAGAAAACAGCAGTACTGCAGTCTGCAGACCAAGCAAGAGAGCAACAACCTTCAAATCACCACAAAGCTGCCACTGATGTTGGTCATAGTTTATGCACCTCAAAAGTTGTTTCATATTGTCATAGGTTTCCTTCATATGGACTGCATGACCAACTGGAATTGATGGCAAAACATTGCCATTATGCAGCAAAACAGCTTTAAGACTCATCTTCGATGAATCAATGAAGAGTCTCCACTCATCTGGATCGTGAACGATGTTGAGGGCTGCCATCACACCATCGATGTTGTTGCAGGCTACAAGATCACCTTCCATGAAGAAGAATGGGACAAGAGCCTTTTGACGGTCACGGAACATGGAAACCCTAACATCACCTGCCAGGAGATTCCACTGCTGTAGTCTGGAGCCCAACAGCTCTGCCTTACTCTTGGGTAGTTCCAAATCCCTGACAAGGTCATTCAGTTCAGCTTGTGTTATGAGGTGTGGTTCAGAGGAGGAGGATGGGAGAAAATGTGGGTCCTGTGACATTGATGGTTCAGGACCAGAAGTTTCATCCTCTTCCTCTTCCTCGTCTGACTCAAGTGAGAATGATTCTGGTGCATCAGGAACCGGCAGTCCTTCTCCGTTGGGTATTGGGCGTACAGCTGATGGAATGTTTGGATAATGCACACTCCACTTTTTCTTCTTTGACACACCTTTCCCAACTGGAGGCACCATGCAGAAGTAACAATTGCTGGTATGATCTGTTGGCTCTCTCCAAATCATTGGCACTGCAAAAGGCATAGATTTCCTTTTCCTGTTCAACCACTGGTGAAGATTTGTTGCACAAGTGTGGCAGTATATGTGTGGGGCCCACCTCTTGTCCTGATCTCCAATTTTGCAGCCAAAATAAAGGTGATAGGCTTTCTTAACCATAGTGGTTATACTGCGCTTTTGTGATGCAAAAGTCACTTCACCACAAACATAGCAGAAGTTATCTGCACTGTTCACACAAGTATGAGGCATCTCTGCTCACTTTGGCTAAACAGAAATGAGTCCCTTTGCAAAATCAAACACTGACAAATAAGAGAGCACGACACTATATGATTTCTAGAGCTGATATAGGGCAATTTATTCAGCAGAGTGATGTAAGCTTTGTTATGATTGCATCATCCATGACTTCTAGGAATAACATGATGCAATTCATATCATGTATGATGCAATACCAGCTTCAGATTGCATCATTCATTGTTTTGCCTAAAAAGCAAGTACTGTCCAAACCCAGTCATAGATTTATTCATAGATCCAGTCAAAGATGTATTTTAGTCATTTCTGGTTTAAATTGAGATCCCTTCCTTTCATAACTCACTTATCCTCCGCCATTCCCATGTCAAGGGTCGTATATACTGACCCAATAGCATATCTTGAAAACTAGAGCCAATCAACAATTTTAAGCATCATTTTCGTTCTCAGTGACCCAGAATTAGTAAAGTTTGACTACATTTATTTCAGAAGCATTTTGGTTGTATAGCAGTGTTATCATTGCTTAACATTCTCTGTGGCAAATTACACTGTGGCAGGAAGATCATTTCTACTCTTGCTAATTACCACCCTTTGCGGGGAAGATGGTAGAGGAGATCATTAATGACTCTTTGTTTTGAAAGATCCATGAGAGGTTTCCTTCATCATGACAGTTTACCTGGAGTTCATTACATCCCTGAGGTTTCCACAGAACTCCAGACACATCTTTATTGAGGAATAAATACTTCTGTCATGACTATCAGGAATTTATTGTCTATAATTTTCACAACAGGACATTACAGCAACAAATATAATTTTTCTTTAAATAGGATAATTATCCTTATAATTAGGTGTCTGTTACACAGCACAATAACTTCTTTCTAAATGCACATTATATCAGAAGATAAATATATTTCTTGAAAGAAAGCAGGTGTCTAAGAAATGCCATGATGAGAGAAGAAAAAAATGAAATATTTTCAAAAGATTCCATTGAAGCATTCACGGCTTCATACCCAGAATTTACTATGGTAAATACTGTTAGTAATATAGTAGAACATAGCCTGAAAAATCATTGTCAGTTATTCAGAGGCCTACCCGATACAGGGTGTCTACTAATATTTTAAAAGCTGTATGCAATGTTGTAGCTGTAGTGATCCCAGGATGTTAAGAGACAAGGAGGGTGATGTAATATCTTTTATTACCTCACGCACCTTGTCCCTTTAAAAGTTCTACACAGTGGTGGCTGTGAGTCACACATATACATCAGACAATGTGCTATAGTAGTTAACACATTTCACCACAGTGGTCACCCTAAAAAGGCAGTATTTGTCACATGTTGCTGGGATATCACAGTCATTCCCTATCTCAAAGTACAGAGAAATGTTACAATATCTCAGACAACACTGGTAATTTCCACTCCAGCTTTTCTACCAGCAATACCTAGAAACCATCTGGGGGCTAGAAGCACATTATATTGCTATAGGTGCAATTTAGGGATCTAAATCTCATGTATACAGCCCAGTTCATATGCATAGAAAGGAAGAGGATGTATCATGGGATGCTCCCTGTGTTAGTGGCACCTCCTCAGGAGATTAACTCTTTCCGGGTGCTGCACCCTCCTCTCACAGTTTCTTCATCCATCCTGTCTCGCCCTGCAGCCTCCTCCACTCCAGGAGCTGCAGCTTCTTCTCCATGAGTCGGACCTTCAGCCATCACTATGGTCCTCCCCTACCAGAGTATCAAACTTTCCCAGGGCAAACTGCCCCAGGATCCACTCTCCATTGTCTGCTCTGCACCACTTCCCCAGTGGCTGGAAGGGGAATCCAAGCCTGCCCTCTACTCTGGATTCCAGCTCAGGGCCCTCATCAGCAGCAAAGGTCTGCCCTATTCTATCCCTTTCCGCTTTTCTCCTGAGCCTTTCCTACCAGTCCAGCTCTCCTCTCTTCCCTGGGTTTCCTAGCCTAAACGCCATCCTCCCAGGGAGAAACTGGCTCTAGCCCTAAACACATCTCACTTCTCCTTGAGCCAGTCTGCAGCCTATTTCCCTGCAGCCCCTTTCTGTTTTCAGCTCCTGGGTGCTATGCAGGCCCCTCCTGTTCCTGTCCAGTCTCATTTAATCAAGCCTAGCTCCTTCCTCAGGTGCAACCTGGGGAGTTAATTGGCCCATATGGCCACCTTAACTCCTCCAAGGCTTGTGTGGGGTGGACACCCCATTGCCATGTTACTGGCTTCCTTTCCCAGTGTAGAGAATGCAAAGCACATGAATTATGGCTTCCTTTCACATCTCCTGCTCCCTGCAAGGAGCCTCTACTGGAGCAGCCATGATCTGTTCTGACTACTCCAGGGAGGCAGATTATTGTTTCGATTTGTGTTTTTGTCTCTAGCTACAGCATAACCTCAACATACCAAGAAGTGACCTCTTTCTTGCTTGGTGTTGTGGCATATTGGGAAAAACTAAGCTGGAGAGTTTGGGGAAACTAGGCTTTGGCAAGCATGTGTTGTTTAGTCTATTACTGCTTGACTTATTGCAAACTCCTCCCTGTTCTAATTCTCGCCTTTGATGTGCAAGTTCATGCTCTTTGTGTATTTACTCTTGTTAAAATGAGTGTTCTCTGCTTGTTAGGGGCATTTTTCTTTTTGACATTTGTTTGCACTTGGTATCAACATAATCTTCCAGTAACATTGAAAGTATTTAAATATTTTTAAAAAGTGCAGGGTTCAGTATATCAAGAAGCATTTTTAAAAAATTTATAGTAAACAGTAAATTGGAATTTATTGCCACGCTAGCTAGCCATACCCACTCCTTACAGCTACTGGACTTTTCCAATTAAGGAAACAAGTATGGCTTGTTTTTTGTGTGTGTTTATCTTGGTGTATAAACAAACTCTTCCATGTTTTTAGTTATTAACTGCCAAACATTAACCAATAGGTGTTTTGCTTCTTTGGCTGATCCAGAGAACACCACACCTTTCCTTCTGTCATAATACAAAAAGATACAAAGTCAAAATAGGGATCACTTGAAAGTTAGGTTTCACAGAGGCTGTTTCCTACTTTGTGATTAAAAACTAAAACAGGGGTGTTTAAATTTAATGTGTGGAAATTCTTACCTACAAGGGTTTGAAACTTTCACAAATAAGTTCATTGCTTTTGCTTGCTTGGGCCACATTTAGTTAATGTCCAAAACTCCACAGCTTCATCACTTATGAAGCATTTTATGTTTAATACTTCCATTTCTGGCACAATGGAGTTGGGCTACTAGCGTATGCTGACAAACCTCTCAGTTAAACCTTCCTTTGTCAGAGTTATTTTCTAGCTCAAGACCTGCACATAAGACTATTGCCTGCAATGTCAAACAACAGTGGTACATAATTGCCAAATTGTGTCAGTTTTTAAGTAGATATAATGAAATAGATTCTTATGAAGCTCTCACACTGTGGGTCAGTTTCATCTTTGGTAGAACTCCGTTCACACCAATGGAGCTCTATTAGAGATAAATTTGCCCCAATCATTTTAAAGTTAACCCTAGGACTGACATTTTCAAAGCCATTGGACATCCGATCCCCATTCAAATTAAATAGCATCTAGAGCCTTTGAATATTTTAACTGCTGAAATATACATGCACCGCATAATAAAGTGGGATGAGATATCTTTTAATGGACCAACTTCTGTTGGTTGGAAAGCTTGGTTCTTTCACCAGAGTTTTTCTTTGGGTCTGAGCCTGTTAATTGGTCTCCCTCACCAACAGAAGTTGGACCCATAAAAGATATTACCTCACCCACCTTGTCTATTTAATATCCTCGGACTGACACAGCTACACTGCATACACACTCAGAATGGACAGTTCTATTCCCCCACTCTCAGTTCTCCATATTTATTCAAGTATTGATTAAGGGCTCATGAAGGAGAAGAGCTGTCTAGAGCAAGATGCTGTGTAAATTCTCCCGCATGGCTCTATCAAACTACTTCATTCCTGACGCTCTTCTGCCATCACCCTTAGTTAGTCCATGTTGGGACTGTCGAAGAGATGATGCCAGATGGTGAGGTGTTTTTGTAACATACACAAAGTATAGAAAGACCCAACCCAGTTCATTTCCACTTGCAGGTCAAGTCTGAAGGTCAAGTTCCTATCTTGAGACAAATTATTCCACTAATTGTGCTAGCTAACCCTATTCATTAGTTTGCCAGGATGTGCTTTTTTTAGTGATTGTTAATAGCCAATTTTTAATTTTGCCATTTCCCTGCTTATGGTAGTGCTGCTATTTTCCAAATGCCCAGATCAGTGCATACATAAGATTAACGGTGTTAGTGTCCCCTGTATTTGGACACTGCTAAGCTCTCCTCTGGTTAGTTATGTACCATAGTTGTGTCTTGTCAGTCTTCTCTCCCACATTGTTATGAAACTCAAACTGCCTTTTTACACATGGACACATATTCATAATAGCAATTTAAAAGCTTTAGATGTTTGAGCATGGGGCCCTAGAGGCTTGCACATGTTTAACTGGCCTTCTTTAAAAATTACTGATAAATTCCATCTGATCTGTAGGATTCGTTGGTGTGAAGTTATCAGACATATGGAATATTTTTGCTGTGCAGATCCTGCAGTTACTCCACAGTAACATGCACACTATGGTTGTAGTGTTTTCTACAGTCTCATTTGGAATACTTTAACTGCTCCTTTTTCTACCAGATTCTGTGTCCCACTGCTCATTTCTATAACCTTAATCTTAACTAAGATAAAGGTCGCACACAACTTTATTGGAGACTGATTAAGGAAATTAATTTATTTGTAGAGCACCACCACTAACTACCTTGTCTATAACTCCTAGAAATAAAGCCATGGAAGTTATTTACATAGCCTCTCCTTTCTAAATCCATGCTAGCTGTTTCTTATTGTACAGTCATGATTCTGCCTAGCAGCTCAATACAATTTCTTGCTCACACTAAATATTGAATACATTTAGTATAATAGTTTGCACATGGTTAAAACATGATGAATAGATGTTACAGATAGGGATGAGCCATAGTCATAAATAGGCTTGGAAGGATTAGATTTTTATTGGTAAATGTCAGTAAATTTCAAGTTCATGATACATACATAAACCAATACAAATATTTCCATCAATAATAGACATTTACAGATAGGCAACACAAAAAAAATTATGTGAGAGAGCTTTAGAGTTTGATTTAAAGATACTTACTTTGGACATTTGGACATGTGATGTTGATGTAACCCTTCTGCCCATCGGAGTTGGCAGCAACAAGGGCCGGGTTCAGTATCCAGGGGTTCCATTCCAATAGCACAATACAAAACCGGCTCGAGCCCCCACCCAGTGACCTGGGACAACCATATACCACCCCTCTGGGCGTCTGTAAGAGACAATACTTCCCCTCTCGCAAGCACAGAGTCTGAGTGTACCAAAAGCCTTTTAATAACAGAGAGAAACAATGTGGCATTAGATTGGGGAAACACCACAAACAGGATTAATAAAATGAACCAGAAGCCCCTGACTCCCAGCAAATAGGCTGTGTCCTTCCCTTTGGCTCTTGAGTCCCACAACCCCCAAAATCACCTAATAGTCCCAAAAGTCCAACAGCCCAAGAGTCTCTGTTCCTGGTCAGTGCAGAGTTCAACAGTCAACCTGCAGAGTCTTACCTCCCAGCCTGGGTGGAAATGGAGGGGAGGGCAAGGGGCACCTTACGTGGTCCAAGGCCGACTGCGCCGCCTCTCTGTGGGGTTCCATTGCAGCCCTCACCGTAAGCTGCTCTGCTTCGCTGGCCGTCCCACAAACCGCTCTGCCAGCCGATACTCAAACTGTTCTGCTGCGCCAGCTACTCCGCTAGCCGTCCTGCTAGCTGACACTCGAACTGCTCTGCGGCGCCAGTCACTCTGCCAGCAGCACAAATGGCTCCGCTAGCCGTCCTGCTAGCCGACACACGGACAACTCTGCGGTGCCAGTCACTCCGCCAGCAGCACAAACGGCTCCGCTAGTCGACACATGGATTGCTCTGCTGTGCCAGCCACTCTGCCAGCAGCACCAACTACTCCGCTAGCCGTCCTGCTAGCCGACACATGGACTGCTCTGCTGCACCAGCCACTCCGCCAGCAGCACCAACTACGCCGCTAGCTGTCCTGCTAGCCGACACACAGACTGCTCTGCTGTACCAGCCATTCTGCACTATTTTCAGGCCCTCTGACTTAAGACAGTGCTTAGTGATTTCTGTAGCTCTAGGTAGATTTCAGCTCTTAAGTGATTTCAGCATATAGTAGGGGAGCGTTAGTGCAGGTGCACCAGTGAGCCTAAAGTGTTTTCAGCTCAGCAGACTGAACGCAGGCTCCTCATGGAAGCAAAATTTAACTCTGACATTCTACAGTGGAGAGAGGCAGGGTGCAAGTGGAAAAAGACAGGCCTGTGGGGCCTTCACACAAAGCCCTCCCCAAAAGGTATAGGTGCTTGTCTACAACCTTTCTTGATCTCAAAGGGTTCTGAAATGCCTGGCCCTTGCCCAGTGAGTGCTGCCTAGATGATGGCAAGTTCCTCCATCATAAGAAGGGCCAAGTACATGTCCCTAGTCCTTCATTCACATAATCAGAGTAACATCACTTTATCATTCCTGCCCCAGTAACATAGAAACTGGGGCTCCCACATCAGCCAAAGTGGCCATGTGGGCTGCTGTGAGCTCAGGCTAGGCGCGGTAGGTGTGCCTATGCAAATTGATCAGCCCCAAAGTTATTTTCCACAACTCACTGCAATTCCCATAATTCACCACCAGATGTCAGAATAGATCTCATTCCTGACACTGCTTACATTGATAATTTCAGTTAAAGGTTTAATGTGCCCTTAATATAATGTGTGACCTATTTCTTTTCCATTACGTTCTGATTAACAATTGTACCTATCATTTATTATAATCAAATCCACTTCTGGCAGGTATAAGTTACTGCTGGAAATTTGATGGAATGCCCACATTTTCACTAGCTGCAGTATTGTTAGCTCCAGTTTGTTCCTTATATATTAAAATGTGTTCTTTTAAATTGAAGCCTTTACATATTCAAGAATATATTTTTAAACAAACAATTTAGGTAGCAAATGTTTTTTAATGAAATACTATGGTCCAGATCCTCAAGTGTATTTGCAACTAACTCCCATTAAAATCAATGGGAGTTAGGCACCAAAGTAACTAAAAATCTATGCCTTGGTAATTACCTCCACACTACCATATGCCCTTTTTACCTTTAACTTGAGGTCAACTGAGAGCTGAAGATCTGTGTTTATTACATTATAGCCACAAACACAGACCATGGAACTGCAAGCTTCCCCTTTGTAACTAACACCAGGTTGGGGGATCTAGGTACAACCAGATAGTCTCATGACATTTAAAACATGGATTGGTTTTACAATGTGCATGAGATTAAACTACATTTTAACCATGGTCAGAACCCCTGCTTCAGCCCTGGGCTTTTACAGGTCTGGAATTGTTTGGAAACACAATGTGTAGGGTCCACCTCGGGAGACATCGTTGTTGTAAAAGGGGCTCCTAACATGGTTAGATTGACCACCTAGATGGGGGCTAGCAGCCACAACTCCCATTGTGATAGCCAGATCAGGGGTTCTCAACCTTTTTCTTTCAGAGGCCCTGCCCCAACATGCTATAAAAAGCTCCACAACAACTATTTTCCTGCATATAAAAGCCAGGGCCAGTATTATTGGATAGCAAGCAACTGCCTGGGGCCCTACACCACAAGGTCCCCAAAGAGCTAAGTTGCTCAGGTTTAAGCCCCAGGTGGTGGAGCTCAGAGCCCTTGGCTTCAACCCCACCCAGCGGGGCTTCAGCTTTCCACCACAGGTCCCAGTGAGTCCAACACTGGTTCTGCTTGGCAGCCCCCTGGAAACCTGCTCTGGTCCCCCAGGAGGCCCCAGACTCCTGGCTGAGAAGCAGGGAGCTAGAGGGAAGAAAGCAGCATAGACTCTGTGAGTGTTAATTAAGTAACCTAAATTGCATATTTCACAGCTCTCAGTGTCAGATATGCAAAAAAGCTTAGCCTGGGCATACTGCATCAATTGTAAGGCAAAGCAAGAAAATTCTTTTACATCCATCCTCACTTAACAGGGGGATGCCATCGCAGTTATAGTTTTACCAAACCGGAGTGATTCCTGGACACTACAGTAAACAGGGGAACGGCAAGCACAGATTCCCTGTCGAGCACGGAGAGGGATTTTTGTCTGTGAATCGTATTAGCCTTATCCCTCCCTCTCTTAACATTCTTTAGCAGTTTCTCAGGGAAGAAAAAACCATCCAGGCCTGTCAGTTGTTATGCCAGTAACAACTATGCTTGAACACAGTTGTTGGTAACATGGCTTTATATTCACATGGACTGGGTCTGAGTCTATTTCCATAAATAGTCATGCAGAATCTGCTTTGCAAATTGTGTTTCTGGAAGTGTGCACGGTTTCTGGTATTCCATGCAATGTGTACATAATGAGTAAATGCATATTTACATGCAAATAATATAGCTGAGCACTCAGTCCTAAACACTTTGTACTCTATTCAGCCATCTGGAATCAAAATATTTTGAGAATATTGCAGATGGTCTTTACTTTAATTTCAAAATCTCTTAAAACACAGATACAAAGACTCTTAATAGCCATTCTTGTCTCTACAATTACCAAACTTTTTCAGCATTTCTATTATGTGCTTTTGAATCTTTTACATAGTAGATATGGTGTGTATTTACATGCCATGTTCAATAAGTTGATGTTCAATACATGCCATGTTCACCAAGTGCCAATAGGTAGGCACTCACTCCTAGAAAGAGCAGGAAGCTTTACTGGTGTTACCTTAACCAGAAGATTTTTCAGCTCTAAACTTTGGTTGCAGCTCTTAAGGAGGCTGCTTCAGCTCCTGGGTGATCTAGCCACACTCCTCCCTTTCCAGACTATTTCCTACTTCTAAATGTGATTAGCGTTTTAATCTGTATTCTATCAAGGACCTCATTCTGGATGACCAAGGCAGAGCAGACTTCCTCTCAATATCTTCTGTAGATATAACGTACAATGCCATGTGTCTACAAAGAATGATAAATGGCCAAAATGGATGATGTTAAATGCCTTGTCCAACATCTGTACGGCCTACAAATGGCAACCAGTTATCCTCTCCTAACTGTTATCACAAAATACATATAGCCAAACAACTGAATGTCTTACTGTTATATTTTTATATATGCCATTGTTTGCCTTCATTAATGGGTATTGAGACAAGAAGTGAAGGAAGTTACCCATATACTGGGCAAGCTACTCTGTAATGTAAATTCACATAACTCTATTGGCAAGGCTGATTCCCATCTTTGGCACTTTGAGTGCAGAAGGTGGGGACCCTCAAGGATTCTAAAAGTTAACCGTGGCCACTCCAGGCTTGTATTAAACTTCCAAAATTACAGCTTTCTTTAACCTTGGATTAGTAAATGCTGCCACCCCCAAGTGAAGAACCCTTCTGAGAGCACAGGAAGGCGCTCATGGAAATTTCTTCATGTCCTTTCGCAATCTCTCCAGGGAAGAGTTCAGAAAGAAAAAAAGAAATCAGCTGTTTTCACCAGCTAACTAAAAAAAACATGTGCACAACCTCTTAGGACACAGAAATCCAATCCTGTTCTTAAAAAATGTAAATTTTATTTTAAAAAAAGAAAATACATTTGGAAACTTGGGCATTTGCTAGATGTTAAAAGAGTAACTATAAAGATTAAACATGAAGAATTGTTTTCTTGAGGTCCAGCTTAAAGGTTACAAGCAAACCAGAAGTACCGGGGGGTTAGCATAGAGGAGTCCACAAGCCATAAAGAAGTAAGAAGAAATAAACCTAACTGCATCCTCTTAGACATTTCCTGATGTACTTACATATCTGGGGTTTCAAATGAATAGTTTCTAGGTACGATACCAGGGATTTTTCATACCTGGCCCCAAGCTTCTTACAGCACAGTTGTTACCTTATTCGCTTCTCTCCCGGAGAACAGCCACAGACAAAAGGAGAGTCTTATTTCAATATTAAAAAGTTCTAGCCTTCCCATTGACTCTTTTGGCCAGGTGCCAACTCACTTCCTTTTACCTATGCATAGTGAAATGTTTTAACGCTTTACAGATAGAGCAATTAAACAATAGCTACTGGCTGGCTGGCTGTCTATAAAAGGGAGCTACCTACCTCCCCACCACCACCCTTCATTTATCTACTGCCTTCAGTTGAGTTTTGCCCATTTACACCAGCAGAAAATTTAGCTGGCTGAACCTGTCACAGATGAAAAAACACATAGATTGGTAAATACAATTCATTAATTGGTTGGTAGATCAAAAATATTTCAGGGCCAGTTCCACTCTATGTCCCACAGGGCCACATTTTGCTTTTGGACAGATGATTTCTATAAGAGATATAAGCTAGACAGCTTTCTATTGCCTGCTCATATGAGGATGCCAAAGAACATTTACTGTTCCAGTGAAAGTCAGCTGTTATTTATACTTAATAAACTGGCTTCTATCAGTGTAAAACACAAGTTCTGCCTTAAATTCTGCCCTCTGCTTAAACCAGATCTTTGTATTTTTGATTCATTTGTCACAGCTGCAGAAATGCAAATCTAGAAAGCCACAATTTCTGGAGGATGGCAGATTACTCGAGCCCAACAGCTTAGTATGGAGGTTGCTGACAACGTATTTCCAATATACAAGTCATTTGAAGTTTTAAGGATCTGCATTGCAGATCTGAAGTCAAAAGTAGTCACATTTCAAAAGATGCTGAAATGTCAAAATTCCTAATGCAGTCTAATAATTTCCCAGATTCAAGCTGTTTTCTGTAGGTTCAGTTATTAATAGTCCTAAAAGGTTAACAGCATTGTTTGTGCTCTGTCCTGTTACTCAAGAGAGAGTAGGAGATAGATTCCTTTGCTTGCCACATAGAAACAGTTATTTTTGAAGAAAGCACAGTGTAAGGCAGAAAGATACGACTTCTAGAGGAAAACTTTATCTCCCAGACCTCATTAATGTCTGAAATCTAATCAGTGTGGCTAGCTGTCTATGATCTTTGAAAGGCAATCATTGGCTTGGTATCTGAGCACTGATTAATACTTGGAAGCAGGAACCCAAAACAACTAGCCCTTTTCTCTCTTGAAAGTTTATATGTTCAAAGAAATCTGAAGTTGGCTTTTTGTCCTGTCCTAGCCGCCCACCCTGTAGTGGCTAGACAACAGGGTTTATGAGTCTGCTACTGCCTCCTACTTGGTCCTTTAGCTCTATCTGTATATGCTCAGGCTTTTACATCCAGTGATTTGGGGTTTGCTCCTTCCCTTTGATTGGTTCAGGAGTGATGTTACTTATAGCATCATTCCGCATTTAAAAAAGAAACGGACTTTACACAATGATCTGAACAAAAAGGCTCAGTTTGATTTCTTCAGACAAGGAGTTCTACAGCTGGGATTGTACTGCTGTGAATATTGTGGCCCTAGCACACACACAGTCTAAATCTGGTTCACTCCAGCAGCACTGACGCTATGGAGCATACCTTATCTATTTTATTATATTTTATTTGATTAATCACAGGTAACTCATGGGGTTAACTCAAAAAAATTGTGATTAATCATAGTTTTAATTGCATTGTTAAACAATAGACTGCCAATTGACATTTATTAAATATTTTGAATGTTTTTCTACATTTTCATATACATTGTATTTTGTGCTGTAATTGAATTCAAAGTATATATTTTGACTATAACTATTTGCACTGTAAAATGATAAATAGTATTTTTTGATTCACCTGTACTACGGTATTTGTGTGAATCTCTGTAGTGAAAGTGCAATTTACAAATAAATATTTTTTCAGTTACAAAACGGTGTAAAAACTTCAGAACCTACAAGTCCACTCAGAGCTATTTCTTGTTCAGCCAATCACTAAGAAACAAGTTTATGTACATTTACAGTAGATAATGCTGTCCTCTTCTTATTTACAATGTCACCATAAAGTGAGAACAGGCATTTGTTTAGCACTTTTGTAGCTGGCATTGCAAGGTATTTACGTGTCAGATATGCTAAACATTTGTATGCCCCTTCATGCTTCAGCCACCATTCCAGAGGACATGCGTCCATGCTGATTATTTTTTTAAATGATTTTTTTAAATGTCAATTAAATTTGTGACTAAACTCCTTTGGGGGAGACTTGTATGTCTCCTGCTCTGTTTTCCCCGCATTCTGCCATATATTTCATGTTATAGCAGTCTCAGATGATAAGCCAGCACATCTTCATTTTAAGAACACTTTCCCTGTAGATTTCAGAAAATGCAAAGAAGGTACCAATCTGAGATTTCTAACCAACACAAGGTTTAAGAATCTGAAGTGCCTTCCAAAGTCTGAGAGGGACGAGGTGTGGAGCATGCTTTCAAAAGTCTTAAATGACCAACACTCCGATGCGGAAACTGCAGAATCCAAACCACCAAAAAAGAAAATCAACCTTCTGCTGGTGGGATTTGACTCAGATTATGAAAATGAACATGCATTGGTCTGCACTGCTTTGGATTGTTATTGTGCAGAACCCATCATAAGCATGGACGTGTCCCCTGGAATGGTGGTTAAAGCACAAAGGGACATATGAATCTTTAGCGCATCTAGCACATAAATATCTTGCTACACCGGCTACAGTGCCATCTGAACAGCTATTCTCACTTTCAGATGACATTGTAAACAAGAAGGGGGCAGCATTATCTCCTACTAATGTAAACAAACTTGTTTGTCTTAGCAATTGGCTGAATAGGAAGCAGGACTGAGTGGACTTGCAGACTCTAAAATTTTACACAATTTAATTTTTAATGCAGTTTTTTGTGCATAGTTCTGCATTTGTAAGTTCAACTTTCATAACAGAGCTTGTACTACAGTGCTTGTATTAGATGAATTGAAAAATACTATTTGTTTTTTACAGTGCAAATACTTGTAATAAAAAAATAGAAAGTGAGCACTGTACACTTTGTATTCTGTGTTGTAACTGAAATCAATATATGCGAAAATGTAGAAAACATCCACAAATGTTTAAATAAATTGTATTCTGTTATTCTTAAACAGCACAATTAATCTTTTAAAATCGCTTGACAGCCCTAATTTTTATATAGCAACTACGCCCCTAGCATCCAGGCACATGGCTTTGGAATGTCATGGAGGAGGTGGCCATTTCTGATTTATCCAAGTCACATTCTATTCGCAGCTTCATAGACTAGGAGCAGATCTTTGAAAGTTGTTGGGAGGTAAACACAGAGCCAATGGAATTCACAGAGCAGTGAGGTACTATGTCCTTCTTAGCCAGCATTGTCGAGCCTTCAGGAAACGTCACTTGTGATAGCTGTGGATTGTCCTAGACAGAACATGTTACGATTGGCTCTTGCCCAAAGGAGACAAAAGCAAGGATCAGAGTAGCATAGGTCCATCTGAGAGGAATTTGTGACCTCCTATGAAAAGAGCTCATATTCAATAAAATGTACATTGTTCAGACAAAACAGAATCTCCCTGAAATTGCTGGAAGCTGGTACTGTACTTTCATGACCCAATATTGTACTCAGAGATGTAAATCTTATCAAATTGCCATAGTGGTGACATAAAATGTTACGTTCAAAACCTACTGGCTGTTTCTTATTTTATGAACTCCTGAAGTTATCAAATCAGCAAAAGAAAAAAACTTTCCTGATTGAAAAAGAGGCTTTAAAGAAAAATATTTTCTTTTAAGAAAAATGTTTAATTAGAATACAATAATTACACTGAAATAATAAAAATTGAATTTTTATTTCAGTTTTGTCATTAATATGCAATGTAATGAACTAATTTTTCAGCCAGCCTTCATTTAACCTCTAATATTGCACATTTGTTTTAATGTGTGTAATTGACTTCAGCTTCATAGTAATGTGCAGCTTGTGTATATACGTACTGATCATGAAGCTGGCTCCCTAAAATCCTAATTTACACACACACACACACAGAGGCTTGTGTGCACAAAACAGGGTGCACCCAGATTGCAAAAATGATTCTTTGCAAATGAGTCCCCACCCAATCCAACTCCCATTACCTTTAAGAGGAATTTGATTGAGTCCCAACAAAGGTCAGATCTAAGATGATGGGCTTGTGTGTTTAGATACGGTGGAGAAAGGCTCTCAGAATACTTCATCATGGATGAAGTAATCTGAATAACCAAAATGTACATTTTACCAATGCTAACCATTGGTTTCTATTATTCCTTTCTGAAATGTTTCCCTGATTGGTAAAAGAGAGGCTGTTTAAGACTGGGAATTTTAGCAATAGCTATATTGCTTTTTAATAATCCTTTTTAAGCAGCCAGCCAGAGGTGAAAGTAACCTGATACGCTGTACTGGACCGACTTCCCCAGGCATTTAAAGGGCCTAGGGCTCTCAGCAATGGCTGGATACCCGGACTCTTTAAATTGCTGCCAGAGCCCCAGTGCTGGAGCCCTGGGGTAGTAGTGGCAGCCGGGGCTCCCATGGTGATTTAAAGGGCCTAGGAATCCGCTGCGGTAGCAATGGCTGGGAGCCCCTGGCCCTTTAAATCACAACCGGAGCCCTGCTGCTGCTACCTCAGGACTCCAGCAGCAGGGTTCGGCAGTGATTTAAAGGGCCCATGGCTCTGGCCGCCAGGGCCCTTTAAATTACCACTGGAGCCCAGCTGCTGCTACCCCAGGGCTCCAAAATAATGAGACTCAAAATATCTGAAACATGAAAGTGCCAGTCTTCAGCAGCATTTCCCCACTCAATCCATGTGAGCATCCCAAAACTGGGATAGCCATTCTCAGGAGGATCATTCCAGTGTAAAGGGGGAGGGATAGCTCAGTGGTTTGAGCATTGGCTGCTAACCCAGAGCTGTGAGTTCAATCCTGCAGGTGGCCATTTAGGGATATGGGGCAAAAATCTGCTCAATAATTTAATTGGGGATTGGCCCTGCTTTGAGCAGGGGGGTTGGACTAGATCTCTTGAAGTCCCTTCCAACCCTGATATTCTATGATTCTAAAAGGGATTCTCTAGCATTGTGGGACTGATGTAGCAGCCAGCTCTGCCAATGCAGAGATTCTTAGGGGTAGGGAAGAGCAAATTCCAATTCCCATTTGTTTCCTCCCACAGGAAACCCAGGTCTCCTTCCTCTCTTATCCACACAGCACATGAGCTGGTGCTGCCAGGAGTCAAGTTTTGAGAGAACTCCCCTGCACTCCCCATGCACCAGATCACACCACTATTTGACCCAGCTGACCCTCTGTATCAGGGATGGGCAAACTTTGTGGCCAAGGGCCACATCCAAGTTCCAAAATTGTATGGAGGGCTGGATAGGAAAGGCTGTGTCTCTCCAAACAGCCTGGCCCTGCCCCCTATCCAACCCCCCGCCCCTGACTACCTCCTCAGAACCCCTGACACATCCAATGCCCCCCTGCTCCTTGTCCCCTGACTGCCCCCTCCAGAGATCCCCTGCTCCTAACCACCCCCCTGGAACCCTATCCCCTATCTAAACCCCCCAGCTCCTTGTCCTCTGACTGAGACCCCCAACCCTAACTGCCTCCCAAGACCCCACCCCCTACCTGATCTCCCTGCTGTCTCCTGACTGCCTCAACTCCTATCCACCTCCCCTCATCCTCTGAGAGACTCCAGGATTCCCACACCCTATGCAACCCCCCATTCCCCATCCCCTGACACACACCCCCAAAGCCTCCACCCCATCCAACCACCACCTGCTCCCTGTCCCTGCTAACTTGCCCCAGGACCTCCTGCCCCTTATCCAACCCCCCTCTGGCCCCAGCCCCCTTACCACATCATGCAACGTGTCTGGGTCTGCGTGGTCCATGGGAGCTAGACACGCTGCCCCACAGGAGTGCAGAGCACAGAGTTGCTGAAGCTGACAGCAGAAGCTACAGGCCAGATCGCTGTCCATGCAGCATGCTTAGGGGACGGGGGACAGCAGGGGAGGGGCCGCAGGGAGTCTCCCCAGGCAGGAGCTCGGGGCCCACGGGCCATAGTTTGCCCACCCCTGTTGTATATGGACAGCTGAGTGGCCAGGCTAAATTTGAGCAGTGTTGCAACACTGTGAACCAGGTCACAATCCCCCTCACCCAGCCATACGGAGGGGTGGCCAGGTCACGTTAGTGATGTTGTGACCACACAGCCAGAGCAATGCTCTGGACCACTCCAGCAGCAGCCATCATACTGATTTAGTCTGGGGCTACTGCTCAAAAGTGGTCAGACCATAGTCCCCCAGCTCCACAGAACTAGGGGACTTGGAGCAAGGGCCAGCCCTCCTTTATTGGCACCACTTGTAACAGTTCCTTTACTAGCTTCTATGACTGGGGTTACCCTGGGAACTAGTGACAGATAATGTACTTTAGAGCTACCTTCAGCCCCCTTATTGGAGAAATTCTGTGGTTATTCCTCTTCTTTGGGCCTTTCTCCAGTACTGTAGAAGGTCTTCAAGGGCCAGCCTAGTCTCCCTAGAGGACAGTAGCCTCTGAGAATCAATCCCATTACAACGCTAGATATTGTTATTGGCTCAAGGCAGATCGTGCTCCAATAATGTTCCCTACCAACTAGATGTTGGCAACACCACAGTTTGTGCATTGGGGTTTACAGGGCACTATCTGCCCTTATGTTTGCTGGAGCAGGAAAGTGAATGGCCCAAAGGTGGGGCAGAAGGGGAAGGTATGTGGGTATTCAATTTGTAGGGACTGCTGCAAATTTACAGAGATTCAAGACTAGTCTCAGCAAACAAGAGCAGTTTTTCTATAGATTCTACAGGGTGAGGACTAGGCTTTCTTTTGAGTTTGTTCAGCATTTAGCACGTAGCAGGTGCTACCAGGAACATAGTACTTAGTCCAACCTCTCAAAGCAGCACTTTCCAATGTACCACACACCATGGTGAATGTTGCATTAATACCTTGATTGCTGAGCTATTGACTTGTGAAAGAGATGAAAAAGCAGCTTCATTTCACCATCATTTCCCTTTTTACAAAAATGTATCTATTACGGTGTTTTGCTTGATCTCTCATCTTCGGTAGGGGGACCTAATTTATCCTTTCTACTCCACAAAGCAACCAAGACTCACAGTAGAGCTTTGTTTTTACATCAGTGGCAGAGTAGTTTATGAAGAGTTGTCTGTTAATATAGAGCCAAATCCTGTCTTTGGGCACATCTAAAGTTCAGATAAGCGAGGGTCCAACTGGTGTGGAAGGAATCCCTCTTCCGTGGCCATGGAGATGGTCCACAGGTACTATACTCCTGGAGTCTCAGGATCCCATTCCAGGGGTGCTGCTACAGTGTGAAGCACTAGTTGTCCAGTTCTCTGTGCTATCTCCCCTATTTCAGCTTCAGGCTAACAGTTCACTGCATCTTCACTCCCTCACTTTTGGTCTATCTTATCCATTTAGATTTTACACTCTTGGGGACGGGGACAGTTTCTATGTGTTGGCACAGTGCCTAGCAGAATAGGACCCCAATCTCCCTGAGGCCTCTACAGCTACTGCTATTCAAACAACTACGTAAAGAGACCGGGTGGGTTGCGGGGGTGTGATTCTCTCACTAAAAGTGACCATTCTCCTGCCTACCTCTAGGTTCCCTGCTCCCATTTTTCATTGCTTTACTACACAGACCAAATTCCTTATATTCCAAATACAAACACTCCAGGTGTAGTATTATAGAAGCAGCGATCAGTCAGTTGGTTATTTTAGACAGTTACTTAATTGCCTTTTATGTTTTCCCTGTAAAATCTCCCCCCCCCAACAAAAAAAAAACCCACAGCACAACAACAAAACCACCATCATTTATGCCAAACAGGAGTATGTCAAATTTTGCAATCATCTTTAGCTGTCATTCAACAAGATATTTCGCTGGGACAATGCATATTTAAAGTTAAGCACATGCTTAAGTACTTTGCTGAGTGACAGTCTTAGCATGTGTAAATTAAAAACAGCCACGGGGATGTAAAATCCAAGATACCCAGGTTAATAATGGTTATGTAAAAAACTGCTCAGATACTTTTGTTCTGCAGGAGAAATTCCTACAAAAGCTCAAATACAAATTATTCTGTAAAAGTCAGTTTCTCAAATTAGACACACTGGCAACGAAAGCCAAAAAGGAACCATTATTATAGATTAAAGATATATACATTTATATTTATAGATCTGTGCAATCAACTCTTCTAAAGATGCTGCCTAATCATTTCAAGGATGGAGCAATAGTGACACCCAGTGACTGGACCTGTAATTTTTTATGGACCTTATTTTTGTCAACCACATTTAATCTTAGAGTCTTTGACAAGTAATTTACATTTCTGTGCACATTGTCTCAACAAAACCTTTCCGCTGAGGAAGCTTTCATTTTAAACCTTTATTTTAAAACCAAGAATATGGAGTTTTAGTGTTTGCAAAGGACAAAGTAATAAAGTAAATTTATATCTTAAATATTCAGTTCCTACCATCTACAAACCTCCCCTTCACACACACGCTCCAGATTTTAGGAATCAGAAACTGGGATGTTGACACTTTGGGTTTCTGAGGCTATG
The DNA here is from genome assembly GCA_007922305.1 of Dermatemys mawii. NCBI lineage: Eukaryota > Metazoa > Chordata > Testudines > Dermatemydidae > Dermatemys > Dermatemys mawii. The sequence goes on from ML677366.1 coordinate 19,760,372, forward strand.
AGGACTGATGGAAAAACAATATTGAAGACATGACCTCTCCTTGCATTTCTAATACACCTATCCCTGAAGTATTCACTGAACATATCAACCATAGGCACCATAGAAGTATGGCTAAAACACAACAGCCTGTCTTACATATTGTTAATTTGCCACTACATGCAAATTATTTCCAAAGTGCAATTAACTTTTTCTTCTTTTCCTCCTCTACAATAGGTCCTGATTCTTTCAGTTCAAAGAACCTTGCACTGCAAGCACAGAAAAAGCTCCTGAGTAAAATGGCTACCAAAACTATGGCTAACATGCTCATCGACGACACAAGCAGCGAAATATTTGATGAGTTGTATAAAGTAACTAGAGAACATACAAAGAACAAGAAGGAAGCTCACAAAATTATGAAGGACTTGATTAAAGTGGCAATAAAGATTGGGATCCTCTACCGAAACAATCAGTTCAACCAAGAGGAGCTGGAAATCGTAGACAAATTCAGAAAGAAGCTGAATCAGACGGCCATGACAATTGTCAGTTTTTATGAAGTAGAATACACCTTTGATAGAAATGTTCTCGCAGAACTTCTGAATGAATGTAAAGACCTGGTGCATGAACTGGTAGAGCGACACCTAACGCCCAGGTCCCACGGGCGTATCAACCATGTCTTCAATCACTTTGCAGATGTGGAATTCCTCACTGCCCTGTATAGCCTTGATGGGGATTGCCGACCATACCTCAAAAAGATCTGTGATGGAATCAACAAACTACTTGATGAGAAAGTCCTTTGAAACTTTGCCTTTTACAAAAGAAAAACTCATCTGCAGCAAACTGGCCATACTTGGTGAGTTGTGGCAAAGTTTGTGAGCTTCCTTCCTACCACCTACCTACACGGACTTCATCAGAAACCATCATGTGCACACTTGGCTTATTACGAAGAAAAAAACAAAACCAGAAAGTTACAAATTGTAATTCTCAGTTCACAGGGATTTCATCCTTTTCAAGGGAGGAGAGTCAATGGGGCTGCTGATGCTTATTATTTAGAACAAGAATACATCATAACCTCAATAGCTGTGTTGGGGTCTTGCGTGAAAATGAACCTAAACTCAAGACACAGGTAGAAGGGAAAAGGCAGAAAGGGTGTTGCATGGAATTGACCCCAAACTGTTCTTGTACATGTTTTTAATTATTCCTAAAAAACATCTCAGATGCTTAGTGGGGTTCTGATGGGCACAAGTTCTCTCCTTTCAGTAGTGTCAGGATCCAATATGAGAGTACACCTCCAATTTTACAGGTGATTAAGACCATACTGGAGAGCAGAACTTTATAAAAGGGGCAGAAGTGAGAAGAGTAGAGAAGCTTCTTTAAGAAGCATGTTCCCACTGGAGATTTTTGCTTTGCATCTGAGAATCGAAGTGAGAAATTTGTGATTTTGATTCTGACAAACAGCCAGTGACTCTGAAGTCAAACATAATGAAGAAACTAAATAATGAAGTACAACATTGGCTTCAACAACAACATGGGTCCCATTGGCTCAGCACACCATCACATCAAATAGGCTTAGATTAGAGGGCCATGCTACTTCCTCTGCAATTACTATTTTCAGTGCCAGAGCATAAATTTCCTGGTGAAGAACACCATGATACAAGAGCTGAACACCTGAGAGGAATAGTGATATAACTGGATCAATGAAGCCATCATTTGTCTCTTCCTTCTCCATTGAAACACCATTTCCACCTGCAAATAGCAAAAGCTCTCAAAAGACAATATTCAATGTATGGAACAACTTTTCAGCCATGGCTTAGTGTTTATCCATTGTAATTAGTTGTGTTTACAGTCAAATATGAAATGTGGCAAATGGGGGCCCAAGCTGGTATTTTCACAGTGCCATCTAAGCATAGAAATCCACAACTCTGTAACTAGGGCTTGCTAACATTGGAAACTTATGAACACCACCAAGGACCTGTTGCATCTTATTCTGATACACATTTTTTTTAAAAAAAAGCGCCGCACACACACCCCAACACCTATTACAGGACAAGGATGAACTAAAGAACTTGCAGAAAAGTTACAGAGGTTGCAACAGCACTACTGTCCTGGAGAAAGTCCAGATTTTATAATCCCCAGTCCAGAGCATCACAGAAGAAAGCAGCATGGTCTAGTGCTTGAAACAACCAATTCAAGCTCTGCCACTGACTTCTGTAATCTTTGACAAGTCACTTAGCTTTTCTGTGTCCCAATCTGTAAAATTTCCCGTTTGTAAATTGCTCTGATATTGCTGGATAAAAAGAACAGTAGGTAAGTGCTATTAGGAATCTAAGACTGAGGAAATCCTGGTACCAAAAGAAATGCTGGCAGAGAATTACATTGCTCATTATTGAACTGAGGTGACTTCTCTCTTTTAGAGGCAGAGAGGAAATGCCTGACCAATTCATCTGAAAGCCAACTTTGTGGTGAAAAAATCCTCCAAAAGTCAAATTGTTAATTTAAATCTTTACACAGAGCACATAGATTAATGGGTGCAATCTGCACTAGAGCAGAGCACTACAGAAAGTGTAGGATCTATATGACATGACATTTTCATACCTCAAGGCCTCCTAAAAGTAAGACATTCACTGAAATATGGCAAGTCGTCAGTCTAAGAAAAGAGGTTGGTCTACTCAACATAGGTGGGTGAGAAACAGTTTTCTTGTACTGCATATATTTCAGAGTTCAAAATATTTTCCCATCTCAAATCAGGGCAAAAGGTCAAATTTCAAAAACATCCCAGAACTGGGGGTGAGAGGAGCAGATTTTTGTTTTGAGTCAATCCAAATGTTTCATTTCAATAATTTTGACTTTTTTAAAAAAAAAAAAAAAAAAAAAGCCTTTTGGAGGCTCATTAACTTAAATTTCAAAACAAAAAGTCGTTTTGAACCAGCTAAATCAGAATTTTTCACTTCAAATATTTTTCTCAACATTTTTTCAAGGTGGGAAATGCATCGAACTTGACCCTGTTTTGTGAAAACATTCTTTGATAAATCAGCATTTTCTATAGCTCATGCATTTTAGCTCCTTGTAAGTAGTGGACATCGACCTCTATCACTAAGTGTGCAATAACATAGCCTCCAACAGCAGGGATACACAGTAGCCAAAATAGTCATTAAATTATACATGGCTCGATCATGGAGTTGTCAAGTGCTACCAGCTAAAGCTGGCAGAGTTCATTTCCCATCTGATCTGCCTTGATTGCACAGTTTGGTATGTTGGGGTCAGGGTGAAGCCACTGCTCTCAGTCCCATGCGATGCCCTTATGATATAAATAATTTGTGCAGAGTAAGAGGGCATCTTATATTTCCATACTTCCCTGGACAAGTGCTTGCTGCAAGTCAACATTTGGCCCTTAAAACATGGTAGTTAGGCAGGAATCCCATTGAAAGAAAATCTACAACAGCATCAGATGTAATTGTGTCTAGATACACTAACCTTTCCCTGTTTTAAAATTCTGTTAATTTTATAGCAACTGACCTTTGGGTTGCAGACACAGCAGATTTAGAATACATTTAAAACTCTCCCCTACCTCCCACCCTGCGTGTTCATCCACTCCCACAGTTCTAAAGATACTTTGGTTTGAGACGGTACCTCCTTTTAGATGACATGCGAGTGACAGATAATCTTGCAGACAACACAGATGTCAAATACTGTACCAAACGGTTTATTACAATAATTAAATGCACATTTTTAAAACTCATGAAAAATCATGTATTTGAAAGCCATTTCTTTACCTAAGCAATGCTTACAGAGCAGATCACTGATCTCATCAGTATTAGAGTTGTTTTCACATGTAAATATTATTCAAAACACTATAGTAACCCAAACTTCAGAACATTCTTATACTTCTGTTTTTTCTTCCCTACGTAACAATTGTGTCATATCATTACAATAACAATCCCATGTTTCCTTTATATAGCGCAATTGTCCTTAGATAGCTGGATGCCCAGCTACCTGATTCGTATACTAAAGGGGTACAGCTACACATTAACAATCAGAAGTGTTCTTTTATCTCATCTTCAAAAAGTGTATTTCAAACGCACAGGAAAACAAGCCATCTAAAATGGCAGTACCGTAGGCCACTTGTATTGGAGCGATTTTCCACCCATTTCCCTTGAATCTATGAAGTTTCTGTTCAATAGCAACTAATGTGGACTGCCCTTCTGTGGCATAACACAGAGATGAAAATCTGGGCAGAAGGACTTCCAAGATTTGCCTTAAATGGTAAAAATATAGACATTCACCGGAACCATATTTAGTAATCTACATTTACATGCAATATTGGCCAAAATCTGCCCCAGAATACTATTTATCAAACTGATGGGTTGTGGTTGTTTTTGAGACAGTATACAATGCATCCAACACAGAAATCCTAGTGCTCAGAGCATATCAAATTTCAGAGGGGGTCGGGGGTGGTGTTTTTATTTTGTTTTGGAACAAGCTAAGTTTTTTTTTTTGTTTGTTTGTTTTAATAAAAAGCCAGAATTAAACCACCATTCAAAAAGGAAGACAGTTGAAAGAAAAACAATACCCTGCACGTGGTCTCTTTTTATGTCTTGCATATATCAATATTCAGACTCTGGTATTCTAAAAAACAGCCAAATGTCATTTTATTTATAAATTTTAGTAGCCTTAAAGTGGAGGAAAAATGTTTTCAAGTATTTCTGATACTGTATATCCTGTATATTCATTGTTTACTTTTATACTGATTGCTTGGTATGTAATATTGGCAATGTTCAAGTCACCCATAAAGTATATGATGTATTATAATATTTGTGGATTAAATGATTTGTGATTACTGTATTTTTGGTTTCCTTTTAGTTTTCATTTTGCTACCTTGTGATGGGATGCTCTACTCACCACTAGGATGGTGCTGCCTCCTGACTGCTCTGGGAATTAACCTTGCAGGGTCAGTGTCCCTTCCTGCAGTTGCATGGCGTCTCTCCATCTCTCTCTCTCTCAATCCATAATCCCTCTCTTGGTCCAGGAGCTGCCTCTTCCTGACTTGGCCCTCTGGCCAGGTCACTAAATAGGTTTTCCCCTTCTGCGGTATCAAAGTCTTTCAAAGTCTCTCTCCACACTAGCAGTCTCAGGCAATCTTCCCATTCACTGCCCCCTGGTGCCACGGGAACCTAGGCCCACCTTCTACTCCAGGTTCTGGCTCAGGGGCCCTCTAGTCAGCAGCCAAGGTCTGTTCCCTCCTGGACTTTCCTGCCTATCCCTCAGCCCTTTCCTTTCTTCTGGCATCCCCTCTCTCAAGGTTTGCCAACCTCTCAACCCCTTCGTCCCATCCAAGGAATAACCAGTGGTGCTGGAACATTTTTAATAGTGGGGGTGCTGAAAGCCAGCCTTCTTGCCCCCGAACTGAGGTCAGGACCCCAGGCACGCAGGTCTGGCAGCCAGCACCCCTACACACCTACTTCCCACACCTATGGGAATAACTGCAAGCTACCTGCCACTGCAGCTTCCAAAAACTCCTACCTTCACCAGCAAGTTACTGCAGACTGTCCCTCTGCTTCCCATTTCCTGTCCTTACAAACCCAGCTCAGCTCATTCCTTGCAGCTGGGCTCCCTCAGGCAGTTAGGGGTTTACTTGACCACTTGATTCCCCTCAGCTGTGGTCTGTCAGGTTAATTAGCTCAGGGCTAGGCATGGCATGAGCAGACAGAATAAACACCAACCAGAATAGGGGGCTGACTTACCCTGGCCAGAGCAGGAAGCACTGAGCCAAAACTGAGGCCTTTCCACACATCTTTCTGGATTCCCCGTCCCAGTTCTAGTCTTCCCCCAGCCCCTTTGCTCAGCCAGTCCCAGTCGCCTCCGAACTCCTTGGCCAATCTCTCTCACCCCCCACCTCAGCCTCCAAGGCCCCTCATTCTCACATTTCTTGTTCCCACTGAGGCCCAATCTCCCTCCCCAGGGTCCTTGTCCAATCCCAGTGTCCCACCTCCAGCTTCTTGTTCAAGTTCTCCTCACAGACTCCAACCCTGTCCTCTCCCCCACTGGTTCTCCTTCCCAGTCTTCCCTCCACTCAGTGGCTCCCAGTCCCCTCACTCCATACACTTCCCTTCCCCAGCTCCCCTTCTCCTTGCCCAGCCCCCATTCTCTTTGGCCAAACAGTCCCAGTCCCCCCCCAGCTCCCAGTTTCCCCCTTAACCCAATCCCTAGTTTTTCTCTCCCGCTCCATGTTTGCCTCCAATCCCAGTTTCCTTTTCCTTTCCCCACTCAAAGTTCTGAGTCTCATCCCCTCCACATCACAGCAGATATCTTCCTCCTCCACCCTGCCTCAGCCCATCAGGTGGTCACTGAGATATATGCTCTCAGTTTAGGTGCAGCTAAAAGGAGCTCAGAACAGCAATTGCAGGAAAAGTCCTGCTCAGCTCGAGTATACTCAATGTGGACAGAATCTTTAGGAAATTTAGCTGCTAAAATCCAAGGGGCATGTGTAAACTGCAATATTTCTAAGCCTTACAATTTGGCCACATTTGGGCAGATTTATTTATTTATTTTTGGAGGAGTATCAAAAAGTGCACAGTCAGCCTCCCTGCCAAATTTCAAGTCCCTGCTCCAACAGAAGGGGGTCCTGGAGCATTTTGAAGAAAAGGATTGCCAGAAATTTTTTTTTAAAACATGGACAAAACTGGGAATTCTTCCCTAGTCTCATTCTCAAATATCTGAATCATTTTGGCTGAAATTTTCCAAAGCTTTCAGCCTTAGGTATACTCAACATGGAAAATTTCAGCCCAAGTGATTAAAGTTTGTCAAAGTCATAAGCAACTAAAAGGAAGTGTGTCACACTGTTTACCAGCCCTATTGATGATAAACCACTGCTTTTAGCCTGGCATATAAGGCAGAAGATTAGACATAATATTTTTCACTTCATTCTTGTTCACATAAAAATATTTGTCACAAGTTAATGTATGTAATAGTAACATTGAAGACTAATACAAGAATGATTCAGTACAATCTGAGAAGGTGGCTAGTGACATTCATAACAGTCTATTTATTAAACAATGTGAAGCACAATAAAAAGTACTGAGCATATGCTCTCTTACTTATTGCAAATACGTTGTAGAATGGTGTATAAGTGAGATTCAAAATGGATTTGGAAGCCACAGTACAATAGTCTCATTTCAGCAATAACATTGCAAACTAAAGTCTTACAATAGATCAGGGGTGGGCAAACTATGGCCCATGGGCCCTTCAGCTCCCAGCCAGTGATGCTCCTCCTGGCCCCTCCCCCGCAGCCTCAGCATGTCATGTGGGCAGCACTCTGGCCACAGCTCCTCCTGGGCAATGCTGCAGTGGCGTGGCTGGCGCTAGCAGCACTGCACGCTCCTGAGGGGCAGTGTGTTTGGCTCCGGCAGGCCGTGCAGTTGCCAGACATGCTGGTCTGAGCGGCATGGTAAGGGGGCCAGGCCAGGGCCGGGGGGTTGGATAAGGGGCAGGAAGTCCCAGGGGGTGGTCAGGGGGCAGAGGTTCTGGGGGTGGTGGTCAGGGGACAGGAGGGTTGGATAGGAGTGGGAGTCCCGGGGATCTGTCAGAGGGTGGGGGGTGGATGGGGCTGAGGAAGTCAGGGGACGGAGAGCAGGGGGTTGGGGAGGGGGTGGGGTCCTGGGGAGCAGTTGGGGGGGGATCTCAGGAGGGTGTCATCGGGAACAAGGAGCAGGGGGACTTAGATGAGGGAGGAGTCCTGAGGGGCGTGGGGAGGTCTCTGGAGGGAGAGTCGGGATAAGGAGCAGGAGGGATTGGATAGATCAGGGTTCTGAGAGGGGCAGGAAGTGCGAGGGGTTCGTATGGGGGCGGGAGGCAGGCTCTTTGGGGAGGGACAACCTTCCCTGCCTGGCCCTCCATACAATTTTGCAACCCCAATGTAGCCCCCGAGCCAAAAGGTTTGCCCATGCTTGCCATAGATAATAGAAGGAGGTTTATTTCCCCTCCCATATGGGGTATGTCTTAACTACCTGCCACATCGGCGGGTAGCAATCGATCTGTTAGTGATCAATTTCTCGCATCTGGTGAAGACGCGAGAAATCGATCACCCGCGGCGCCCCACTAACTCCTGTAACTCCTGCTTGACGCGAGGCGCAAGCTGGAATCGACAGGGGAGCGCGCTGCCAACCGCCGCTGCCATGAGGATGGCAGGTAAGTCGACTGAAGATACGCAGACTTTAGCTATGTGATTCACATAGCTGAAGTTGCGTATCTTCAGCTATGTGATTCACATAGCTGAAGTTGCGTATCTTCAGTCGATTCCCCCCCGCAGTGAAGACCAGCCCCCTGTAGAATGTTAGATAAGTAACAGTGTCAAACAGAGACAGACAGACAGACAGACACACACACGCACACACACACACAGAGAGCAAGGATATTCAAGTTGTTTTAGACCAGAAAGAGGTCAATCGGCTGATGGGTGTCAATACAGCAGATTTAAACACAATGGGTGTCTAAAAATGGTCATGCAACCTTTGCAAGGAAAGCAGCAATATAATATCTGGGTGCTATATACAACCACCAAAATGACTACTGTCCATTAAACAGAACACTTCTCTGCTCCTCCAGAAATTATGGGAGGAGCAGGGAGAGACACTTAAGTGAAGGGATATAATGTGATTGCAATAGGGCAGTTTTAATCCATATTTAGAAATACCATAGATATGATATTCCTATTCAGATGTCCCATTGAAAATATTTTCAGAATATCTGAGAAAAAAATGACAACTAAAAAGATAAAATGCGGATTGTGAGAACAAAAGCAGTACTGCAAATGCAAGCAAAAGGAACAGGTTTCTTCCCTCAACAGCCTCTTTTCTAACAAAGTAGCAACTATCAGCACCAAAAGGAGGCTATATTACTACATAGTGGCAAGTACACAAAAATAGAAGTTTTAGGGAAGGTCTACACTTAAATCACTGCAGCTGCACCACTGTAGCACTTTAGAAGTGACAAAGAGTCCTGTGGCACCTTAAAGACTAACTAAAGCATAAGCTTTCGTGGGCTAATACCCACTTCGTCAGATGCATGCAGTGGAAGAATCCAGGGGCAGGTATAAATAGGTAGGCAAGAGCCAGGTTAAAGATAACAGGGTGGGTCCAATGAGGCTGAACCAGCTGTTCTCTAATCAGAGAGGGTGAGGTATTCCTCTAGCAGCTGAATTGGAGGTGTGAACAGCGAGAGAAGAGAAACTGCTCTTGTAGTTAGCTAGCCATTCAATATCTCTGTTCAGTCCCAAACTGATTGTGTCAAATTTGCAAATGAATTGCAACTCTGCAGTTTCTCTTTGCAGTCTGGTTTTAAAGTTTTTTTGCTGCAAAATGCTAACCTTTAAGTCTTTCATGGTGTGTGCAGGGAGATTGAAGTGTTCTCCTACAGGTTTTTGTATATTGCCATTCCTGATATCTGATTTGTGTCCATTTATCCTTTTTCGTAGGGACTGTCCAGTTTGCAGAGGGCATTGCTGGCACATGATGGCATATATTACATTGGTAGATGTGCAGGTGAATGAACCAGTGATGGTATGCCTGATCTGGTTAGGTCCTGTGATGGTATTGCTGGTGTAGATATGTGGGCAGAGTTGGCATCAAGGTTTGTTGCATGGATTGGTTCCTGAGTTAGAGGAGTTATGGCGCGGTGTGCTGTTGCTGGTGAGACTATGCTTGAGGTTGGCGGGTTGTCTGTGGGCCAGGACTGGCCTGCCTCCCAAGGCCTGTGAAAGTGAGGGATTGTTGTCCAGGATGGGTTGTAGATCACTGATGATGCGTTGGAGAGGCTTTAACTGAGGACTGTAGGTGATGACCAGTAGTGTTCTGTTGTTTTCTTTCTTGGGTTTGTCTTGCAGCAGCAGGCTTCTGGGTACACGTCTGGCTCTGTTGATCTGTGTCCTTATTTCCTTGTGCGGGTATTGTAGTTTTGACAAAGCTTGGTGAAGATCTTGTAGGTGTTGGTCTCTGTCTGAGGGGTTGGAGCAAATACGAGTGTACCTCAGTGCTTGGCTGTAGACAATGGATCGTGTGGTGTGTCTGGGATGGAAGCTGGTGGAATGAAGGTAGGCATAGCTGTTGGTAGGTTTTCCGTATAGGGTGGTGTTGATGTGGCCGTCATTAATTTGCACCGTGGTGTCTAGGAAGTGGACCTCTCGTGAAGACTGGTCCAGGCTGAGGCGGATGGTGGGGTGGAGGCTGTTGAAATCATGGTGGAATTTTTCCAGAGTTTCTTTCCCATAGGTCCAGATGATGAAGATGTCATCAATGTAGCGTAGATAGAGAAGGGGCCTGAGTGAACGAGAGTTGAGGAAGCGTTGTTCCAGGTCAGCCATAAAGATGTTGGCATACTGTGGGGCCATGTGGGTGCCCATAGCGGTGCCAGTGGTCTGGAGGTATATATTGTCACCAAATTTGAAATAATTGTGTGTGAGGATAAAGTCACAGAGCTCAGCAACCACTTGTGCTGTGTCATCATCAGGGATACTATTCCTGACAGCTTGTATTCCATCTCTGTGTGGGATGTTCGTGTAGAGAGCCTCTACATCCATGGTGGCTAGGATGGTGTTTTCTGGAAGATCACCAATGCATTGTAGTTTTCTCAGGAAGTCGGTGGTGTCACGGAGATAGCTGGGAGTGCTGGTGGCGTAGGGTCTCAGTAAAGAGTCCACATATCCAGACAGTCCTTCAGTGAGTGCGCCAATGCCTGAGATGATGGGGCATCCAGGATTTCCAGGTTTGTGGATCTTGTGTAATAGATAGAATACTCCCGGTCAGGGCTCTAAGGGTATGTTAATTTGTTCCTGTGTTACTGTAGGGAGTGTCCTGAGTAGATGGTGCAGTTTCTTAGTATATAGTATGTAGCACTTTAGTGAGGACGCTACTAGGCCCATGGGAGACCTTCTCCTATTGGCATAATTAATCCATCTCCATGAGAGGTGGTAGCTGTGGACGGGAGAAGCCCTTCCCACCAACACAGCACTGTTTACATTGGCGTTAGGTCAGTGTAACTGCATTGCTGAAGGGTGTGGAATTTTCATATCCCTGAATGATGTCTCTCTACTGATATAAGTGTAGTGTAGACTTGGCCTTAGAATGATCTTGTGAGGTCTGACTGTCTCTTTCTTTAACTCCATTACAACAGGGGCACTTTGGAAGAATTGGCTAATTCTGAATGTCAGATGGAAAATCACCAGTGACTTTCCTAACCATTGTAAAAAATCTATCCTCTTTAGAAAACCATTCCACTTCTCCCATCTCTAGAACTCAGTTCTATTTACATGGGACAATTAAAGTATATTCAGTGCCCTCTACTGTACACTGTGTATAAAATCCAATTTGCAAAGATTTCATTGTCTTTGCTTCTGTAGCAACCTGCAAAAAATGTCAAAGAGCCCTTAGTTCACAATAAAACACCAAATCCTGGTTCGGTCAGACTATTAGTCAAAAACCTACACTTTAATAATTACATTTTCTCTAGCTATGATGTAGCTTTAAAAGCCAACCTGAGATAATTCTTCAAGCATAAGTACTAAAATGCAGACACAACATTAAGGTTTTGCACAAGTTTTAGGATACAGCAAAAAATCCCAATTTTAAATAAAGTCATGGTGGCTATTCCTGACCTCCTGGTAAAGTCTCAATCAGATCTTCATCCTTATGAATCTGTTCCAGTAAATTCTTAAGAGGAGAAAACCCTGCACACAGCTTGAGGGATTTTCAGAAATAGTTTGTACTATGCAAATAAACCAGCAAATTACAAGGAAAAAGTCAAATGCAGATGTGCACATAAATGCAGAATCACACATGAAAAAGTACAGTGGATAAATGTGTAAGCTTTAAATACAGCCACATTAGAATATGACTAGTCTTGTAAATGGTGGTTAAACACATAATTAGTGCTCAGTTTGACACACACGTCACATCTCCTGCCCCCTGGTTTTAATTCTCAGAAGCTAACACAAATCTGTGCAGCAGGGGATTACAGAATGGGTCCAGGGAAGAGAGTTCATGTGAATGATTCCCATATCGTGTACACTCTAATGCCATCTATCTTTCTCTTGCTTTGCCTTCACATGAGACTACAGTGGAGACTGTACCTTTATAGCTGCATTAATGCTCTCTTCATGGACACTAGAGAGAAGATGAATGGGTCCCAGACATTATTTTAAAAAATTAATTCCTTCTCCTTCCGCTCACTGCAAATCTTAGTTTTGGAAACAGTGATGGTGGGAAGAGAGAGGAATTAGCAGAAATAAAGGGAAAACCTGTGCCCAATCAGAGAGAGATGAATTTCACCTCACAATTATTTTATCTTCTGTCAATCATCACAATGTGGTTTCCTTCCTTCCACAGGCATGGTGGCAGCTTCAGAACTATGAGATTATTAAGCACAGGACAGACTGTTCTGTCACAAAATTGCCCATAAATTCTAAACTTGCAGTAACTAGGATATTGCTAAAACACAGACGACTTTTTTTAAAAATAGGAGTTACTTACCAGTAACTCTTGTTCTTCAGTACAGCACCTCTAGTGTTGTGCTGCAGAACCATATAAAAATGCTGTATCTGCTGGGGTGCAAGAGTGCCCTTGTACTAGGATGAAATCATCTGCTCAATCTAAATATGGGAATACACTCCTGCCACATAGGGTGACCAGATGTCCCAATTTTATAGGGACAATTCTGATTTTTGGATCTTTTTCTTATATAGGCTCCTATTAACCCCCACCCCCTGTCCCGATTTGTCACATTTGCTGTCTGGTCACCCTACTCCCACACATCAGTTTCTTCTTCCTGCAGAGTCCTGAAACACAAACCACGACAAGGCACAGAAGAAGGCAGGTGGGTAGTTTGAAGGCTCAGAGGCAATTTTTGAGGAACAGTTACTAGTAAACCTCAGAGAATTCCCACTTGTGGGAGATTAGCAAGCAGAGCCCTGCAGAGGACAGTGGACGTGGTGTTCTAGGTAGAAATGGATTGTACCACCTTAACAAACCAAGTATTTCTAAGGCTAGCTAACTAACCTGCAGACATATGAGAGAGTTCTGTTTAGCTCCTAGCATTGGAGGCAAAAGAAAGAGGTGTTCTCCCTTATTTGGAAGTGATTACATCATCTTAACTGAGATACTCTTGACACTCTCCAGTGGACACTGCTTTTTTATATAATTCTGCACCTTAGAATTCTAGAGGCTGGCTTTCATACATGGGAATACACAGAAGCCCCTGAAGAACCATCAGATATTACAGAGACTGAATAATGTCTGTGGTTTGCACTACTTAATTTAAATTTTAAAAAAATCAGAGGATGGAACAGGTAAGTGTCTATATCCTTTTAAAAGTAGACAACTTTAACAGGTATGGCAAAATTAACTTTGACTTATAAATGCTCTGGTCTCCAAATCTCAGAGCTGGGACAACAGTGAATTAATCAGTACAAAACATGGGTAACAAAGGTGAGCTATTTAAAACTGGAATTATATAATTAATACTTCTATTATTTTGTAGAGCATCTTTTAAGTGCTATACAAAAGACAAAAAGAGAACTGAGAAGCCTGCAATACCTCTTAAAAGGTTTTCATTATAAAAATGAGAGCAAGGATAATATAAATTGTTGTAGAATTACCTAAATAAACCCCACTGTGTCCATTTCACCACCACCCTCTATTTTACAGATCAGGAAATTGATTCTGGAGGAACCTCCCTGTAAGATGCAGTCAGGGCTAGATTTGGAGCCCCAGAATTCCCAGTTCCTGCCCCAAACTCAAGCAGCAATGTGCCATATGAACAGCATGCTCAAAGCACACAGCCCCTGCCTTAAAGAGAGATAGATATAGGGTGACCAGACAGCAAGTGTGAAAAATCAGAATGGGGCGGGGGGGGGGGGGGTAATAGGAGGCTATATTAAAAAAAGACCCAAAAATCGTGACTGTCCCTATAAAATCGGGACATCTGGTCACCCTAGGTAGACAGGGGAGTATAAGGATACGAGACAATATCCACAAGATGGGCTGTGGTCACAGCATACCAGCAGCTTAAGTACTGTCAAGTTTTTTTGTAGGCAATAACACCATTGCACTATTAAACTCTAGGAATGATGAAAGCATAAATGGTCAACCACACAGTTTTCCTGTAGTGCTGAGATCATAATCTGGCTCAACTCCAAAAAGGATACGAAGCCGCCATGGGATACAAAATTCTGCTGAAATACTAGACCCAGAGATAGTGTGACATCTACACTTTGTATACTCGAAGCTAGAATACTTGTCATTACAAATTGCCATGGTGAGCAAACTTAGTGAAATACATGTTACATTCTTTGTCACTATTTTGTTGTACTGAGAAAGAATAATCCAAAGGGGGGCTAGTACTCTATCATTCAGCATGTACATATTTGTAATTCTGTAAAAACAGGCACTTCTGTCCCTCCTTGCAAACACATCTCATTTAAGTTTTATGTACGCAATGCTTGCCAGTACAGACAGAGCATTTTTCTGTCTTTTCTTTAAGATCTTGGCAGTGGTAGTCTAGACCTGCAGCCATTAAATTACAAGTCATCTGTGTTGGGGAACAATTCTTCAATGATATGAAATGCCATTATTCTAATAGTACCACTGTTAAGGTACGCAGCACCAACTATGCCCAGTTCAAACAGCTGTAAAACTGGGCTGGAGCTTTTATTAGATGCACATTATTAAATTACAAAAAAGTATAAACACAATGAGAGATTAACACAATAGTTTCAGTGGACAAAAAATAAAGACTGTACCGGGTACAAGCAAACTCCTTTATGTCACAACAACATAAAGTCCTTGATTGTTTTATCAGAATCTGCATATTTACAGCTAAAAGTGCATTAACTATATGGTTAAATTAAACAAACCAAGGTGGAAAAAAATAAGGATAAAGAAGAGCACCACACCTACAAGTAAACAGAAGGCATTACTGGTTTGTTTCACATCAGAAGAGACTCAACATCCCATTAAAGAAATGATGAAAAAGAATAGGCCAGAACAGATATTACTGTAACTTTTTATAATACACTGAAATCCAATTATAGCACCCAACTTGATTTACATTCTGTACTACCAGGGAAATTAAAATAAACTCTCATTCACACAAAATGTCCCAGAGCATTAAATATATATTATTTAATATATGCAGAATGTTTAATATATTTACAGATTTAGTGCATTTTAACAAATTCCTCAATTAGAGGATATTGTAATAGCAGTGACCAAAAGATCTTTTCTTATGTCATAGTACCTGTGATAATATAAGACAATTCACTTAACCTCTAAAAGAAGTTATTAAAACAATCTTTTTAATCACTGGTGTATCAAAATTACATTCTTTATATGATTTTCTGAACATTTAACAAAATGAGGCAAAATAAAAACAATTAATACTTTTCTTTCCTCCAACACTGAAGTTTGCCAGATGAAAACTGAGAATATTAAGAAATCTCCTAAGGTTTTCCTTTTCAGTATAAAAAACAGCATAAGGATAATCCATAATTGATGTAGAATTCCATTTCCTTTGTATGCCACACTTGCAAGCATTGTTTGCACAAATGTCAATTCCTCTAAATTTAAAGAAAAAATAGCTACTTGTGAATTACTGTAAAGTTGTGCAAGAAAGTGATGTATTTCATTTGCTGCACAGATCACAGGATTCCAAGGCCTAAAATGATGCTGGATTTTGGGAACGGTAGTGACAAAGAAGGGGGAAACAATCGAGACACACGTAGCATGCATGCTAGGCTGATTAGATCTATTAAGCCTTAGGGCTTGTCGACACAAAGCTGCAGTGTACACTATGTGGGTGGGATTTCGAAAGCTCACTAACACATTGTGTATTAGTTGGTCTATGTAGACCATGGGTGGGCAAACTACGGCCCGCGGGACCATCCTGACCGGCCCACCTGAGCTCGGCGGGATTGCTCTCCCCAGCCCCTCCTCCAGAGCCTCAGCAAGCCACGCAGGCAGTACTCTGCAGGGGGCGGGGCTGTGAGCTCCTGTGAGGCAGCCTGTCTGAGCAGCACAGTAAGAGGGCCAGATGGCTGCATAAGGAGCAAGGAGTCCCAGGGGGACTGTCAGCTGGAAAAGGGGAAGGTTCTGGGGGGGGCGGTCGGGGGACAGTGAAGAAGTGGGAGTCCTGGGGGTATGGATGGGAGTTTGGGCAGTCAGGGGACACGGAGCAAGGGGGTTGGGTAGGGGGTGAGGTTATGGGGGGGCTGTTGGTGGGGTCTCTGGAGGGGGCATTGGGGAAGAGGAGCAGGGGCATTGGATGAGTCACAGATTCTAAGAGGAGCAGTCAGGGATGGGAAGTGGGAGGGGGCCAGATAGGGGGCGGGGCCAGGCTGTTGGAGGAGGCACAGCCTTCCCTACCTGGCCCGCCATTGAATTTTGCAACCCCGATGTGACCCACAGGCCAAAAAGCTTGCCCACCCCTGGTGTAGACACTGCCAGTGCACACTGAAAGTTCCCTAATGCACTTCAATGTAGTACTGTTTCAAACAACACTAGAGCAAAATGCACTCGGGAACTTTTATTGTGTATCTGGACCAGTTAGTGCGCTTTAGAAATCACACCCCCATAGTGCACATTATTGCTCTGTGCAAACAAGCCTTTAGAAAGATTCATAACCACACAATTACCTCCAAACCATGCATAAGCAATAATTCGCAAATACTGATAACCAATCAATAGATAATGAGCATTATAAAAGAAAACTCAAAGTAAATTCAAATGTTTCAGCCCCAAATCAAATACACAGCACCTTCAGTACTGTCACACAGCAATGATAAATCCAGTCTTAATATTTTCCTCTACCATCCTTTTGAAAAATCTCTTTGGGACACACACAGTTCTTTTGATGATTGTTACAGACTTCTACCAAAGGCAAGTGAAGAGGAGGAATAAAATGAAAATGACAAGGAGCTGCAGATACCACACACATGACTTGGATAGCAATGGATTTCCATCCAATTCAGCTATCATCATGCAAATCCCAGTTTTAGATACCTCTCCCATTCTCTAAAGACTGTCTGGATGCCATTAGTCAAGTCCTTAACTGGTAAATGACCAAAAGATCACAGGCAGTACTTCTGACCATTTAAAACCAGTGAAACAATTATGAAGCATGCACTTGTATCCTCTGTGGTAAGACAACATCCCACATGCAGCGGTTAGTATGGGTCTTGTTTCCAATAATGCTTAAAATGCAGCACTAGAAAAAGCTCATAAATGAAGTAAATGGTAATTTATAAGCATTTGAGCTTTTTTAAAGTGTAAAGCTGACTTCACAGCAGTGATGTTTTCCTTAAAATAATATTTAAGTACTAAGTAGCTGCTCCTAAGAGTAAAGGGTTGCTACATACAAAAATTACATAATAGAAAATAAATACTTTCAGTCATCTACAGTAAACTAAGAAATATACATTTCATTTAAACAGTTCGCAATACTTTATCAGGTTATTTGTCAGCAACTGTACAATCCTGAGCACAATTCTACAGGCACATCGTAGATTATCCTACTTTCCTGTTAGTCCATTTGGCATATGCCAGTTGCGGGGTGGAGAGAAAGGTCAAATCACTTTTGAGTACAGGCACGTCGCATCTTACGCTGATTCACCTTACACGATTTCCGCTTTAAGCAGTCCACAAAAACAAAAAAAGGAGAATTTTTTTTTTAACTTCCTGCAGGGGGTGCAATCTCGCCTCCCATTGAAGTCAATGGGTTCTGGCTATACATGGTTTCCGCTTTATGCAGTAACCACAGAATGGAACCCTCGCGCAAGACGCGACACGCCTGTATTGTCTTAACTCATTTTGCTTTGGTAAACACTTGCGTAACCCTGTAAGTCTTTTTTATGTATTTATTTTTACACCAATAGGTTAGAAAAGCAGGCACTGTTGCAATTAAGATTCCTCCATCACCTTTTGACACTGATATAGTAAACTGTCTGGAAGAGCAGAACAAGAGGATCTAAACCACAGTGCCAATGTCCTTGCATGAGTGCGACAATGCAGCAGACAGGGGACTGATGGAAGTAGCCGGCATGCTGCTATTCCCTCGTTACCTTAAAAACAACAAAGACAACAACAAATAAATTTAAAACTAAAAGAAATAATTGCAATTCATATTAAATATAGTTCAAACTGAAGTGTTCTTTCAAATGTAACATTTTTCTGCCCTCTTCTTCTCTCACACCTGCAACTCATCCCATGCTTCACCAAACATCATTCCTAATTTAGCTCCCTTGTCACTCCCAATTTCGTGCTTTGTTTCACACAAACCTTCAAAGCTTGCCTGCCAGTTCCCTCCCTCTTTCCAAAAACTTCTGAAAGTGTATTTATTTTGGGAAGCACTTAAGATAAAAATGAAAACACACCACTCTATTATTTGCCATTGTATTATACCCACTTATACCTTTACACACTAGCCCTCAGCATCTGAGCAGACTTACTAAAGTCAATGGAGCAATGACTATATAAAGTTACTCATGTGCACAAGAGGTGTTACAGGATCAGAGTCTTAGACTGTCAACTCTTTGGGGCAGGAACTTTGTTTACTTGGCACAACATATGTGCTGTGAAAACCCATGGGCACTTACAGCACCAAAATACAGAATATAAATATTAATTCACTCACCAATAATTTCAACAACATGGAGCTTTAGTTTCTGCTTCAGGGCGTTCAGAGCTGTTGAGAGAGATCCCTGAGAAGGTGACATTTTTAGATTTTGTTTCACATCATTAGAAAAGGACAGCCACAGTCTCCCAAAGTCTTCAGTGCTGATTTTCATTGGTCTGAAAATTTTTTTAACACAAATCTGAGTCTGAGTATACCTGATCTCCAAAATAATCTGTATCTGAAAACCATTAAAGCAAACCATTTTAAAAATGCGTTTGTTTAAAAACACAACCTTCCCATCCCACAATATGAAGAGCCTGAATTGTTTTTTACAACCCTCTACATTAAAAAAATAATAATAATTTAACTTAAATCAAACATTAGTATTGACCAACTTCAGAATAATGCCACTTAAACTGCCAAGTTATAAGCCCTTGAAATAAAGAGTTTGCTATGGAAACCTTATAAATGTCACTCTCAAGTACAAAGTCTAATTTAAAAACTTAAATTGACTTCTTGAACACAAAATGTCACTTCCACTACTTCAGGAATGAAAAAACATTGAGAGCTGAAAAATAAAAGAGCAAGAGCTGTTTTTACTGTAAAAGTGGTCAGTCCTTTCACACAATTTGGGTCCCTGCATTTAAAATAAACTCACTCAGTTTCAAGATTTATTTACTTTCTGCTGAAGTAACATGTCTTTATTATCCTTTCTGTCCAATTAGTTTCATTCAACACTCCAAAAGAGTATTTAGTATTTCCAGTGAATGTGTCCAAGTGAAAAAGCATTCAGTAGTCTTATGGGATTTGTATTTAGCTCTTAAACTCATAATTCAGGGGAAATCAATACTTTGGATAATCTAGGTAACTGAATCCTTTTTAAAGATAATTATCTGGGCAGACACCAAAACTAAGCTAAGCTATCTTCTGCAGTCAGAGGTATTAACATTCTTTACTATCCAAAACCTTTGGGGCAACATTGCTAAGTGCCTTGTCTCACCACAAAATACCATATTTTCCACTGTAGCAAATAAGTAGTGGATCCTAAAAGATCTTTAAGTGTTAGTACAGAACAAAAGAGAGTTAATCTTTTACAGTGTGGTTTTGAGACAAGTTTAAATAAATAAATAAATAAATAAAGCAAGCAAACAAGCAAACTCAACTCCAGGGAGAGAAGTTGGGAAGAGGGAGGAGATAAGAGGAGAAAGATTCATGCCTGAATTACTAATCTCAGGTCTTTCTTGTAATACAATGCAAGGAATTTAGATCATGCCATCTTAATTTACAACAGACCAACTTCTCACTATCTCAAATATACACTTAAAAAGCAAAAGGGAAGCTAGCAGAAAAGCCTTTGAAAGTCACTATGTATCTAATTTTTAAAGCCATGTAAACAATGTGAACTTTAATGCTCGTTGGAGGTGTTGGGCTGACACTCCAAGTTTCTGAAATTCTGAATTTCTAAGAATATTCACAGCAAGGCAATTCCTGTACCTGCCTCCTTACACTGCCCCTGCTATGAATGCTTAATCTGGACAGATGACTATTAAAGATGAGCAGGTTGCTCATTCTCCATGCCTATTCATTCCATCGCCTTTCTGCTGAGACTGCCAACAAAGGAGCCAGTTGCGACGATGGGGGCAATGGTGATGGCATTATGGCCTCTAGGAACCAGACTAATGCCAACACACTTATTTCACATATTAATAGGCCATTGACAAGTGGTGACATACTGTACTAATGTTACCAGTCTGAATTAGATTAAAAATCAACAAGCCCACAGACAGAAGCCTCTATTTCCCATCAGCCGCCTCTGGAGCCATCCGGTGCTATTTACTATTTTGACTGCAATACCATATATTTTTTAAAGAGAGTCTTATTTTATCAGTGATTTACCTGATGAAATCTGACAGTGTGAAAGTTAGTGAAAACTCAAGACGAGTATCCGTATCTAGATGATAACTAATGGAGCCAGAGAGAATACCCTCTGTACAGACCTTTTCCAGCTGCACACACTTTTGGCAGCTTTCCATGCTTTGAGCTTCTATTACAGGAAAATGACAGCTAAGACTCTCAGAGATCTACAAATAAAGAAAAAAGTTAACAGAAAATATTCGTATTACTTTCAACTAGAAATTGCTAATCCAGAGTTTACAATCCCTGAATGCACCAGGACTGATTCTAATCTTACACTCAGGTAACCTAATTGACGGCAATGGCCTCAATCCCTATTTCCATTATGTGTGAGATCAGGATCACAAAGGGCACTCTTACCCCAACAAGCACACTAAATTACATTTAACTTCTGTAGAAATACACACAGCAGTTTCACTAGTCACACCAAGAAAGTCCATAGTCAACTCAACAAAATGCTAATTACTTCTCTATCAGGATTTTATTATAAAATAGCCATTTGTCTTAGCAGAGGGTAAACAGGAAATCTTGTAAATAGAGAATGTGCTTTGAACTGCTCTCTAACTGTACTCTATCACTGCCGAATAGAACCATAATACTGTTGCATGGTTTTATCCACCACATTGTAAATTTACCCATGACTACTGTACTGCTGGTTTGGGTTTAATTGTACGATTGTACAGAAGTACACTTTGACTGACTATTCAAAGTGAATTTAGTGCTCAGGAAAGTTGTTGAACTGACAGCACTGGAAACTGAAAGCCTTGATGTATCCTCAGTAAAGGTTCACACCATACACAGTGAAACTGCAAGACTCCCCACACTATGCCAACCGTATGCCAAAACCAAGAAGCGGATACCACATCCAGGAATGAGGATAATTCCATTTCCATCGACACTGAGTCTTTGGCCTCTGCTGAGACTCCCACTCTGCCACCGCACATGTGCAAACCGTGGTAGCAGTCTGTGGTATGGACACTTGCCAGCTAACAATAACATAACCCACTAGACGTGTGATAGCGTCAACCTAGCATGATTCAGACTAGAAATTCTACAGCAGACGTGGGCAAACTACGGCCATTTTCATCTGGCCTGCAAGCTTGGACCGGGCAGCGGGGCCAGTGGCCCCGCCCTCCCGGCCCTGGGCCGAGCGCAGCAAGCCCCGCTGCTCCGCGCTCCCGGCTGGAGGGCTGGGCCAAGTGCTGAAAGCCCCACAGCCCCACGCTCGGGGCCAGGTCCAGCACTGAAAGCCCCGCGCTCCTGGCGGGGGGGCCGGGCCGAGCACCGCAAGCCCCGCGGCCCAGCGCTCCCAGCCGCAGGGCAGGGCCAAGCGCTGCAAGCCCCGTGGCTCCACGCTCGGGGCCAGATCCAGCACCAAAAGCCTCGCAGCCCCACGCTCCCAGCCAGGGGGCCAGGCTGAGCACCGCTAGCCCCGCGACTCCGCTCTGCCAGCCGGGGGACCAGGCCGAGTGCATAAGCCCCACCCACACTCCTGGCAGGGGGTCCGGGCTAAGTGTGGCAAGCCGCGGGGCCCCGCGGTCCCGGCCCCTGGCTCTGAGCCAAGTGGGACAAACTGCAGGGCCCCTCGCTCCCGGCCTGGGGTGCTGGGCAGAGCCCGGCAAATGCGCGGCCCGGCGGAGTGCTGCGAGCCGCGGAAGCCTGCGCCCAGCTGAGCAAGTAAACCAGTTGGGGGGAGGGGCGGTTAGGTGGTGGTTAGGGTGTGGAGGTCTCGGGAGGGGGCAGTCAGGGAACAGATAACAGGGGGGCTAGATAGGGGGTTGGGTTCTGGGGGGCAATTAGAGTGGGGTGGGTCTGGGGGGGCACAATCAGGGGACAAGGAAGTGGGGGCTGGACGGGTCCGGGTTCTGAGGGGGACAGTCAGGGTGCTGGAAGTGGGTGGGGGTTGGATAGGGGGCGGGACCTTCCCTACCTGGCCCTCTGCACAATTTTGAAGCCTCGTTTGGCCCTCGGGCCAAAAAGTTTGCCCACCCCTGTTCTACAGGCATCAAAACTCATTATCAGTCCCCTGTTAAAACTACTTCTAATAAGCCTTTTATGTATTTCCTCTGATCCAGTTTGCAGTGGACCGCTGCAGAAACTGGGGTTTCATGACTCTGTACCTGAACTCCCTTTCAGTGGATTCCCTCTCCCCACCAACCCTAAAAGTCTACCCTTCTGGTTCTGAACAGAAGATAATTTCTACAGATCAGTCAGCACTCTCATGAACATTGATTATCCAATGCTCAATACTATTACGGGCACATACTGTCATTTTGAGGATACCCATGTCTCGCTAGTGCTTAAAAGTAGCAGTGTGTCATCCAGCAGCACAGCCAGTGGCTAGTTTAGCCACCTGAGTGCATACCTGAATGTAAACAGGGAGGCTAACCCAAACAGCCAGCCATATTGCTGTGGACACACATTTATTTTTAGGCAGTCACGCAAGCAGATCCAGTGTGGGTACGTGTACCCTTCTCAGCTCAAATGTAGCCATATCCTTAGATTAATTAACACATGTAAAGGTCTGAGGTTCAATCAATAAGATTTTTCTATTACATCCTTAACAGTTTTTTCCATGATACTCCTTTACCAACCATTATACAAATCCCAGATGTAGTCCTAAAGAAATCTCTAAAACATCTTGATTGCTCTCACTACCTGAGAACAAGAGTAGTAACATGTCTGATTCCTTAAAAGTCATCAAAAGCTTATTAACTGTGTGAATTCCCTGAAAAGAAAAACTCTCTGTATGTCGTAAGTAAAAAACAGAGGAAGCCAACAGTTCTCTTCTATTGTACAAGTAACAATTAATTTTCTTACCTTAAAATGCTCTGCACTTTCAAACACAAGGGTCACAGTTTTGAGTGGTGAGGTGCTTTTGTTGACAACAAACAAGACAAGCAGTAAACAGTCATCTGTCCAAACTTTACAGGAGTATACAGTCAGGATGTCACTGCTACAAAGCTCTACTATTTCTGAATGAGGGTGATCAGCTAGTTCTTCCGGTAAGCAAAGACTCAGGGGGGCCTTATTGGCAACTATATCTGGAACGCTTTGGGAAGGCTGAAAAACTTCAGTATCAGCAAACAAAGAGGATGTTGATAGTCTACAGTTTGAAAGCTTCTCATCCAGTCCAGCTTCTGTTAGGGATTGAGACGTATCAACTAATACACTAGCTTCCAAAACGTGTGAAGAACTCAGTGAGACTTTCCTTAATCTGAGATGTTCATTGCCCTGAAAGTTTTCCTTATCGTTAAGTGTTGTATCAGGTAAAGGACTGAAACGTAAGGTAGCAATATTCTGGAAACTAGATGCTTCTTCGCTACTCTGAGTTTCACTTATTTTTGATTTTTTTTTGAACTTCTGAGTGGTGGTGTCTGCTTTCCCCATCTAAAGGAAAAACAGAAGAGATTTTTATATTTATTTTCTTTAACTTGGTGATTGGCTTAATTAACAGAGTGAAACCTGTCTGGAAGGACCAGGGACAAGGGGCAAATAAAAGTGAACTGTCCAACAGAGATGACCTTTAAATAAAGATTTGTTTTAAAATATGCACTGAACACTTAAGAAGTTATTTTGAGGGCATTAGAGTTGTTCTGTAGTGCAGGCATCATTGTGCTTCCTATACAATTAGGAAATTCTTTACCTTCTGTTGAAAAGCATCTACATGTACATAAAGATTTTGCAGAAAATTAGGGATAAGATACTAAGATTTGAACAAGCAGTACTGATAAAGGTCACTAGAAGAAGATTCTTTGAATGGTGAGTGATTTTACTTCTCACGTTTTACCACATCCAGGCACAAGTTATGGAAAATGTGCCAGGTATGTGAACTCTGTAACCTCCAATGGCTCTGTGAAGCTGGGTTAAAGGTAGTGAATACTTGAGACGCTTAGCATAGTTTGAGCTTTGTGAGGAGGCAGGGAAAGCAAACATAGGGGAGCAGGGTGAACACGGGAGTTCTGGCGACTCAGGACAGTTCACTCCAAAGCCTTTAATAACCAAGCAACTTCTTTGATTTAAAAATCTGTCATTTAAAGTATTTTTTGCTCCTTTCTTTTTAGAAGGCCCGATGAACAGGTTCTTTAGGTAATGACAGCTATTTCCAATATTCATTTTTTAATTCATGTCACATTCTAAATGCTACAGAAACACTGATTTCAGAGCAGTTGAATGTAAATAACTAATTAAATGCAGCTATTCTGTAAACTTTGTCACTTGTAATTTATAAAAATCACTTACCAGACTGATAGTGTTGTTTGACCCTAGCCCCACAAACAACGTTGATGCTAGCTGCTGCTTCTCCTTTTCTTCCTCTGAAAGGCTGATTACCTGTGGCTCAGATTGTGCCAGAGGAGGATCAACTACATGTCCCATTAATATGCTATCCTGAGGAACAGGTTGTATTTTATCTTCTTTTCCTGTTTTGTTCTCTTTTTGAGGGAGGTAGCCTGCTTTCCCCCATAATTTCCTCACACCATCAAGTTTCAGACAGTTGGTCCTAAAAAGATATGTAATAGAGCAGGTTCAGCTTGTGAAAATGCTATTCCGAAAAGCAAAGCCATTCTTAGAGATTTTTGTAAATTTGCTTATGCTTTGCACTCTAACATCCCAATGGACAGACGAATAGGACATTCTGCATGGACATTCCATGCTAGCAACTTTCTCTGCTACTAGCAAAGCACCCCGCAAATGCTCACTCAGTCCCTACTGTGAAATTGAGAGGTGGAAATGCTATGCCCTTTGCTTTCAGCTATCTAGGTTATTATATACATCAGCTATTACAGAAACTCTACCTTTCCTTCACTTGTTATAAATATAAAGATAAGAGGGAGGATCCTTTCATGGACTGAGAACTGGTTAAAAGACAGGGAACAAAGGGTAGGAATAAATGGTAAATTTTCAGAATGGAGAGGGGTAAGTAGTGGTGTTCCCCAAAGGTCAGTCCTAGGACCAATCCTATTCAACTTATTCATCAATGATTTGGAGGAAGGGGTAAACAGTGAGGTGGCAAAGTTTGCAGATGATACTAAACTGCTCAAATAGTTAAGACCCAAACAGACTGTGAAGAACTTCAAAAAGATCTTACAAAACTAAATGATTGGGCAACAAAATGGCAAATGAAATTTAATGTGGATAAATGTAAAGTAATGCACTTTGGAAAAAATAGCCCCAATTATACACACAATACGATGGGGGCTAATTTAGTTACAACTAATCAGGAAAAAGATCTTGGAGTCATCGTGGATAGTTCTCTGAAGATGTCCATGCAGTGTGCAGCGGCAGTCAAAAAAGCAAACAGGATGTTAGGAATCATTAAAAAACGGATAGAGAATAAGACGGAGAGTATCTTATTGCCCTTACACAAATCCATGGCGTGCCCACATCTTGAATACTGTGTACAAATGTGGTCTCCTCATCTCAAAAAGGATACACTGGCATTAGAAAAGGTTCAGAGAAGGGCAACTAAAATGATTAGGGGATTGGAACGGGTCCCATATGACGAGAGATTAAAGAGGCTAGGACTTTTTAGCTTGGAAAAGAGGAAACTAAAGGGGGATATGATAGAGGTATATAAAATTATGAGTGGCGTGGAGAAAGTGAATAAGGAAAAGTTATTTACTTGTTCCCATAATAGAAGAACTAGGGGCCACCCAATGAAATTAGTGGGCAGCAGGTTTTAAACAAATAAAGGAAGTTCTTCTTCACACAGCGCACAGTCAACCTGTGGAACTCCTTGCCTGAGGAGGCTGTGAAGGCTAGGACTATAACAGGGTTTAAAAGAGAACTGGATAAATTCATGGAGGTTAAGTCCATTAATGGCTATTAGCCAGGCTGGGTAAGGAATGGTGTCCCTAGCCTGTGTTTGTCAGAGGGGGGTGATGGATGGCAGGAGAGAGATCACTTGATCTTTACCTGTTAGGTTCACTCACTCCGGGGCACCTGGCATTGGCCACTGTCGGTAGACAGGATACTGGGCTAGATGGATCTTTGGTCTGACCCAGTACTGCCTCTCTTATGTTCTTAAATATTGTTGTTGTACATTTGATCATATGTAATTTAGGTGGGGTCACTAAAGTTGAGGAAGATCCAGGAAGTGGGACTTAACAGACATGGGCCAGATGCTGAGAAAACTGATTCCTGCATACACAAGTCTCGTTCTTGATGTTGATATTTCTATTGTTCCAGCGGAACTGAATTATATGTTTGGACTTTATTTTAAAAATCTGAGATGAGTTAATTTTCTATTCAACTAAAACTAACCTCAACACCAACAGAGCCTAATACAAGCACCAGAATCTACTTGAACACTCTGGACGACTCTCAGATAAAGCACAAGACTTGCCAGACTTGTAAATACAGTAGAACCCCGCAATACTGCGACGATCAGGGTCCAAAAAAATCAACCTCGGTAAATGTGGGGCGTGGTATTGCGGGGTTCCACTGTATTCTGTGGCTGTAAGTGCAACGAATGAGTAGGGTTTTATGTTTTCGCTTGTGCTAATAATAAGAGAATTTCTGACTAAGTTCACATTTCAAAAATTCTTCAACAGTACTAGTGAGGAACATCCAGCTGTTCCATGATATTTTAAAGATGTTAAGTCCCATTTAATAAATGACTAATTTCTGTGGAACTATAATTATTCACAGATCTCTGAAACTTAAGGGAATTTCCTTTATTTCAGAGTTTTGTACTGTCTGAAGAGTAAGATTCTGAAAAGTTTGCATTTTCACTGCATAAGTTTCTTCTAGTTAATCTGATAAAAAAGATAACCTTGATTATTTCTTTTTTGTATACTGGATTAGCATAGTGATTTCTTTTTACGTAATAGCTGCTTTCAAGATCCACTGTTCTAAATTAAGTCCCATGTGATTAACCAAGTAGCAAAAAGTCCACCTCTGACAAGAACATAGGTTCAACTCCACAAGAAATTCCATATTTGAGTTCAAAGATCAAACAGAATAACTCACTCTTTCTGTCCTATCTCGGCACTATTACCAGATATGTCTGAACCAAGAGAAAGACCAGCAGGAGATTGCCGGCCAGTGAAACCCGATGAAGACATGCTTGAAGTAAATGACAATCCATAAGGTTCAAAATTCAGAGCTGCAATACAGACAGAATTGGGCATTTATCAAGATGGATCATAAAACTTAAAAATATTTTCTAGCTCCTTTAGAAAATGACAAGTTATTCTAGCTAAGACTTTTCACTTCTCAGCCTTATTAAAACCAGTTGTTCCTGTTGATTTTTTTTTTAATTTTAGACAGATAGGCTTTTTCCTCTCTCAAAGAAACACGCACACATACACCAGCTTAGTTCATACATAAATTTACATATAACTTTACAAAAAAATTGAAACATCAGAAGTGATATTTTCTCCCTCCAAAATTGTTGAAAATAATAAAAAAAAAAGTATCAAGAGACATTGCACTGGACCAAAATAAACCAACTTTTGCATGTGCTCTTCAGACCGCACATCCTGTAATGTGTTTTGAATCCACATTATGTTTGTCCACTCTTTCACACACACACACACACACACACTCTCACATACACTTTTTTAGAGCATACACATATGAGAAGCTCTTCACTGTTTCATGCTGATAACACTATTCTCTTGGCTATGGTTTTCTGTTCACATCCTTAACGGGTGAAAATAACCTTTGCGTTAGCAGTAGTTTTCTTTGAGGTGTAGGAGTTGGGTTTTTACAAATAACACTTTGATATAAATTATCACAAACACTTAAATCTCCACAAAACCATAAGGTTTTCATGTCACTGAACATATGGTCAGCAATAACATTATTAAAGTTAACTATTTCACCTTATTAAAAAGATGCCTAAACCAGTAGAAGAAACTAATGACTACCTGAAGAACCACTGTTTACATATTTGATTTTTATAAATGTTCCTTTATAAATCCATAATAAACTGCACAGCAGAACGCCACTTGGGGATGTTTGACAATGTAAACACACCAGAGCCTTGCTAGAATGCGGGATTTGGGATCCATGCCAAGATACGTGATATAGCGGGGACCACGTTAAAATGAAAATTAATGACTAATTAAATTTCGGATCCATGGCTGCGACCACCTTATTCCCGAATTTGTGTTACACAGATGCGCATTCTAGAAAGGGTCTGATGTACCAGTAATTTAGCCATCAGTTCTTCTATATGAAACAAAGGAGAACTAAATATATTCGCATCCACAGCCAATGGCAATGTTAAACACTACTTAAAAAGTGTGATTTTTTTATATTACCTGGTTCCAAAATTAAGATTTCCTTTCCCAGAAAAACTGGACAGTACACGCCATAAAATTTAACAGAAAGCCAGGAGTACCTACCTTGCTTAAGAAAACCAAATGTTTTGTGCATTTTTACACAAAATAGCTACAAAATGCATTCTAAATATATACTAAAAATAGGGTATAACAAATAATTCTGCTCTTAAATCTACAGAATCTTTCCACTTAAGGTTTTTATAAGGGATATATATCCCTTGTTATTTACACTGTTATATAAATAAAGTAAAAGTGATATTTCTTCTTAAAACCAAGTCCAGAAACCAATCAAAAAAAATTCTGATGGACAATAGTGTGGCCAAGATGTGAATGCTAAGTACTATAAAACTGGGAATTCCATGCCTTTATCTTTATGTTCTTGACTCCAGAGCAACAAACTATTTGTAGATGAAGTTGCACATGCTAATCAAGTATGATATTAGCCATGTCCCAAACAGAGCTTTGTTCGATTTTCAATAAACAAGAGCTTTTAGGATGAATTCTAGTGGCCCAGGGTGAGCTAAGAAAGTGGCACAAATAGCAGAGGGTCTGAAGAACATCACAGAGCAGCCAGAGATCAGCTGCATAATCAAAAGCTAAATAAGAAAGATAGGGTCCTGGTGTACACTATGGGTTTGATCTAAAGTTCAGTGAAGTAAATTGAAGAATTTTAATCAACTTCAATGGACTTTGGACCAGGCCTTGTTTGTAAGCACTGCATCTATAGCCTATGTAATTCAGGAAGCTGAGCAATATGATTTTACTGGTTCTAGCTGGCCTTAAAACCTATGAAGCAATGAACCTCTCCTAAACTTGTGAATGACATTTTTAAATGGAGAGGTAACATTCTGGGGAAGAAGATGTTCTTTGAAGCACAGTTCAATTAATGCAATGAAATCTATGGTGTTCTTAACACCAATGCTATACTAAAATTTTAATTTATTTTAATTGTTTGGCTAATTTATCATACATTTAATTAATACAAACCAACAGTCACCTTTTTCCTGAGAAAGTTTTTCCTCCTGTCTCTGGTGAGGAGGTTTATATGGTGCTGCACCACAGCTAAGCCCTTCAGCCACAAACCCATCTAGGAAAGATAAGGAAGCATCTACCTACGTTAAATTCAGAAAGACAGTAATAATCAGAATCTTTCCACTAAATGATACTAATATTTCTTAACAAAGAAACATTCCATTTTATAAAAATTCAGCATGCTGACATCTCACAGCTATCACACCTGCATCCCTAAGAAGATAATATATTCCGTACTTACACTATCGTCCAAGGGAGTATTTTGTACATAGAAGGTATTGAGATAACATGTTAAAACATCACTTTGGACAGTAGGTCTTAAACATGAGTAGCTTCTCTACAATTTTCCAAGCTCACTGGTATGTCATGAACAAAAGAACTTGCATCCCAACACAATCTAATTGAACAGCATGTAAATATACTAATTTTACAGTTAAATTAGTCAGAGAGATAAACATTTCCCTTTCCAAATACTATACCTCAATTTAACTACTAGTAGACTATAACAAAAAGTAGAACCACAAAAACAAACTAATGCTGCATAACGCTGGATACACAAAAGGCTGGATTTGCCTTCCTAAAAAAATCCATTTTATAAAATCACGAATATGAATATAACATAGCAAATGACAACTTCATTGCTCATTCCCTCTTAATATCACCAGCACATCAAGACTTATCAAAAATGCCATTAAGAGTGCTTATTGCAACTCATTCTAAGTGATTTGATAGATCTGCATCTCCTCTCAGACATATCATTTTAAAATACGTATTTTATAGAAATACATGACTCTTTAAGCATGGAATACATATATTACAGCTATCTTACCATTATCTCGTCACAACTGGCATCAAGCGGAAGCAATTTTTTCATCAGCTCCTTGTTTTCACATAGATATTTTAATTCAAAGGCATATTGCCTCATGCATGTGTCTAGAGAAGTGCTGAATTCCTGGATTAGTTTATCAACTGTTTTAGAACAGGGCATATAGGATGATATTTTAGTGATTGCAGACATAATCCAGGCTTTAGTTTCAGAAGTAACAAAGGTCTGTTTCAGCAACCTTTGCAGTCTTGTTATAATGACTGCCGGATCACCATCATTTATAAGGAAGGAATACTCCCCCAACACCTATGAGCAAGACACAGATATAGCAGACATTCAGTTACACAAGAATCTGTGCTTTCATCTTGGAAATTAATATGTAATGGTAACACTCTAACATAAAATCCACCTCACATTGAACAAACCATTATAAGATAAGGAAATCCTCTAAATTCTGGACTTTAGAAGGAATTTTTTACATTACATATCCACCTAAAATAAAAACAAGCAATATACTGTGGAAAGCAACATAGGGTCTCTGCTGGTTTTCAAGATTTGCTGGCTGGTCCTCAGTTTAAGATCACCTCACTGTAGTTCTATCTACTCTAGAAAACTGACCACCACTCAGAACAGTGGTCAGCAACCAATCTTCTCTAACCCTGAAAACAGTTTAATTACTAGTGCAGAGCAGATCAAACTACTTCCCTTTATTAAAAAAAAAATATATATATCAAACTTAAGGTTTTTGTTGGCAAATCAATGTTTTCTATAACAATGCCTGGCATGTCTACCCTAGCAATTAAAACTGTTTTCAGCACTGGTTCAAGGGGACCCATTTGTGACAATCAATCAGCAAGTTGCAGATTGTCTAGCACAGATAGGGTTTTCTAAGCTATATTTCAGTTTTAGATGGAAAATGCTTGAGATTACATTTTACTGTAATTGTGAAAATGCAAGTGAAATACATCAGTGGGATGCCAATTTTCGGTTCATTGAATCAAGTAGCTGCCCAGTACAGTGTTAACCCAATAACTATATAAGCACAATTAACTATCTGCTCAATTTCCAGTTCAAGTGGAATCTGCTTGCTTTCTCAGGTGTCACAGAATACAAATTCAGGAGCTGGGCAGGTCATCATAAGGTTATGAATGCATTTCACAAACAGCTTTCTAAGGAAAAAAGACAGAAAATCTCTCAGCCACTGAAACAGGTGCATGGTAGAATAAGTTTCAGTGTAATAAGTTGGGGTTTTTTTCCTAAAAAGAGAATATAAAGTTCAAAAAGCCATCACTTATGACAGGCAGTTTTCACATCTATCCTTTTTTCATACTGCATCAACCTTACCCAACTCATAACTTGAAGAAATTTCTGTGGGTAAAAAGTATCTTCCTCCTCCAGCAAAGAAAGATAAGAGTGGACAGCATAAAGCCGTAGCTGCTCATCTTCCTTTTCATCATCAAACCCTAAAAAGAAAAATTATTATTAAATCTTTGCTAAAAAATCCTTACACTGCATGTGTCACGGAATTCTAGAGAGATTTAGAAAAATAAAACCAAGACGTCAGCCAACAAAGCATGGCTTCTCTTTACAGAAATCAGAAGTCACTCACCTTCAGCCAGCAGTCTCAAGAAGTTGTTTGGGATGTCAGGGTGCATTACATCTCCTCCAATCGAAAATACAGCATTCATAGTCTGGATGAACCACTCATTGTCAGGAGCATACGTATCCAGAACATTAAGGGAAGATAAACATTATACACTGGTATGTAGCTTATCTATTTTTACTTATAATCTAAAAAAAAAAAAATCTAAAAAGTTTTGAGGGTACATGCACATGTGGACTATCTGAACAGACAAGTGTTTACTATTTAAATGTTTTCCAAACTAAATGAGGAAAAACGGATGAATAGAGCAGTTTTCCCAGACCCTGTGGTTCCAAAAGTGTTACCATGTTGAACTGTGAATCTTTTTTCTTCTAAAGGTTTAGCAATCCCAAAGCATGCACCATTGCTGTACTGCAGTGTTCTCATTTAATGAGGATGCTTTTTGGACTACTGGGGATTTTTTTTTATTTTTTTTAAACAAAGCCATATCGTGCTCCGCAACTATCTACTTCATTGGAAAAGCAGCACTCTACTAGGAAAACCATATTCATAATTAGGAAGTGCTGAAGTCTGATTCAATAAGGCATTAAACTCCTTCTCCCCTTCACATTACAGTGCATACCTTTTAAAGTTTTCTTTTAAGAGGTTATTAATATTAACTTAAAAGGTGAACTCCAAAGCAAAGCCCAATGCTTCAGTGCCCTTTACTTGAAAAAAAATGTCGAGATCATTATTTCTTCTGTTTATTTTTTTACATTTGAGATAAAGAATTATACTATCCTAGTGTCCTTTTTTTCCTGGAAGACCACAAAATGAGCTTTGAAGGATGTGAACAGTGATGTCACATGAAGCTGTAACAGAAGCTCCTGCTCTAAATCTTCAAGAAAAGGATATTTCTCAGCTAATTCTGCTATTTTGCCAGTTAAGTTGATGATGGTATATTCTTCCTTGCTTTGTCTTAAGTAGTCCAGCATCTTCTGAGCTATAACAGTTACATTCTGCCCATTGGTAATTCTATAGAGAAGCTCCAGTGTCTGAAGGGAAAAATAAAAGAAACAACATTTAAGTAACTCTCCTCACACAACACAGGAGTGACACACAGACAGGAACTTAGTACATAGTGCCAAATTGGACAAAAATCTTAAATGCAATATATTGTTTTAATCTCACATCATATTGGCATTTATCTTCTTAAGAAATGTTTTTAGACTCTTTTTAGAATGAAATATAAGATTTGTAGAAAAGGAAAGAAAAATAGTATGAAGAGTATGAGGAGGACCAAATTTTCTACATAATTCCTTTTACACAATTACCAGAGCTGAAATATAAACATGCCTTTGTTTGATGATGCCACTGTTGTAATACTGAGGACATTTACTCTAAAATGACATTAATATAGCATGGACTTTAAACATCAAGCTCTCTTTGTGGGTATTCAAAAATCAATTTACCTCCCTTTTGATGATAGGATCAGGATGGTCTAGACACTCAATTATTGTCATTTGGTGCTGAAGTGCCAGATTAGGATCCTGCTGGATAACATAGGTCAGAGCCTTTAGTCCTAGAAAATAAATTATTGCATGCAGATATGACAAAAGATCACATACACCTGATCAGATGAAAATCTTCTTGCTGAGATGAGGTATCCTTACCTAAATACTTCAAATTAATTTTAGATGATAGAACAAATTTTCCAATGCATTTGGCGGCCTTCTCAAGCAGATCAGATTTGGGGCAAATGGTATAAATTGTTTGTACACATTCAAATAAGATAGCTGGGGGGAAAAACAACAAATAGTAAACAGCAGTAATTTAAGAATATATATTTCTATAACACAATGCATTTTCATAAAAAAGCTAGCATGTACAAGTAAAAAAACTTCATCTCATCTGACGAAGTGGGTTTTCGCCCATGAAAGCTTATGCTTATGCCAAACATCTGTTAGTCTATAAGGTGCTACAAGACTCTGTCACTTTTACAGATCCAGACTAACACAGCTATCCCTCTGATACTGGACTCCATGTCAAATGATGACTGTATATCTGGAAAGGGGTTGGGCTTAATATTTTAAAGCAATCTTATATGTGTGCTGCATGTAGATTTCTGGGATCCTAAATATTACCTCATGAAATACTTTAAACAAGTGTTACAGTTTAGATGTGAATAAATCTCCTTCTTTCAGACAACCAATAGCCCTATTGCATCTCCCACGAATGTGATTCACCCAACTAGATGAGATATCAAGACTGTCCTGTCTAGGACAATGGCTAGGCTGGGTACATAGCCACCATTGCAGAGTGGGATTTCAATTACTTTGCATACGTGACAAAGTATTTTCTCTGCTTTATCATCTACATACCAGGAAGATGATATCAGAGAAAGATGATGTTTGTGTCTTAACATAGAAAAATTTAGCAAGCAATTATTCTTTGTAACATGAAGGCAAACAGAGGGCATCCAATAGGGAGCTTAGTACAGTTTATGTAGTAGGGTGGATAGATAAACTACAGAAAGGGTAGGCAGAAGCTCAGTAGTCTGACTTAAAAAAAAACCCCACACAATAATATACTTCTCTGTCAACAACAGACAAGATTTTGGGGCCCAACAATGGACTAATAAGTCTTTAGGGAGAGAAATTTATCTAAAACTGATTTGCCATTTATGTTTAGTGTATGGAAAAGTTTGAATTGATTTTGTGAATAAAGTTTCCACCATCCTGACTGACTTTCAGGCAAGGCACATTCATATGGACTTGGGGACTATCACAGCAGCAGTTAGGAAGACGTCATGAACAATGAGATCACCAAACCTTATGACATAGACAAAAGAGACAAGAGCTCAGAGGCATAATTCCTCTTGAGGAAAAAAAAAATATTTCTGCTGGGAAAAGCTAAATGGGAAAACCAGTGAAATGAAGGAAAGGAGATACAAATCAATCTTTCAGGGACCAATTTAGGTAAGTCAATGGCAAAATTCAATATCCAACTTAGACTGCCAACTGATATTTAGGACCAGGTCAGCAATTCATGTGCTTTTTCCACATCTCATATAGGTTAACCTCGAGATGAAAAGATCAGTATCCATCAATTATAGCAATTAAATTAAAAAGGAAAAAGGTATGTGCATTAACTGTGTAGCTACATGCAACAAGCTAGGAATGTCTTCAAGGCACGGCTTTTAATGTTGAGGAAACTGGCTATTCTGCAACTAAGTAATGAGAGATTTTAACATTTTCACATTTGCTTGGATCATGGATTCTTTAGCACTTTTTCAACAATTAAGATACTGTGACCAAAGGAACACACATGTAAATTCTGTTCTCTGTGTACATTTCACTTGATCTGTGCCAAAATAAGGCTTTTCACATATGATTGTCTACTCTGATCCCTAAAGTATTTAACACAGTCTTCGGAATCCAATTTCCTCTCAGTGTACAGAGAAGTTATGCACATTAACTCTCGAGAGTGGCATGTGTAAATTCATCATACACTAAGAAAACAAACCTCTCAATGTCTATGTTGCTGTTCATGCATAAAAGCACACCTCTGACATACGAGGAAAGTGAAACACAAGTAAACGGATGGTTGTAAGATTTGACAGTTTCATCAGTGTATCATTTGCCAAAAAAAATAAAGAAGTGGAGGAATATTCAGCATTTCATGTGCACCCCACTTTCATTAACGCCTAGCGAATATACCTAGTCAAGAAAATACACTCTTAGAGCTTTGGGGCATATGTTCCACTGTTATTCAGAAACTTTCAAAACCAAGTCTTAATTGTCCATCAATCACTGGCAACATTTATATCTTCATTTTAAAACCATGAAATACTACATTTTTTAAGAATAAAAGAACAGTTGTTACTTTAGTGTTCTAGAAACTTAGATATTTGCGCTTGAAAGATAGCAAAAACAAGCCAACCTACTTACACATCTTTAAAACACTCCATAGTTTGCAATATGCCCTTATGAATTTGAAAGTATTGTTTCTTGTTGATTCTCCTTTATTGTCAAATTTAAGAGTAAATTAACATGGCTGTTTGCGACAACTATAAGATTTACAGTAGTGACTTGGGTATAAGCTTTCGTGGGTAAAAAAGCCCACGTCTTCAGATGCAGGTTTTTGTGGTTTTTTAACCATGAACGCTTATGCCCAGATAAATCTGTTAGTCTTTAAGGTGCCACCAAACTCCTTGCTGTTTTTGTGGATACAGACTAATACTGATACTTGAGTAGTGCCTTATGTCAAAACACACTTTCACATGCATCAGTGTCAATGAGCTCTGGAAATAATTTTAACAACAGCTTTTAGAGTCCAACTCAAGAAATCACAAATGTGTTTGTGAAAGGAAAGGATATCACGTATTTTTTGTTAAGTTTCTCAGCTAATCATGTGGAGGGTTTTTTTATTATATATATATTTTTTTTTAAAAGAAACCTGAAGTCCAGTCCTTCCTTCTGACACACAAGGCAGTAACACCATTTTTTTTAAAGTTAGCTACTACCTATGATGAATTCACCTGTGCAATTGATGATTTTGCAAGTACATGATGTTGCATATTTGAGGAAAACACCAAGCCCAATTTGGAGGACTTTCACATAGTATGCAGCAGTTTGAAGGCACACAAATTTTAATCTAAAATATTTAGTTGTTTCCCAATAAATATTTTTCACTTCAAAAACATTTCAAAACTACATTATACAGGAATACGTAATTTCTAGTCATGTATTAATATTACTAACAGTATATGTCCTTGCTTTATAATTCACCAGTCTTAAAAACCAAATTCATGACCTCACCAGATTACTAAACAAAAGAATACAGTTACTCATGTGAACAGCACAATAACTAAACACTTACATTTTCATTCTTTGCAAATATTTGTACTTATACAATAGATTCTCACTCACCATATGTAATATTATGATTTATCTCTGCTCTTCTTAAAGACTCATCCAGAACATCATACATTAATTCACTTGTCCTGTTACAAAATAAAAATTGTAAAAAAAGTTTTCATTTTATTTGAAGCCCAGTACATTAATCACAAAAACAAACAACCTGCCCCTCCATCTGTATACACGTTTAATGAAAAAACAACACACTCATCCGATAAGCTACTCCACATAATTTCAATGAGACTATTCATACTAATGAATTCTCATTAGAGTGAGTAAGGGCTCTACAATCTGATCCAAATGGCATCTTACAAGATGTTTGCTACTTTCAAATAAGCCATCTACTGTATCAAGATAGACTAAAAATACATTCCCGCTGATCAATCAAAAAGT
Source organism: Dermatemys mawii (assembly GCA_007922305.1). Classification (NCBI taxonomy): domain Eukaryota; kingdom Metazoa; phylum Chordata; order Testudines; family Dermatemydidae; genus Dermatemys; species Dermatemys mawii. Next base: position 19,797,959 of record ML677366.1, read on the forward strand.
CTGTCTTATTTACTAAGAGGAATAGAGAACACAAATAACTAAACCCTTACAAAGGACGGCATTCTTTTTACACTGTCTTGTCTTGGATTTTCACTGTGATCATATTACCAACCAAATTAATGGAAATTCTGATCTCAAATCCACAAGTCCTTCTCACCACATATCCCATAATCAGCTGCCTGACCCACATATGAGCTGAGAAACAAGGTAAGTAAAATAACTTTTCAATAAATCACTTTGCACAGTATATGTTAATAAAGAGCAAATGGAAGGTATTAATCCTTTATTTTGTGTCGTGAAAGCACAGTAAAAGTTATGGCTTACCACAAAACGATGACCCACTGTGTATTCTTTCTACTTTCAAAGGATTTATTACATAAAAGAAACTAGTTACCTTGGATCATCTTTTCCTAACAGCCCCAGTATTCTTAAGAGCTGAATCTGTAGCCATGGTGCTGGCACACTGTGGTAATTGAAGTCCATAGGAAGCTTTCCTCCCACTACCTGCTTTAGAATGGTTACAAAGCTCTCTGTCAAATCCTTGTATCCAGATGCATTTTTCTAGACAAGGAAAAGAGAAATACGATTCAAATATTTTAAATACGGTGCCTTGGAAATACACCATAAGGCCATGACAGGAATATAATCTTATTAGCTATTATTCAATTAATTGTTCCATTTCCTAACCCATCACTTCTTCATCTCAAACCCCAACATCAACTCCTTTTTGCTTTAAGCTTGAAGGGTTTTCCCTGTAATTTCAACAAGACAGTGAATATGAAAGCATTTCCCTTGCAATGGTACACTGAATTTGCAGGCAATCCTCTGCCTAATCTATAACACACTGAAAAAAACCAAAACTTTGGTCTTAAAAACAGAGCCATTATGCCAAAGCTACTGATCACCGGGGTCAGTCTCCAAATGGGTCAGCTGGGACTTTTGTCAAGGGTTGGAGTGCTAATGAATATAGTGCAGATTACCACAATTCATCTTCATAACTAACTGGAGACGAGCTGATAAACCATCCTTCCAGAGAAATTTTACTACAGAACAATTTTACAGTTGTTTGTACATTTTAAAAACCAGCCTATATGTTCCATTAGACTTTGAATTCTCAGCTTACCTTAATCATTTGAAGGTAAATGTGTAAAGAAGCAGCCATGACTCCAACATCCCTGTCACACAGGGCTTTCCGGAACTTGTCATGGATGTGCTGGACTTGGTTGGGAGCAATGAGATAGAATTTATACAAAGCCTGAACTGCTTTTCTTCGGATTATTTCCCTAAAGAGAAACATTTTCTTTAAAAGATCAAGCAACTAGAGCCTTCATAGAAGCTTTATTTAACCTAAATTGTTTCTCTATATTATGAAATAAAGACTTTATTTTTATGAAAACTACTCACTTTGTAACAGTTCCCACTTTTATAGCTAGTAAGTTAAAAATATTAACTAATCATCAGATCATGATGCCTCTGAAATAGATAAGTATTATCATCCAAGCTTTACAAATGAGGACACTGAGACAAGAGAGAGGATAAAAGGAATCTGGCAAAGGCCACATGATGAATCAGTGACACAGCAAGCATAGAGTTTAGCAGATCCTGGAGTTAGAGCATGCGTCTTCTACCTTTTAGTTTAGCATGTTCACCGTGCTAGCTCTGCATGTTCACCATGCTAGCTCTGCATGTTCACCATGCTAGCTCTGCATGTTCACCATGCTAGCTCTGCATGTTCATGTATGTATTATTATTATTAACTACGAGGCCTGATAATCAAAGGGCACAGCACTTGCACCTCACCAGTATTCAGTAGGGTTTGCGCATGCTCAGCTTCTCCAAAAATCAAGCAAAGATCTTTCTGCGATGTAATGAATTCCAGAGGTACAATTTGTTACTCCATTTACACTACAAACACCTCTTAACCCACATGCATTGTGTAACAGTATCTCCACATGTATAAAGTTACATGACATTTATCCTTCAACAATGCTTAAGCTAAACAAAAGACGTCCATCGTGCAATCAAAAATGCATAAACTAAATGGGGGAGGGAGGACACAAGGAAAATTTGGAAAGGAACACAAAGTTGTGATTGACGACTAAGAAAGGATTCAGAGGAAACACAGTATTTAAGAGACATATTTATGTACTGAAATAAAACATCTAAATTTTAGGACATTCCAAGTTTACAACAAAGCTTGAAATCCTTCCTATAAGTGAATACGTACTTAGAATGCTGAAGTTTGTCTTCTATAAGGGGAAGTACAGCTGGAATCATTTCCCGTGGAAAGATCTGGCTGACAACAGTAAGTGCCATACACACCTCAACCAGGTTAGTACTCTGCAAGTCCTGTAACAGTCATTAAGACAACAAAATGGTCATTTCTAATTTAAACTCTGGGAAGCTTTTCATTTCTAAGACCAAATGTGGGAAAGCTTCCACTTTATATGCTAGACTGTGAAGCACTGCTCTCTAACGCTCTGCTAATTAAGGGATTGTTCAATTTTTCTGTGAAATTTTCATTATATTTGCTTAATACTGCTACAAAATATGAAACTATAAACGAGGAAAAGGCTATATTAGATTCCCATAAGAAACTCAGGTGAATAGTCATTTTTCTTATTTGAGTGGTAACTGACGAACAAGTAGATTTTACTAATGAATACACAGTTTCGAATTAATTGGCATTATACTTGGAAAAGCACTGGCCTAAAAAAATTCAATAAATAAAAAATTTAGTAAAAAAAAATAAATAAAAAATTAGTGTAATGATTTTCTCCAAACCTCCCATAAAGCTGTACCTTCACAACTGTGTTCACAAGCAGAAGCAACAGTTCATGATTTTCATGGAGGAATAAAGAAACAGCCAAGTAACCTACAAAAGAAAAAAACATTTGGTAATAGTTTATTACTGGAAAAGGTGATGGAGGTTTTTTGTTAACAGGAGAACTTAAGACATCCAGAGCACAAGAACTGACGACTCAAATCATAGGTGAAAATACTGGCAGATTATATGATCTCTGTGGGTAAGTCTAGACAGGAAAAGAAAAGAAAAAGGAAAAAAAAACAAAAACAAACAAACAAAAAAACCCTGTGGCAGAGAGTTTCAGAGCCCGAGTAACTGACTCTGCGATTCATTGCCATGGGGTGGGGGGACTTGCTGTGTAGCTGCACCCTATTATTTTTTTAACATCAGGGTTTAAATTAACTATTTTTTATAATCTGGTTGTTTGGAGATATTTAGCTTGTCATAGTGTTCACTAAGGATGGACTTTAAACCCACAAGCTGTGTCCAAAATTAAGAGGACTCCGTAAAGCTGTCAACTCTAAAGCGCTGAGGATGACACCACTTAAGAGTCAATTCATTAGAAAGTGAATAGTTTTTTCCATACTAACAAAATTATATTTCCCCTACACCAGACAACTACACATAAACAGCCTGCACTTCATTTTTAAGGAAGGAGACACCACCATAGCAAATTTTAGTTTGAAGTAAATTGTGTCCCAGTTTACTTATTAAATTAAATAATTCAACACTATATATTTTCTAGAATTACTCAATTACATTATTCTTTTATTTATTTTGATTGTTATTTATAAAACAGACCTATTTAAAGGAGCTCTAGGTACTGTGACATAAAATAACACCATCAATCAAACACAAAAAGTCAGTTAAATCTGATCACTCCAATCCCATAACACAAATCAACTCACATGATTTGTTTGCACTGCTAAAATTCTCTATCACAGCTCAAACCCCATTCATGCCCTCACCCTCCTCAGATATCCAGGAAATCAGACAGGATTTGGGGCACGGTCTGAAGGTCACAGACTTCAACCATTTGGAACTAAGAAGAAAACTAAATTCCAGAATCAAGGACGCTGATGGAATAAACACATCTTCTGAACAGAAAAAGGTGAGACTATCACATGGGGATAGTTTGTGGGTTTCAGACAGGCAGGGCTCAGGCCATTTAAGGTTTTACAGTTTAGATTCTACAAAGGAACTGTGACGGAATGAGGGTTTTTTTCCTTGGGCTGTCACAAACCACCTCTAACCATAGGTAACCTGTGTGTACAAAGACAGGGAAAAATATGCTTAAAGGGCACCGCACTAATACTGAAAAGAAAAGATTATAAAACCCTAAATACAGTTCAGTGTCGGAGAGCCAGCACTCTGAATTTGAAAGCACTCTTACTCCACTAAATATTGTCTCTTTAATATTCCAGTTATATTATTTTAAGAGGTTATTTATGACAACTATATATAGCTTCCACATGGAAACTGACCTTAAAGCCAATGTGTCTCTTTGAAGTACCCTTTAAATTAAAATGCTTGTATGTCTCTAGTGTTTACTAGAGCTGATGTTCAGAATTCTTACATGATACAAAGGGTTTTCTTATGGTTTCCCCTCTGTACCCATTTTTCAACCAGATACAGAGCTCCTTAAAATTAAAATAATTCTATATTTTCAAATTTTGAAATATCAAGTTGAATTTTTTTTTCCCCAAAAGAAAAATATTGAAAATAAAATTGTGAAAAATGGGAGCAAACTTTCAATCAGTTCTTGCATTTACTATGACTTCCAGTCCAATATCAGGGGACATTTATGGCAATTTTGAGCACAATATTAAGATATACCAGTCTTATACACATACCAACTCTTTTTTCTAAAAGGTTTCCCTGTTGTGCTAGCTTAATAGCATGGATGTATCCAAAGGAGGACTCGTATCCCAGCATTTCACAATAGATTAGTCTCACCATACATTCTTTCATCAGTCTCTGAAATACCAAAAATGAAATATTAAGAAACTTAGAATAGTAATAAGTCCTCTGCTCCTCTTTGCAGCTCTAATGTATTGAGGTTTGTGACTTTGACATCATGTATATGTTATAAACAAAAAGCACTATTTTTTCTAAAAACAGAATGTAACATTTCTAAAATGAAAGTTTATAAATATTCGATATGATACTAATGTTTCAAAACAAATGTTTTAAACTGCAACTGAACTTCATCAAGCCCCATGCATAAAGACGTTATCCGGTTTGAGTGGCATCCGTGCAATCAAAACAAAATAATGATCACCATGGGTATTAAAATGAATAGTCACAAGGCACTGTACCACCATATGCACAATACCACAAATGAATCCACACCCCATTGTTGTTGTATCACCAATGGGAGGATAGTGGTCAGTGCAATCACAAACGGGAGAGGAATGGTTCCATTAAATGATCTCTCTATTAAAAATCATCTATATAGTGTGGACCACAACTTTACAAAGCCTATAGTAAATGACAGATGAAATATGATCTTGCGATGTGAAAATGTAGCAAAAAGACAGATACCATATTAACGGTCTGTATGCACATGGAATTTAACATCATGTGTGGACAGACGTATTCCAGAATAAGAGTTTCCGCATAGGGAGTTATTCCAGAAACATTTTTGCTCTTTAAATTTACATGCTACCTTATTCCAAACTAACTTTCAAGTACAGATAATCCCTAAATTGCATATACAATGGAACTGCATGCTAGGTTAGAAAGGTAATTATTATGAACACAGAAACATCTCATACTTGATTGAAATCTGTAATCACTGATCTCATTAGAGAATTCCCTTGACTAATTTCAAGCAACCAGTGGGCGGTAACTTGACAGATGATAGAACCCGTGTTCTGAGATGACACAAAGGAGATGGGCAGAAGCACTCTAAGGGCATGTCAACGTTACGCGCCAGGTCGGCAGGCAGCAATAAATCGACCGCTGAGCGCTCTCCCATCAACTCCAGTACTCCACCAGAACGAGGAGTGCAAGCAGAGTCGACAGGAGAGCATCAGCTGTTGACTTACAACAGTAAAGACACTGCAGTAAGTAGATCTAAGTATGTGGCCCCCAGCTACACAAGTCGCATAGCTGAAGTTGCGACAAAGAGTCCTGTAGCACCTTATAGTCTAACAGATTTTAGGGATCATGAGCTTTCATGGGCTAAGACCCACTTCATCAGATGAAGTGGGTCTTAGCCCACGAAAGCTCATGATCCCTAAAATCTGTTAGACTATAAGGTGCTACAGGACTCTTTGTCGCTTCTGCAGATCCAGACTAACATGGCTACCCCTCTGATACATAGCTGAAGTTGTGTATCTGAGATTAACCACGCGCAGTAGTATAGACAAGCCGTATAACTGCACTGAGTAGGAGTAATTGAACGTACTCAGCTGCATCACCTGATTTCCCTGTCTACACTAGTACTGAAAGAGTACAGAATGACCCACTTCAAGACGCAACCATGGCAATGTCTGCTCCAAGCAAGCAGTTGCAGTGGTGCTTTTGCTGCTTGGGCACCATTGCAAATACATAAGGTGTATTACAACTTGGGCACCATTGCAAATACATAAGGTGTATTACAAATACAGCATGTTATTGTAATGGTGCTAACAAATGCAAGATTTCTCTAGTGTATACTAACTATATCAAACTCAGAAGTATTCACTCACCCTGCCAAGCACAAGTCTGCACATTGCTAAGCTTAAATTCAGTCTATAATAAAGGTAAATTTCATTACAAATAAGAGTAAAACTTACAAGTGTTGTAGTGGGAGCAGAAACTGTTGTTTTCAAATTAGTTTGTTCCTGTTGTATTAATTTTTCTTCCTCCTATAAAAGAATAATTTAAACATTTTTAAGGTCTTGGATAATGTTGGGGGGTTAAAAAAACAAAACTAATGATGGCAAGGAAAGCATGATCTATCAGAATTCTATCAAAAATAATTTATACAATCTTACTGTCTTCGTTTTTGTATAAATAACATTACAAAGCTATTACACTTCCAATTTCAGTAGATTTACAGCTTCAAAGGGTTTCACTAGATTTCCAAACACAGGGTTTTTTTTAAAGCACGGAAAATGGTATACTTTCCATATCTACATTTTCATCTGATCACTCTGGCACTGGCCTGTATTACAGTATACAGAATTTATTGATTTAAAAGGATATAACAGTACTTCATTTATACTCTTGGACTTGGTAAGTATTTAAATTGGACAGTTTTAATACATGCCATTCAAAATGGAAACTGCATTCTGCAGCCATTTCACAAGCTCAGCAAGTTTGGCCCCAGTTAGGCTTTAGGTCTGGTCTACACTAGGGGGTGGGATCAATCTGTTACACAACTTCAGCTAAGTGAATAATGTAGCTGAAGTTGACACACCGAGCTCTACTTTCCGCAGTCTCTTCACTGCGGTAAGTCAACTGCTGACGCTCCCGTCGACTCCGCCTGCACCTCTCACCCTGGTAGTGTACCAGAGTCGACAGGAAAGCGCTTAGCAGTTGATTTATCACATCTTCACTAATGGGATAAACTGACTCCTGCTGGATCAATGGCTTTGGAGATAAGTATAGACATGCCCTTAGATGAGACCTCTAGTGCCTAGACATTGATGCTGGTAATTCAGCCAGTAACATTCTTTCTTCTAAATCAGCACTGAAATAATACACAACATGGTGTCAGGGAATGACACAATGCATGATTTTAGACTGGTAACACTAAGGTTCTGCTCACTTGTACAGAACATACTCTTAGAAATAGTAAGGGATTTATTTCTGTGTCCTGGCCAAGTTACACCACCTTATTTACACCTACCAAAACTGATCACTGTGTATTGCATTCATATTTACTCCCTGCACTAACCTGGAAGATGGTTTAATGGACAGGGCTCTAGACTCTGGTTTTGAGATCCTGCTCTGTCACTGCTTTCTTGTGTGACCATGAACAAACCACTTAACCTCTCTGTGCCTCAGCTCCGAATGTACAAAATAGGGATTTACAGCACTTCTCTACCTGGGGTAAGTAAAGATACCAAGTATAACTAGGATGATGAATTGCCCTGATTTTATAGGGACAGTCCCGATTTGGGGGTCTTTTTCTTGTATAGACTCCTATTACCCCCCCTCCCCCATCCCAATTTTTCACACTTGCTGTCTGGTCACCCTCAGTATAAATACATTAAAGACAGGGTTACCAATTTTGGCTGGATGCATTCCTGGATGTTTCATCACATGATAATCTTTAATTCCAAAATGATTAATTCCTGAAGACTCCAGGACAATCCTGGAGGGTTGTCACCCCAATTAAAGCCTATGAGGCATCCAGAGACTACTACAATTGGGACCGTATCAATGGGCTGGGTTGGTAGAAAGAAAAGCAGGTTACTGGGCAGGCTGAACAGGTGTGTTTCACCCCAGAGACAGCTGCCAACACCTGCTGACCATCCACTGTCGGGCTTTTCTACACCCTGCCGCGCAGGGGCGGGCGGAGCCGAAACCCCGTTTACTCTAGTACCGGGACCCCCAGGGCTTCGCGCCTGTCCAGAGCATGAGACACCCCCGGCGCGGGTGAGAAGGGAGACCACGGAGCCAGCCTCCCCGCTCGCTTTCAGCCGAGGGAGAAGGTCCTGCCGGCCAGGGGCCCAACCCCCGCGGAGCCACCCCGGGCCCCACCAGCCCGTACGTGTTTGGAGGAAAGCGCGGTGATGCTCCGGATCAAGCCGCCCAGCCTCGAGGTGGGCGAGACCCGACCCGGGCCCCCGCCGGGACCAGCCCCGGCCCCCGGGTCCTGCTGCCCCAGCAGGCCGGGCAGCGCGCTCAGCGTCCGCTCCACCACGTCGCTCATGCCGGGCCCCGCCGCTGGAGCCCCCCACACTCGGCTGCTGCTGCCGCCTCCCGGAAGGGCGGGGCCTGATCCCGCCCCCCACTTCCGCTTTCCCTGACTGAAAAACTTTATTGAGACTCCCGGGGCGGACAGCGGACATGGCGGGTGTCTAGGGACACTGCTGGGGCGGGGAGAGAGACGCCGGCTCCTGGTGACGGAGCCCCGGGGAAAGCAGCGACCCCCGTGCCCGACAGGGCCTGGAGCGTCCCAGGCCGAACTGACCCACCCCCGCGGAGAAGGGGGGGGCGCCGCGCATACCAGGAGCCCCTCCCCCCTTAGTAGCCTGGGTTTGTCTCTTGACAATCCGGTTTTTCCCGAGGATCCTTATCTGAGCCTGGGGGCCTGGAGACTTGGCACAGAGCGGGCTGGCGGTGCCCTGGTCGTGAGCTTCACCTCGGCACCGCAAGGGGAGTACATGGGCTCCATATGGACCCAGCTCAGTTGTGTGAGGGAACAGACCTGGCCATCTTCTGGGCGGCTCCTTGCTGTCGCCACTGATCACCATTGGTGAGTGGCAACGCCCAGTTCTTTGAGGCTTCGTGGCCTCCCTTAACTCCCAACACCCTGCCACGCACAACCTGCTGAACCTGAAGGTGGAGCTGAAATACAGCTTTGTAAGCTGGAAAACACAACTAGGGGATTCAGTTTTGCAGAAGGGTCCTGGAATCAGACAGGACTGCTCGCACGAAGCTTTGAAGCTTAGCAAATTTGCTTTGGGTAACTTCTCGTCATGAGTCCTTTCACAAAATCTCAAACCCTACGATGGTCACCCATCCTGCCAACCCAAGAGGGATGCAATAGTTGGGATAGGTTAGTAAAACGCTTATTTTGATGTGTAAAAGCTTTAGCGAATCAGTTACGTGCTTATAGGTTTTTATTCATCTATGAAAGTCTGAAAAGAATTAGTTTAAAGTTAAGTAGCAGAATAACTGAATTTTCAGATCCTTTATTCCAATGGAAAATATCAAAATATTTTTCTTTTTTTCTTCAATTAGTAGAAACAAAATAAACCCCCAAGAAATAAAATACCCCAGCGTGCTGATTTGTTCAAGTTTTTCTCAATAGCTTTTCATTTAGAGATAAAAATTTGGTTTTAAAGCATCTACTTTTGAAAGTGAAGAAATGTGTATATAGCATAGGACGGGGGTCAGCAACTGGAGCATGCATGCCAAAGGCAGCACACGAGCTGATGTTCAGCAACACTCTGCTGCCAGCCAGGGTTCTGGACCCCGACCCTGCTGCTGGCCTGGATAAATGGAACCCCAGGCCGACAGTGGGCTGAGTGGGCTCAGTGACCGGGACCCTGGCTGGCAGGGGCCGGGGGACATAAGAATGGCTGTATTGGGTCAGAACAAAGATCCATCCAGCCCAGTATCCTGTCTACGGACCCTGGCCTGTCTACTGACAGTGGTCAATACCATGTGCCCCGGAGTGAGTGAACCTAAATGATCAAGTGATCTCTCTCCTGCCATCCATCATCACCCTCTGACGAACAGAAGCTAGGGACACCATTCCTTCCCCCGTCCTGGTCAATAGCCATTAATGGACTTAACCTCCATGAATTTATCCAGTTCTCTTTTAAAGCTTCTTATAGTCCTAGCCTTCACAACTTCCTCAGGCAAGGAGTTCCACAGGTTGACTGTGCACTGTGTAAAGAACTTCCTTTTATTTGCCTGCTGTCAATCTGGGGTTCCCTCTGCCGCCCGCGCTACTGGTCTGGGGTTCCATCTGCCGGTCCCTGCCAACCGGGGTCCCAGCTGCTGGCCCTCCTCAGCCCACTGCCAGTCTGGGGTTCCATCCACCGGTCCCTGTAAATGTAAAATTTATTACTGGCATGCAAAACCTTAAATTAATGGAGATTTGGCACACCACTTCTCAAAGATTGCCGACCCCGTCATAGGACAGGAGACTGACCTTTCAACGATGAAGTCAATGGAAGTTTTATGATTGTCTTCAATGGGAACAGCATGGATAAGGCTGAAAAACAAAAAGGTACAATCATACACTGATTCAGATTTCCTAATTAAATTGAGCAATGTGGCAATGTGCAATGAAATCATTTTTTCAGTTGTGATTGCTTTCTTTTGTACTGTGAAATTTCTCTCTCCGGACACATTACCCATGATATGCAATAAGCATCTACTTTGTAAATAATGATTAATTTAAGGAGAGTTTCTTTTTGTTGTATATTATTGTTGTTTTTATCCTCCATCTTGTTTTTAAATTCTGATTGATGGTTTTCTATCAGTGTAAATGCAGACAGAGTAAGTAAGGAGTGAAACATCCTACCCATACCTGATTTTTTTGTTTTTAAGAAGCCCCTTTTAGCCTTTAAATTATTAAATCTGAGTTAGTTTCTATTACATTTAGTTTCTGTTTTGTAACCTTCTGAAGAGTGTAATTATCAAAAGTTAAAGCTTGCTTCTTTGGGTTTTTTTGTTTTTGTTTTTTAAGTTGGTTCAGCAATAAATATTGGGCTGGATCCTATAGTATAGTGTCATTGAATCATAGAAATGTAGGACTGTAGAGACCTTAATAGGTCAACCAGTCCAGTCTCTGGCACTGACTCAAGACTAAGTATTATCTAGACCATCCCTGACAGATGTTTGTCTAATCTATTCTTAAAAACCTCCAATTCTGGAGATTCCACAACCTACTTAGATAACTTATTCTAGTGGTGTGAAGCAGATGCTGTACCAAATAGCTGATGGAATGTGGTTGGAAAGGTAGCATAGTCAGCCCTGGTACGATAACATCAACGTAAAATGGATTATCCAGTGACATGATGTACCCTAAAGGTTTAGCCACCTCCCTTCTGCTGGCATAGCCGATATCACTGGAGGAAAGCATGTGCCAGTCTCTGGCTGTTGTTTTAGCTCCTTAGAACAACTGGCATCAGTGAAAGCAGCCCTGGGCCTGCCCTCGCTTATGCTGTGAATTTGGGCCTGTTCACAGTGTTCCCATGATCACAGAAGTGGAAAGGTGCCACCACTGCACCACATTGTCCCTATATGCATTCTGTACACTTCAAACAGACCCAGGATCTGACCCATCATTTACAATGTTATGGCTGCTTGTTGTGGGTTTCAATACTGCCTCTTTAACTAGCATATGACTTTGATAGCGCAAACACTAACATTATTGTTATTGATATTATCATAGGAGCCCTGTTTATGCATCAGCACCCCATTTTGCTAGTTGCTGTTCAAATACAAAACAAAAAGACAGTCCCTATCCCAAAGACTTTATAATCTAAGTATGGGACAAGAACAACAGCTGAATACAGGCATCTGGGGGAGTATAAGGAAGCAAAGAGACAGTATGGGTCAGCGTGAAAGGCTGTGGATCTCAGTACACCAGAAGCTTAATCATTTTCAAGTAGTTAGAGGCATCAGTACAAAGAGCCTTAAGGATTAATGAGCTAGTTTTCTTGTTGTTTGTGGAGAACTCCTTCCAAGCATGAAGGGCAGCATGAAAGAAAAAACGAAGGTGCTTGATTGAAAATTTAACAAGTGGGTGATGGAAGCTGTCTTCCTATGCTGGTCAGAGGCAGGAGTTGAAATCAGACAGAATCGGTATGGTGGTGATAGGCCATGAAAGGCCTTGAAAATGAAAACAAGTAGCTTATGTTTGTTGTGATAGAAAAGGGGGATAGAATGGGAGGAGATACAGAAAGAGGATGACATGGTCAAAGGACTGGCTAGGAAAGTGATCTTTACAGCAGCATTCTGAGTGGATCTGAGCGGGGCAAGGCTGTGTTTGTCAAGGCTAGAGAGAAGAATGGTACAGTAATCGATATGCAAGATGATGAGAACCTTGATGAGAGTTTGTAGTGGGTTATACAGGAAGAATTAGCAAGATTTGTAGAGCCCTGCAAATCTGCGGATATCTGCAGACCCACATTGTGATCCGCAAAAATGATGCGGATACAAATTTTGTGTGTGCACAGGGCTCCACAGCACACACTCATCTGAAAAGAGAGGCTCTCACCCAGCCCGCAGGCTCGAGCTCAGCTCTCTGCATCCCACAGCAGCATGCTGGGTATTCTGGGAATTGTAGTCCCCAGCTCGCTTGGAGGGAGGAGGTAAACTACAACTCCCAGGAGGGAGTGAGCCAAGCACCATATGATAGGGTTGCTGCTTGAATGAGTAGGCAGTAATAGCTGTATGCATTAGAGCTCCCACAACTGAGGTATCCAAGCCCCTCACGGGGATGGCAGCATTGCAGAGAAGGACCCAGAATTATAGCCTCCTTGCTTGGAGTGGTGAAGGAGGTACAGCAGGGTCAGAGCGGGTGGCAGGGCAGGAGGTCTCTGGGGAGAAGTGGGGCTGGGGAGTGGGTGCTTGACACAGCCCTGCATCACTACTGCGCAATGACCTGTGCAGCTGTTTAGAGCCCTGCAAATATGTGGATATCTACAGACAATTTTTGCAGATTGCGGATCCTATGCAGATACATCTTTTTGTATCTGCGCAGGGCTCTAAAGGTTTAGGCATAGCCTGGTGAGAACCTAGAGAGAGGTCCAAGTCCAGGATGATGCCCAGGAGTTGATCTGATTCATATGATTCTGTTGCTCTCAATAGTAGTACTCATACAGGCAAAGATTGTTCACATGAGCAAGAGTGTTCAGAATGCAGCCCTTAAGTGTCACTTATGATTTTTGTTCCACTTTGAAATTAAATCTAAGATTTCTTACCCTTGAAAAATAATATTTGTGATGAGAAAGTGAAAACCTTGAAAGTCATGAGTCTGGGTATCTTCAGATACCATTTTTTCCCCATGCAATACTCCATCTTTTCAAAACAGGATTCATTTTATATAATCACATTTAAGTCTAGTTTCACAGGTATTAAATTACGACAGATGCTAAAAGGAAAAGCCTTGTCCTCAGCAGCTTGACACTGAAGGAGGTTAATCCTGATTTCAGTGCCCCCCATTTCTTGCTTTCTTTGTTAGTCACATAACTTCAGGCTTTCATATGGTGACCAGACAGCAAATGTGAAAAATCAGGATAAGGGGTGGGGTGGGAGGTACTCGGAGCCTATATAAGAAAAATACCCAAAAATCAGGACTATCCGTATAAAATTGGGACATCTGGTCACCCTAGGTTTTTGCCATACCTCAGAGCTGCCCTGAAACACAACAGTGTGACTTCCCATACTTCTGTATGGAGGGAGACTCTCACAGATGATGCTAAGGGTGGAACACAACAAGCATCAAGACAACAATGGCATAAATACGTGGAGGAGGGGACCTCAGTGGCTAATTGACAACCTCAGTCTAGATTTTATCCCCTAATGGCAAATGCACTGTTTGTCTATTCATTTCTCTCTGGTGTCTGAGATCAGGCATTTCTAGACCTGGTATAATGGGATTTTCCACCAATTGCTACAAACTATGCTCAAGTAATCATTAATGTATCTTTGAACACAGATATGAAAGCTTTTTTCCATTGCTGAATAGTAAATAGGGGAAAATTCTAGCACCACTGAAATCAGTGAGAGTCAGTCAGCGTGCTCATATTAGCAGAATAGCAGACTCCATTTTGCTAAGGTTGAATGCCTACTTCCATTTAAAATACAGACACATTGTTGCAGGGTACTTTTGTGTCCCGTAGGAACGAGGCACACAAACAGCTGTTGAATAGAGGTGGTGAGTTTATTGAAGGCAAAGTGACACACCCGCAGCGGGGGCTCCGCTCGCTGCTGCCATTAAATGGGGACCCGACGCATCGGAGCAATGCCCAGGGAAGAAGCCCACTGCGCGTGGGCACACAGGCAGAGAAATAACAGGAACATTTGCATCTCATGCATACCTCATGAATAACTAATACCTTGTTTCTGTCTTGTTAGTATGCAGGTGTTTCGTTTCAAGGCAAGCAAACTATAAGAGCCAAGTCCTTTGGCATGGGAAATATGCGATAACAGGGCAAAGACTGATAACAGTGGCCGAAAGTACCCTTTCCTTCCCAGGAGTGGGGGGGAATAAGCACCCTTTCCTTCCCAGGAGTGTGTGGGGGGGAATGAGCCCCCCCTTCCCTCCCAGGAGTGGGGGCGGGGAATGAGCACCCCTTCCTTTCCTGGAGTTGAGGATGAGAGCGCCCCTAGCAGTCTACCGTCACAATGTCTTGTGCATTCTTACACACATGCACCTTTTTTAGTTTTACATGATTTTCTCAAATTCTTTTTGGATTGAAATAGTTTAATTTCAAACCAAGAATTCATTGTTTTAGAGAGAGGGAGCAAACTGTCAACCATTTCTGAACTATATGATTTCAAGGGAAAAATCATTTTCCTTACATATCTGATTAGAAATTTGACTTGAAGGTAAAAGCTTTAAATTGGTTGATTTGTTTTTGCACCTCTCTAATATTAACAAAGTTACTAGGAAGAAACTCAGGTCTGTAGTCTGAAAATGAAAACATTTAAAGTTGGCAATTTCATGAAGATGTATTAAAAACTTTCTGTTTGTGTTCTTAGGTATTTTTAAGGATTATATTTTTTTAAGGACAACACAGTTTAGATTATCCCTTTTAAAGACATCCTATTGTGTAGCTGAAGCTGGCAAAGTTTCTAAGTTTTGCACGCTAAATGTCTTCAGTTAAATGAAGATAATAACTATTCTCTTAGTGAAGGTGATGGAATTTGCATAAAATCTGGAGGATGATTAGCTCAATTTTATTACGTTTATTGTGGTAGCACTTAGAGGCCTTAGCCCCATTGTAAAAATAGAACAAAGACAATCACTGCCATGAAGAGTATGTAATCTAAGGCCTCAGTTCCAGAAAGGGTTACATACATGACTGACTTGATGTGCAGTGAGAAGTTCCACTGAAGTCAACAGGACTACTTCCCATGCATAAAATTATGCACATATATAAATATTTGTAGTATCAGGGGCCAAGTCATATATTATATGACTTACAAGCACTGTTAAGAATGACCAGTTTGGGGTATTTCTATTGTAGATGATTCAGGTTGGCTAATAACTCTTTTTCTAACAATTTCTTTCTTTCCCTTTTAAATAATAAGGATGCTTAATGTGGAGATTTAGCATTAATGCAACATTAAGGTACAGAAATAAAGAACACCAAATAAAACTGCTCCATAGTATAGGGATTCAATGTTGCATTCATGCTGCATTCATATTCAGTTCCTGCTTTTCTTGTTAATTATAAACCTGAAGAGTGGTTACATCCTGAAATGTGACTGTAAAATAACGTTGATGGGATCATTATTTATTCTCAGTGTCTGCATGTCAAATGTACTCAATTTACCAATACAGAATTATGATTTTTTAATTGCTATTCCTGTAAATTCGTCCTGGCATTTGACAGTCAAATTGTGTGCTTTCTGGCTCATGCGTCATCACCAGTAACAAACAGTTCTACAATAGGAGCTCATTTGATAATGCATGAGCCAAAATAGAATACCACACATGCTTTTTGCTGTGTCTGCAGTATGAAGAGGAGTAGGAAATAGTAAAAACGTATTTTTGTCTGTAAAACAAGTAGATGATTCCAAACAAAGCCACAGATATATTGAAAAAAAAGGTGGATTTTTTTACCAAGTTACTTTTCTGACAATGATATTCCTTCAGTATATTTTGATGATTATTAATGGATATTGTGGTGTTATATGTTGTAGCGCAGGGGTCTGAAACTGTGGTGGGGCCCCAAAGTAGGTCGCGACCCTGTTTTAATGGAGTCACCAGGGCTGGCTTAGACTTGCTGGGGTTTGGAGCTAAAGCCAAAGCCTGAGCCCCACCAACTGGGACTGAAGCCTACGCCCCGGGGTGGCAGGGTTCAAGTTATAGGCCTGCTGCCTCGAGCTGAAGCGTTTGGGCTCTGACTTAGTCTTCCCACCCCAGGCGGCAGGGCTTGGGTGGGTTCAGGTTTTGGTTCCCCTCTCCTGGGGTCATGTAGTAATTTTTATTGTCAAAAGGGGGTCATGGTGCAATGAAGTTTGAGAACCTCTGTTGTAGTTCATGATTGTTATTAGTGTATTAGTAAAGCATATTTGGCTAGATGTTCAGAAACAGTCTGTAGCATTGTGGGTGTACTTTGTACTTGCAAGTAAAAACTGGTTCAGTTATACGTGCCCATACTGCACCCATTTAGAAATCTGATTTCTGTTTGCCGTTGTAAATTAAATGGAAAGAAATGCTGTATATTTCCTTTTGGAAACTCCCAGTTATAGTCAACTACTTATCCCATGTGGTCTTAAATTGTGGGGCAGCTTCTGTTTAACGTAACTGTTTTCCTGCATCATTGTTAACTCTAGTGCAGCTCCAACAGTGGTAGTAGCAGCGAGAGCCATAATGTAGATAAGTCTTCTGTGATTATCAGTGTGTTTAACTGGATGTCATTTGACTTGCTCTAAGCAGGATGCAGGGAATCTTATGTACAAAAAAGCTTTCATCATTGCTACCAATATTCTGTTAAAAATTGTGTGGAGGAGGAGTGGCTATTAAGCCAGCATAGCTTCTATACAAATATAGATAGATTGATATATGGCTAAATGGACAGATAGAAAACTGAGACATTACTAACATTTATGGCATTATTTGCGTTTCTGTGATCCTCACATTTTCCCAAGTATTTCTATAATAATAGGTGTAAGGACCTAGCTGGAGTTTGAACTACTCCACTGCATTCTCTGCTCTCAGATTTCAGAGTTGCAGAAGCATGCTCCAGATTGGTAAATTTACCTAGAGTGCTTTTCTAAACTGAGATTCTCTAGACAGAGTGGTGATAGTTGATAGAAATTCTAACTATTGAGATTCAATCAGTTAGTTAATACTGAAATTTTTTCAATTGCACTTTCCATTTTCTATCCACAGTTAACTGTGGGTGCAAAATTAGAAGCCTTTTTGGAAGATGTTACCGTAATTAATCTCCCATTTTTTCAAGCAGGCCCAATAGTCTTATTTAAGATTCTCACTAGTCTTGAAATAGAACTGCTGCAGATACAGGCCATGACCTTTTTTGCATACATAAAACTGAGATGAGGAAATATATTCCTCAGATTACAGGGGAATCACAGCAAAGTATTTGCTGTGGTTACATTTTAATTTACGTATATAATCACGTGTCTGGTTATTCATAATTAAGCCTCTAGATCTATTTTCTCTTTTCAGTCGTGCTCCTGTTTCTTTATTCATAGACAAGATGTGCTGCGGCTAAACGTTTGATGGTGTCCTGCCTATGGAGTAAAAAGAATAATTGATGAATATGCCTGTATGGTGAAATTAAGTGGAGCATGGGCTGGCCTGCTGCAGAGGAGTGAATTTCACCTTGTTAGGCCCAAAAATTAATCCAGGAAATTCTGGGTAGTCCCTGAGCAGAGCTGCAAATAAATCTGCACTCTTGCCAACCCTAAAAAAAAGCTGCATTCTAAACATCTTTTTACCAAATGTCCTTCACTCCCTGTTAAGTGGGAGCCTTAACGTCAACACTTTGTTTTGTCCTTCACTCCCTGTTTTTTGTTTGTTTTTGTCAGATCATTTATTTTTCCTGTCTCCTGGTTTCTGGTACTGGTCAAATGTGCTAATAAAAAAATACTAAAGCAGCATGTATTGCTTTAACTTGTAATAAAATACTAAAAGTCTCTTACTAACAAAGGGGAAAGGTGGGTTTCTTAAATAAATAATTTGTGATGCAATGGAACTGTCTATAAAAACTTACTAGTTGTTAAAATGGGCAGCTGGTTCTTTTGAAAAACGGGCTGCTCTCTGTTGTTGTATGCACTCTTCAATAAAAAGCCTATTATCGGACTTTGCTGGTGTTGCCTGTCTCTGTGTGGTCAGACAACAAACTGAGCCAGTCTGGGTTCAAGTCCCAAACAACCTTTAACGTATATAAAGCTTATAACATGCTTCTTTCCTGTGTTGATTCCAAATCAAATCTTTCTGTGATACTGGGCTTTGAATAACAAGATCTGATTCTCCCTTGGGCTTTCTCCTAAAGATTGTCCTACAATTAAACCGTGCTAGTCAGTCCCATCTCAATGCAATTTGGAAATAAAGCTGGCCCACGCTGCCCATGAATCATATGCCATGAGCATCAGTTTGATGGATCTCATAAAAACGCCTCAGTCAGATTTGACTTTCTCCTGTGGGGTGGGGACGATGATATTGGCGCCTCCCCGGGAACGACCTGGGCGGTGATCCTGTTTTCCTGCAGATCAGCAGGGGCATGGGAAGCCTCCGTCTTTGCATTTGAAAGGGAGCTCATTAGTACAGCAGCAGCAGCGCCTTCCCAGCCCTGGCCCGGATTGCTCCAGCCAGCAGGGTTAGCCAGTGCTGTGGAGCCAGGTGGTGCACGCATGCTCCTCCATCTGCAATCCCCCCTCCTCCCGCCTCGTCTCCTCCCACTCCTGTCCCGAGCTATCAACAGGGACCAGCTCGTCCATTTCTGCCCGGGAACGGAACAAGGGGCTGAACAATACGGCCCCTAGCCCTCAGTCCAGCCGGCTGCTTCGAGTCGCGGCATCTCCTTGGGCTTCAGCACCACGAGTCTCGAACAGCTCCCGGTGCTGCCGGGGATCGGGGCTCAAGTGTCACACAAAGCAGGGAGCCTCCTCAGTCTAGCGAGCCAGCCTCGCCTCTAGCAGCTACCCCGAAGGCCACAAGGATGGGTTTCAATTGGGCGACGCTGGTTCAGGTCCTGGCGCTTATCGTGAGCCAGGTTCACGGCTTTCCTAAGCCCGAGGGCAGCCCAGGTAAGTCATGACCTCGTTATCCCTTTGCACCGAGATGGGAAACTTTTCCATGGCATCAACGAGGAAGAGTTACAACTTTCCTCTCCCTTGACTAAACACGAATAGATCCCAAGGAATCAACACACTGAAGTGGAGGGGTTGGAGGGGGTATTTTAAACTGAAAATAGATTTTTAGAAAATAGAGGGGTGAGGATTGGTTCTTAATTCACATTTTGTTCTTTTCTAAGGGCTGTTTTATCTGTCCTGCAGCAGTTTTTAGGTCTTTGTGTGTGTGTGTATGTGTTTCTCTTTCTCTGGTGGTGTTCTGGATGTCATAGATCTTTTAATCTCTTAATTATGCCAATCCCATTATGCTATTACTATTTTAGTCAAGCTCCTACACAAGTTTTTTTAACCTATGTTATTTTTCTGATCAGAGAGCATAAGGTTAGTCCAGTATGTAGAGCCGTCGCCTATGGAAGGAAAAAACAACTATTTTTTCCTTAATTTAAATGTTTCTTTCCAGATGTATTGATTTTATTTCAGAAGATTTATATTTGACATCAATTTTCAATGCATGTGTGTTTTAGGGAAAAAACTACAATTCATTTTTTAAATATTATGCTGCCTCTGTGTTCATTAACACATACCATAACTGAATATATGTATGCATTTATTCTAGATAAGGGTATATACAACAGAGAATTAAGTGAAGAGAGACCATTGGAGGAACAGGTAGGTAAAATGAAAAATTATCCAAATACTCTTTGACATTTTAACTGTAGTAAATATAATTTTGTGAGCTTTCAGTTGTGAGACTCTCAACAGCTGGATGAAAACTCTAAGAGTAAAATGAATATTGGCAGCCTTTGGTGAAGTGTCTTAGAGTTTCTGTAATTCATAAGTATTAACAGTGAGCTAAAAGAAAGTTTTACTGGCCTAGATGCAAAAATTGTGCCAACAGCACAACAAATCCCTTTTGCACCCAAACTCTCACTGAAGTCAATGGGAATTTGGGGTGAACAAGGAAAGCAGGATAAGCATCCATCTGCAAATCTGCAGTATATTACAATTTTCCATCAAGAGGCTCTTTAACCCAAAGATACAATGTTACAGAAAACAAAACAAAAAAAACACCACAACTCACCAACAACCTTAAGGGCTTGATCATACTTAGGTAAACTTCCTAATTCTGGAATAAAGAGTGCAGGTCAGGCCCTACAGCTTTTCCAGAATAAAATCTGATAAAATAAACTCTATTGTGTATAACTGAATAAAGAATGTGTGATTACAATGTACTCATTGTTCCCATCTTGGATTTGTTCTCATACACCAGATTGTGGAAGCTGGGGCAGGCAAGATCAGGAAAACACTCCATACAGGTAAAACATGTCCCCTGTTAATTATATTAATCTACATAGTAAAATATTGCAAGGGCTAGACTATATGACATGTGTGTTAATAAATTTTCCAGAAAATAAGCCAGAGTTCAGAAATTATTCCTTTACTGATGACTTGAACCTGCTAAAGTCAGTAACAGGAAAAGAGAGGAATGAAAAGGAGAGGGAATCAATAAGAAGCTCCCTATATGATCATCAACAACCAGCCCCTGATGATGCAGACTCCACCAAGAACCGCAGGCTGGTAGATGACTATGACTCCACTAAAAGTGGACTGGATTATAAATTTCAAGGTATTTCATAATAATCTTTTCAGTAACATCTAGCTTTCATTTTTCACGCAAGTTACTGCAGTTATGGATCATACAAAATTACCTACCTAAAAATGCACAATACTCATCAGTGGCCTATAAATTTAAGTTATTGTCAATTTTTTTAGAAACCTACCACATAGGAAGTGCAGCACAAAGAATTTCACAATTATTGGCAATTTTCACAGACAACTTCCATAGATTTGCTCCAAATGTGTAATCTTCAAATTTTTTAGAGCTTTCATATTCAGTGGCAGGGGTATAGTGATGGTGTTATATCTCAAAACCACTTGAAAAATAAAAACATATAAATTCCAATTAGTAAAAAGAAAGTATGTATTAGTAATATAGAACTAACTAATTTGCATACCTGTTTATTTCAGATACTAAGTCTATTATTTAGCACATTTGTTATTTTTCACATAGTGGAGAATTAAAAATTACTTAGGACCAGATTATGTGTGCTTTACTTGAAGGAGTAGTTCATTGACTTCAATGGGTTAAGTAAGTCCTATGAGTAAGGTAAGCAGTATTTGGCTCAACGTGTTTTATATTTATACCAAAATCTACTGGTCATGGGTCAAAGCCTGCTCATCATATTCACTATCACATTGTCTTAGAATGGCATTATTTGCATAAGTAAGGATTGCAGTATTGAACCTTTCATTTACTGAAATCCAAACAGGAAAAAAATAACATACTATGACCTGTTTTGTTCTACAAAGCCATATGATTAAAATAAATACCAACAACGCAACCATATACGGGAGTAGTGGTATATCATTTTAAAGTACTTTTCTACAAACAGCAATTGAATATATTTCCCTGTGCTTATTTGTGCTCATTAGAAAGCTTCAGCTAGAGAGAGGCATTTTTCAGAGGAGGGTAAGCACTTGTGTATTAAGACCATTGTGTTGTTATTGATATAATGCTTTACAGAACACTGTGGCAAAGCATCACTGTAACCCTACTTCAACATTTGCAGAAAAGTTGATGGAAAAGGAGAAAGCAACATGCAGATATTTTTTTTAAAAGCTATCTAAATCAAATGAAATAGAGATGTTTAGTGAATAGTCAAACTGTAATCTTTTTAGATGATCCAGATGGTCTCCATCAGTTAGATGGCACTCCCTTAACTGCTGAAGACATTGTCCAGAAGATTGCCACAAGAATTTATGAGGAAAATGATAGAGGCGTATTTGACAAAATTGTCTCAAAACTTCTAAATCTGGGTCTAGTAAGTTTCCTGTTATCATTTCATCTAGCTATTCTGTCAGTTTATTTTCCCTTACTTATTTTTTTTATAATTGTGCTGAATGCGGTGTCTGCACACCTGAAAAGTTAATGACACTGGCTTGAATCAGGAAGCGTGCGAGTCAGGCTATAAGCAAGCTTCTCAATTCAATAGTGCCATTGCACATCAATCTTCTCCTGCAATAACCCTGCTATTCCAGTCCTGAGCTTTGCTGTGAAAGATGCCAAGTTGTAAAATGGTTTTATGGTGTGTAAATAAAAGTCCATTGAGGACAAGAAGGAGAGCAGCACATTCATTTTTACTTCCATTTCACTTTTTCTTTTCATTGAATTATTTTGTATTGTCAAGTGTCTTGTGATTTTTGTGAACAATGCTCCAAATGGTGTAAATCAGCATAGTTCCATTGATTCAGTGACACTACAGTGATTTACACCAGCTGAGAATCTGGCACAATAAGTGCTGCTTCTTGTTGTTGATTTATGGCATAAAATGGATTTGATTCTAGGTCCCCAGAGATGACAGGCTGGTGTTTTAACCTACTGCTCTATCCAGTCCTTATGTTTTAATCTAATAGTACTGTTATATATCCTATTATACCTGCAGTTGCTGCATGCTGAACTCCCACTGATTTGCATGGGAGATCTGTGTGGAACAGTTACAGGACAGAGTCCAGGGTCAAAAAATAGTTGTTAAAAGGTAACATAAAAGAGCAAATGCATTTTAGTGGAGCTGTGGACAGTTGACTTTATTTTCCATCTTTACGTAGCTGTACTCTATCAAATATGTATTCTTCCTTAGTAGCATCTACAGGCTACAGTCAGCTCAGTTACCCATTGTGCTAGGCACTGTACTGATATATAGCAAAAGGCAGTCCTTTATTTATTGGGGGAAAATTTCTGTGTAGGTTTTTAACTTAATTTGGCTATATTCAGTCTGGAAGCAAGCTAGCTAAGTAACCAAATAAGTAACTAACTAACATAAGATTAGTTTTATAAAGTTCAATTCTCAAATTACATATTAACAAATCCTATTATTAACAGATCACAGAGAGCCAGGCCTATACATTAGAGGATGAAGTGGCTGAGGTTTTACAGCAGTTAATTGCTAATGAAGCAAAAGATCGTGAAAAGGAGTCAGAAGATCTTGATTACCCTCCAAGCAGAACAGACAGTGATACAGAAGAAAAGCATGAGGAAAAAATGGTAATTATTGTTAGCTAATTGTTTTGACTCACTTACCAAATAGCCTGAGAAGACCACTGCACTGTTGTATGCTTCAGGGAATAATTAGTTCAATTTGGAAATGATAAAAATATTTTTAAAGAAATGCCAGCAGCTAGAAAATATGAGCAATGCGTTACATAAAAGTTTTATAACAAGATCCTAAACTGGAACAACTGAGTAACTCATTGACCTCTTTCTAATTACAGAAATACTGGCTCTAGTTGAGAGACAGCATAAAAAATGGTGCTGTTTGTTGGTCTTTTAATGACTTTATATGTACTTATGTATATTTTTTATTTTTCAATGTTGTTTGTGCAGACACCAAACATTGCTGATCAGGTTGGTCTTATGAATGGAGAAATTGACGATACTTTGGATAACACCTGGCCCTCCTCCAGTGTCTTGGAAAGAAGAAACGAGCTGCCTTCTGAGGATAATTTTGAGGACCTCCAGTATTTCCCAAACTTTTATGGACTACTAAAAAGTCTTAACTCAGGTGAACTCTATATTTTCTCTGCAATGTGTTTATAGAAATATAAAAAAGCTGAGTACAAAGGATTCCCCCATTTTCTTCCTCTCAGCCTGAAATCCCCTTTCTTCTGACTTCATAGCCCCCTGTCTTAAGGACTTGATGAGAAGGCTGAATGCAACTTCCTTTGGATCCCATCAACCTCACTTCTAGATCAGCTAGAGAGAGTGATGTGATGAATTTCATTCACAGGTGCAAAGTATGCTACCTTTGCAGCCCCACCAAGCATGTGCTATGAGACCCAGGAGCCTCGAATTCTTCTTCTGTTCATCTCCTCCCACTAAGATGTAAGCTGAAAGACATGGCAGGTTGTTTTACCCAGAGTACGTCTTCACTACCCGCCGGATCGGCGGGTAGCAATCGATCTTTTAGCGATCAATTTCTTGCATCTCATTAAGACAGGAGAAATCGATCGCTAGCGGCGCCCCCGTTGACTCCGTAACTCCAGCTTGATGAGAGGCGCAAGCTGGAGTCGACGGGGGAGCACGCCACCGACTGCCGCCACCATGAGGACAGCAGGTAAGTCAGCTGAAGGTACACCGACTTCAGCTACGTATCTTCAGTCCATCCCCCTCTCAATGCAGACCAGCCCCCAAAGATATTTCCAGTAACACCCTTGTCTCCTAAGCTAATGGGAGATTAAAAAAGTGAATCAGGCTACATTATCATCAACACAATGATCGTCCCGGTAAATTGGCTTTAGCCTCCCCACCCTATTTACAAACACCAGACTTTGTTATATATTGCAGTGAAAGCCCTGAATCACTTCTTGCTATTCTGTAGTTAGGCATTATTCTGACCCAGTTTATTATGAGCTAGATTGTGGCACCTAGCCACAGACACTGTCAGCACATACTCTGTCTCACGCCCACTCGTACTCCCCCTAGCCAGCAACATTCTCTCTCTCTCTCCCCCCATTGTAGCCAGCAACCACTTACTCTGCAGATTTCTCTTTCTGCAGGAGTCTGGATCCTCTCCCAACCTATCTCCACAGGCATTGAGTGGGGAGCAGGAACCAGAACCAGAGGGGAATTTTCCCCTGGGCTATTCCAGAATGCTTGGGTTCTTCTTTTTGTTCTCTTCCTCTGGGTAGCCTGAGATGGTGGTGGTTCTTCCTCTTCTCTCTCTGCCTGTTTGCCTCAATACGTTATCAAGAACAAGGAACTGGGAACCAGCCCTTGCATGTGTCTCTATATCTTCTTGTATCCCACCCTTCTCCCCTGCCAGCCTATATCAAACCACGAGAGAGAAGATGCAATCACGCCCTGCAGCTGTGTGTTGACTACAGGCAGCAATGTAAAAACCTGCTCAGCCAGCTCCCCAGTGGTGCTGGGCCCCTTGCCAAAGGTGGTAAAATGTTTCCACCTGGCTCTGCCTGACAGTGGACCTAATTCCTCATTGTGTACATTAGTGACAATTTGGCATGCAGCAGGCCATGCACGTAACTGTGTGGGGGTGGATGAGTTTCATGCTGCTGAGGCAGAAATAGCAATGACTTGTTTGGGTATGTAGCTGTGATAGAATGGAGCAGAGAAGAATGAAAAGCAGAAATAATGAGGAAAGTCAGGGATACAGATGGGCAAGAAAGGAGGTTATATGGACACTGTATTAAATTTAGCTCTAACTTGAGCTCCCATTTATCATGAAAATCACTGACTAAGAAACAGGCCCTGAGAGGATCAGGATCCACCCCAACACGGAACGAGCAGAAACATCTTTCTAATATGTGAGTCATACCATTGTGGCAATCCATAAACTTCTCTTGAGACATTTTGTCTCCCTTTGTGAGCTCATGGATCTGATATGAGTTTCCCATATATCAAGTGACATTGCCATGTTCATATCTTTCTCTAAGACATCCCTTTAAAGAATTATATTATCTTCCAGTATTCTTCATTGAACAGTCCTGAGACACATGCTGCTTTGTCCCTGCACCTTTCAAGCATAGACAGAAAAAAATAGAATCTCTGAGCCTGAGATATTCTCCAAGGGTCCAGTAAATTTTTTTCCAGAGTATTAAAATGTATTAATTTCATGGCAACCCCTGGCTACTCTATAGCATAAGGAACAGATGTTATTCCAAGCCTTTTTTAAAAGGCAGTATTTCTTGCCCCCCCCAAATAATTTCCTATCACAAGGAGTTTTGACCTCAAGGTCTGCTATCCAGTTATAGGTGTAAGATGTTTATTATGATTGCTGGAGGATAAGACCACTTCTAGATTAGATTCTTGGACATTTCAGCCATTGTACATTAAATCCTGTGTGTAGCTTTCAACTGATTGTACGTGGGCCATTCTCTGGCCTCCAAATTGGTTTTTATCTTATAGTTCTTGGAAGGATATACATTTCTGGTGCAAGAATAAATTTTCTACCACAATTTCTATACATATCTGGATGTAATTTTTATCCTGGATAAATTTTCTTGTTAAGCATTTTGGGGACTTCAAAGGGTAGGGGGTTTTTTGTTTTTGTTTTAAATCTCTTGTGCTATATCAAGTGTCAGGATCTCATGTTTTCTCACATCCCAACTTTACCCACAATGGAAAATCTTCATCCAACTACCCATGCTTGATGGACTAAAATTTGGGGTCTGCTTCAACACCTGGTATCTTTCTATTGGCTTCAATCAACTTTGCATCAGACCTTTAATCCCTGATCTTCTAGTCTTGCTTCTTTTCTTTTTTTTTTTTTTTTTACAAGACATTTTTTATCCTGAGCCTTTGTTACTCAAAGGAAGAGTGAGAATGATGTTTCTAATTGCTGGAAACATAAAGCTGGGATATCTAAGGCAGCATATGGAACAGATACTGTAGTTTTGGAGCTATAATTATTTACTAGTGCATTCTCTACTCTAGAACAGAGCTAACAGAACCTGGGATTTAAGGTCTTTTCTTATGTTCTGGATTACTAAACCAAAATTGCTCCTGCCTATGTTAGAAAAAATCCTGATGACTTCTGAATAACTATACCTTACATTGTATAACACAGGAGGACTAGCAACAAGGCAATGCAGACAACAGATAGGGGAGTACTCAATTAACTCTCCACCTAATTGCATAATATGGTAATTCAAATAAAGGCAAATCTTTCCGTATCCCCTCTATCTCCTGCAGTCATATCAGGCTTTGAGCACAGTGGAACTGATGCAGTTTTGCTGCACAGTGGAACTAGGATGTTTGCACCCCCTCCATATAGGGAAGCAAGGATCAGAGGGGTCTCCTGCACCTCAGTGCACAACAGGGATGTGGGAGCTAGCCCACCAGCCAAATGTCCACTGAGTGGGGGATGGCACAACAGCAGTGTAGATTGCTGAAGTCCAGAGGCTGCAATAATAACCTGAGAATAATTCCACTGCCACTCTCTAGCTTGGAGGATGATTTCTTTTGCCCCCTCCTCAACCTAGTATCCCACACTGGGAATAGGATTTTCTCTGGAGATGTTAAAAAGGGAATTTGGGGTGGGATGGGGTGGGGTAGAGCAGCGCTCTGCAACAAGCCTGCCTTGCTTCCATTAGGCTAACACTGTTAGCTGGACTAATCTCACCCTCTCAAGGCTTTTCTCTTCCAGACACTATTTCCAATCTCATGTTTAGAATAATACTTGACTGAAGAGCGAATAGTATAGATCCGCACCTCCACCCCCAGGCAGCTTCAATGTATAGCCATATTTCTGTGAGTTTACACCCTTAGAAACATGCAGAACTTACTCATTAGAGCAAGAAGCATACTGCTTTTGTTTCTTTTTTGGCTTCAGTTCTCTCTGGAGTATAATTTGGGCTGGGAAGTTAAATGTAATGGACATGAGACCAGTAAAAGAACACCCCAGGTCTGTGGAATATGCATTATTGAAACATCAAGCTCTTTTCATGTGTAAATTGAGATTTTATAGTGTGAAACTTCTTTAGCCGTCAGTTATCGGGGCCTTTCCATGTTTTTTTAAATGGTATTTATTGAGTGGTAACATTGAAGACGCTGTAAATTAGGGTCCTAATCCTGCCAGTACAGGATTTCCTTTCCCGTTAAAGCTGAAATGTTTTAAATGATGCAAATTGCTTAAGATCCATGTATCCATGCTAAATCCAGATAAGAAAAATTCACTGGGTAACATCTCCCTCTCAGCTGCCAAGGTAGTGTTTTGAGTTCCATCCAACCGTTCACCATCAATCATCAATGGAAGTGGAGAAGGTGTGGTGGCAGGCCTTTGAGTGACTATTTGAATGGTGGTACGGAACTAAGTGGATTGTAATATTTATTTTAATGATGTGTTTTTAATTCAAGCGAAGGATCCAGATGCTACTGCAATTAGTGTCGTGTATAAATGAATACATAAACTCCATGCATCACATCCTAGATCCTGGGCTTCTTTCAGGCCTGTTTAGTTAAAGAAAAAGCCCTGTAGTGTAGGTAGGAAGACTAGTGATTCAAGTTCTAAATAATAAGCAGCCAGTTGATTTTACCTGTCATTGCTTGAACGGAGAATGCAGGCATCCCATTCTGTAGGAGTTTCAGGTAAAAGTACCAGTAAATGACAACATATTTATATCTACATTGACATCGGCTTTCAGAGCTTCTCACTGAGGGTGAAATACAGCCCCGTGCAGAGGAGCATCCCTGTTTTGAGAACTTACATGGGATGTAAATGCTGCAGTGAATGTCACCATGAGAAAATAGTGTAATTGTCATTGAAGACCAGTCTTCTTGATGTGACTAATAAAATAGACTTCAAAGTGGTAAAATATAGTTTTGCTTTCATTTAACCCACTCTGCGTCAGGCTAATAATTTAGGGGCTCACTCTTCTGAGTCGTAAGTTTGGGGAGAGCAGAAGAGTAGTGCCCAAGCAGAGAGTCTCTGAGCTATCTTGCTAGTGCAGGACAGGATATAATGCCAACATTGTGATAGGTTCTTCCCAGATAAATAAGAAGATGTGGAGAGGTATGTGATCTAGTGGACTGGAAGTCAGGAAACCTGGCTTCTAGTCCCAACTCTGTCCCTGGTGTGCTGGGTGATCATTGTCACTTTATCTCAGGATATATCTACACTGAAGCTGGGAGTAAGCCTCCAAGCCCAGGTAGATAGACTCAAGCTAGTGCATTAATAATAGCAGTGTGGACATGGCAGTTCTAACAGAGACCCAGGCTCACACCTCGGGGGTCAGGTAGGCTTGAGAGCCTGAGCTGCTGCCCAAGTCACACCCACACTTGCTATTTTTAGTATGCTAGCTTGAGTCAGTCTACCCAGGCTGGAAGGCTCCCTTCCTGCTGCAGGGTAGACATAACCTCAGTTTCCTCACCTATAAAATAGAGATAACGATACTTGCCCTCCTTTATAAAGTGCTTTAAGATCCACAGACAAAAAGCTGTATAGAAAAGCTAAGGCCAAGATTTTTAAAGGTATTGATGCATTGCTGGACTCAGCATCACAATGGCTAATTAATTGTCCATTGGATTAGACTTCTCAGTGCCTAAATCCCCTTTGAAAGTGATATTTAGGTTCCTAAATCTGTTAGGTGTTGTGATGTTGCGCACAGCAACACCTAAATACATTTAAAAATCTAGGCCTAAGTGAACAGCATTATTATGAAGGTTGTGCTCTGGGCTGCAGAGTCCATTGTGATTCCTGGTGAGAAGAGCCCATCCTTCCACATCAGATATTGGGGAGGCTCCCCTGTTGAAAACCCGAAATGAAGTCATGCACTGTGCTCTACAGAACGAGTGAAATTGGGTAAGGGAGCAACTGGCAACTTCTGAGGGTGAATAACTCCTCAGAATAAGATGCAACTCCCCTTATAGCTTTGTATCTCAGGGGCCTTGCAAAGTTGTTCTGGGTCAGCTATCGGGGAATAGATTTGGGCCTGAATATAGCTCTACAGCACTTTTTGCCGCAGTAGGCCATAACAGTTTTGAAGGAGCAGTTTTAGTTTATTACATAAGACATAGGACACCTCTCCTCTTCACTAAGCCATCTCAGCCTTTTCTTTTCATGACCAAGGCATGTTTTTTTATATGTGAACTTGACAAAAAGTTTGCAGGACTGGATCTCTCTGAGTTGACCGTAGTTCTGACTACTTATGTTTTGCTTTGTCCCTTAACACAGAGGAGGCAAAAGAAAAAGAAACCCTGATAACTATCATGAAAACACTGATTGATTTTGTGAAAATGATGGTTAAATATGGAACGATCACACCAGAAGAAGGTGTTTCGTATCTGGGTAAGAGCACATACTTTACTTTCTATAATAACATTATTCATCCTGAATTCTTATACCACGAACAGTGATAATTATATTGTCATCCCACTTGATGCCAGTCTTATTTTCAGGCGTGATCACTCAGAATATTGAGGCATCACTTTTATGATCACTCTTTACAATAGTGTTGAATTTCATCTGTTTCACTGTTCTCGTCTTATGAAATGAAAGGGTATCAATCTAATGTAAATTTAGAGGCTAATTCACTGCAATGTTACTCCATTTTGACTATGGTATAACTCCATTGATTTCAGTGGCATTACACTGGTGATGAATCAGGCCCTTATATTTTCCCAAAAGAAATCCTGTATCTTAGGGCCTTTATTCTGCCATCCACAAACACCGATAGTAGAGTGGGCCTAGTTCTGGGAACCTGGATCACATACACATCCCACCATCTGTCGAGTTTGCTGCACTGTAATTTTGGGTCACAGCTCAGCAATACGCTCTGAGGCTGCTGGCTCCCAGAACCCCTTCCTATCACTCTTGGCTATGCAAACTCCCTTTTCTTTAAGAGAGATCTTGGAATGATATAAACTCTCCCTCATAAACTTCATCTTTTAGCATCCACATACTCTTGTACTTAAGCATTCATAGCCATTCAAGCTGAGCAGCCAGGGATGCAGGAGGAGTGCTCATCTGCATGAGCTTTCCTCGACCCGTCACTTTCTCAGCTATCCCTGGTCTGGTTTTGCATAATAAGTTTTTGACCTCTCAGCTAAATAAATCAGCCTGTCACAGAGCCAGGATGAGCAGTGACCTTTCATGAAGCCCATAGCCTTGTATGACATGAACAGTTGCAGATATCTGATTAGTGGATCCTACTGTAATTGCATGGATTTGTTCAGAAAGTACTGTAGCTCATAATGAAAATACACTGCATGATTATTTTTGTACTCTAAATAATGTAGTAAATCCCTAGAGTGACCAGATGACAAGAACAAAATATCAGGACACATGAGGGGGCAGCCACAGGCTCACCCTTCCCACCCCACTGGAGCCATGGGGGAAAGGGGATACAAAGCCTGAGGAAGCTGTGGGTCGAGGGCACAGGACCCTGGGTCTGGGCGCAGCCCCACTGCGGGTCGGGGGTGTAGGGCCCCGGCTCTGGGTGCAGCCCCTCCGCAAGTCAGGGGCGTAGAGCCCTGGCTCCAGCTGCAGTCCTGCTGCGGGTTGGGGGATCATGGCCCCCGCTGCCAGCCATGAGTTTGGGGCTCATTGCTCCAGCCCTTGCCACAAGCACACGGCCCCGGTTCCCACCCACAGCTCCGCCGCAAGCCGCGGTCACAGGGCTCCAGCCATAGCCCCGCCGCTTACCTGGGGGATGGTTCCCACCCACTGGGAAGCAACTGGCAGATTCCTCTGGCTCTTAAGGTCAGTGGCGGCCAGCAGGGTCTCCACTCCACGTGTTGTGCCTGCCACAAGCACTGGCTCCAGGTACTGTTGGCTGGAAGCTGTGGAGGAGGGACTTTCTTGGGGGCATGAGTAGCACGCAGTGCCCCAGGCTCAAGGGCAGCTGGGAGGTGGGTCCGCACCCACATCTCCCATTGGCTGCAATGGAGCCAGCGCATGTAGCAGGTGCAGCACACAGAGAAACCCCTCCAGCCACCCCTGTCCCTAGGGGTTGCAGGGTCTTGCTTCCTGTCATTTCCTGGGAGTCGCCCCAGATAAGCACTGCTGGGACCCCAGGTGAGCACTCACTAGTGTACTCCTTGAGTCCTGAGCCAGAATATTGGGACAAATAGCCTCCCAAACATGCCAGTTGGGACATGGGACAAATAACTAAATTTCGGGACAGTCCCGATTTTATCGGGATGTCTGGTCATCTATGAATCCCTGGACAAGTCTTGCACTCCATTCTAGTGGGCTGCTAAAAGCATCATATGTTCAGACAACATCTGTCAGTATTTGGTCTTATACTGCACAGTCTCTGTACGTGTATTAAAGGTGCCATATGCAATAAAGTGATTGATATAAGCACTGTGGAGGTTTCACTATCGTTGTTGCAAACGGAGATAGTGTAATTTGTGTGCTTTTCTCCATAGGATCATGCCAAAACATAATGGGCTCATTTTATCTCTGATCTAACTCCACTGAAGTCAATGAAGTTACATTAGGGACACATTTAGCCTATTAATATTTAGGACATTTGTTCAAATTGGCTTTGCTTTGGATACATAAATACTTCAATCCTGGAAACAAATTGCCAGGATGACACTGTGGGGAAGAGGACAGAGATTAGGTTAAGAGTTTTTTGTGACAAAACATATTGTAGCAACTGATGTAGTCAGGTTACGCCTTGCAAACCTGTGATTTGTATAGAGACACATATATTTCAAGTGCTCCATCAGAGCAATTTACTGTAATGGAAAAAGCTCTTTCATAGGTCTCAAGTTGCTTCTGTGGTAATCTTTGTTTAGATTTACTGACTTGAGAAATGACTTTAAATTTGACCTTCATAGACTGAGCAAATATTTTCAAGCGTAGCAAACATGAGAATATTAGCTTAGTATAGGGCATAGTCAATGTTATACATCTAAACATTACAAAATGATTTAATATACACATAAATTCTGGCATATGTACATGCTATTTACTGCAGTCTAGGTGTTACAGATATGGGCTCAATGTACAACACATACACAGTAAAAATATAATTATTATAAATGTGTGTCAGAAGAAAAAAAGCCTTTCTTTTAAAAAAATCCATAGCTATTTAATTGCTCTCTCACACCAAAATTAGTAAGCAGCATCAAATCCTATGTTGCTTGACGAAGGAGGAAATACTTAGAGAATCTGGGCAGATGGAAACACATTCTCTCTGTCTTTTACTACAGCATTAAGCTGCATAAATTACTTTTGCCTATCTTATGACTGAAGCCATGTGGAAACTACATCCCTGAATTATATATTAAAAATAATAAATCATTTATTAAATCAAGTCATAAGCTTTTGTGTCTTTTCCATGGACATAGAGGCAGTGAGTTTAAATGCATCTACCAGTAACAGCTGGTTTGGGATTTGAAACCACAGCATTATGTCATCACCACTGTATCCCACGCCGGGGAAAATGTCTTGCTGCAACAGTGAATGATGCTATTAGGTTTAGCGCTAAGTTGCACAGGATCTAGCTGAAGGATGGTGCTGAGGAAACACACACACACACACAGAGAAAAAAGAAAATTGATAATTAAATATATAAAACCAATACCTATTGAAAGTCTTATGATGTGACTAATATAATGCAGAAGCCAGACATCAAGAAACAATATATATGTAAAACCGGTGATGCGCTTTGGCAGAAAGCACAAGTCTGGAAGCATTACAGAGAAGCTGGAACAAATGGAGGTAAAATGTGCATCCATCCGAAACACATCATACTGGGCAAGTGTCCCGCTGTTGGCAGAATGTCAGCTATCCTCCCAACACTCCACTTTTTAACTATTGATGCCCCATTTTGGGGGGAAATTCTTCAGCAATGTGAAAGCTCTGCAGTATGTTTCCAGGGAGACGCTTCCCCTTTACCAATTCATTCTGGGGACTACCCCTGCCTTTTCAAGGGTGCTATTTTAGTAAAAATGTTTGCAGCCAAAAAAAAGAGTATAAACGGTGTCAGGATAAAAGAGACAACACGCATATATGGTACAGTTTTATTGCCTGGGCTTAGAAAAATTCCAAAAAGCTTGCATGCATTTCAAATATTAAACTCTGGTGTATGGGAGAGC
Source organism: Dermatemys mawii (assembly GCA_007922305.1). Lineage (NCBI taxonomy): Eukaryota > Metazoa > Chordata > Testudines > Dermatemydidae > Dermatemys > Dermatemys mawii. The sequence goes on from ML677366.1 coordinate 19,832,062, forward strand.
TATTTTCATTGGCTTGGGGAGTGGAGAGGAGCAGCAGAATTTCTGGAGCAGGGAGATCTAGGGATGTTAGTGACTTGCGGTGAAAATTCATGCAAAGTGATGCACAGATGAAAGCGCAGACAGCTGTTCTCTACACTTCATGCCCCTCAGCAACTAATATATAATAAAGCAAATAGCAGATGGTCTAATCCCTCTAACACACATTGCTCAAAATCCAAAATTTAAAGCGGCAGGTTGAGATTTTCAGTGCAGTCTATGAGATTTAGATATGTTGTTGGCCATTAAAGATAACTGTGATATGTGTCTAATGTCCTCTAGACTGCTTTGAAAATCTATCAGAGAGACATAGCTCATGATGTTTATACTTTGAAGATAAGGCTTCTATTTATTTAACAACTAACTGATTCTGGATGTTCTGCAAGGGGTTTGAGACTGATCACTAATGGCCCAAATCCTGCAAAGTGCTGAGTGCATCCTGAGAGATGCTGACTGGCCTCATCTCCTGTTCAAGTTAATGGCTAACCTCCCATTGACTTCAGCAGGACAGGGTCAAGGCCACATTGTATAGATCCTTGTGCAATGCACCATTTTAATATTGGAGCTATGAACAACATATCACTTTCCTTCTGTAGCTTTCTTTCACTGTGCTAAGTAGAAGCATGATGGAGTTTCCCTTTGACAGCTTGTCTATTCTATCTGAGGCATGTCTCTATAATGATGAGATAAGTATATAGATAATGCACAGGCTGAACAGCACAAAGAAAGGGAGTTTTGCTGTGTGCTGAGAGTCTCCTGTCCAGTGTGTTGTATGTGGATTCTCCTGCCCACACACACATTGTCACCCCAGCTTATTTTAAGGTAACTCCATGTAGGTGAATCTTTTTTTTTTTTTAAGGTGTTGAATTGTGCTTAATTTATCTGGGGTTAATCCAGTATTGCATTGTTATGCTTTAGAACTGGTTGTGAATCTAGGATTTCTTTCTTTCTGGTTGGGCAAATGAAGATGGGTGCAGGTTAATCTATCATCCCACTCTCCTATTGATCCTAAATCCATAAAGAAAATCATCTAGTTTTAATGAATATTTAGTGGGAAAGCCTCCCAGGATCCCAAACAAATAGCATGGCTCCCAAAAGAGCTCCAGTTCATTGAAATGTGGTAATGAATTACCACACTTCAAAATAAATACCTAAAAATGAGGAGTCCCTTTATAATGATTATGGAAAATATTCGTATAAATATTTGAAGTATAATGAAAGCAGAGCTTTAAGAGAAGCTGGACAAATACATATAAGGCATCGGGGGCAAACAGGACTTCATTGTGGTACTTAACACGTAACCTGTACTCTTTAGAGACTAGGGGGCTACATTTTACCTGTTGACATAGCATTTAAGGGGGTAATATGGTACCAATCTTATCCTTTGCCATCCCAATTCCATAAAATCTGCACTAGCATGTGAACTTCTAACCCCATGTATCCCCCAAGTGTAGGTTGTGTTGCGTAACATGCTGCTTTAATGTATCATAACCCCTCTAGTGCAGGGGTTCTCAAACTGGAGGTTGTGACCCCTCAGGGGGTCACAAGGTTATTACCTGGGAGATTGTAAGCTGTCAGCCTCCACCCCAAACCCCGCTTCTTCTCCAACATTTATAATAGTGTTAAATATAAAAAATGTGTTTTAATTTATGGGAGGGGGGTTTGCACTCAGAGGCTTGCTTTGTGAAAGGGGTCATCAGTACAAAAGTTTGAGAACCACTGCTCTAGTGGCTAGTGTACAGAAGATAATAGCCTACTATTGCAATCATCTAACGGAGTTACTCCTTTAACTCTCGTGAGAGAGACCTATGGTTTCGTGCTAGACGTCTTTTATTGTATCTCCAACGATGACCCAGGTGGGTCAGTTTACTTTCAGTATCCAAATTAAGGGTCTATGTGCCCTGCTTTTGTACAGAATGGAAGGGAGCAAATGTGTAGAGAATCCATGTAAAGTGGAATTGTGGGGTACGGTCTGCGTGATGATAAGACAAGACATCTACATGGTATGTTTCCTCCCACCACATAGTCATTTGTGGCAACTTTGCACCAGGAATATAGATTGCCCATGAATAAAGGAGCCAGGTGAAGAAGGGAGGAGTCAGGGAATATGTTGCTCTGTGTAGTAGTACCCTGAACAGAAGTAACTCATGTTGTGTTTTCCCAATCTAGACAGGGCCTTGGTGGATGGGAAATATCAGGCTGCTCCAAATAGCATGGACGAAAGCTTGGAGACAGAGGAGGAAAAGGAGACAAAGGCAAAATCAGAGAGAGAGATTGGGCAGAGCATGGGGCCCGAAGGGGAGAATAGGGGGATACGAGGATTTATATGTAGGCCGATTGCCTCTTCTGTAATTCCATAGATATATAAATGGAGGATTTGGCCGTTATTACCAAGGGTGCCTGGTTGGGTTTTGAGCAAGTGCCATTTCATCAGCATCCTGAGTAGCTACTGAAGTGTGAAGGGGAATAGCAAAATATGACAAGGAGGAGAGACGAAAGCAGAGCAGTGAGAAGGAAATCCCGTTCAAGTGTTCTGCGGATTTGCTGTCTGATGGCTTTCCCTCTTAACCTGCTTTGAGTAAAGCAATTCACATGTTGTGCTTAGAGGTGATGCAGCAGTGGTGCACACAGAGCTGTAACATGCCGGACGTAGAACCCAAAGCAGACCAGTTTGGTGGCTAAGAGGGAAAATAGACGTGTCTTCAATATTTATAGTGTTTGAGTCAGAACCACCTCCTTATTGAGCCAGAGTCATCTCTTTCACACCTCCTTCCTTCAGCTCTGAATCACTGTCAGATTCTCTAGCCCGTTCCACAGCTGAGTAGGAGATTATTTTGGTTGGAACTGGACATGAACAGATGTCTCCGTGCATCTCCCCTTCGCCTTGTCATTTGTTTCTCATGGGCATTTCAGAGAAGGATTCTAAATGCCTTGACATACCAGCAGTGGGTAGGTGGTTCATTGGTAGGCATGCACCCTCCATATGAGCAATCGCCTGGGTGGACATACCCAGAGTTTTTTAAAACTAGTTTGGTCCTTCTCTAAAGATAATACTCATAATACAATTTTACTGTAACACTGTATTGGAGCCAGACTACCTCTGACGGAAATTCCACCAGGAAGGGAAAGAAGACTCAGGAATCGCGTATGGTTCAGCTGCAAAGATTTTCTCTGTTAGAAAGTTTTGAGGACACAGGGAGTGCAGACCCCAAACCCAGCAGACCCTGGGGAAATGCACCTCTGATCCCATGGGGGCACTGACTCGCTGTGCTGCTCTCATGCTCTCTTTGCTACTGTTTGGGATGCTAAAGTGGGTGTTTTTCCTTAGCTCTCCTGACCCTCAGAGCTCCACCACAGCACAGGCCCATGGCCAGATGACGCAACCTGGCCTTTAATTGGGAAACACAAAGACACAGCTGAGTACACTGCCGAGTTTGTGAGTACTCCTCAATATAGCCATGCCAGACACTAAGCCTGAACATGTTCCCATTGAAGCCAGTTACTAAGGTTGGATCAGGACTGGGTCAGTAGCGTAATGCAGAGTGCAGAAAAGTGTCCAGTAACCTGTTCCTCTTTCACCCACTATTACTGCATCTGAATTGCCAGGTGAAAGCCTCTCTGACAATGTAGGATACACACAGATTTGTGCATGTAATTACATGATGAGGGCTGGGGCAGGAGTGTATAAGCAGGTGTGACATAAGGAGGGCACCCCATAAATATAATCAAATCTCTCATTACACAGTGCCAGTTGCTTTTCTTGCTACAACCTTCTGACCCCATCAACAAATAAATTACATCTACTTATATACACACACTCACCAATGTTTAACTTTCACTATTGTGTAGGTCACTTCTCAGTTTGCCCTAAGCCTGCCATCTCAAAAAAGCGATGTGTTAGCCAGCCAGCCCTCCTGAGTCCTGAGGGCCAAATCCACTCCACACCATAAGGAGGCACCAATGGGATGTTCTGGATCCATCCACTCCTATCTAGAAGGTCATTGGCGGTCAGTCTCCTTTGGCCAATCTATGGGATGGCATTGAATTCAACAGTGAAACAGGGCCAGTTTTTTTTCTGCTTTCCCAAGTGATGGTGTGGCACTTGTGTGGGCTGTCCCGGAACAAAAAATCCAATAATGACCTGATCCAACATTCCTTTCCCACCCAAAGCCCCAGAGGCTTCAAGTGGGAGTTCTTCAATCTGGTGAGAGTGCCAGATCTGACTCCGGAAAGAGCCAGTGGCAACCCCAGATTGAAAACCATGTGACTGCCAGCCTAGGACATGGGATTGAGATTCCGAAAGGATTTGCCCCTTATATATATTGTAGTGTATAGAAATGGACATCTTCAGCCAAGAGAGAAATCTGAGTGACATGTGAGATCATATCCACAGGGACTAGACCTCATCCGCTGAATTACTATAGAGAGGTTTCAGTATTACTGGTCCACTCCCATTGAACCACTCCTCCCTCCTTGACTCTCCAAATCCCATTTAACACCCTTTCAGCTAAAAGGATGATGTTGCATTTCATTCTTCTGTTCTTGCAAATGCCATGGCTTTCTTTCAATGTGCCTTTGCTGACTTCTTCCCACACTCCCCCCTGGATCTGCTGTTATAAGTGCCTCCTAAATAGCTTCTCTGTTGATGCGTTAATTTCATTTCACTGATTCTTGAAAGCCCAGTGCTTTGCACCCTGTCACTTGTTTTTCGTTTGTGATGAAAAGATCATTTTCCTACCCATGTGATGGTGTTTAACAGCTCAGCATAAGGACTGCCTTCTGGAGTCAGTGTCTTTGTGGGCATATCTGAGCACTAAAACTATAAATGTGGGATTAGGACTAGGATGCTGGAGGGAGGGTGCCATTTATCTGAATTTCCAAATTAAGTTCCTCCCCTTGAGTTACCGCTGGGTTTACATGACCCCTGTCCCACTCCAGTGCCCTTCACAACATGCATGTGATCAGAATATTATGTAATGGGCTGCACAGGCAGCATGAGCACCCCCAGAGAGGGAGGGGGTTAGATGGAAGAAATTGCATTATATGGCTCTTGAGAGATTTCCCATCTGGCTAACCCCAAAGTGATGATGTTGAAATCCTCTGGAGCAGTGGTTCTTAACCTGCGCCCCAATCAGCACACAGCTGCGGCCCATGTGACATCCTCAGGACCATACAAGTAGTATATATATATTGTGTGGAGGTGGCCCACACAACACAGAGAGAGCTGCATATGCAGCCCACTCTGGTAAACAGGCTGAGAACCACTGCTCTGGAGGGAGCCGCTTTTAGCTACCCTGAGCCACATGAAGGGGTTAGCCTGATGCCCAGCCTTTGTGGGAGGGGAACAACAGGAACAACAGAGGAAATCCTGACACGGCTTCCCCCTCAAACAAACTCTTAATTGTGATGTCCCCCTCAGAGTGTCCTCTCCTTCTCATTGCTTGTGATAAGTGTGTTGGGAAGAAGTACCAGAAACATACGTGACAAATTCACAAGGCTTAAGTAAGAGTTAGACATTTACTTTGCCAGAATTTCCCAGTGATCCTCAGGGCGAAATTTTGCTGGCCACATGGTGTATATACATTCCTACTGCCATCACTTTTTTTAGGAAGCCCTGTCTCCTGCTCTCCCACACTTCATCCTTGAGGGTGAGAGTTCCACATTTCTTGCAGAATGTAGCTGTCAGGGGAGGTTAACATCATGGAAAGAGTAGAGTTCTCTTAGGTAGCTGGAGCCAGTTCTGAGGATGTTTATGTATTTATGTCTATGTATGGCCTGGATGTCACAAAGGCATGGAGCAGCACTAACAGTATAGGCCTCAGCCTCCAGTGACAGACTGTCAGGGTTCTGGTCCTTCACCAGTGACCTCTTGGAGTGTTAATGAGTTATACACTAACTCCAGATCGGGTCACTCAACTGGTTGAAGGGAATGGAGTCTCAGCTCTCTGATTGAGTCACTGTGCTTACTCCTTTGGGGTCCTGGGGAACAAACAAACAGCATAGCAATGGGGAGTCTAGAAGAACCGAATGGCTGTGGTCTGAGCGGATGATATGGAGGCAGACTCCTTTGGTAGAAAATGATGACAATGGTTGCTAGATGTTCAAAGTGTCTCCCTCTTCCCACCACTATATCTATCTTGTGTGGGTTCAGCTTCACCCAGCTTGCTTACATCCAGGTGCTAATCATGGCTATCAGTGGGACAGTTGGAAATGGTGCTCCTTGTGGCAGAAGTAATAAAAATGTAGGGCTGCGTGTTGTCTGAATGTTGCTGCCATTTGAGACTATGATGCCTTATGATTGTTCTTGTTAACTTGGTGTGGATGCTAAGTAGGATGGAGAGACTCGACACTCCAGAGGTGAGTTCTCTGGAAGCAAAGGGGCGATTACCTATCCCTATCTCAGCTCTCTGTAGTATTCCTAGAGGAAGGATGTGGACCATTTCAGTGCTTCCCTCTGAGGAAGGACAGTAACATGCCATGATCAGTGATAACAAATGCCACAGATGTCCATAGATGTGTCACTGTGGACATCTTTCTCCTGTCGATGGGCAAGAGTGCATCATCCATCAGCAAAACCAGTGCTACCTCCATTCTATGACTGCAACCCACCTCTAGTTTGGTGCTGGATGCCCACCTCTAGCTACTGGTAGTTCATAGAACCCCTTTTTGATCAGGTGAGATATACATGAAGCTGATTAAGGGCCAAACTGCATTTAGTTTCACTGGTGAAAAGCCATTGAAGTCAGCAGAATTACTTGTGTTTACATCAGTGTAACAGAGAGCAGAATTTGGCCCAAATTATTAAGCCAGTCTGACATACCATGCAGGAGGGAGCATTGAATCATATATACACAAGTCAATACATAAATACTGAGCAGACTTGTGTCTTGTGAGAGGTGGAAAGAGAGCTTGCAAGATCTCTCAGGTCACCCATTACGAGAAGCAGGAGAGCCTGGTTGAGCTCTGCATTTCGTGGTGACTGACATATACATCAATGTACTGGCATTGATCAGCACAGACTCTTATGCTGAAGCTTGCTATAGTATATAAAACTGTTTTCTTTACTTGTAGTTAAGATTGCTGTCAGGCGCTATGATCATCACATTCTGTTTAAAAATCCAGCATTTCTATGCTGCATGGGAACAACACAACAGAACAAGTCTTTTTGCAGATGTGTTGTTTAATGCCTTAATTTTTTGTCATCAGTCAGCTTTCAAATTAAGTTGGCAAGTGAACATGTTTAGAATGTGAAAGTGCTTCCTAGGCAGAGGTTGATTATGCAAAGAAATTGTATCTTTCCAGGAAATGTTACAAAACCTCAGAAAACATCATGAAAAGATCTGTACAAAGGGAGAGAAGTACAGTATCAGCTTTGGATGTCGTTATTCATTTAGCTAAACATTAGCATGGGCAGATTACTCGCTATCCACTAACAAGCCCATAGTCATTTAAGTAGTAATAATTGGTTCTTACCCAACAATTTCAAGGGGTTTATGACAATAAATTAGTATTACTATCCCATTTTCCAAATTGGAAACTGAGGCAGAGAGGTGTAAGGCTAACCATTTTTAAAGGGGCCTCTGATTTTAGGTGCCTTTGCTTTTTGGATGCCCAATTAGAGAAACTTTGGGCCTGGTTTTCAGAAGAGCTGAGTTCTCACATTTCTAGCTGAAGTCAGAGGGAAATGCAGGCATTCAGCACCCCTGTAAATTTGGCTCTTGATGTCTCAAATTGCATACCCAAAATAAGAGGCCACTTTGGAAAATGGTCCCAGTGACTCACCCAAGATCAAAGAGTAAGCTAAGCGGTAGAGCTGGAAGTAGAAACCAGATCTGCTTGATGTCTGGTTTCTGGATCTAACCACTAGACAACAATACCTAGATACATAGTAGGTAATAACATTCTCAAAGCCTATTGCCCTTGGGATAGCTGTTTTACTATCCTGGATCACAGCCATTAGCTCCTTAGCTCTTGTTTTGTCAGCTTGATTAGTACCATTACAAAGAGGTGGCCAGGCTGACAAAAGGTCAACACCTTTATGAATTCTTACTCTGTAACAAATAGGTTGCTAGAGTAACCAGTCTAGAAAAGTCATCAGATCTTGTTAGACCACCAAATAGGACATTCAGTTGCTTAGCTACTGGCCTTGCACATGTCATTACTGAAGATGACTCATGCCATTAACGTAACCCAAAGCAAACATTATTCAACTGTGGTCCATCCACATCTGATGGAAACAAAAGTGCCTTGAAAAAATGAAAACTGTTGCAGGAGGAGGAAAGTAATTTTGAGAAAAAGGAAGCAACCAGATTCTTACTAAACAGGATTGGCTTCTTAGGTAATCATGTCACTGTTGTGTGTAAGAAAGTGTCATTGCAATCCCCATTAATGGCTTGCACAGCTAACACCCAATATATGCAACTGAAAATACAGTAGTTTACTAAATGTTTATATTAATGTTCACATGCCATGCAGCTAACTAGGCAGCTTCAAAGTTTTACCTGTAAAAAGCATACCCTGTTGAAAGGGCTTGTATAAGAAACTGTCCACATCTACTTGTGAGGACTAGAGTTTTGAAGATGAAACTTTTTTTCCATCATCATGTTTTCTGTGTTGAATTCAGTGTCAACCCGTAATTCATTAGCGGTAAACAATGCATATATATATATATATAATATATGTATGTATCTACTTGCATTGCTGGTGAACAATAGACATTATTGTTTACCAGCAATAAATTGAGTTCAAATTGGACTGCAATGATAATATAGAAAAATACAAAGAAATGTTAGGCATGTGGATGGGAATTGCATAAGCAGTGAAGTGACTGAGGAGAACAAATCCACTGGGTCTTGTGCTCCTAAACTATTTTGGTGCTTATGTAGATCCCACTCTGTGAAAATTTCAAAAAGGAGTGATTTTTTGAAAAGTTTGTAACTAAAAATCTTTTTGAATTTCCTTCTCATTCATATTTGGTAACATAGAAATATACATCTACAGATTTATATAGGGGTTTGAAGATCAGCCTTTCAGTGGAACCCTGTTATAACTTTAATCGTGGAGAACTCCTGGTCTTTCCATAAGGGATCATTTCACCTGCCACTAAAATGCTGTCGCTTCTGGAGTGAAGCATGGAAGGTCGTAATCAATCATTCCACATAAGCATATGTTTAACTTTAAACATCCGAATAGACCATTGATTTCAAATGTCTACTTACTTGCTTAAAGTTAAGCATATGCTTTAATCAGTTGCTGGATTAGGGCCTAAAAGAAGTGGCAATACTTCACAATAGCATAAAACAGAATGTAAATGAGAATAATGTATCCAACTGAAACTGCAAGAGAAATTTATAGCGCAAATCTATTTACATGGTTAATATTGATCCAGAATTTAATGAACATAAGCACAAGGACCTCAATTTTACATTCCATTCAAAAGATCCTACTTCCTGCAGCACAGTAGTCCCCAAAAGCATGTTGGAGTACTGGCAGAGTATAGATTCAGAATGAAAAATAACATTGAGGTTTGACTCAAAAGATATGAAAGTCAATGGAAATCTTTCCATTGACTTCCATGAGCTTTGGAGTGAGGGATTACTGAGACATCAATATGACTTCCTACAACATTTTCTTTTTTTTACTTCGTGGGTCTCTCATCCAACTGCTTACCAAGTCCAGTCCTCCTTGGTTGAGAAAATGTTGCCAGGTCACACTGTCATATTACAGAAATGTATAATGAATGAAAAGTTTTTACAAAGAAACTTAATTTTGTGTATAATTAACAGATTTGCAATCATGCAAAACATTGTATCAGCCAATGAAAAACTGCCATTTTAATGTAATGTAAATAAAAATATAGATGACTCCATTAGCTATGCAGGATTATAATATTTCTCACCAGCTGTAGGATAAAATTGCTCTTGATTATCTTCTATGAAGTAAAACATGTTTCTTTAAAATATAACATTTAGGGTGCAGTGCTGGTGAACTCTCCGGACAAATATGCTCTCAGAGGGTGGGTAAAATGATTAGCTCTGTGTATTTTCTTCATTGCCTCATAAGTAAAATATGATTTAAAATATTTAAGGCTTTTACTAATCCCATAATAATCTACTCTGCCATAGACACCATACCTAATAATGAATGATTCACTTCTTTCTACAAAGGAAAAGTTAACAACCCAGAATCAAACCACTCAAAAATCTCACAGAGCAGCTGTTGGTTTAGAAGTTTAGAAGTTAAATTAGCTGTTACCACTCAAGAAAGAGATCTTGGAGTCATTGTGGATAGTTCTCTAAAAACATCCACTCAGTACACAGCGGCAGTCAAAACACTGAAAATGCTGGAATAATTAAGAAAGGGATAGATAATAGGACAGAAAATATCATGTTGCCTCTATATAAATCCATGGTATGCCCATTTCTTGAATATTCTGTGCAGATGTGGACTCCCCATCTCAAAAAAAGATATACTGGAATTGGAAAAGGTTCAGAGAAGGGCAACAAAAATGATTATGGGTATGGAACAGCTTCCATATGAGGAGAGATTAATAAGACTGGGACTTTTCAGCTTGGAAAAGAGATGCTAATTGAAGATATGATTGAGGTCTATACAATCATGCCTGGTATAGAGAAAGTAGATAAGGAAGTGTTGTTTACTACTACTCATAACACAAGAACTAGAGGTTACCAAATAAAATTAACAGGCACCAGGTTTAAAACAAATAAAAGGAAGTATTTCTTCACACAACGCACAGTCAACCTGTGGAACTCCATGCCAGAGGAAGTTGTGAAGGTCAAGACCATAACAGGGTTCAAAAAAAACCTAGATACATTCTTGGAGGATAGGTCCATTAATGGCTATTAGCCAGGATGGGCAGGAATGGTGTCCCTAGCCTCTGATTGCCAGAAGATGGGAATGAGCGATAGGGGATAGATCACTTGATGATTACCTGTTCTGTTCATTCCTTCTGGGGCACGTGGCACTCGCCACTGTCAGAAGACAGGATACTGAGCTAGGTAGACCTTTGGTCTGACCCAGTAGGGCTGTTCTTATGTTCTTAAGTATAGAACTGTGGATTGATATTCAATTGTACTTTTAAAAGGTTGCTGAAAGAAAAAGCAAATTCTAAACTAATGCCACAATATAAATGAGAAAGCATAACTAATTCGATGAAAATCTATATTTTCATGTGTGTAATTAAATGCAATACCTAAAGAGTTTTGTTTTCCTTGTGCTAATATGCACTGACCATATCTGAGTTGATAATGTTTTTCTTCCTAAGAGCCAGATTCTGCTTTAACTTTTGTAGAAGACAAGAGTTAGCCATAAAGATTTTAAAAGTACTAAAAAGACTTTTTACACAGTCTCCTAGGGCTGCTTAAAGTCACCATAGTCTAAGTTTTTAATAAATGTTTGCTTTCTGCAGCACTTGTACAAATGCTGTTTTAATCTAGTCAGCTGTCTAAAAGTTGATTCCACTTTAAATATCACATAAAACCTTTTTACTGGACTAATTTCCCAACTAGACTATTAAAGCACTTGTCAGAGAAATTGTTCAGGAGAATATTCTCCTTCCATGAAAAAGAAACATGCTGCTTGCAGCTTTGATTGAGATAACGTCTGTAATTGCACAGATTCATTTCTTACACCACAAGCAGTTAGTAGGCACAATGTGCTCTGTATTTTTTGTCAGCCCATTCACTGAATCAAAATGGAAGAAGAGTCTGGATTATTTAAATACTCTAATTTGAATAGATCTGCATTCTCTTGCTGTCTTATATGTATATTGGTATTATTTGGTGCCCATATTATCATGCTGTAGCATATTTTCTAACTTAAAAATATTCAAAGTTCTCTGTGGCCAAATAGCTATTCTGTTACTTCAGGGATGGGCAAACATTTTGGCCCGAGGGCTACATTGGGGTTGCAAAATTGTATGGAGGGCTGGGTGGGGAAGGCTGTGCCTCTCCAAACATCCTGGCCCCCACCCTCTATCTGATACCATCCCACTTCCCGCCCCCTCATTTCCCCCCAGGCTCCCTGACCCTTCCAACACCCCCTGCTCCTTGTCCCCCCGACTGCACCCTGCCTCTAACCATCACCCCCGGGACACAACCCCCTACCCAACTCCCCCTGTTCCCTGTCCCCTGACTGCCCTGATCCTTATCTACACCCCTGCCCCCTGAGACTCCCTGTCCCTTATCCAACCCTCCCCATCCCCTGATCACCTCCCCCCCCCCCCCAACCACTGCCCCATCCAACCCAGGCTTGTGAGTTCAGTCCTTGAGGGGGCCATGTAGGGATCTAGGGGAAAAACTGGGGATTGGTCCTGCTTTGAGCAGGGGGTTGGACTAGATGATCTCCTGAGATCCCCTCCAACCCTGATATCCTATGATGCTATCCAAGCCCCCGGCCCCCTTACCATGCCGCTCAGAGCAGTATGTCTGGCGGCCCAGCTGGAGCCAGACATGCCGCCCCGCTCTCCTACAGAACTGCATAGGCCTGCCCCCCAGAGTGCTGCCTCTGCAGCCGAGTGACTCCGGGGGAGGGAATGGGAGAGGGAGAAGGCGGAGGGGCCCTGGGGAGCCTCCGCAGTCAGGAGGTCAGGGGCTGGTCCCACGGGCCGTAGTTTGTCCACCCCTGTATTACTTACTAATCAGTTGCCTTTACATTATATCTTCAGTGAGAAGAATTATTAATTCCTTGCTTAATCTTTTTGTTTTCTACAGTCAATTTAACCGTCTTCTTGCACAGGTGGGTAATCTGGGCACTGTCATTTTCAGTATGAGAGTAACTAGGTTTTTTTCATTTTCCAGAAAACTTGGATGCAATGATTGCTCTGCAGACAAAGAGTAAACTTGAAAGCCCCCGGGCCAGCACCAAAAACAAGCTACTAGCAGGTATTTACTCTAGTCCTCTATCTCATTACAATCACTATTTAATAACACATTGTTTAACCTATTTAGTTATAAGTAAACTAGTTGCACTAGGTGTCAGAATGGTAATTTAAGGGTCTGAGCCTGCAAAGTGTAGGGCTGTAACTATCATATCTATGCTAGAAGGGATGAGTTGTCACATAATTGCCGAAACCTCCAAATCTTTATTCACAAGTGTCCTTATTCCACTCTCCTTACTTCATTGAGTATTACCCATATGCAAGGACAACCCTTGTGTAATGCTTTGGAGGACCTGGCCCTAGACTTCGATGGGTTTGATTTCTTTGTAGTCACTGCAATACAAGAAAAAAATAAAGACAGGCCCCAATTCTGTGGGTTGTATGGCCTGATCTAAAGCCCACTGAAGTCAATGGAGAAACTCCCATAATCTTCCTTGAACTTTGAAACTTTGAAGAGAATGTATATTATTATATCTTAATTGACTGACTTAAACTAGTGTTTGCAAGAGAAAAGGTAGGCATTGTCAGTGACCAAGGCAGGAGATGACCTTTTGAGGTGCAGTATTTTCAGGCTTCTATGAGTCTCTTTCTGAATCTATAGTCAAAATTTTTGAACTTCCCAAAAGAACATGCTAATGTTTAGCAATGAGTGATGTGATTTCAAAACATTTACGGTATGTATGGTGCAAAAGTAAGGGAATGTTCTGATTGCAACTTCTTTAGATAAGAGCAATGAAGAGGCAGACAGTACAAAGGAAGAAGCAGCTAAAATGGAAAAACAATATGAAACATTGAAGGATTCCACAAAAGTGGAAGAACAAAGTACAGCAGGAAACAATGAAGAACCAAAAGGTACTCTTGCTCTTAGCCTGGGCACCAAATGATTGGATATTTTCCTGGTCAGGCTAGCAGTGGATTACATACACAGCAGAGTGGCACAGGTGTGTGGATACAGCATAATACCACCACTGGAATAATTTTGTAATGAAACAAGCCCGTTGGTCCTGTGTTTAGCACTCTGTGTGGGCGTGGGACCAATTCCTATTCAACACTTGGGTCTGAACTCTCACTCTCTGAGCTGACATGCTTGTGGCGTGCATGGTGTTTTGATGAATAATTTTCCACTGAACGCAGACAATTTTCATAAACATTTTCATTTAATCAAAAAACAATTTCCCATTGATGGAAAGTTTTCAGCGAGCCCTAATATTAATACAGTTCCGTTCATGCATATGTGACCTGCTCTTTCCAAATGCACCCAACACTGCTGGGTGGCAAACCTTCATGAACTTCAGCCCAAACTAGTGAATTCCCTAGCTCTCCTATGCACTGTGAAGTTCTCTTTCTTTATATAGTCTTTAAACCTCTAAACTGATTGGAATTGCTCAGGCCTTTCAAATAAGCTGGGACTGAGTAATAACAATTCTAATTTATCACTTTGGCTTAAATCCAGCAGTGTGTCCCTGCCACCAATCCTCGAAACAGACTGGAATGATTATTAGTACCCCACTATCTTAAACTACCCAGGGACTGAAGTGGAATATCAGCAGCCTCTTTGTGCAGGAGCATAATTCTGTGTAATGTAAATGAGATACACATACACATCGAGGGAAGAAGAGATCCCTTAACTGTGAATGCAGTATAGTCACATATATATTATCACTTAGTACTTGTTTAAGCACTAGGCATGGTTGGCCCCATCTAAAGTAGAGGAAGACAGTCTCTCTGCCCTGAGAAGTTTCTCAGTGCAAATTCTTTGGTTTAAAACATGGATTTTAAAGAGCATGAATAGTGGAGCCATGTACAGTGGAGTCAATAGGAATTATATTGTTGAATTCAATGAGAGCAGGATTGGGCCTTTAATCTGTTTTGAATCCCAAAGGTGCTCAGAAAAGAATAAAAAATGCTTATTTTTAAATGATGAAAATAAGACAACATGAGTTTAAAATAGTATTTTTTCTTTTCTAAGGTTTTTAACCCTTTGCAATTTAAGATTTTTAGGAGTGAATGAAAGGAATTCATACTTGAGTGATTAACAGTCTCCTTATACTGGCTTGCTTGCTGACATCTGTAAGGTCAAAATATCATGACTGTAGTCCGTTATCTGCAAAAAAGTATCAACTAATTTATTACATTGGTTAATTACCATTTTATGAATATATTATAGTCCCTTAAAATAATTCTTTAGCAATTCCAGTGGCTGTGTGAAGATAACTCATTAGTGTAGTTGTGATTGCAGTGTTTATGCAGCTAGTGTATTATCTAGTAAATATTGAACCTACCTCAAAGGATGCCCCTGGCAACAGCACTGTTTTCTCATTTTGTCTCCTAAAATGTATTTTATTTTGTTTCATACTGTTCCTAAGCCCCTACACATAGGCCTTGATTCAGAAAGGTACTTAAGTATGTGCCTAATTTTAAATACACAGGTCCATGTGCCTAACTGAATTGTGGCCATAATCCTTTATTACAGCATTTATAGACTATGTTAGGAATCAGATCAAATGCATTTTTATACATTAGTGCAGTGAGATTTTGCTCCTTTGCATCTGTGGCATTTTAGTGACCTCAGATCATTGGTGCATTCAGTGTTCTGGACTGAGCATATTGATTTCTCCAATCTGTGTTATGAGAAGCTGATATTGAAAGGCAGTAAGTTGTCTGTTCTACTGAGTGAAGCAATTTGGACGGCCCACTGCTAGACAGTGAGGGTGCTTTTAACAACCGTTGTCCGCGTAAACAATTGCCTTTTCAAAGTTATGCAGAACTTTATGTTCTGGCAGTAAATTAGCAGCTCAAAGAGGAAACAGAGCATTGATACCTCTTATCATGCCAGCTGCCTCATCACAGCATTTAATGTTGCATGCAATGGCAGGTTAGCCTGACCATAAGCTACTCTTTCCACAGAAATCCATAGTAAATGGAAAAAAAAAATCTCGGCTGGCATACCACACAGCAAATCCACGGAAAAGAGCATGTCTCACCAGTGCGTATTTCAGACACGGACTGGCCCAAAATCCGTAGATGAACACAAATGTACTTTTAGCTAAATCTTTTGTGTCAAGGCACTTCCATAGCGCCCATCACTATCGTGTTTCAGCACCTTTCAAGTACTTAAATAGAACAGTAGCAATTTCTCTGTATAAATTTCTTCTCTCTCAGCTCATAGGAAAAATACCTTTTTTCCTTCATAGGATTTTCTGGGCGGTGGCGGTGGCGGTGTGTGTGTGTGTGTGTGTGTGTGAGAGAGAGAGAGAGAGAGAGAGAGAGAGAGAGAGAGAGAGAGAGAGAGAGAAAGTGTGTGTGTAGGACATACTGAGGGACAAGCTCCAGGGTCATTTGTAGCTGTTGCTGAGGTGAGTTCTATAGTCTAATTACATCTCCCATGGTTTGTCTCTTACACTCACAAGCCTCCTCAATGGTCAACAGTTTCATTGTTCCAGTAGAAGGTAGCTGTCATGGGAGGTCATGGTTGCAGAAATGGGTGATTTGTTAGGTAACTGAGGCCAGCCTTATGGAGGACTTTGAATTTCAGAGCAGAATCACTGAAATGGATTCTGTGTTCACTGATGAACCAATCCAGACAGTGATGAACTGGGATACGTTCATGGCAACTTGGTTGCCACTCTGACAGCTGCTATATTTTGTATCAGTTGGAGCATTTCCATCATGTGTGGTTTCACTGCTAGATATAATGAGTTGCAATAATCAAATCTAGAGGTCACATTCATGAGTCACCATGCCTAGGTTGGTACCGAGTATAGTTGGGTGCTCTTTTATAGCCAGTCACAGAGAGAAGTGGGTATTTTTGCTGCTGTGGCTATTTGAGCATCCATTAGCAGGGAGAAGTCCACAACTACAGAATAATTTAACAATCTGAGGCAAGATACCCTAGCTAGTGGTGGGATGTCTATGGAGGATGTATCCAGTTTGGGCCAGATTTTGCTCTCAGACCTTCACAACCACATTCAACTCAATGGACTTGCACAGATATAAATTCTTCTTCGAGTGCCGTCCCTGTGAGTGTTCCACTCCAGGTGACGGTGGGTCCCAGTGCCATTGATCAGAAATCAGTGCCTGGCGGGGACACACACACTAAGCTGCTGTCTCGTGGCATCGTTAGGGTTTTCCTGAGCATGCACATCCTGTACCCCTTCTCTCCCGCCCCCTGCAGTTCCTTCTCAACTGTCCTCGGCTGAAGACGGGACTCAGGGCAGTGCTTATCTCTTCCCTGGTTACCGTAGGAAATAAGTAGAGAAAAATAGAAATAATTAGCTAGCTAGTTCCCAGTTTCCCTGTTCTTCAGCATAGTTCATTAGTTTAAAACAAAACAAAAAACCAAAACTCACTCTGCTTTAAATGCCTCAGTGAGACACACATCCTTGGGAAGTGTCTCCACTGTGCCGGTTGAAACTAGAGCTCGCCGTGACAGAGACTTGCACTTAAAAATGTTCCTCATGGAGAAAGCTCTGCAGCCGCCTATGGAGAAGGGCAGTAAACCTTTCCCTCACGCTCGCCTGCCAAGTCAGAACCGACTGGGAGCCCGGCTTCACCCTCTCATGCGAAGAGGCAGGAAGCCCTAATGTCTCCTCTCAAAAACACTCAAAAGGGTAAAGGACCTCCCGCAAGGTCTTTACCCTTGGTGCTGACTGACAGCGCCGAGAGCAGGCAGCTCTGACCACTTCAGCAGCAACTCACGCTGGGTGCAAAAGCAGGGACCGAACTTCCCTCAGCCGGAAGCTTTCCTTGGCACTGGTCCTGCCGGCACTGATGATGGACCCCGTGACGGCAGCGCGTTCCACCTCAATGCCGACAAGTTCATCAGCCCCGAGCCTGCATGCCACCCCTGGAGCAGATTCAGACCCCTTGTAGGGCTCTCACAAATGTCTCGCAACTCCTACCAATGCAAAACAAAAATCACTCCGGGCTGCTGCTCACACTTCATGCTCCACAGCATACCAGCGTAGGGAGCAGCAACAATCCCTGCAATCAGCAAGATACCTCTGTGGCCCCTGAGCCTGTCTCTCCACTCCTAGGTTCTACGCAAGATCAGAGCACAAGGCCTGAATCATACTTATCGCCCCAGCTTGGCCCAGACAGACATGGTATTCTTACCTGCTACACATGTCCATCCGTCCTCCAATGACAGAACAGATTGCCTCTCCCAGAACTGCAGTTGGCTTCTCCATTTACGGCTCCGGAAACTTGATCTGACAGCATGGTTCCTTCATGGTTTCAATCCCATGAATTAGCCTGTTTGGAACAGGTCCAGTACACCCTTCTGCACGGTAGAAGGGACTCCACCCATAAGACTTACCTGCAAAAGTGGAAACACTTCTGTATCTGGTGCTTCCACAGCTGCCTGACACCCCAGACTGCAACCCTCCCTGACATCCTAGACTATCTTTTCAAACTAAAACAGGACAGGCTTTCGCTCAGTTCTATCAGCGTATACCTCGCGGCCCTTACCACTTTCCGTGACACTCTGGACAGCTAGTACTTTTTGCCTACCCCACCATGAAACACTTCCTCACAGGCCTGCAAAAATCTCCACCCTGAGATTCATTCACCAGCAGCCTCCTGGAGTCTCAACCTAGTTCTCCTTGCAATTATGAAACCTCCTTTCAAGCCCCTGGCCACCTCATCCCTGCTCCACATGTCCATGAAAGTGACTTTCTTGGTTTCCATAACATCAACAAGAAGGGTTCGTGAAATAAGAGCACTGATGGCCTATCGTCCTACACCATTTTCTCTAAAGACAAGGTTACTATGTGACCCCACCCCAAATTCCTCCCCAGGGTGGTATCTACCTTCCACCTTAACAAGCCAATACACTTACCTGTATTCTATCCCAAGCCTCACACAACTCCACAGGAAGTGATGTTACATACTTTTGATGTCCGATGGGCTCTTGCATTTTATCTTGACAGAGGTAAGCCATTTTGTAAATCACCTAGGCTCTTCGTTTCTACTACCGAAAGATCAAAGGGTGAGGCTATCTTTAAGCAAAGACTGTCCAGTGGATCTCAGACTGCATCAGATCCTGCTATCAGACCCAGAATGTTCAACCACCAGAGTGTGTTAGCACTCATTCTACTAGAGCAATATCAACATCCATTGCCTTCCTCCACAACGTACCTATTACAGACATATGTAAGGCGACCATATGGATATCTGACCACACGTTTACCAAACATGCTATCACATGGGATACCAAGGCAGACACCATAGTCAGTCATATGGTACTGTCTACTGTTATCCCTCACACAACTCCAAAATCCCACCAACTATAGTGGGTACCACTTCACATTCACCTGGAGTGGAGCACCCACAGGGACCGCACTCGAAGAAGAAGGGAAAGTTATCCACCTTGCGGTAACTGAGGTTCTTCAAGATATGTGTCCCCGTGGGTGCTCTACTACCCACCACCCTCCCCTCTCTTTGGAATATGAATCAGAAAACTCTATGGTAGAGAAGGAACTGGCAGTGCGGGGGAGACACACATGCTCAGGCAGATCCTAATGACGCTGCAAGACAGCAGCTGAGCATGTGCATCCCAGCCAGGCATTGCTACCGAAGATCTCCAATTAATGGCACCAGGACGCACTGTCACCTGGAGTAGAGCACCCACAGGGACGCACATCTCAAAGAACCTCAGTTACTGCAAGGTGAGTAACTTTCTCTTAAATCAGAATTTGACCTTTTGTCTCTTAATCTAACATGCTTTGCTGTTTCACCGACTGACTTCCTTCCATGCTAACTCTGCACTCGTATTTCAGTATATTTGCTTTTGTATCCACTTACTGATGGGATCAGACATGCACAATAGGCAGTAACAGTCTTCCACAAGCTAATCGCACTAGTCTTTTCCTGACAAATATGAGCATGTTACATCAGTAAAATTCTAGCCAAGTTAAGAATTCAGAATCCATTATCTATAACAGGGATCTCAAACTCAAATGACCAAGAGGGCCACATGAGAACTAATGCATTGGCCCGACGGCCGCATCACTGACACCCCTACTCCTGTGCTGCCCTCAGCCCTGCCCCCATGCCACCCCTTCCATGAGGCCCTGGCCCTGCCCCGCCTCTTCCCACTCCTTTCCTGCCCCCATTCTAATCCCTTCCCCAAATCTCCGCCTCTTCTCCCCCTCCTCCCCTGTGTGCATGGCTTCCTACTCCTCCTCCCTCCCTCCTGGAAACCACCAAGCTGCCAAACAGCTGTTTGGCGGTAGGAACTGCCTGGAAGTAGGCAGAGGAGCAGGCAAGCAGCACATGAAGTGGGGGAGAGGCAAGGAGATTAGCGGCCATAGGAAATAACTTGGCGAGGGGCAGGGAGTTTTGCGGCCACAGGAAGTAACTCCGGGGGAGCACGGGGAGCTTGGCGGGCCACAGCAAAGAACTCCGCGGGCTGCATGTTTGAGACCCCTGATCTATAACATCCCCTTCAGGGCCTTATTAGGTAATCCTTGAACTAATTTTGACCTGTGTGCTCTTGGGGCTAAAAATGGACACCATTTCAAAAAACAAAGGCTATATCAAGATTATATAGTTTTCATGCTTTCCTTTTCTCAGCAATACAGTGCCTGCATTTCAGGTTGTAGGGGTTTTTTTAATGCGTTTCAGAACATCACAATCTTATATTGAATGTGCACTGTTTTACCAGTCAATAGCTCTGGACATCAACGGGAGTTGCTCATACAAAGCGAGGAAATGGCCATAAATTCATTTCAGAGCTGACTAATCTCTCACAGACAGGATCTGCTGGCCTTGCACGGGAATTTTTCTGGAATAAGGATGACAGTGCTGGTCCCTTAAATGGAAACTAAGAACAGTTTTAATCTGCCTTGACAGTAACGAAGTTTTCTCAGTTAAACAAGCTGTATCAATCATTGATGAAGGGTGTTTGATTTGTGTCTCATCTGTTCCTCAAGGGAAAGCTGAGGCATATTTGGAAGCCATCAGGAAGAATATAGAATGGCTGAAGAAGCACAACAAGCAGGGAAATAAAGAAGGTATGAAATGAATAATCTTGCATATGTGGGGTGGACGCTATTCAGATTACAATTTGTTTTATAAATTATGTCATATAAATTAACCTGAGCACCCACTCACCAAAATCCAGACAATAATAAGTAAATCTTGCAACGTGCATTGAATGTCAGTCCTACATTGTGAGATCAATAGACATATTTTAAGGATTATTTTTTTTAGCATTCATGAAGATGTTTTTTTTTAATATATGGATGCATCTGTGGGATGACATTGCACTAGTGCTGTGCATCCCATTCCAAATAGCAGGAACCTCTAATCCTGTAGATTTTGTTTCATAAACAGTCAAGGTGAAAATATCTAGGAATTGCATCTGCAGGATAAAAGCATTATGACGTTATTAATTGCTGCTAGGATTGGCTCTAAGGGCACTGTGCCTCTTTCACATGTAAAGCTCTGTAGAAAAGGAACAGTGACTGAAACAGCTGCCCAACCTTTCTTAGGCTGGTTCTCCAATATGTTGCTTCTCCTAGGACATGGGGCTGATAACAGTGTGGAAAGGCTGGGGACGGGTAGAAGGGCAAGGGCAGGATCCACAGGAACAATGGGACCACTTGGCTTGTCCATACAATCTCCTCCCTCAGAGTATCATACAGAACCAGCATCATAGCTCTTGTCTTAGCCCTGATGCTCTTGGCTGGATTTCCACCACCATCCTGTCCATGGTAAGGAGAAACCACAGGGCATTGTGGGGGGAAAGTGTGTAAAGCATTTGGAAAAGGAGAGGAAACTCTCCATCACCAGCCAAGGAGGAGGGGGAGATGAGACTGGGTCTGCACCACATTCTTTCAGCAGCCACTGTGTGAGATGAAGCGTAAAATGATCACTGTTTAATCAGTGCATCACTACAGCTTGATACATTCATTCCTTTTGTAGAAGCTAAGTAAAAGATATTTGAACTGAACAGTAAAGACCTAGTTTTCTCACTTGTAACTCCTTCCCTCTTAAAATCATCTCCACACAACCCACAGGAATAGTTGTTTTGGTGGCAGGCTTGCATTTTACTGCAGAATTTTTATGCCAATTCCAGTAAATATTTCCACTTATCAGTGTGTTTGTTACAGCAATTAGTGTTCAATCAAATGGGATTGTTTTCTGTTTCCCATTTCCTGAGCAGCCCCTCCCTCCTCGTCACAGTAACCTTTTCCCCAGCATTACTGCAAATTGAAAATGACTGTGACTACAGATATAATAGCATTTTATCTGTCTGGAAAAGCAGTAAGACGTACTGATGTGAATTCCTTAAATGGATGGATCCACAATGGCAATCCTTGAACATTATTATATTTTATACTGTTAGGGCCTGATTCTCATTTACACTTAAACTATAAGTAAATCTTTAATATCCTGGTGCTTCACCACTTAGCTTACCCCTTCTTTATTGGGTATTCTGGCAACTGCTCATTCAAAAATCTAGCAGTAGTGGTAAATGGAGTACAAACTGAGTGAGTTTATCCCAGACTGAATCATACAGGGCCATAATCCTTCACTTCAAGATTATGTGCTTGGCATTCCTTTGTCTGCTTTCAAACTAGCAAATTGGACGTGGTGCAATAATTCAAAAAGTGATTCACAAATACATTTGTGCATAAACATGGCACATTTGCTCCACTTATGGGCCTGTATTAGTAATTGCTTGTGAGTATTTGGACGAGTCAGTTTACTTGGGAAAATGTTTGCATGTCCAGAATGTTTCATGAATTTTAATAAATATGATTATTCATCTGAAAATTCTCTCTGGGACATCATCAGCCCTTATTTGCTATTTGCCATTTTTGTGTTTAAAAAAAGTCAGTCATCCGATCAGGAAACAGAAACAATCCCATGTGATTTAGGTGCCATTCATAGAAATTGGGGCTAGATTATTCTCTTCTATAACCAAACTTTGCTGAACACAGGGGAACAGGCAGGTCATCAGGGAGCCAGTTATGACTCACTGATTCTGTGGGCCCATCCATGGTGTCTCCAGCCCTGGTGGGAGCTGAAGACCCAGGCAAACTGGTAGAGTTACACTAGCATAAAACGAGCAATGCGGTGGTGAATCAGGCCATTGTTTGAATGCTCTATCCACCTTTGAGATCAGCGCTCTTAGGGCCAGATTCTCAGCTGATGTAAATTGGCATATCTCCCAGCCCTTAAGGTTGCCTTCTTTCTGGTTAACTCTATATTAACTTTTAGTCCTCAGAAACAGAACTGTGAGTTACCTAATTAGTATATGCAAATCAGCGTGTTTTGAATTGTTCACAAAATACTTAGGTAATGAGAGAGTTTCATAAAACTCACTTGCACTATTCATAGAGTAGAAAGATTTTGACAATTATTTTTAGGAATTACCACCAATTGTCTTCATTTGTATATGCAAATTAGCCTCCCTATAATTTAGTATGGCCATTTCAGAGTTCAGTGTAATTGTTACGGTGTGAGGACTCACCCAGCGGCACCTCCTGCTGACTGTCTGAGAATTAGCTCTTCCAGCTCAGAGCGCCTTCTGCAGGCTGGTGCCATTTTTCCTGGGGTGCTGCCCTCTGGCAATACCCCCACACTCATCCTCTAGGTCTCCCCTCCCTGGGAGCCCTCAACCCTCTAATCCCCACCTAGCCTCAGTCCATGGCTACTGCCAGTCATCATCAAGCCCCCGCAGCCTGGGGCAGATTGCAGTGTAAAAGCCAGTCATCATAGGCAAGGTGGGTCTGGACCTGCTACCTTTCCCTGCAGCCCAGTACCTTTCAGGCCTTTCTGTCAGGCCACAGCCTGGGAGGTCTCCAGGCTTGAGCTCCCCAGGCTCGCTCAGCCTGCCCCTGCCCCTTCCCCAGCACTGCTCCACCCTCAGTACCCTTAGCTCTCAGGCAGCTAGGTCCATCTCCCTCTTCAGCTAGGAGGAGTCTCTCCTAGCTCCAAACTAGCAACCCTTTTATAAGGGCCTGCTGCGGCCTGATTGGGGCATGGCCCACCTGGGGCTACTTCCCCAGTCAGCCCAGGGTTGCTGTTTTCCCCAGCCACAGCATTGTGCAGGTCTGTTTTAACCCCTTCCGGGCTGGAGCAGGTGACCACCCTGCTACACAAATGTTTCAGATGTATGAAAGAAAATTTTTTTTTGTTTACATATTCCAGTTAATGTGGCATAAAGATGTATTGTAATATGGTGGTTAATAGACATATCACATAGCTGACATATGCTGAGTTCGAGAGGAAAATACAATAATGTTGCCATTTTACATATGGAAATTAACCAGAATTGGATAAAATCGTCACTGTTGTAATTTCAATTAGCATTTAATTAAACCATGCAATTTCCATGTAATTGATCCTGTAGTTGCAAATATTAATGTAAAAAAAGAGTGAATCTGGGGATTTTGGAAATTAAAGCAATGGGAATTTTGCATGAGTAAAAACTGAAGAATTGGATATACAGGCATGTCATGTCTTAGGCGTATTTAACATACGCGATTTCAGCTTTACGCGGTTGGCAAAAAGAAAGGGGAAAAAAATTAAAAACTTCCTGTAGGGGGCGCGATTTCGCCTGCCATTAAAGTGAATGGGTTGTGGGTATACACGGTTTCCGTTTTAGGCGGTAACCGCGGAACGGAACCCTCGCGCAAGACGCGACATGCCTGTATTTTCATCATGGAGGCATATAAGACTTAACTCATTAGCATTAATGTATCTCCATATTAAAAACCAGAGCCTTTACCCTGCTCTGGCTGTTTTGCCATGCTCTGGTCATGCAAAGCAACTGTAAAACCAGCAGATCTGGTCCCCAGGCATTTCCTTTGAATATAGGAATCCTCAGTTGACACAGAGCCACCATGAAGTCTCATACACAACTTTTCCACCCTGCCCCCATCATAAAAGTGCATGCATATCCAGGGAAAAGGGAACATGGTTGGGGCATCCATAAGTCCTACAAACCCCTGGAATTAATGCTATTGAGGCTGTGTTCAGCTAGGCATTACTTAGAGCAGCCTCAGGGCTGCTCTATCTTATTCTGAGAACTAAATTGGTCTCTGGCAGGCCCTGGGATCATAAAGACTCAAAGCAATCTTTGCCTATTCCATGCAGTCTTGCACCAAGAACAGCTTGGCAACACTGCAGAGTATCTCAGCCGAAGGAGAAGTGCTCTCTTAAAAGCCCAATCCTGCAGCCTTACACACACATTTCTTCTACTGAGCTCAGTAAGAGTTCTCATGTACTATTACTGGGTTCATAGACTGAGAGTTTAATATCTTCCCTGCTTTGCAAGGACCTGGCATATATATTCTTAAGTGCAGGCCTGTCTTGTGTTACGTTTCACTTTCTGCAAATTAGTGTGCTCATTTTTGACTTTGCTAAATGTTTTATGATAATCTAGGTTGGCTCCAGAGCAAGAAGTTATGGGGTTAGTATTGAAACCTAATATAAATGTGAAATTTATGCTAACAGGGCACCAGCTCCTTTTATGTGTATGCAGTTAACTATAGTAACTGTTCAACATAAAGAAGAGAGCATGTCCCATCTCTGGTCTATTCTGATGTCTATGGACCACAGTCAGCCCCAGTGAAACTCCACCAGTCATGTCACTTTCACAGCAAGGCTGCATTTGGCCCTGTCATTTGAGCAGATGTCGTAAACTAGTCCCTTCAGAATCCTTACTTGATAGCCTACCTTATCGACAGCTCTCTCAGAAATTTCCCAGGAACCAGAGCCTTTAGCATTGGCACTTTAACCAAGCCAAGATTGTGAGATGTTGAGTCCTTCTAATTTCGTGTCTACAATAAATGTTTCATGTCAGGTCAGTCACAGGTGAGGTGTTACTGATAGCCATCCCTGCAGTATCCTGCTAAAAAGGGGAAGGTTTGGGATGAATAGAAATGGTTAATAATAAATAAATAAATAAGACTATTACAATAAATATTTTTCACTTCCCTTTCACCTGAGAATCCCACAGCACTTTGCAGACATTACTGAAACCTCACAGCTCCACTATTGGTAGGTAAGCATTACTATAGCTATTATGCAAATGGATACACCGAGGGAAGGCTGGATTAAGTGATTTACCTGAGGTCAGTAACAGACCATGGAACACAAACCAGGAGTGAAGTCCTGGCCACATTAAAATCAGTGACAAAACTCCTGTTGGATTCAATGGAACCAAGATTTCAGCCCAGCCCCCTGCTCTTGGCACTGTTATCATTGCACTGTTACCACTACCCCAATATTTAACTCTCTTCACTGCAAAAACTGAATTGCATAAATTAATCTGCTTTTGAAAGTGTCCCTGCACATTGTGCCTCCTTACTCATTCAACCATTACAAGGCAGAGAAAGGTATTGTGGTCTATTATGCAAATAGTGCCTAGTTAGAAGAAGTCGTCCTTAAATTCATATTTATATGATAATACACATTTGAACAAGCCACAACAAATTTTCAGTGAGAATTCTGATGGCTCTGTTTATGGACTAAATAATTCATACTGTAAAAATTAAACAGGAATACATTTCTAGGAAAGATATTCTTTCATTTAAATTAACAGAAATTTTTAGAACATTGGTATTTTCCAGACTGCCAGCCATTGATTCTTCCATTGTGTGTGCATTAGTGTTTTGTATCTAATGTCAGAGTTGAGATTGCCCACAGGCTGCTCAGCAAGACTTTTTCAGATTTCTTTGCAGAATTGGTGCCTAAAGCTGCACTTCTTCCATGGAAAACAGTAACATTTTCAATCATAGCAAGGTTTCGTTCAGTGGCATTTAGCCTGCGTTATGCTGTATAGATGCAAATTCTTTGGTTTGGGCTCCTGTGTTTATCAATTAGCAGTGCAGCAGAACATGAAAAGCATCTTTCCATACTTGTAATGTGGACTGTCACATACACATGACTCACTGCAATATTTTTCAAATCTGGAAACTATTCTTGTAGCCTGCCAAAGCTGAATAACCATATCCTTTCCACTTAGTCCCAGTGACTTGATTTCTTGAATTTCTTACATGTCTATTCTCAGGAAGGGAAGTTTGTCATAAGCAAGCAGCTATCAGAGAGTTTCAGACTTTATTTTTTTTTATGGGAAACAGTCAGTTTAGTATTTTCTGTAAAGTCTATAATAACTGGGAACATAATAGGGCCCTAACAACAACTTCTGCGTGCACAGACTTCCAGCACATTGAGTGACTGGACTGAAAGATGATCTATGTTAATAAAAAAAAAAATTACAGAGCAAGAAAGATACATGAATAATACTTATTGCATCTCACATATAAGAACACTTTGCACAAGGGTGTTTTTCATTACTAAGCCAAGATTCCTTTTCAGTGTACTCCTTTTTTCCTAGGTGACAGAGAATGGACTTGATTGATAATGTTTGCAATTACATTGTTTCATGGGCGAAACAGTGAAGCGGGGAAAGCTCATGGTGTTCATGAATTCATGTCTTGCAGATTATGATCTTTCAAAGCTGAGGGATTTCATTGATCAGCAAGCCGATGCTTATGTGGACAAGGGCATCCTTGACAAAGAAGAGGCGGATGTGATCAAGCGCATATATGGCAGCCTGTAAAAACACAGGAAGGATGTTGAAGACACTTGACTGTCCAATATGTAGGAAACTATAGTATAGCTTCACCCACTCCTAGCTCAGTGACCTCAGATCTCTTATTTTGAGGATATCTTTAGAAAGTGCTCTGTTTGCATTGTACTGAATCTTTTCTAGGCAAAAGTGAAGAGCTTAATTGCTATGTACACTGACTGCATACTGTATTTTCCTACACACAGACCTCAACCCCAAAAGCCGAATTATGACATCTAATTTATACTTAACAGGGTAAACTACAAAACATTTTCTTTGACATACTATCTACATTTGGTTTGCTCCGGTAGAAAAGCCATGTGTTTTTGAAGGAAAGTTATTTTGACACTGCATCCTTTTGCTTTCACTCCTTAAGCTTTTCAAAGATGCTGTTGTATGTATTTGTAAAGGGCATTATTAGAACATGAATGATAGTTACTAGTTCTACAAATAAATATTTGAAAATAATTTCCATATTAAAATTGTCATTAGTCTCCATATTATTTTGTCTTATTTTTAAATCATTGGTGTATCATTGTTTTTCCTGTCAGTGTTTGTGTTTGCACATTCACTATTACAGCTCTTTGAGTACATGTGCCATTCACTAACTAATGTATCTCTGACACTGCAACTGCCTTTAATACATGAGGTACAGGAAAAAGCTGAAGTCTCCACTGTTAACCACAGTAGAGACATTGTTATTAACACCCTTAGCAGTTCTTTAGTGCATCCTTTGATAACTGTCAGTTCTCTGTGCCTGTATAAACAGCTGCATTCGTGATGTGAGTAACCTGTTAACAGTGTGAATAGCTTGAATTGCTAAGTAAAAAATGTAAAGATAATGAAATCATTTTGAGGGGAGCTTGCAATTAGAGATGTGCTAAGGAACATGTGGCCTGATTTTCAGATGGACTTTAATGGGAATGGCAGGAGTACAGCATTTCTGAAAATCAGGTCAATGGTCCGTTTATTGATCTCTGAACTGTACTGGGTGATATTATTTCCTTTAGCGCTATGGGGAAACTCTTTCTCTCTCTCTGTTGTATGTAAAAGTTAAGGCAAAGCAATGAGTTTTGAATTTAGTTCTGGATGTTGTCAGGCTTAGTCTTTGTGGGATTAAGTGAGTGATCTAGCTCCTGGGAAAGTTCTGTCTCCTGCACTCATTGGCCTCCTCCTGGATGATTGAAATGAACTCCTCTTTGACATTATTTTTAAAACCTGGGGAGACTAGAGGTAAATACTTGTCTGGCTGGATAGGGAGCTGTGGATATACAATATGCCCTTGATCACCCCATGGTCTGTGTTAGTGTCACAAAGGGAGACTACCTACTTCCTTATTTTCTCAGCACACATGAGAATAAGAAGGGAAAAGATTTGAACTACATTTTTCTTGTTGGCCAGAATGAACTCTGGCCAATTCCCAGCACAGTGCAAACACCTACAAATGTTACCAGTAGCAAATTTCAATTGAACGTTATAGCAATGAGCCATAATAATATGTACATTAGAAGGCTGTTGGGGCATGGATTGATCAGTGCCTTCAAGCATCCAAGAAACACATCATACTTTGCTTATATGCACCCTGGTGTGGGTTGTTGCATTATAACTTTGCTCATTAATGATAATTTTTGTAAGAAATCAAAAAGAATATTGAGTAATGTGATCTGTGTACCCTTCTGCTATGGAAAACAGTACCTAGTAGCAGCATAAGAGAAAATTATAGGGAAATGGTTCTCCTGCTATTTCAAATGAATGTGTGAGTGGGTGTTCCTAGCCATTCTTCTCTTTCACTTTTTCCTTTTGTTTGCCTGCTCCCTATTTTAAGGTTCCCTAGACTAATTAGACTCCTTTTTCCTCCTCATGCCCTTCAAAAGGTCAGTTACCCTTTCATAGCAGTTCATGGGCCACTAGCCACTTTTAATTCACTTTCTTGATTGAAAACTACATTGGAAATATTGACTCATTTCCAGTTTGCGGGTTACAAGAGAAAGTGGGGTAAAAGTGGCTGTAACTTTGGGAGGCAATAGCACATTAAGACACTCATCTTTTTATTTTACTAATCCATACCCTTCTTCTTCCTTCTTACTGTTGCTTCCTTCTCCCCACCGCTTTCCCCTCCCTCCCTTTTTGTTTATCTTAATTCTTCTATCAACATCATGGGTCACAGAATATTTTTGAATGATTTTTCAAGGATGAGGTCCTAGCTGTGTACTGTCAGAAGCTTGGATAGGGGTGTGACATCATAAGAAAGGCACAGCCAGCCAATATCATGTGCCTAGTCTATAGGCAATCAGTGTCCACAGTAGACCTATTTAAACTCTTGCAGATGTATTAATTTTGACCAAAAAGGGATAAAATTTTTGAGCAAATTGCTCCAAAAATGTACATCCCCTTGTTTGATCAGCTCGAAACACAGTCAGAATCTCATTCTGTGGCCCTAATTCCTGCTGAGTACTCACTCACTCATGTCGTCCCATTGAAGTCAACACGAAAAGCTGAGTAGATAAGCATTTTGATAAGCACCACTTTCGAGAGTAGATACACATTTTTAAACCACTGTTTACGCTGGATTCATTTCTCCCCCTGACAACTGGTCCAACTTGTTATGTGAATGTTTCAACTGCTGGTTTGATTGGTGGCACATCAAGTCAAGTTCAGGCAGTCACATCACCTTTCATAACAATGACATGACAAGACAGGGCCAGCCTGATGCATCATCCTATGCTGCAAAACAGCTGTGGCTTGTGCTAAATGAAGGTCAGAGTGATCTGAGCTATAAGTGGTACTACAGGTTAATAGCCACTTATGAATGCAACACTACAGCACGTTGCTTGTTACTGGGGCATCAATAGACCATGTTCTGCCAGCATTTTCTCTACTACCACTAGGGGAAATATTTCCCATCCTTGCACATCTCTAGTTCTAATGCCACAAAAGAAA
This sequence comes from Dermatemys mawii, assembly GCA_007922305.1. Classification (NCBI taxonomy): domain Eukaryota; kingdom Metazoa; phylum Chordata; order Testudines; family Dermatemydidae; genus Dermatemys; species Dermatemys mawii. Next base: position 19,862,526 of record ML677366.1, read on the forward strand.
TGTGTCTATGTTGTTCTGTTTGTATCTTTGCTAGATGCATCAAAAAATCCTTCACTATCTAAAATATCACTGAAAATTGTAACAAGTACAAAATATACAGTATTCATAGTATGAGCTTTTCTATTAGAATATTGTTTCTGATACTGTACTTTATTAAACACTTTGCTACAAGCTACAGCAGTTGAGGGTGGTTTGTTTTTTCTTTTTAAATGGATTAAATACATTGTTCCCACTGACAGGCTCTTGAAGGGACCAATCCTATCCCACTGAAATCAATATGAGCTTTCTCATGGGTATCAGTGTGAATACCGTAGGCCCCAATGATTGAAGAATGTTGGGTGGAATTATGGGATGAGTCTAAAGTCTGATCACCCTCTAAAGTCAATGGACAGACTTCATAGTCTGAGACCTACATCCACACTTCTGTCCACACTAGCAACGGGACCAAAACTAAAACCTTTTATCTGACACACCTTGTCTTTGGTGATTTGAGTCAAATGGAACCCAGTCCAAATCCTGCTTAGGTTTTGATTTTACAAACCCTAACTGAAAAAGTCTTCTGCAAAGCTGAAATCACAAATGCCTGGTTTGCTCCTCAAAAAAAGTACAACAAAACCAGAAGTGTTTACACACGCCGCTCTTCACTCCCACCAGAACTTTGGTTATTTACATCCTAAACCACTGCTCATGGTTGTGTTTTAAAACTGATGAGATTTTGCAAAACCAGCCTGCAACTCCCTTGATCCATCTCCGATACAAACAAGTTCTTCATATTGTCAGTCAATATAGGCCACTCTCTTTGGTTTATGTCAGTGGGACTCTCACATGTCAAATATTTTTCTCCCTTCCTATTTAATTGATACAAATATAGGGACATAATAGTATCTGCCCAAGCAAATAAAGTTAATTGCATGTGCAGTAACAATAGAGGCAGAGTGAGAAGCAACACGGACAATATAAAGAGAACAGTCCCCTTGAAACTGTCACTCATATTGACTGATACAATGACAGCCAAGGTCCTAATACATAAAACATTTCAATATCTTAAAGAACCCTTCCCTCAACAAATGCAGAAATTTCCCTCTGCAGTAGCAATAGAGAGACATTGCTGGTAAGCACAAAGTGCTTTAATTTATTTTCTGTTTTCTGGAGTTCAGCGTATTTAAAGTACATTTTTATTACCATTTAGCTAGGAGGGCGTGTGCTGGAGCAGTTGCCTTCTGTGCAAGCCACAGAGCATTCAAAATGACAAAAGTGACAAAGAGTCCTGTGGCACCTTAAAGACTAACTAAAATTTTTTCAGAGCATAAGCTTTCGTGGGCTAATACCCACTTCGTTGGATGCATGCAGTGG